>CP139506.1:172555708-173755708 GCA_021014915.2 Artemisia tridentata subsp. tridentata | reverse complement strand
ATTCACGTGACGGAGTATGTTAGTTCTCATATGTTTGCTTCTCTTATACACATACATTATTTTATTAAATGTGTATTCGTGCATGTGAAGTGTGAGTTTGGCTTTTGACGTGTACTCTATTGAATTAAGTCTATCAAGTTAGTGTCCATGTGAAGTGAATATAACTCTTTGACGTGTGTTGCTATCTTTCCTCAAAGTCTATAGTTAAAGTGTACTCTATATATGTGATGTGTCTTGCATGTGAAAGTTTGCGTGTGTTGTATTAAAGTTTGATGTGTTGCATTTAAAGTTTGTTGAAGTTTCATTAAGTCAACTTTTGATGTGTTTGCATGTGCTTGCATTTAAATCTATAAATATCGTTAACTGTTTTTCAAATGGTCAGATAAAAATACGTGTTTTGCATTTAAAGTTGCATTATTAAAGTTGCATTTAAACTTTGTGAGTAATTTTCATGTTTGGGATTTATTAAGTTTGAAGCTTATCAATTTTGTGGACTATCTCAAGTTTCTCAAGGATTATCAAGTTTCTCAACGACTATTCAAGGACAACGACAAAGGACTTAAACCAAACAAATCTCGTGAACAGTAACCAACCGTATCCTAGTTCTTTAACCGATCCAATACCATCTTAACCATTCAACAACAACAATGACTACTCAACAAGACATCCACGCAGCCGGTGCTGAAAACCGTCCTCCAATGCTAGAAAAAGGCAGTTATCTTCCATGGACAAGCCGTATGCTTCGTTACTTGAAAACAAAACCTAATGGACAAGGCAAACTCCTGATCAACTCCATCAAGAATGGTCCATTCAAACCTCGTCAGATTCAAGAAGCTGGTGATCCCAATCAAACACCTCCTCTTCCACCATCCTTTCGTGAACAAAAAGAAGAAGAATACACCGAAGAGGATTGGAAACAGATTGAAGCTGATGACTTAGCCATGCACCTAATTCAACTTGGTTTACCACAAGAGATCTTTTGTGCTGTTGACAGCTGTGAAACTGCTTATGATATGTGGGAACGAGTTAGAAGGTTATGTCATGGAACTGAAATTGGTCAACAAGACATTGAAAACAAGCTTCTAACTGAATGGGAGAAATTTTCATCAACTCCAGCTGAACCAATTGAAATCTACTACACAAGGTTTTGCACTCTCATGAATGAGCTCATCAGGACTAATTTGACACCAAAACAGATTGTCCAGAACATCAAGTTTCTTAACAACCTTCCAGAGGAATGGGGACGATATGTTACGATTGTTAATCAGACAAAGAACCTTCATGAAGTGAACTATGATCAACTGTATGATTTCTTGAAACAAAACCAGAAAGAGGCAGATGAGGTTAGGAAAGAAATGCTTGCCAAAAAAACATGATCCTTTAGCATTGATTGCTCAGTCACCATCTCCTACAGTGAACACATTACCTTCATCATCCATTCCTACTCAGAACTACTTGCCACATGAATACTCAGTACCACCATCATCAACTCCCACTCAGAAATACATGCCACATGAATACTCTTTTCCACAACAACAACTCTATCCTCATGAACAACAAGTCATTCCACAACAACCATACAATCCTAATGATGACATGACTGCTTTGTCTCAAGCATTTACCCTTCTCTCAAGAGTAGTACAAGGACGCTATTCCACACCTACCAACAACAATCAAAGGATCTCATCAAACACTCGCTATAAGCAGTTTGCTCAACCGGGTTTCAACATGGGTCAACAAGGACAAATGGTTGGAGGATATGGAAATCAACAAGGATATGCTCCTCAGATGGGTAATCAGAACACAGGACAGTATATGGGGAATCAGATGGGTCAGAGGGTTCAGAATGTTGGGAATCAGAATATGGGAAATCAGATTGGGAATGTTGCTGCTGCTGGAAATGCTGGGAATATGAATCAAGGGAATGGAATAACGTGTTTCAATTGTCAAGGAATTGGTCATATGGCAAGAAACTGTCCCTCCAAGCCAAAAAAGAAAGATCCAGAGTATCTTCAGAAAGCTTTGCTCTTAGCTCAGAAGGACAAGGCAGGGTTTCAGTTAAGTGCTGAGGAAAATGATTTCATGGCACTGATGGATGATGCAGAGGATTTGGAGGATATCGATGCCAACTGCATCTTCATGGCAAATCTTCAAGAGGTTAAATATGACACGGATTCTGAAGCACCTCCTGCTTATGATGCCAATGTGATATCTGAGGTACCTACATATACTACATGTCACAATAATGAAATGTTTGATATGTCACCTCAGAATGAACAGCATCCTGCGACTCCTAATCCCATTTACGATACATATATGGACTCCCCAAGTTATAGTAATATTAATTTGGCTACTCCAGATATGGATCCTAATGGAGGCTTCGAGTCACAGCATACTGAGAATGAAGAGGAAACACGTGCTTTATTTGAATCATTATTGCAAAATTGTGGTATTGAAATTGAAAAGGTCAAAAAGATCAATAGCGATGTTAAGGCCGCTAATGAAAAATTGACCACTGAGCTTGAGAGATACAAGGTGAACGAAACAGCTTTTGAATTTCACCACAAACGACAGTCAGAACTTGAAACCGGTTACAGTGATTCTGTTTCAAGGGAGAAACTGTAACACCCCCAAAATTATAACAGCGGAAGATAGATCACTGGGGTATTACTTCCTAGCACAAAGTACAAGTCATGGAAAACGACCCTTGAAAAGAGACGTTTTAAAAGTGTTTCACATTTGATACATTAAATTCTCAGAGTTTGCAAAGGTCCCAACAGTTTTCATAAAACACAATGTTTTCAAAAGATTGCAAATGTTTTAAACATAACATAAATCTTTAAAATATAGTCTCTTCAAATGTGAAAATATGCCGAGTCCTCAAAATATATCCGTGCGACTCCATCCAAGACCTTCATGCCTTTAAACCTGAGATAAAACATGCTAAAACGTCAACACAAAGGTTGAGTGAATCCATAGAGTTTTAGTAATAAGCAGTTGATCACAATATAATTCAGTTCATAAAAGTGACTAAGCAACAAATGCAGATTCTAATTCAGTTATTATTGCCCTAAGCTCGTGACCCCGACACTACGTATCTAATTTCGAATCAGCCCTTATACATAGGTAATAGCCACACCTATCATTTTTTGGACGAATACAATACACGACTGCCATATAGGCACGTTCTTTCTGGTGGGGATTGTTAGTTCCAATAGATCTATTCACTGTATTCGCGTTCACTTGCAAGTGATTAACGGTTCACGATAAAGGGACTTTTGGCTATGGGAAACTTAGGCAATAATAATAACATGATAGCATCCAATTTCAAAACAACTGTGATCATAAATATTTATAGCATGTATCTCCCCCACGGAGTTTATAAAACAATTAAAGTAAAACTTGGGGCTATGAACTCACTAATAATGAAGTAGCAACGGAAATCGGAGAAGTGTGCATGTCGAGAAAAACCGCAAAGATCACAAGTGACCTAGATAAAATATAACACGACTTAGGCTCGGGGATTAAAGTATAATACTTTTATTTGTGATTTAACTCAGTACTTGAACTCAAAATATCATATTTTCATTTATTAAAAAGTCTTATAGCATGACATGGGTCGAAAGGCGTTTATAAAAGCTTATATGGTTTTTTTTTTTTAAATGTAAAGCTGATGGAAATTTTATAAACATGCCGCACTAATCGGGTCGTCATTTCTAAACCGTGAAGGATAAAATTATGAAATTTATATGCTTAGAAAGGTATGACTCTTTACTATATGAAAATCAAGGCCTTACATAACTGAGAACCTCAGAACCTGGGTAAAATTACCAATTTACCCCTGAGTCTCTAATTAGTTATACTCAGCATCCAAATGTGCCTAGTAAAAAGGGTGTATTTTTTTATCTACAGGTCTAATGTACACATGGCTTGTGGGAAAAGTTTTCTACAGGTCTTAGCTACAACTTTCATGTTTTAACTAACCTAGTGTTCTTTGCAACATTTTAGAGTAAATAGCCTATCAAATCTGACATGCAATTCTAGACCAGTTTTAGTGTGGATTTTCTCTAAAAATTACCGGGATGAATTAAGATGTAAGGTTTTCGTGGAAATGATCCTAAGACATAGTTCTATGTCACTATATTTTTATTTTAGTTCAAAAAGTCCCTGAGATAAAATGGGATGGTCGTTTTGTCTATTAAAATTCTGGGCAGATTTGACCAATAACTAGCAAGATGCTTTATGCTTTTATATTTAATTTTTGGGTAAAACATGTAATGACCATTCATGCTCATCATTTTTAGGAATCAAAATATTAATAAGACCAGGAACCAAAAGGTTTTTAAGGAAAAATTAAAGGTGTTTATAATAACAAAACAAGGTGATTACAAGAATCACAAATCAAGATTTATCCAACAACTCTTGCTTTCCAAAACCCAATCAAGCCTAAACTAACTATCTAACACCTAAAAATCTTATGAAAACTTGAATCAAATCCTTCCAATTGAATGCATGCAAGAGTTGATTAGTTTATCCTAGGAAAACCTCTAAAATCATAAGGATGAGATCAAAAGAAATTAGGGAAACATACCAAGATGAAGACTAGTTAAATGCACAAGATTATTGAAGTAGAAGATTTGATGAAAATGGTGATGTTGGGGCTGCTTAGCCACGACCCTAAGAGAGAAAAGGGCAGATTTTTGAGTGAAATAATGATGGTGATATGCCCTATGTTGAAGGATTTGAGTTTATGTATGGTTTTTCTTTAATATGATAAAATGTGTCACATGTGGGGGTATTAAAAGGGGTGAACGGTTTTTGGGGTCCCAATGTAAGCCAAAGATCAGATTTTATCTATATTTGATTAATATTTGAAGTATTAGTGTGTTTGTAGGGTTTAAAACCAAGCGTACGGTCTTAAAAACGCGAATTACGCTGTACCGGGTGAACTGAAAACGTGAATTTTAGAAAAGTGTTATCAAAACATTAAGAAATTGTTATGAAGTGTTAAAATGGATAATTTTAATATTTCATGGGAGCCTTGTGTTTTCCGGAGTGTTAAAACGAAACTAAAAATAAACAAACGCAGGCTTAAAACACGAGTTGTTACCAAAATTTGACGAAATCGTGAAACGAAACAGATAATGTGAAATATAGAAATTTTTGAATACTAGGAGCATATGATGGAATATTAAACCACTAATGACATGAAAACGGATAGAAATCCTAAGCACTGCTCATGAATAGCAAGAAACGCGAAAATCGCTAAATCGGGTACTTTTATGCATAGTTTGTAAAAATAAATGTCACAAGGATAATATTTTCATAACAATATCACATTTAACTTAAAATGACCCAAATTGATGTTTCATAAATTTTCCGAGCCTTTCGGAGTGTTATAATGTCCTTAAAGCTTAAAACGCGAGCCGAAAACGCGTAAAACGTAAAATGTGCACACTTCGCGTAGAAATAGAAAATTAAATTATTCCATATGAAAACAAGTACGTGGGGGAATATAAATCATATTAACGGGTAAACTGAGCATAGCCTGAGTCAATTTACGAATTTCAGTGTACGTGTCACGACATACGCGGGCAACTTTCCCGGTAAAAGCCAATTTACTTAAAATAGCAAAATAAGCAAATAAAATTAGTAAAATAATGACTTGGAAATTTCTCGGTTGTTATAGAAACATTTGCAAATCAAATACGACACTCTTGATGTTAAATTGAACATGCAAATTAAATCCCTAAAAGCAGAAATTTCTGATTTAACCAACCAACTTTCTAAACAAAAATCAACTTGTTCTGATCTTGAAAAAGAAAAGAAAGAGTTGCATTTAAAGTTTTCAAAACGAGAAGATGAACTTCTTGATGAAGTACTTGACAAACAGGAAACTATTAAAAAGTTGGAAGAATTGCTTGTAAAAACGGGTCATTCAACTCAAACGATTAATATGATAATTAACGACAAAAACCCGATTTTACATACAAGAAAGAAAATGGCTCTCGGATGTGAAAACCCTTGTTATCTCAAGAAAGCTCAGAAAGAACAGAATGTATTGTATAATGGTAATGTGCTAAATGACAATCATGACCCTCCCGATGTTTGGGATACTTATGAAACAATTGAGCTTTCCAAAGAGACGCGTGTCAAAATGAGTCAAAAGAACCCAGTAATAAAACCAATTGATTATAATGAAGCAAACAAACTTGCTGGTGTTCATCTTGTTAAAAAGGAGTCACCTTTGTTTTTCAAAAAACCAGTGGCTGCCACAAAGTTCAAAGTTGTGTCAAAACATCTTTCTAACATCGAACAAATGTACTCTATCGACACTTCCGGAAGTGAAGCTAGAATACTATTGGCCGATCTTAAAAGGAGAGTTGAAATGCTTCAAGATGTTGTGGCAACCAAAACTAACACTAAAATCAATGATTGGTTTTCAAGTTTACAAACTGAACAGAAAAAGATGTTCGAAACAGAAATTACTCCCATTGTATCTGGCATACATGCAAGAGCAATTCATGTTGAGAACGCGATTATCAAAGAAGTAACTGAATTTGTCAAGGACCACACATCCTTGGTAATTGAAGCCAATGAAAACATTGAAAAAAATCAAAGTTTTGGAAAAACAAAATGACGCACTCTCTGAAGAAGCTCTTTCAACTGATATTATGTCCATTATTTATCAAATGTATTCTGTTGAAGACGATGAAAGACTTCGAGCTGAGACTTCCCAAATTGTTTCAAAATATGAAAATGCGTTTGCAAAGCTTGAAAAAGAAAATGTTACATATTTTAAACAACTGGATCGGAAAAAGGAAGAATGTAAGTATGACAAACTGTCGTATGAACGTTCTTACAAAGAAATGCAAAAACAAATTGATCTTTTGAAGTCTCAGCTTGAATGTCAAAAAGGGAAGGGTGAAGAAATTATTGCAAAACCAAAAATGTCAATTTCACAATCTGCTCCTTCACCCTTGCCCAAAGAAAAAGCAAAAGAGAAAGTAGTTGTCGAAACACCAAATGTGATAGCACCTGGACTTTATAGGATTAGTACCACTATTGCATCTACCTCTACATCTAAAACATATAGGGCGATAGACAAAAGTGTTAAGGAAAATCCAAAAGAGACTAGGAAAGCTAATACTGATTCAAAGGACAACAAGATAAATCCTAATGAGTGTGCCTTACCTTCTACAGGAGTAGAAAGTACCTCTAAGAGCAGCAGATCAAAGCCTAGGAGCAATACAAGGAATAGAGTCGCGCCTGCTTCTAAGAGTGAAATCAAGAATAAAATGAAAGATGTAGAAGAACACCCTAGGATTTTATCGCTTTCCAAAAAGAAACTTATGTCATCTGAATGTAATGTTAAAGACAATATTTCTAGTACATGTAATGAACCTGTTTGTTTAATGAACAAGAAATCTTTGTCTGAAAATGTGTGTGATGATATTGTTTCTAATGTTGTGCATATGAATGATAAGCCTGCTAAGAAAGATGTTCCTTCAGGATCTAGTGCTAAGACTAGATACTTTCAAAGACTTAGTGCAAAGTCTAGAATAACAACTAGTAGTCTGCTGCCTAGGAACTATCTTAAGATGTGCGTATGGATTCCAACGGGTAGAGAATTCAGTCTAGAAAATGGTAGAATAAAAATGGCTAAGGAAGAACCAGTAAAAACCGTCTATGATTGTATTTCTCCTGTTATCCCTAACCCCATGGAACCAAATGATAAACGGTTTCCAAATGCACAATCATCTGTTATTGGCAGGTTATCGAAATATGTCTTTGGATCGTCGACTCGGGTTGCTCCAAGCACATGACCGGGAATCTGAAGCTGCTGATCAACTTTGTATGGAAGTTCATGGGAACAGTTAGGTTTGGAAATGATCATGTAGCAGCTATTCTGGGTTATGGAGATCTGCAGTTTGGGAATTTTTTGATCACTCGAGTTTACTATGTCGAAGGATTGGGACACAACCTGTTTTCTGTCGGACAATTTTGTGATGCGGACTTAGAGGTTGCATTCAGAAGAAATACATGTTTCGTTAGGAACTTGGTTGGTGATGATCTCTTAACCGGAAATCGTGGCACCAATCTTTATGCTATCGACATAAACCAAATGGCCTCGTCATCACCAATTTGTCTTATGACAAGAGCTGACGATACTAAGTCCTGGTTGTGGCATAGACGCCTTTCCCATCTCAACTTTGACACGATAACAAAGCTTGCCAAAGACACCATCGTCACCGGTCTCCCTAAATTCAAATACACCAAAGAACACTTATGTCCATCATGTGAACAAGAAAAGAGCAAAAGGGCAACTTATAAACCCAAAAACTGTTCCCAGTTCAGTTGATAAGTTACATCTGTTGCACATGGACTTATGTGGCCCAATGAGAGTTGAGAGTATCAATGGGAGGAAGTATATCTTGTGATTGTCGATGATTACTCAAGATATACATGGGTAAGGTTTTTGAGATCAAAAGACGAAGCACCTGGAATCATTATCACCTTTCTGAAGCGAATTCAAGTTCTACTTCAAGCTCCAGTTAGAATCGTAAGAACTGACAATGGCACGGAATTTACAAATCAGGAGTTAAGAACATATTTTGAAGAAACTGGAATTACTCACCAGACATCAGTAGTTAGAACTCCACAGCAAAATGGGGTAGTTGAAAGAAGAAACAGAACTCTTGTGGAAGCTGCTCGCACAATGCTGATCTATTCCAGTGCACCGTTATTCTTATGGGCTGATGCTATTTCAACTGCCTGTTTTACTCAAAACCGATCCCTTATCCATCCAAGATTCAATAAAACCCCATACGAACTAGTGAACAACAGAAAACCCGATATCTCTTATCTTCATGTATTTGGCGCTTTGTGCTATCCTACAAATGACCGAGAGGATCTGGGGAAGCTGAAGGCTAAGAGTGATATTGGTATCTTCATTGGTTATTCAGATAACTCGAGGGCATTCAGGGTGTATAATAGAAGAACGAAAAGAGTAATGGAGACGATGAATGTGAAATTTGATGAGATTTCACAAATGGCTTCTGAGAGACTCGCTCTAGAACCCGCGCTTAACCCAATGGCTTCTAATCGTATCGGATTAGGACCCGCACCACAAAGTCAAACTTCTGGACACATCAGTTCAGAACTCACACCCCAAGGAGCTCAGTCAACTAACACTGATAAACCTACAAATCAAGAACTGGATAATTTCTTCGAGTTTATGTATGATGAATACTATGGTGGAGCTTCAATAGATACATCACAACAACGTTCCGCTGCACCCGCTCAACATCAACCACCACAACCACCACAAGATGCATCTACTACAATTGAAGCTGAAGCACCAACTCCCTCCACGTCAACATCATCTACATCTACTCCTGCCACTCCAGTAATTGAGAATGTTTTACCAACAGTTGATGAGCAAAACCCAACAACACCAAATCAAGAAGAACCATACCAAAACGATGCTGTGTTAGAAGAAGAAGAACCATTTGAAAACCCATTTGCTACGGAATCTGCTGAATCTTCTTCTCGGTTATATGAACCATCAAACACGCATTCGTTAGATTCAAGATACCCTTCAACGTTAAAGTGGACTAAAAACCATCCAATAGAACATGTCATTGGTGAACCTTCTAGGCCAGTACAGACGAGAAGACAACTCGCTACCGATTGTGATATGTGCATCTTTGCCTGCTCAGTTAGTTTAAAAGAGCCAAAGAACATTCGGGAAGCAATGTCAGATGATGCATGGATTGAAGCAATGCAGGAAGAACTTCTCCAATATCGACTTCATGACACTTGGGATTTAGTGCCAAGACCTCTCGACAAACTTGTCATTGATCTTAAGTGGATATGGAAGAATAAAAAGGATGAAGAGATGACTGTAATTCGCAACAAAGCTCGTCTCGTGGCCAAGGGATTTAGACAGGAAGAGGGAATCGATTTTGATGAGTCATTCGCACCAGTAGCTAGACTTGAAGCGGTCAGGATTTTCTTAGCATACGCGGCTCACAAGAACATCACGGTCTATCAGATGGATATCAAGACGGCTTTCTTGAATGGAACTCTGAAGGAAGAGGTGTACGTGAGTCAACCAGATGGATTCGTTGACAAAGATCATCCCGACTACGTCTACAAGCTCAAAAAGGCTATCTATGGTCTAAAACAAGCCCCAAGGGCATGGTACGATGAACTCTCATCTTTCTTGCTGTTAAAGCATTTCTCTAAAGGAACAATTGACCAGACCTTGTTTACCAAAAAGTTTAAAGATGACATTTTGATTGTTCAGATTTACGTGGACGACATAATCTTTGGGTCCACTAATCCTGAACATTCAAAACATTTTGCAAATCTCATGAAAAGTAAATTTGAAATGTCTATGATGGGCGAATTAAAATTCTTCCTTGGACTTCAAATCCATCAATCCCATCATGGTATTTTTATTAATCAAGCAAAATATACAATTGAGATTTTAAAGAAACATGGAATGGAAAATTGTGACTCTGTTTGTACTCCGATGGTCACCTCACCCAAAATTGGTGCTGACCTATATGGGAAACCCATTGATCCGAAGAAATATCGGAGCATGATTGGGTCTCTCATGTACTTAACTGCTAGCCGACCCGATATACAATTTTCTGTTTGTTTATTAGCACGGTTTCAGGCAAGGCCTACCGAACTTCACCTCAAAGAGGTTAAACGGATCTTTCGGTACCTTCGAAGAACCATTAACATGGGACTTTGGTATCCGAAGGATTCGGAGTTCAATCTAACAGCCTTTGTAGATGCCGATCATGCTGGTTGCCAAGTCACTGCAAAAAGTACATCCGGAGGAGCACAATTTCTGGGAGAAAAACTAGTAGGCTGGTCATCAAGGAAACAAGACTGCACAGCGCTTTCAACCGCAGAAGCCGAGTATGTGTCTCTATCTGCGTGTTGTGCCCATGTTCTATGGATGAGGACACAACTCACAGATTATGGCTACTCTTTCGACCACATTCCTATGTATTGTGACTCAAAAAGTGCCATAGCCATCTCGTGCAATCCAGTTCAGCACTCCAAGACCAAGCATATTAGAGTCCGCTACCACTTCATAAAGGAACACGTCGAAGAGGGTACTGTTGAATTATTTTTCGTGAAGACTGAATACCAACTTGCCGATCTATTTACTAAAGCCCTCCCAACAGAGCGGTTTGAATACTTAGTTCGTCGAATTGGAATGCGAAGCCTAACTCCCGAAGAGTTAGAAAGTCTTCTCGAATCTTCTTGAATATTTTCTCATGAAGCTTCGCATGTAAATATTTTTGAAAATCAAAATACAAAATTTGAAAAACCAACAAAAACAAAATATAAAAATAGAAAATTTTCAAAAAGACATAAAAAATATAAAACATAAAAACCAAAAATATTCTTCTCTCGACATGTCTCTTGTATAAATCAATATTCTGTACGTACCTAGAAATGTCATTCAACAATGATACGGGCATGTACAGATGCTTGAGCGAGAGTTCATTCAAACATTTTCTAAAACATGTCGATCTCAAAACTTTCTTCTTTATGGCTTTCGTGCATTTCAGTACGGAACCCGTTCTTAAACGTGAAATCTTTTAAATGTAGCTCGGGTATGCCGGAAAAGGTTTCAAATAAAGGCTACATTGATGACTTCTGATTATTTCCGATCAGGACTCGCAATGTTAATGGCAAATCAAAACGAATCTTGAGCACATGATCAAGATTTTTCAAAAAGAATTTTCAAAATCTTTCTCAAATGTTGTGCTCAAGAAACTCCCTCTTGAAACTCAAATGTTTTATAATATGCTTTCTTTAAGGGGGAGTATAAAAATTAAAAAAATGCAAATTGTTCCATTTTCATGCTAAAAATCCGTCTCTCTCCAAAAACACTTTAATTTTAATCAGTTGATATAAAAAATATCAATGCTATTTTTGAGGGGGAGAGGACGTGATTAAAATGTGATCAAAGTTCGTGGAATCTCAAGGTATGCTCTCTAGACAGACTCAGTTCTAACCCTCGAATTGACGAAACTTGATGTCCGTTATCGAAAAGACTTGTCCGGGACGGGTAATAATTTCAAGCTGGTTTTCCAGTAATGTAAACGTGTCTCGCAAAGGACTTGTCTGAGTAGAATGTACCAATTCGAGAGATGATCTTTGAATATGACCGGGACGGGTAATAATTTCAAGCTAGTCTAACTAGTGATGTAAGCGTGTCTCGCAAAGGTCATGTTCATTGAAAGTCGATCAATTCAAAATGTGCAAACTCTACCCAACATGTACAATTTTAGTTAAAAATGCATGAGCACATGTGAAGGGGGAGTATTTCAAAAATATAAAACTCTCAAAGTGCTAACTAAATGTGTTTATTCATAAATACTTTGAGAGATTTTCAAAAGGTTTTATGGCAAATCTAGGATAGTCATGGAGTTATAAGGTGACTAAGGTTAGGAAAACCGTCATATGATCCGCCAGAGCCGGAGGGATCTACCCAATGACAATTCCAATAGATTAGAATTAGAAGTCCTTAGGTAAGATTGAAAAAAAAGGAGTAAATGAGAAAGGGAAAGAAGGGGTTGAAGAATTAAAAAGAAAATTTTAATGAAAGGGTGAAAAGAAATAGCTCTCCATGAAAACTTAGGGCAGAAACCGGGTCAATACATCTGCTATCGGTATTCACTAAGGTGATACTGATATTGAAGACAAGACGTCATGGACCCAGTGACGCACTGCACCACCCCTCCTAGCCACTCAGATATCTCTTAAAAGATATTTGTTTCATTTCTCACGGAGAACACTACATAATCTATCGGCCTCTCACTCCGAGATGTGTTGATATTGAAAAGGTGGCACTCTGCTCCATGCCTCCGACGACTAAAAACCAAAACGCACAAGAGAGTCTAGAGCCATGAGATTCATCAAAATATCTCGTTAGGAACACTTCCAATTTGATACACTTGTGTTCGCCAAAAAGGACACAAGTTGTAAGAGTCTTAATGAGATCCAAGGATCTTGCCATTTACATCATGATGGTTACATGCTTCAAACGGTCTACAGTCGTAGGGTGATCTCTAGCGACTCACTGAATCGTGGGTGCACTTCGGTGTGTCCGTGTAAGCCCTCTCAGGGGTATCCGGTTCAGAACGGCCTGGGGGAGATTAGAGAAAGTCTACACACTATGCTGTTGACGATCTCGAAGTCCTAACCCATAAGTGCTGGATGATTATTACTAACAGTTTTATGCAGCTACCTATAAACATCCATTAACCATCACCACATACATCATTCATCTTCACCTCAGCATACTCATACTTATGAAGAACATCTCCAACAAAGCTCAAGTGTAAAAGTTCAAGACAAAAAGATCAAGTTAAAGACAAAGTGAAAAGACAAAGTCAAGAAGCTAATCAAGATGTCGAGAACAAGTTCATATGATGAAAGATTATGGGAGATTGTTAGCATAAGTATAATGTCCAAGATGTATGAGTATGTTGAAGGTCACGACGCATCATCACATGAAGATGTTGATTGAAGGCAAGAACATCCACAAAGACGATTCTTTGAAGATCACATAGCATGAAGGAACAAGAACAAAGACTATTATACAACGACACACGAAGCACATGGAAATGAAGATGAAAGACCAACTCACTCCGAGCATGATTTGAATGATCATCCCTTAGGGGGAGATTGTTAGGATTTATAAAAAGTGATGGTCATCGTCGTTTTTATATTTTGTATTTAAGGTGCCGTTGTGTATAGTTAGCTTATTTAATCATTGGGCTTGGACATAGGTTTGTTAATTAAATGTTGTGTTCTATTTGAGCCATGTAAAAGCCCAACCCAAGTCCAAGCCCATCCTATCTCTAAAAACTATAAATAGGACCTCCCTACACCATTTGGGAGGTTAGGTGTTCTTGAAGGGCTCTCAAGGTAGTGTAGTCATTTAGAGTTTGTATCATTGTTTTAAGTGTGTGATTTAAATGAAGCTAATATTACATGTTCCACTCTTATTTCATTGATCATTCCTAGTTGTTGATGTATTGGTTAGGATAATTATTAGTATTAACAGAAACTTTGAATGATATCAAAGAGTATGCGGAATCTACTCTTCAATATTTACAAGAATTATAATGCAACAGTAAACAATGAAATAGTAAACTGTATTATATTAACAAGAACAATTCACCAAAACGCTTTAATATTATTAGAATAATACGAGTACTTTTGCTTAGTACTAGGGTTTACAACCTTAAAGCTTTCAAGAACATACGTATTCTAGAGATGTCTCTAACACCTTAACCTAGGACCTCCTTTTATAGGCACAAGGAGTCCTTTAAAAGATAACTATCAATATACAATATTCGTATCTTTCTAAGCATATAAGATATACACTAAATACCTTCTATACATATCATATTACGCGTCTTCAATCACTGGCAGTACCTTCTTCATCAGCAGTCTTCAGCAGTACTAAGTCTGATACTGGCAGTACCAATATTATAACTAGCAGTACTAACTCAGTTAGTACTGTTAGTTATAATCTTCAGCAGTTCTAACTGTTTAGCTTGGCAGGACAAAGTGTTTGATCATTTAATTCCCAACAAAAGGCGTCCTCCACAGGCTCGTTAACTATCGTTGCCTTCCTTTTCTTCTTTTATTTGGATTCATTAATCACCATCGAGCTAGTTGGAGACATCTCACGTTTTTCTATCCTTCTCGCTGTTTCCTCTTGTTCATCAGTATTTGAGTCGCCTAACTTTCTAGAATTCATCACGTTACATGTGTTACCTGTGTTACTAGTATTTTGTTAATGGATCTGGGCCCAACTCGTTACATGAATTATTTGGTACAGGAAGGTTATTTGATAATGGATCTGGGCCCAACTCGTTCTCTGAGTTATTTGGTACAGGAAGTGGGCTTATTGGAGCATTTTGGTTCTCGTTTGTAGCTGTCTCCTGGCCCACTACATCATCTAATTTGGATTCAACATTATTTTCCAAGTCTTTGTTAATACTCGTTAACTTCATTTGTAGCATGCGTTCCCTTATGTCCATCATTGGTATCACTATCCCCATGCAAGCCGCCACTCATTTTGTTATTGTTGTATTCCCCATGAAAAGGGACAAGGTTTGAATAAAACTGGTATGTTTGTAGGTGTATTTGAAATGTACGGTTGTGATTCCTTCCCATCTTTTCTATTTTAGTTTTATTTCTAATTTGATCCTAACTCATTGAAGCTAAACAAAGTCCATGCATACTTAGATAGTTTTAAATAAAAATTAGTATAAATCCAGTATTAGAAACATATTAGAATGAGATAAAAGCCTCAAAGTGTAAATGCATATAGTCAAGACTCAAGAGTGATGCGCTTGAAGTGAGTTAACTCTAAGTCTTTAACCCTCCCCAAGTACTCAATAAACTACGACTTCATTCATTTGCACATTCACCCACCAAAGCAATTAAAGCCCCACCAACAAATCAGTTTAAACCTTTTTTTTTTTTTTTTTTTTTTTTTTTTTTTTTTTTTTTTTTTTATTATTATTATTTTTTTTAAACAATAAACTTTAAATTCAAAACTAGCTAATTTGACGCCTAAAAGTCTAAGTATGCCTTATACTTTGACCACCGGGCTTTAAAGATAGGTGTGTGAGACTACTTTGAAGGTGAAAAACTAAAGATATACGAAAGACCATGGAAGTTCTATGTTTAGAAAGTTGTTAAAGAAAGTAAAGGTAACATTTAAAAATGAGTCATTGTAAATGGCATAAATAAAGACATGTAAAATTGATTTCACAAGATCTACTTTAAAAGATAAAACTAAGACTAGAAAAATACTCAGAAAATACCAAAAAGTTCGACTTTAAGCTCTAGATGAAGGAATTTGGGTTCACCATTTTGCAACCTTTTCATGGATGTGTGGTGTGCCTCCAATTTCCATATGGATCAAAAGATATTGACCATCTCAAGTTGGATTGTCTTCCTCTGCATGTGTTTGTCATGCTCGCACGGAACCATTTATCCGCTAGCTAAACGATGTCCATCTCGATTATATGACAATTTATATGCAAACTTTCTTGTTAACCATGTACCTTAACCACCTATATCCCAACATGAGTATATGAACCACATTCAAAATCTTACATTTAACATAGAGCAACACAACAATCATGATGTTAAAACTTGATGGGACGTTTTGACAAATGTTTCTACAGCTCCATTACATAAATAAACCACAATATCCTTGACATCTTTGTGATGCTTAGGATTAGTCAACCCCGAAAACATACCATCGTAAGCATTCACACTCGTCGCTCTATCAAGATAAGTAGCCACAGCCGTACTCACAAGCGTCTTGATCAAATCACCAATGACTAACTTCGACTCATCTGTACTTAAAATACCAACCCATTGAGTCAAACCCGACTCATAGTTTCCATTAGAATTAAACCCCAACACTAAATTACGCGCAAAACTACCAACAACTACAGAAACAAAACCTGTACCAGATTTCGACATTAGTTTATCCATAACATGATCTTTAAAACTGGAGTCCTCCACTTTTTCAATCTCATCGACATTATTATAACCCTGAATAACACCCAATGTGACAGCCTCAGAAAACCCACTCAACGTCTTTGAAACCTCATTTGACACCGCGACTTTCGACAGCTGTTTAAGACTATTAGGAACCTGATCCTGTTCTGATGCCAAGAACTCCTTCAAGTCCCTAGAAACTAAACTCAAAGTCTCTGAAGAATCCGATACCATTTCTGTTATTGCGATAAGTGCTCCCAACAGCTTGGCAAGTTTTTTTCTGTTTCTTGAAACAGATGGCAAGTTATAAACTTTATACATACCATAGCTCGAGAGGCCACATAGAGCTAGCAAGATCACCCATTTCTTTTTTCTTGGCGTAAATTGGAAACTTTTTGCTAGCATAACTGAATTCGAGTGCAAGAACTTGAGTTCTTGTTAAATCTTGGTCTAGTGGCTAATGGTTTATATAGGGAGTTGATGAAGATTAAAAGGGTTGTGAATTATATGAGTTAAATGCATAAGAAAACTTTATAGTATGAGGAAACAATTGGGAAATAAAAAGGTGTTGATGAAATATACCTGAAATGATCACAGTTAGAGATTGATTTTCGTTGATTCTTTTTTCCATTTGTGTGGGATTGGAGTCTAATGTAGAGGAAATGATTTGTTTATATGTCACGTTCTTTTTATTTATTCTAACTGTAGGTCTATAAAGCCTGCAAACTATTATAAAAAGAACCAGATTTATATACACTAACAACTTAACCCCGCTTGACTGTTCTTCATAAGCTGAAAACAGCAAAAAAAAAAAAAAAAAAAAAAAAAGAAGGCCAAACACACATCAAACACCCAAAATAAAGACTCAACAAAATAAAGGTATATGACAAAAGTAGTTATTACTCCGTTTAGCCTTAGTTGAGAAGGTTATGTGCTGTTGTGTCAGAAAAACAGTGGCTAGTTATCAGATTTGCACACTATACAAAATGATTGATACATTCTAATTTATTGTGTTTTGATATTTATACATTCACATGAGTGAAAATAAGTAAAAATGATGTAAGGGTATAATAAGTTTTAAATGCATCAAACTTTCTACGTTTTACTGAGTTGTGTATCAAATTTTTAATTTTACTAAGTAATGGTCTGAACTTACTAATCCTTGCTATGTTGTGTACTAACGGGGTGTTTAATGTTTTCTGTTAGAGTTATTTACATAAATCGTCCTTGTGGTTAGGACCAAATTGCAACGTTAGTCCTTATTGTCAGTTAAGTTATTTACATAAATCGTCCATGTGGTTAAGACCAAATTACAACGTTAGTCCTTAATGTCAGTTAGAATTATTTACATAAATCGTCCTTGTCAGTCAACGGTTAACGGGTCGGGTCGGGTGCCACGTGGACCAATGAGAAGGTGCCACGTGGCGGGTCAGGTCAACGGGTCAGGTGCCACGTGGAAACTGCCACGTGTCGGGTCTGGTTCGGGTCGGGTGCCACGTGGACTAATGAGGAGGCGCCACGTGGCAACGAGTTTTTAAACTCGAATTTTGCTCGGATAGGATCGAACTCGGGACCTCTCGCAAGAGAGGGAAGGGTGCTACCGCTGTGCTAGAGCAGCCCTTCAATTATCATATGCGTTTGGTTCTATTTAAGTAGTAACTAGGCCAGTCCATTTAGTAGTTAATTTGACCTGTCATTTAAAGGAGTTATGGACCGGTTAAAAAATGAATGAAAGTACCCCCGGACTCGTTTTTTCATGCTTTTTCCAATGGTGTGCTCGGTGAAGTTTTTTGACTTCGTCTGAACCTCGTTAAACGTGAAAACGTCGTCGAAACTCATCCGAAAATCACCGTTTTTGCTTTGTTTTCAAACCCTTGTACCTGCAAGACAAAATAACACATATTTTGCAATTTGGTCGTCTGAAAAACGTCGTCTGAGTTCACAAATATAATTTGTTATGTGTTATTTTGCAAATATAATTTCACATATTTGCAAATATGTTTGTTATGTGTTATTTTGTCTTGCAGGTACAAGGGTTTGAAAACAAAGCAAAAACGGTGATTTTTGGATGAGTTTCGATGACGTTTTTGCGTTTACCGAGATTCAGACGAAGTCGAAAAAATTCCTCGAGCACACCATTGGAAAGAAAACGAAAAAACGATTCCGAGGGTATTTTTATTCACTTTTGAACCGGTCCAAAACTTCTCTAATTTGACCCTTTTCTTTATATTAAATGGACTGTCAGCAATTAAGGGTTTAGTATTAAATTTTGCATATATCTAATTGAGGGTATGCTTGGCTCAGATGGCAAGCACCCTCACCTCTCACACCTCCACCCCGGGTTCGAATCCCAGCTGAGCTACAGCTGGTTATTATTCGTTCCTGCTACATGGCACCACCTCAGTGGTACACGTGGCGACCCGACCCGACCTGACCTGACCTGTTGACCCGACCCGCCATGTGGCACCTTCTCATTGGTCCACGTGGCACCCGAACCGACCCGTTGACCGACAAGGACGATTTATGTAAATAATTCTAATTAACGTTAAGGACTAACGTTGCAATTTGGTTCTAACCACAAGGACGATTTATGTAAATAACTTAACTGACAATAAGGACTAACGTTGCAACTTGGTCCTAACCACAAGGACGATTTATGTAAATAACTCTAAAAGAAAACCTTAATCACCCCGTTAGTACACAACATAACAAGGATTAGTAAGTTCAGACCATTACTTAGTAAAATTAAAAGTTTGATACATAACTCAGTAAAACGTGAAAAATTTGATACATTTAAAACTCATTATCCCATACAAATAAATAATGAATTGAAGTGTGGCGATCATTTTGCGGAATGTGCAAATCACTACTCTTATCAAAATATTATAAAGAAATGTTTAGAAGGTAAAAAAAAAGTAACTGAAAATGGGTACGATACCAAGATGACATTAAATGACACACCTACATCTAAGTTTCACTTTGGTATGAAAATGTAGTTGAGTACTTCTACTACGGAAAACTCAAAGGGCCGTTTGGTTCGCAGAATGTTTTTAAAGAATTGTAATTTGTCAAAAGAATAGTAATGTAATCTAAATGAATTGTAATGTGAATAAATTCTAATCTGTCAAAAAAATTGTAATGTAATATGAATGAATTGTAATCTGTCAAAAAAATAGCAATCATAATTTGAAGGTCATAACACATATTAGTACCCTAAATTTGATAAATTGGATCATTTAATACCCTGGACTTTTAAGGATGCAGAATAGTGCCCCGAACTTGACAAATTGAATTACTACTACCATATACTAATTAACTAAATAATTAATTATTTTTTATGCAAGAAAGGTCTTGGTTAAAAGGCATTAGGATTGGAAGCAAAGAGATGGAAGTATGGCACTTGTGCGTATGAAAGTAGTTGTAGACGCCACATTGATCAAGTTAACCCGCAATGAGTCGTAAAATTGTATATTTTGAGAAGTAGAGTCTTCTTAAGTGTTTTATGTATTTCAAAAGTACACTTGCATATTTTGTAGTATATTCAAGAGTTATGTATAAGTTATGTGTTGAAAGTGTATAAAGGGATGTTTGTTAACACCGTGATTTCGTAAAGTTAGCTTCCGCGTGTCATTGAAGTCAAATATTTACATAACTCTAAAATATATGTTATATGAAAGATATCTGCAAAGTTTCATGTTTTATTGAGTAGTGTAAGTGTCTTTCAAGAAAATGTATTCGGTATCATTTTTGGAGTACATGAAAATATGATATTTTAGAGTATAAAAAGGGTCGTTTTTGGAGTATAGGAAAGCGAAGGTGATTTGCATACTCCACTTTATTATTTGCACACTCTATAGTACAAGCAGATAAATCAGGATGTTGATACTATACAAGTATGTAGAAACTAGAAGGGGGGGGGGGGGGTTGAATAGTTTCACCGTTTAGAATTACGTTTTAAAAAATTTTAATTATTTTATTTTCTTTTTGAAAAACCGTTTGATTCAAAGTTATGTGATATCAATGAACACAATAATAATGCATAAAATAAGTAAAGTAAAGACTAGAAGTAAAGGAAGAAAACAACCCAACCGAGACACGAAGATTTATAGTGGTTTGGTACGAAGCTCACTCTTCGTCCTACATCACTCCTCGAGTACCACACTCGAGAGTTCACAATCACTATGTCAGCACACTCCCCTTAGGGGGAGCAAACCGTACACCAAAGCTTACACCAAGTTTAACGACACTAAGCGGAATGTTTGGTCCTAATCTTAGCTAGAACCAATCTACACAAAGCCCACGTGGCTACACGAACTAGCACTCTTGTCCACTTGGATTTACACACAATCCAAGTCTTCACACGGACGATCACCCTGTCCAAACCTTCACACGGACAATCACCCCGTCCACTTGAATCTTCACCCGATCTAAGTCTTTGTTGACATAAATAAATGCCTAAAAACATTATCAATATTTATTCATATCTCTATGTTTTGATGATCATAAAATGTAAACTCATTAAAACATAAACTTATAAATTAAACAAGTACTTAGTTGTAAATATTCACTTCTACAACTAAAATCACTTAAGGTATGAATGAACTAATGCTTAATGCATTATATGATCAAATGAACATTTTCTTAATAACTATATTTTTTATAAAACATCAAAAACATTTTATATATTTTTGAAAAACATTTTTGGTATTAATTAAAAATGTTTAATCTTTTATAAAAATATGAATTCAAATTTTTAACCAAAATCAGTTAAAATGTTCCAGAAAAACCTTCCCCACAAAAGGACAAAACTGGCCAACGTTCAGCATGGGCGGCCCCCTTAATTTTACTAGGCGGCCCCCTTAAAATTAAGGGGACCGCCCCCTATTTAAGGGGGCCGGCCACGCTCTAGTAGGCTCCAGCTGTCCAGATTTTTCCCTATAAATACCAGCCTTCCCCTGGATTTTTACTCACCCTTTTTGCACTAAAACTTTCTGTTGTAGATCTCATTTCATATCTTAAATAAACCTTTGATCATATAATCTTAAGCTTTGGTTTCCAAGTGATCCAAGCTTCCTTCATTCAAGTGCAAAAGAAGAATACTTCTATCAATCAAGATTAGAAGTATTACAACTTAGTATCTTCTTGTTACTTAAGTTGTTTGTTTAACAAAGTTTGTAAATCATTCATTCATTTGTGTAAGGTGTGTAGAGTAGATTAGTGTTGTGTGTAAGTAGTGAAGATGTTGTATAAGTAGTTGTGGTATAGAAGTTGTGAGGTCAAAATGTAGAAGTCGTGAAGCCGTGGTGTAGAAGTTGTGAAGCCGTAGCTTAGAAGACATGAAGTCCTTGTGTTGAAGTCATGAAGCCGTAGCATAGAAGCTGTGAAGCGGTCATGTTAAAGTTGTGAAGTCCTAGTGTTGAAGTCGTGAAGCCGTAGCATAGAAGTTGTGTAGCGGTCGTGTTGAAGCCGTGAAGTCCTAGTCGTGAAGTCCTAGTGTTGAAGTCGTGAAGCCGTAGCATAGAGGTTGTGTAGCGGTCATGTTGAAGTCGTGAAGTCTTAAGTCATGAAGACATAGTGTTGAAGTCGTGAAGCCGCATCATAGAGGTTGTGTAGCGGTCGTGTTGAAGTCGTGAAGAAGTCGTGAAGCCGTTGTGAAGAAGTCGTGAAGAAGTCGTGATTAAGTCGTGTAGAAGTTGTGTTGTGAAGTTGTGAGATTGGTTCTAGCTACGATTAGAACTCGACATTTAGCTTTGTGTCGTTAAACCCGTGTAAGCCAAAGTTGTGTACGGTTTTCTCCGCCATAAGGGAGCTTATTGAAGTCGTGAAGAAAACTCTCGAGCAAGGTGTGCTCGGGGAGTGGAGTAGGGCAAGGAAGGTGTCCTTGTAGCCGAACCACTATAAATCTCTCGTGTCTCGGTTAGATCTTTCCATACCTTATTTATTTCTTTACTTGCATCGTCATTACTTTCATACACATAGGCTTATATAATTGCTAGTATTAATTAGACGTCGACTTCACATAAAGATCAAATTGAAAATCCATTCAAGAAACCAAAACTTTTACAATCAATTTAAAAGAATACATATATAACTAATAATAAGATTTAAGTTTTATTTTTCATAACAAACTAGAATCTAAGTGTTTTAAAAATAAACAAAGGTTTTCATAATAAAATTAAAAAGACGTAAAACTATTCAACCCCCCTTCTAGTTTTCAACAATTGGTATCAAGAGCCACGTCAATCAAGATTTTTAAAATATACTGTATTTTAAAACTTGAATTGATCTATGGAATTCGAAAAATATCTAGAAGGGGAATCTTTGCTAAAACCACCACTATTTGAAAACTATACTTTTCTTGAATGGAAAAATAAATTTGAAACTTATGTGAAATTAATTAATCTAGATCTTTGGCATGTCATTTCGATTGGTGAGTTTGAAAGTCAAACAAAAACATATTTTGAAAGTTAAACAAAAACATATTTTGAAAATCAAACAAAAACGGATTTTGAAAGTCAAATTGATTATTTGAAAACAAAGAATGAAATAAATAATAAAGCTAAAATAATTATTTATAAAACCTTGCCGAAAGTTGAATATGAAAGAATATTCTTCTGTAAAACGGCAAATGATATTTGGAAAAATTTCTTAAACTTTCATCAAGAAAAATGTCAAGCCAAAGATGAGGATTTTGATCTTGTACATGAATTAGTTATCTTAGAAAATTTAATAGATAAACATTTAGATAAAATAGATACATGTGCTACTAGTTCAAATGTTGTTAATGTAGGTATTAACGACGAAGACTACATGAATCAACTCCAAAGTGAACTCAATCCAAAATCATGGAGTGACACATACGAAGGAGAAGATCATGATCCGTACAAGACATGTTCGGGTCAAGCCACTTCGGTTTAAATAAGGTGTTAGAAGCTTGCCATAATATACTTTCACACCTTGTGTATCTTGAAGACTCACCTATCATTCACACGTCGATCATCATCTGAGACATTACGAAGAAAAGCTAGGACGTGAGGTAAGCTCTCTATTTAAAATTTCATAAGTAATTACTTCATGCATATAATCTTATTAATGCCTTAGGATATGCTTAGTCTGATAGGTTGCTTTGCCTTTACACTTTAGTTATATTCGTTCTGTGGCTTAATGAACTAGAAACCCTTTAGTTAGCCCCCCTAAGTGTTAGTAAACCAAGCAATCTTCATATTTGGTACTCTTCGATAGGTAAATTTAGGAACTTAATTTCTTCTAAAAAGAGAATGACTACTGGAGAATCTATTGACTAGAAACTCAATTTGACCTAACGGTTGAATTGCTTCTATGTGAGAAGTTGGGTGTGTGTAACCCGTAAAAACGGTCGTGTTTAGCCTGAATTGAGCACCACTAATAATAGTCTCATACTCATTCTCCAACTTGAATACATTATTCTTCCTAAATATACCTAACGATAGTTTACTGTTATGAACTTTGCTTTTCACTAGAGCTTTTCATTCCTAGATGTATGTCATCCTGCATATATAAAATTTCTAGATGTTTACTTGCTCCTATGTGTTTTGAATGCATGCCTTCGTAATTATTTGTTTAGTTGTTGAATGCATTGTCATTATAATAGCTTTTGTTTTTCTAACTACTCTGACATGATGTATTTTTGTATCTAGTCATAATACATGCGTAAATGTCATAGGATATGTAGAAAGAGGTAGCATGTGACAATAGACTTGAGCATGAGATCTTTTATAAACCATTATTTTTTAAACCTATAATTAATGGGACTTATTTTTAAATTTGCAAAAACTTCACATTTTGGAAAAATAATTTTTCAAAAGATTATGACACATTTCTATTTTACATGTTTCACCATCCTACATTTCTTCCAAACTTGTGTCCATAATTACGTGTTTATCAAAACCAAAGATTGGAAAAATATGTTTTCTTGTCTCATAAAAACATTTTGAAATAAAACCAAAACTATTTCATTAAAATATTTTTCACATCCACATAAAAACCCACTTTCAAACATTGTTGAATAATGCCAAAAACATTTCTTTAAATCATGCATGGTGATCTCATATCTGTCATCTATATTTATGTATGTGACATTTATAAGTAAACTAAATTTGAAAATAACCATAATTTATTCACTAAGACCTCACTTGGTACAAGTCTAGAAGTCCATGCTATCACAACTCTACATTCCCATGCACATAGATATTTATTAGGATTATTTAACTAGCTTATTAATCTTCCTAAATATGATACTATGAATTACTTGGTGCTATGTAGCGTTTTCTTGTCTAACATATATATGTTAAATGCTAAATGAGTTGTTTGCATGCTAGATAATAATGTCTAATGAATATGCTTAGCATACATAAGTTATTAAATCCTAAATTGCCTCAAAAGAAGTTGGACTTGCTTGAAACTAAACCCAAAAACACAACCTTTTCTACAAATTTATGCCAAAAACCCATTTCCAGTAATCTGGAAGTCAGCAGATGGGCGGCCCCCTTAAATACCCAGGCGGCCCCCTTAAAATTAAGGGGACCGGCCATCTGGAGTGACGGATTACTGATTTCTTTTTCAATTTCCAACCCATTTTATCCTATACTTCCCAAAATTCACAAACACATTTTGTCACAAACCACCCTCCAAAATTTACCTTCCACAATCACATCATCACTACACCATAAATACCCATTTGGAGGAGAAAGCTTGACATTTGCCATAACCCAACAAATGATGTTGTTCAAACTCAACCATCACCTAAACCTCATCCTAATGAACCCTTTCACACACATAACCTATCATCCATATGTCCACCTTCACTCACTCATAATTACCCAAGTTCACAAATGTCTCCACCACCAAAAGTGTCACCACCACTTCCACCAAATAACAACCCCTCTCCATCATCATCACCTTCCACTCAACACTTGAAGTTCATTGAAGAACTCAAGGAAGCCCATGAGCTTAATGCTCTTCTTGCTTTGCACTTTGCTCAAAGCAACTTAAACCCATCACCATCCATATCACCATCATTACCATCATCACCACATCACTTGAGTCAAATTGAGAAACATGTCAACAATTGTCCTTGTTGCATCTTTCTCCAAAATCAAACCATCATTACCATCATCACCATCCATCTCACCATCATTACCATCATCACCACATCACTCGAGTCAAATTGAGAAACATGTCAACAATAGTCCTTGTTGCATCTTTCTCCAAAATCAAACCATCACCTTAAATGAGCGTCTCACTTGGATTGAGTATCTTCTCACTAGATCTAATCCAACACCACCACTTGAACAACATCAAAACCCTCATTCAACATGGTCAAGTCCAAGCTCTCCACCTCCAATTCCTCCATCAACACTCTCTCCAACATCCATACACCCAAACTTACAACCCCATTAATCTAATTTTTTTACCCCCTCTTTACCATCATCCATCCAAAATAATTCAAGCTTTTCATGTCTCAAGCAAGTCAAATGGATCTCTTAGGCAATTTAAAATTTTCTGCTTATTGTATGCTATAAGCAAAATATGTGTTGTATCAATAATTATGTTTTTAACATAATTATTTTCAACTAATGAATGCTTTATTTCTTGTCTTTAATATATGATTGTTATGCTTATTGCTTGTATACTTGATATCATGATATATATACATGCTTGATGATTAATAACATGCTCATTCCATAATATGTTTTAAATGTATGCATGTGTATTTAACATGTTTATGCCACTATTTAATCATTCTTGATATACATGATTCAAATGGAGCTTGCTGCAAAAACACCCTAAAAATGACCCTTTTCTGGAAAATTTTCAAATATTGGTCGCCTGGGAAAACACCAGATGGGCGGCCCCCTTAATTCCCTAGGCGGTCCCCTTAATTTTAAGGGGGCCGGCCTACAATTAAGGGGACCGGCCATCTGGGCAGTAAAATTCACTGTTTTCTTTTGCATCTTGCGACCCCTTTTATCTAGCCCAAACCTTACCTAAATCAACCATCACCTCCATCAAACACCCATTTTCATTCACCATGCTATCACCAAAATCATCTCTAAGACACCAAAACTCCATCACCACCACCTCAATGTTAATCCCCAAGTGCACCAAATGCACCATCAAAAACACCCTTTCATCCATCAATAACCACATCAACTCACACCTTTCATCACCACCATCAAGAGCATCAACTCCACCTCCTACTCAAGAACCTCCATTCACCCAACTTGTCATTTCCATATCACCAATAACACCTCTTGATGCTCATTTCTCATCATCACCAATACCCCCACATCCACAACCAAACCATCATCTTTGGTCTTAGAGATGAGATACACTACATGTTTTCATCCCTTGAACACATGCTTAACAACCAACCTCCACCACAACCTCCATCATTTTCACCCACTACACTACCACCACCTTCATTCTCACCAAATTAAGCATATGCAATGCTTAATCAAAAATAATTTTTCAAACCATTTTGTGTGCAAGCCCCATGGAAGATCATGTACTCCTAGAATGATTATGTAGATTGCATTACTTACTAGCTAATGTAGGATTGAATATAATCTTGGATGGTTGTGTATTTATACACAACATTTTTAATGAATGTCTTTATATGCATGCTTATTTTTGCTATATATATGCTTGTGCTTCTAATATTTTTCTTGCAAGTATTCCATATATCGATTCCTTGGTGCCCTTAAACGAGGGGGAGCACACATCAAGGGGGAGTTCTCGTCCCGACAAATTTTGTCTCAAAAACTTGTCGGCTTAACCTTTTTGATTCTACAAAAAGGGGGAGAAGTGAATGTAAACTCACTAAATACTTGTCCAAAAATAAACTTTTTGGTTTAATGAGTTTAGGTTTTGTAATCATCAAAAAGGGGGAGATTGTTGACATAAATAAATGCCTAAAAATATTATCAATATTTATTCATATCTCTATGTTTTGATGATCACAAAATGTAAACTCATTAAAACATAAACTTATAAATTAAACAAGTACTTAGTTGTAAATATTCACTTCTACAACTAAAATCACTTAAGGTATGAATGAACTAATGCTTAATGCATTATATGATCAAAGGAACATTTTCTTAATAACTAGATTTTTTATAAAACATCAAAAACATTTTATATATTTTTGAAAAACATTTTTGGTATTAATTAAAAATGTTTAATCTTTTATAAAAATATGAATTCAAATTTTTAACCAAAATCAGTTAAAATGTTCCAGAAAAACCTTCCCCACAAAAGGACAAAACTGGCCAACGTTCAGCATGGGCGGCCCCCTTAATTTTACTAGGCGGCCCCCTTAAAATTAAGGGGACCGCCCCCCTATTTAAGGGGGCCGGCCACGCTCTAGTAGGCTCCAGCTGTCCAGATTTTTCCCTATAAATACCAGCCTTCCCCTGGATTTTTACTCACCCTTTTTGCACTAAAACTTTCTGTTGTAGATCTCATTTCATATCTTAAATAAACCTTTGATCATGTAATCTTAAGCTTTGGTTTCCAAGTGATCCAAGCTTCCTTCATTCAAGTGCAAAAGAAGAATACTTCTATCAATCAAGATTAGAAGTATTACAACTTAGTATCTTCTTGTTACTTAAGTTGTTTGTTTAACAAAGTTTGTAAATCATTCATTCATTTGTGTAAGGTGTGTAGAGTAGATTAGTGTTGTGTGTAAGTAGTGAAGATGTTGTATAAGTAGTTGTGGTATAGAAGTTGTGAGGTCAAAATGTAGAAGTCGTGAAGCCGTGGTGTAGGAGTTGTGAAGCCGTAGCTTAGAAGACATGAAGTCCTTGTGTTAAAGTCATGAAGCCGTAGCATAGAAGCTGTGAAGCGGTCATGTTAAAGTTGTGAAGTCCTAGTCGTGAAGTCCTAGTGTTGAAGTCGTGAAGCCGTAGCATAGAAGTTGTGTAGCGGTCGTGTTGAAGCCGTGAAGTCCTAGTCGTGAAGTCCTAGTGTTGAAGTCGTGAAGCCGTAGCATAGAGGTTGTGTAGCGGTCATGTTGAAGTCGTGAAGTCTTAAGTCATGAAGACATAGTGTTGAAGTCGTGAAGCCGCATCATAGAGGTTGTGTAGCGGTCGTGTTGAAGTCGTGAAGAAGTCGTGAAGCCATTGTGAAGAAGTCGTGAAGAAGTCATGATTAAGTCGTGTAGAAGTTGTGTTGTGAAGTTGTGAGATTGGTTCTAGCTACGATTAGAACTCGACATTTAGCTTTGTGTCGTTAAACCCGTGTAAGCCAAAGTTGTGTACGGTTTTCTCCGCCATAAGGGAGCTTATTGAAGTCGTGAAGAAAACTCTCGAGCAAGGTGTGCTCGGGGAGTGGAGTAGGGCAAGGAAGGTGTCCTTGTAGCCGAACCACTATAAATCTCTCGTGTCTTGGTTAGATCTTTCCATACCTTATTTATTTCTTTACTTGCATCGTCATTACTTTCATACACATAGGCTTATATAATTGCTAGTATTAATTAGACGTCGACTTCACATAAAGATCAAATTGAAAATCCATTCAAGAAACCAAAACTTTTACAATCAATTTAAAAGAATATATATATAACTAATAATAAGATTTAAGTTTTATTTTTCATAACAAACTAGAATCTAAGTGTTTTAAAAATAAACAAAGGTTTTCATAATAAAATTAAAAAGACGTAAAACTATTCAACCCCCCCCCCCCTTCTAGTTTTCCACAGTCTTCACGAACCTTCACTCGGTCCTAGTCTTCACTTCACGGACTCACACCAAGTCCAAGTCTTCACATACACCGACACACCAACTTACACAAAGTCCTAATCTAGATACACCACTTAACGGACTTACACTTTGTCCGTATTTATCCTAACACACCTAATCACGACTCACACACAAGTCGGATATACAAATTTACAATATATATAATGAGAGAGTTTGGGAGAAGAAGAGAATCATAACACAAGTTACGTGTGTGTGATGACTAATCTATAACACTTCGTTTCTTGACGAATACGAGCGTTCTTTTCATGCACTTTGATATAGAGGGTAACGGGATCACTTATAAACACATATCGACACGTTATAATGATCAAAGAAGAGAGGAAGAAAGACTAGAATGTTTTTGTGCAAAGAGGGTTAGTTTTTATGAGAAAATAGTGTAGTATTTATAGGCACCAGGAGGAACAGGAGACGGTCCCTTAAAGTTGGACGGTCCCATATATATAAGGGACCATTGCCATGTTTTTAATCTTTCAATCTATGGTACCACCTGATAAAATTCCCTTAGCTGTGAATACCACCTGATAGATCGTTATATACTTGATCGAATTCCCATAGCTTGTAACACCTTGGAAGCTCTGATACCACTTGTTGATCCCAATTATATACTTGATCGAATTCCCTTAACTTGTAAAGGTTTGGTTATGCAAGGTAAACTAACACAACTAGTATAGAAACTATATTGAATTTAGTAAGGTTTATGTGGAATCTAAACAATAGTATTAAGAAGAACAGTAACACAAGAATAAACAAACGAACAACTTCAATATTATTAATACGAATACTCTCTTAGTATTAGGGTTTACAACCTTGAAGCTATGAATAATACGTATCTAACTCAATGCCCTAGGACCTCCTTTTATAGACTAAGGAGTCCTAGTCGGCTTACAATTACTTTCTATACAAGATAAATGTTTAAAGAATCTTTTCTATACTTATCTAAACATTCTATACAAATCAAACCGACTCTAATACTCAAGCAGTACTAATAAACACTTAGCAGTACTAACTCTGTACTCTGACAACATTAAGTCTTTAGCAGTTGTAACTTAGTACTAGCAGCACTAAGTTTTCTTCTAGCAGCATGAACTACTTAGTGTATATTTCCTTGAAGTTCTCAGCAGTTATAATATACACTAGCAGTCTTAACCTTCATAAGCAGCAGTAACTCTATAACCAGCAGCAGTAATGACTTAGAGCATTTTCCTTGTAATACCTGAGCAGTCTTAATCACATGAGCAACATTAACACCTTGGAAGCTTTAATTCCCAACAATCCTCCCCTAAACTTGATATTTTCTTCTAAAATCATCAAGTTTCCTTCAAAGCTTTAACCATCACCAGGAGGATGCTTCCAAACACTTCATTGTTCATTCCTCAGTCTTATAATAAACCAAATAAGCTCATCTGCCATACTTTCATTCATTCCATATTCCATTTGAAGCCTACTTTCAAGCATCTTTCCTAATGTAGTCTTTGTGAGTTGATACTTCTTTTCAACCAACATGTAGATATGCATAGCATCCATTGTCAACTCATGAAGTCCACATGTATCTATCAACCTCCAGCTTATCACCTTCTGGGTATTGAAAGGTCTTCTCCATACTTCATCTTCTACATGAGGTTCATAGATATTCTTCAAATCACCCCACAAAATATAATCTTGATCAGACACTGGTTGCTTCAATGGTCTTGTTGGTCCATACTTCTCCTTAACAAGCTTCTAAAGAGTCTCCAAATCCTCTCTGTTAAAACTTATTAACATCTGATTAAACCTGAAGAATATATAAAACTTTCCATAAGCTCTTTTGATTTCATATACTGCTTTCTTTATGCCCTCTTTATATATTCTCCAACCAACAATATCTGGAAGTTTTGTAGCCAGAGGAACAACATCAATAGTTGGCTCTTCATCATCATCAGAAACCACTATTATATACTGCTTAGTATCTTCTTCTGTACCTTTGTCTTCATCAGCCTTTTGTTTATTATCAACTGATTGCTTTTGCTCTGTCTGCTCATCAATCTTTGTTTTCTTAGAGACCTCCTGCTATAACTCTGCTCCAGCTCTCTTAGAACTACTCACCACCTTTTCTGTTTCCATTGGCACAAAAGTGTTCACCTTCTTTCTTGCCTGATCAAACTTATCTTTAATCTTCTCAAAACTGAGATTTTTTAACTGATTTGGCTTCCAGTTGTCCATGTTTCTTAGATAAGCACACATCACTTTTCTTTGTTCAGATTTGGTGGGAGGTTTATTCCTCTTTTATTCTGCCTTCTTAGCTGCAAAGAACTTTCTTTTCTTCTCAAAGAACTCAGCCAACATTTTAGACTTCTCTTCAATAGTATATTGTGCTTGCTCTTCTTGAGTCAGTTTTTGAGCTAACTCCCAATCAGCATCACATTGAGCTTGTAAGTCTATCCATTCATCTATCAGTGCAATATTATTGGCTTCTTTTTCAGCATCAACTATTTGTTTCTCTTCAAATAATCTGTTTTTTTCTGCAAACTCAGCTGCCAATTGTCTTGCAACTTCAGCATCAACAAGTTCTTGTTCCTTTCTTGACAAAGGTTCTATAACAATCTCCTCTACCATCACACTCTTTCCTTTGCCCTTATACTTTTGTTGAACTGTTTTTGAAATTGTTGTTTCACTTGGCTCTCTGATTGTTACACCTTTTTCTTTAACGCTTTGTTCTCAAGTCTAAATTTTAAAGAATGGAGTGGGATGGAATGGGATGGAATGGGAAGGGCAAAGTAAGCAATGACACTGTCAAGAAAGTGGTTATTTTTATTTTTGTTCTTGAGTTTTTATTTTTAAGTGGGAAGGAAAGGATAGGAAGCTACCCAAATTACCAATATACCCTAGAAACATAATTTACTCATCACATTTGTTTTATGCAGCCAATATTTTACTCCGTAACTAGCTCTTCACTTTGGTACATGCGAAAACCAGTTAGCTCTTCACATTTGCTGCCTAGAATCACTAACTTCTTTATTTGAATTTTACGTACACTTACATAGAAACTGAAATACAATCCTAATATTAAGATTTTAAGGTGATGGTCTGAGCTGAACTTAATTACTTACTACAGCTCTGGCCACTGATTTAATACCTTTATGTTCTTTCTGGTAGTTGACTACTAAGCTTCTATAATCAAATTCATATATATTACTACTTTGGTTTTCATAATTGTTGCTGCAAATATGGGACCTGATAGTTCAATTAGGTTATGATTTACAAACTTGATGTTGATGGAAGGCAAATAGTGTGACTAATGCTATGTATAATGTAATATTGGATGAGACTTTATATTGTTATTCCGGCTTTCTATTTGATGTAATATGTAAAAGGTCAGGCTATAGAAGCATATGACTCAGATTATTTACTATAAGGTATATATTTTCTATCTTCAGGTGGTGAAAAAACATTTGAGAAATTTGGAAAGTTGTTCATTTCCATGCATTTCTCTGATCAGCATCCGAGTACCCACAGGAAGATGTTGTTATTTAAGTTTGCTCTGCCTCCTGCCAACCAAAAATTGGATTACTCACAGTACATCGGTAACAGTGTCCAAAATAACATAAATCAAAGTGGCATAAACACGCGCCAAACAGTAGATAGTCACAGAAGTAATATAACGACCTGAAAAATTAGAAATGACATTTGAACTTTCGAGTACGAATATAACCTTAAGTGAACTATACGTTATGATTTAAAAATTTTCATGTGCGAAATACCTATAACCTAAGTACAAGTAAATTCGACACAACTTATATCGTCTATTATTTGAACCTATGTTAAGAATATAAACTACAAGTACAAAATCCGTAATTCAAGTATATATCACTTGGGCTCATTTATTCCTTCCCTTTTAATATCACACGACTATGCTAAGTCTATAGGGCTGTCACACCTCGCCGATGGCGGAAACGCGAGTGCAACATCATGGATATCATCACAACACATGGCGTCTATATAGAGATTTACTATATGCAAATATAAGAGTAAAGAACAGACACAAAGTGTCGTAACGATACCCCAAAATAAAATAACCAAAAACAATCTCCAAGGTATCTTCATTAAAACATAACGTAATAATGGAAGACATTCAATGTATCATAAACAAAATCCAACTAAATCAAATTAAAAACTTTAAGATAGTCATCCTCAAATGCACCTAGGTCTCTTCTAATCGCGCCCTTCTATCTTAGCCTTAGAATGCTCACCTGAAAATGATGCTTAAAAACGTCAACATAACGTTGGTGAGATTAATAGGTTTAAGACACACAAAACACCTTTATCATCAGTCCACTGTGATTATAAAACATAGCATAGCAGGACAGCAAAGATATATAGTTATTATACACTAGCATGCAATCATAGCTTACGGGACGGAACGTGCCCACCGATCCAAATATAAATTGGGACGGAACGTGCCCACCGATCCAAACACCACATCAATTGGGACGGAACGTGCCCACCAATCCAAATACCACCACAATTGGGACGGAACGTGCCCACCGATCCAAGTTCACAATAATTGGGACGGAACGTGCCCACCGATCCAATATAATTCCCCTTCCGGCCGGACATAATAATAACGAGTAGAGCCACTAGGGCATCTTCCCACTCGTATAATCACCACAAATAAACACCATAATAACATGTAGTATATGTATAATAACAATTACACGTCCATGCATTTTATAACCACATAATCACAGTAACTCAAAAATAATTTAAACAAGCATCATCTCCATCCCAAGTTTAAAACAAAGTAAAAATATGGGACTATGAACTCACCTCAATTCCGCAGCTTCCAAGTTATCAACACACAAATCTATATCACAAAAATAACAATCACGTTACACGCGAATAAGCTAAAAGCCATAGTCCATGTAACACACATATGATGGATGTCTAAGGTTCATATAACCCACATTGGATTACCTAGACTCCATACTAATCACCACCCAATACTTGATACTCACTGAATCCCTTTATTAAAACTTTCAGAAAATGCAGATTTATAGGGTACATTCACCCACATAAAATCACGGCGAATAACGCTTCACAACTCACACCAAAAATTAACCATGATCCTTCATAAGCATACAAGCTTTTCCCAGAAGGCCATGCACTAAAAACTGTTGGGTCTAAAATGATGCTGATTCGAGAATTACAACTCTGCTAGATAGTTATGTAACTCTGCTGATTAGCACAAGAACTCTGCTGGTTTGATAACTCTGCTGTTTTGGTATAATAGGCACATTGTAACTCTGCTGCTAGCTTACGAGGACTCTGCTGCTAGAAGGATTACTCTGCTGCTTATTAATTATGTAAAGTATGTTAAGATAAGTATAGAAAAGATACGTATGAATATTTTTCTTGTATAGGAAGTCTTGTAAACCGACTAGGACTCCTTACGCTATAAAAGGAGGTTCTAGGGTTAGAGTTAGATATCGATTGATTGATTATCTTAGCATACGTATTGTTTTACACTTCAAGGTTTCTTGTAACCCTATTGCTATTCAGAGCAATCGTATTAATATATTGAAGTGTTGTTTGATAATTCGTTTGTGTTTATTCTTCTTAAGATCAAGTATTAGTTTCCGCATAATATTTGATATACAACTCAAGATCAGTTTCTATACCGATTACCTTAGATTTATCTAAAGTAATTAATAAGATCGTGAAGCTCAACTGGGATCAACAAGTGGTATCAAAGCTTGTGATCTAGAAACTGGTACCAAGAAGAAATTCTGAATACAAGATTTGCTAATCATCACTGTAAGCAATGGACTCCGACTCTACACACATGGTTACTGCATCAAGGGTTCCCATGCTCAAGCCTGGAGAGTATGAGATCTGGAAGATGAGGATTCAACAGTACATAAGAATGGTTGATTACTCACTTTGGGAAGTTATAGTTCATGGAGACACTGTGCAAACCAAGACTGCTACTGGATCAGTCTTGACTCTCAAGACAAGTGAGGAGAAAGCACAGAGAAGATTGGAGGTTAAGGCTCACAGTATTCTCATGATGGGAATACCTAATGATTATCAATTGAGCTTTAATCATATTGAGTCTGCTAAGGAGTTATGGGAAGCAATCGAACTTCGATTTGGTGGGAATGAAGCTACAAAGAAATCAAGAAAGAATCTACTGAAGCATCAGTTTGAAACTTTCACTGCTTCAAGTTCTGAGGACATAGAAGGAACTTATGATCGACTTCATAAGCTAACCAGTCAGATGGCTCTGTTGAAGATTGAGCCATCTCAAGAGGATGTCAATCTAAAGTTTCTGAGAAGTCTCTCTTCTGAATGGAACACTCATACAGTGGTTTGGAGACATAAGGAAGATTTTGATACTATGACATTGGATGATCTGTATAACAACTTGAAGGTGTATGAATCTGAAGTTAAAGGATTGTCAAGTTCATCCTCTACCACAAATAATCTTGCTTTTGTTTCCTCAAGCAACAAGACTACTGGTAGACATCAAGAACAGCACTCTGCTGCTGGTGCTTTTGCTCCTGCTGTTGGTTCACATGTCTCTGCTGCTGACTCTTCTAACACCAACACTATCAGTGATGCTGCAATTTGTGCTTACTTGGCTGAACTTACTACAAGTACTTCAGTCATGCCTCAAGATCTGGATGAACTTGATCCTGATGATGTTGAGGAGATTGATATGCAATGGCAGTTTGCAATGCTTACTATGAGGGCAAGAAGGTTTCTTAAGAGAACTGGTAAAGAGATGAAGTTCAGAAGGAACAAGAGTGTGGGATTTGATAAGTCAAAGGCTGAATGTTTTAACTGCAGAAAGAATGGACACTTTGCAAGAGAATGCAAAGCACCAAAAAGAAGTAATGAGAATTTCAAGAAGTCTGCTGATGAAGAGCCAAATTCCACTACTGCTATGGTATCATGTGATGGGTTAGGTGATTTTGATTGGAGTGATCTTGCTGAGGATGGTCCAAATTGTGCATTGATAGCTGAAGAGGAATCTGAAGTACAACACTTTGCTCTCATGGCCTATTCTTCTTCTGGATCAGACTCAGAGGTATCCAATGATTCAACTTGTTCTTTTAAATCATGTTCTGATAAAATTGAGATGCTTGAGTCTAGCTATGGAAACCTTAAAAAGGAAAATGATACAATTAAGCTAGATAATCTTAGTTATGCATATGGTTTAAAGAACTTAGAAGAGAAATTAGAATTATATAAAAAGGCTGAAATTGAATACCTTGATCAGATCACTGTCTTGAAAAATGAAATTATCTTGAAAAATGATGCTGATTCGAGAATTACAACTCTGCTAGATAGTTATGTAACTCTGCTGATTAGCACAAGAACTCTGCTGGTTTGATAACTCTGCTGTTTTGGTATAATAGGCACATTGTAACTCTGCTGCTAGCTTACGAGGACTCTGCTGCTAGAAGGATTACTCTGCTGCTTATTAATTATGTAAAGTATGTTAAGATAAGTATAGAAAAGATACGTATGAATATTTTTCTTGTATAGGAAGTCTTGTAAACCGACTAGGACTCCTTACGCTATAAAAGGAGGTTCTAGGGTTAGAGTTAGATATCGATTGATTGATTATCTTAGCATACGTATTGTTTTACACTTCAAGGTTTCTTGTAACCCTATTGCTATTCAGAGCAATCGTATTAATATATTGAAGTGTTGTTTGATAATTCGTTTGTGTTTATTCTTCTTAACTAACTTCATTGACTGTAGAGCATTCCAATGACTCAGTCTTCCTCTTCTTTCTAGCCATCTGCTTTATTCTCTTACCTGTCCTCTTATAACCAATAACCTTCTTAACTTCTTCTCTCTCAAACTCCATGGTTTCCTTGTCATCTTGTTTCTTTGAAACACTTCCACTTCCAGATGCTTTCACATTTTCAGATCCCATAACCTCTGACTTTCTTTTCTTTTTAGAAACTTTTCTTGGATTAAGCTTAGCATAAGTTTCATAAAACTCCTTTTCAATTAAGTGATCTGACTTGCCTTTGAAATCCTTCATCTGATAGCCTCTTGCATTCTTCAAATAATACTTCATGTCTTTAACCAATGCTTTCCTTGAAGATGACTTTTGCTTGTAACCATGCTTTTGTGCCTCTTTAATCCTTAAAATCAGCTCTTCCCACTTAGTCAGTCCATTCTTTCTAAGTATAAACTCAACAAGCTCTTTTGTCTTTTCAGCTCCATCCAACTGCTCATCATTAGATATCAGCCTAGCTTCACCTCTTACAATCATATCAGAATCAATGAAATATTGCAATTGTTCATCTAATTCTTCTTGATTAACTTCTACAAATACATTGCTTTCCATAAGTTCAGACTGATTTCTTTCTTCACTAGCTGCAACTCTTCTTGCATATTCTTCATCTTGAGCAATTTGAGCTTGTTCATCAGCCAACTTTTTCATCCTTTCAAACTTTTCACTTGATTCAGCAGGTTGTTGTTGTGATGGTGTGGGTGTTTTAGTTTCTTTGTTCATGTTCAGCAACACTTGAGCTAAAGTCATCTGTTCATCATCTGAATCAGCAGAATCATTTACTCCAGCAGAGTCCTTTACACCTGCACTCTGCTCAGTCTCATCAGCAGAAACCTTCAACCCATCAGCAGAGTGTTCTGCACCAGCAGAGTCACCCTTTTCACCAACATTTTCAACAAAATCCTTTTCAACCTCCCCTGAACCTATCACATCCTCTTGATCCTTATCATTCACCACAGCCTCTTGTTCATTCCTCCCCTGTTTGGAAGCATCCTCCTCCAAACTTGTTTTGGACCTCTTCTTGAGCCTCCCCTCAAGGTGTGTAACCCTTAGCTTAAGCCTCCTTATTTCAGCACCTTGAGTAGCTCTGACTGTCTTTAATTCCTTTCTTAGATCAAGCACCTCCTTTGACAATTTTGTACAATTTTCCGTCAATTCTTTCAATTGTTTCATGATATCCTCACAACTTCGGTCTGTGTAACCTGACCCGAGAGGTTGATCATTGGAATTGACATTTTGTACAGGTGTTTTAGCCGTCAAATCATCAGTATCAAGTTCAATACTAGCATCAACACTTCGACCTATGTGACCTGGTCCGAGAGGTGTATCATTTGCAATGTCAATATGTACATTAGTGTCCATCAATTCAATATGTTCATCCCTGTCCTCATCACTTCGAGATGTGTTACCTTCTCCGAGAGGTGAATCTTGGGACACAAACTCAGTCTCATCCCTAGGATGAACATCTGAGCCCCCCCATAAAATCCATTTGGCTGGGGTTACCACCAGTTGTGTCAGGTTCCTGAGAACCTTCTACAAATGATGTTGCCATGGTTGAGGTCTTAATGATGTTGACACTGTCCTGTTCAACTACTAAGTTGGAAACAGTAGTGCCAGCCTCTCCCATCATGATACCTCCAACACCTGTATCAGCCTCATCTGCTACCATACTGACATTGGCCTGAGGTTGCACAATGCCCTCTTGTGAATTCCTAGGTGATTGGGTGTTTTGGGTTTCATGTGACACTGATGCATTCAAACTTGTTGATGAGGATGTGTGATAGGAAGCTGTGGGTGTTCCAGCTTCTTCATCCTCATTCACTGCAGCCACTACATTCAAGATATGCTCAGTTAAGGGAGTAACAACACCAGAAAATCCTTTCCCATTCTTCTTTAAAAATGCAAACATCTTGATGGCCATTCTACTACAGGGCTCAATTTGTACATGCCTCAATGGTTCCCTCAGCTGTTTGTTTATAATAAGTTGTAGAAACCTTGGGTACAAATAAAACTTCTTTTTAACAAACTTTTTCAACCCCTCAAATATCATACCAGAAAAATCAAAGGGCTGCCCTATAGCTAAACATACCAAAGCCATAGCTTGAGAAGCACTAAACTCATTCCATCCACCTATTTTGGGAAACAAGCAGTGTTGTAGAGTATGCAGTAAAAACTTCCAATGTGGACAGAGACGACCTTTCAATAATGTACTACCAGCCTCAGGTCTCTCATATCCAAAAGTCTCAAGCTCAGTCATAACTACTTCTGGGGTAATAGTAGGGGGTGTTGGGGTGCCTGATAAGCGCAAACTTCTCTTAATTGTGGTTTCACTAACTACAATATTCTCCCCATCTACACTACCTACCAATCGTTCCTCACCATCTAAGACATCCAACTTAACAGTTGACCAAAATTGCTTCATATGAGATGTATAAATGGTAGGATCAGCTGTTAACGCATACCTTAACTTCGAAGCACTCAGGAAATCCATAACCTCATAAAATCCATCAGCGGCAGTAACCTTACTGAGAAATGCTATCTGATTGTGTTCTTCCGGAAACGTTCTTCGAGCCATTAGATTTGGGGGTTTTGGGTGAAATAATAAGAATTGTTGTTCTTGAATGTAATTTTGGGCAATTGAAATGTTAATGAGATCAAATTGGTGGAAGATACCGTTTTGATCTAATTAGGGTTTAGAACGCGCCAAAATTTTCAGTTTGACCCTTCAACTTTCAAACTCATCAGCAGAGTTATGAAAGTGTTGAACTAAAGTCAACATTCCCAAAATCTTTAAAATCACCTCCTTAAATACAATACCAACCCCACATTTAACTCCATAAATCCTTAATCACTAAATCAAATCCCCAATTCACAACCCTAACTCAATAACAATCCAACATGAGTTCTTCAAAAACGCCAATCATTGAAATATCTTCAGATTCATCATCTGATGAATCACAAGGTTGGGCTAGTTACTTTCCTAAGAATGCATCCACATCGCAACAAAAAGGAAAAGCAATCAAGGAAGAATCATACTCCGATCCACTCCCTTCAACACCATCGTCATTCGAAGATTCAAGCGATGAAGAAACAGCAAATTGGCCTGGGAAACAGCAAGGTTGGCCAAAACACATGACTTACTACCAAGGTGCTTGGGAAATCATCCCTCCAAAACATCCAATAACCGCTGAACTTCAGAAACAACTGGAGAAAGCCGCAGCCGACTTTGCAAAGAGTGTCCACATTCCACATCCAAAGCCAAATCCGGTTGAGAAGAAACCCTCTGTGCCAAAGAAGAAAAACCAGCAGAAGAAAGCAGCTCCCTCTACCAGTCAGCAGCAAAATCCACCTTCTCGTCCAGTAGTAATTGCACTCCCCTGTCCAAAGGTGTTTGAGGCCATGGGCACTAGGGGACCGCGTAGCAAGGTCATGCCAGAATTTGCTAAGATGTAGGTTGTGAATCTATGTAGCTTGTTGTCTTTTGATGTTTCTTTTGAATTATGGTTGTAAGAAAACTTTCTATGTACTTTGCTTATGAAATGAATGAACCTTTTAATTTTCTTTGCTTGACTTGAGTATTTGTATATGTATCTGCAAAAGGTTAGTAGCAAACAACAAACACAAGCAAGAATATTCCAAAAATAGCAGCAGAGTACCATAGCAAACTAAACAACTTAACAAACAGCAAATTTTGACTTAACAAACAGCACAAATCCTTACAAAACTTTACAAACAGCAAATTATGTAAAGTATGTTAAGATAAGTATAGAAAAGATACGTATGAATATTTTTCTTGTATAGGAAGTCTTGTAAACCGACTAGGACTCCTTACGCTATAAAAGGAGGTTCTAGGGTTAGAGTTAGATATCGATTGATTGATTATCTTAGCATACGTATTGTTTTACACTTCAAGGTTTCTTGTAACCCTATTGCTATTCAGAGCAATCGTATTAATATATTGAAGTGTTGTTTGATAATTCGTTTGTGTTTATTCTTCTTAAGATCAAGTATTAGTTTCCGCATAATATTTGATATACAACTCAAGATCAGTTTCTATACCGATTACCTTAGATTTATCTAAAGTAATTAATAAGATCGTGAAGCTCAACTGGGATCAACAAAAACCCACACAAGTACTCAATGAAAAATCAAACATGTCATCTATCCAGATTCGGATCTGATCGGACATCAAAAAGTTTTGACCTCTTAGACACACTCGCACAACTTATTATCGTCTAATTTTCGCGTGGAAGTCAAAAATAATATAGAACTCAATTCCCACAGAAAGCCTAACCCTAATTACACTTTAAAAGCCACCATTGACCTCAATACTTTTACCCCAATTCTGTCATGATTTAACTGTTTTGACACCTTAATTTACAAAAATCGTTTGACTGCCTTCCAGACCTCATAATTGATCGTGGTCAGACTTTTTGGAAAGCTCTTTCTCTGAGATACAATTTAGACATAAAATTCGTGATCTAACTCATCTTCATCTATTAATTACAATCGTATCTTTACAGCCCTATAATTCTGCCAGATTCATAACTCATTAATTAACATGTTTTAAACCCTAACTACCTCACCAATCATCATAATATCATTAATTATTAATCCTAACATGTTTTATCTCATTAATTTACAGATCTTAATATAAACCCTAATCCATCATATTATCGCTACATGAATTATAAAAATAATTAATTAAACATGAGTATTAAAATTTTACCTTAATGCTTGAAGAATGAAACGCTAAAAAAAAATCTTCTCTCCTTCTCCTTATGGTTTGGTCGAAATTTATGAACAAGAGGGAATGAGGGTTTTGGTTTTGTATTTATAGGCTCCTATGGAAAATTCTAGATAATGGTTAATTAGGTAAGTGGATTTGTAGTCAAATTAGGTTTCCTATTTACCCCAAAAACCCTAAATTCGTTTTTTTATACATACATATATATAATTTTTATTTTTTATTATTATTATTAATTATTACACTTAAAACCTTGTACCTTTGATATTTTATAAAAACCTATACCAAATTCTAACATCTTACGCGACAATTCTTCATTTTTATGACAACCCAGAAGAATATCATTTTCAAAATAAAGTTTCCAAAAATAGTTTTTTCACACTTATTAATAATATAACCCATAAAAATAACCTCCACGTAACTTACTAACGCTCAAATAATTGAACGGAGACTTGTTACGCAAAACCACCAAAACACAAAAAACTACACAAGTCATTTCTACACTACTAAGGCGATCAAAATGAACTTCTCCCAAAACTCACACTACTCAACATGATAAAAATCTCACACCAAGGGATTTAGTGCTAACACACGTACTTATTACCCATATACCGCACATATACCACACATAAGCACATATTACACATCACATAAAAGTTAAATAGATTGAGACTTTGATGAGGCGAAAAGTGTACCGCTTTTAGGGGGTCATTTAAGCCCTAAATCGTATTTATTTGATCAAATATTGCCCTAAATCGTTCCTTTTGTCATTTTAGGTACTTTGGAGATGAAATTTGGAAAAGGAAGCATTTTGGACGTTTTTGGAGCATAAAAGTGAAGAAAACGACAAAGTCTCTAAATCTGCTAGAATAGTACCTGTGACGGCGTCAAGCCCCAGTGTGACGCCGTCAATCCTTGATAAGCCAGAGAGGATTTTGGAAGATTAAAGGGGGACGGCGTCAAGAAGGCCATCAAGAAACCCTAACCGCGGCGAAGTGACGGCGTCAGGACTCAACCTGACGACGTCAGAAGCCATTGAGTGACGACGTCAGAATGACAACTTGCACAAGAAGAAACCCTAGTAAAACCGTCACATGCTGATCAAGACAATCACAACTTACGCCCGGAGTAGCTGTCACTGTTTTGGCCATAAAATCTTCATACGAACTCGGATTTGGGTGATTCAAAAGGCCACGCGAAGAGGACGAAAAGATCTACAATTTGGTGAAAATGGGAAGTTGACGCCGTCACTTGTACGAGCTGACGCCGTCAAGCCTTGCCGACAGAAATATTGCCTATAAATACAACATCATAACTTCACTTTTTGTAAGCCCTAAACCCTAAGTCCGATTCTAGGGTTTAGTTAGGTGTTTTTCCAGCAACTTAGAGGGTTTCAATCATTTCATAAACATCAAATATTGGTTTGTTGATTCTAACTTAATTATGTCTTTCATTATTATGGTTGTTTGCCCTTCATTGATCATGCTTTGCTAATTCACCTTGTGTCTACTTATGATTGTGTGAAACTTGTATATAATTAATTAGATCTTATTGGTTCCTTGTTGATGTATGTGTCTATCGTCATCAATAAAGGTGTGACACTTCAATAGATCTTATTGGTTTAGCTTATAATTCTTGTTTCCTATTGTCTCTTGTTTGATTGGGTGATATCGATGTTAGGCTTAAGAAAACTGGCTAACCTCCTATACGGTAACTTGCTTGAACGTCTTAAGAAACATGAACCAATGCGTACTAGGTTTATTTGGTTGTATTTAATGCATGAGTGAATTCTAGTGATCCCATGTTAGGAGCTTCTTAGCCGGCTCGACATAGGAGTGAAGTAGGAGCTTATAGAGTTGGGGAAGTACGTACGCCACCCCACGAATGGTATTAAGGAATACAACCCATCAATTAAAACAAGGTTACAATTCAATAGGTAGAATTTGATAGCTAGCAAGGAGTAATACATCATAGGTAGACATGCTTCACTTCCCTTGTAGAACCCTAGTTTACTTTCCTTCACATTAGTTTAAGTAGTAGTTTTTGGGTTACTTGATTAGCAACTAATTCCGCCTCTCCTTCCAAAACCCGAGATTTTTACTTGCTTTCCATAAAATATAAAAATACAAAAAGAATCATCCCTCACCTCTAGACCTAGTAGATAAATTTCAATCCTAACGAACACTATTCTTTGAGTTGAACGATCAATCCCCCGGTACTTGCCACTTCACTATACTACATCGGTCAGGTACACTGCCTGGTGGGGATTGCAAGCTTCTTGAGATCCCTCGAGAGGTAAAACCTGTTGTAAGGTCGCAAAACCACGCATCAAGTTTTTGGCGCCGCAGCCCGGGGAGTAGTTATTGCTTAGGTTAAAATTTTATTTTTATTAGGTCTACTCACAAGATTCCTATCAAGTGAGATTTTTTCTTTTTATTTTGTAGCTTTCTCGTAGTCTATCTTTTCTTTGTGATTTTGTTTGTAATTTGCTTCAAATGGACTTTTCACTTAGACTTCTAAGATTGCAAGATATGGTTGAGTGGCTAGAACACCAAGGAGTTCAAAATACCTCATTTAGAGACACCTATGAATCATATGAGCCTTCACCTAGGATAGATTCTTATGAACAGCCTCCATGTTTAGGATCTCATCTTAGTGAGGCCAATAGGAAAAGCGTCCTAGTTTGCCAAGGAATTGTGGATAGAGCCGAAGCAATAAACCATAAGTTGGATGAAGCGCTAGGTTTGTTATCATCACTACCTAAGAAAACAATTGATGAGGATATAGGTGATCTTGACACGTGGAATGATGAGGTAAACACCATAAGCCCACAAAATACTCAACCATCATTTGAGGCACCCACACCGCCCGTGACTTACCCGGAAGAAGTAAAAGAGACTTTAGGAATCCCGATGGAGGTAGAACCCTTGGACCAAGCACAACTAGAGGATATAGGTTTGAACACTTTTAGTGATGACCTTACTCTTAATTCTAGGGAATTTCCTAGTGTTGATGAGCCGGAACCTCAACCGTTACACAACTTTTCATCCTTAGATTTACATCTAGGAGACAAAAGAGGAACCGACCCACCCATAAACCAATATTATTCGGGTAGTTTTAGGATGAAGGAATCCATTCACTCACCCCCTTCACCTCACGTGGCATATTTCCACCCTAAGGGTGTGTATCGCTACTTCCACCCGCACTTAATCCTAAGTGTAGGGAAAACCTCCCCTATTTCCGTTAAATAAGGGTAGAGTCAGGCTCGTGACTCGAACAAAAACAAGCGCTTCTTGGGAGGCAACCCAAGCTTTATTTGTTTGTTTGTTTGTTTGATTTTATTTGTTTCCGTATGCAAGTCTAATTGTTATTGTTTGTGCTCATGTTTCAAAGTAAATTGTGAAAATGCTTTATTTTGTTTTTAACTTCGTCTTAACTACATATAAAGGTATTTTGCAAAAGATAAGTGTAAGGGAATCCAAATTTGTTTACAAGAACAAGATTGAACATGAATCACAACAATATTAAATGAGCATGCATACTAGTAATTGTTAGAGTCAAATGCTTGTATCGAGTCATAATGAATATTTTGCAGGATTTCCAGGAAGTGAGGCATAAGTTTTTCCAGAAATTTTCCGGAAACTAACCATAAAATTTCTGCAGGTCACTTCTGACGGCGTCAAGGTTAACACCTGACGGCGTCAAGTGTAAAAATACTGGAAATTTTGCAAGTTTTGTTTTTCTACCGGAATCATAAAAAGTTTTTATTAAATCTTTAACTTATAAACTCCAGGAATCTGCAAAATAATCATTCCACAAGCATTATATCCTTATACAGATTTATCCCGCCGATGTTATGCAGGTTTTCTTGTTTGTTTTCTCAGGTTTAACAGGTTATTTTGGACAAGGAGATGTATGTGGAATCTAGCTTTTGGCGCTGCTTTAGTCTTGAAGCTTCCACATTACCTTGGAAGAAGATCTAACCATGTTACCCCTTTATCCACCGAGCGAATCAGGGGAGTATTTGATTTCATTCTTTTACCTTATTTACTTTTACATCTTGTTATTTGAACATTGGGGACAATGTTCATCTTAAGTGTAAGGGGGGTAAAGTACGATACTTTAGAGAATGCTATTACGCTTGATTTTTCGTTTGTTTAATGGTAGATGTGTAATAAAACTGAGAGAAATACCTGTTAAGGCAATTTTAGTGCTAAATTTAAAATTTTTTGCAACATATAGGAGTGAAATTTTGGTCTTAATGAGCGTCTCATGGATAGGAGTTATATGACTAGCACAAAACCGTACCACTAAAAAATTTTCCACCCCCAAATATGTGAGGTTCGCCCCTAGAATTGGTAGGAAAAGCATTTATGCTATGATGTGTGTACCGGTAGCACTTAGATTCTAGAACTTGCGTTAGGACCATTCCAAGGCCACAAGTGAGACTACATTCGTGTAGTTAGATTTACTACATGATAAGAGGCATTAGGATTAAGCCATTGTTTTACACCTGTGTTTTTGTTATAATTACATTGGCTACATTGGTCAAGTAATTATCCCACACCCTTTGCGTTGTACTCAGTTTTTGTACACGATACCCCTAGTACACCCTTCAGAGCCTATCTTTTCGTTTCTAACTTTAAGCATTTTACTTAAAGTAAGAATTTTTTTACACCCCACTTAAATGTACACCCAAATTGCCTTAGCCTACCTTGTATGCACTCATCTTTAGTGCATTATTGTGACAACATTTGTTTAAACCCCAAGTTAATTATCTAATTGATTACATGGTTGCTAAGTCGAGTCATATCCTTGTACATATTGTTTTGGGACGATTGGGACTCATGGGTAAAGTACTAGTGTAATGGAGTAATGGGGAAGAACAACATTATTACCCCCATATGTGCTAAATATTTTAAAAGTACTCCAAGTGTTTCGATTATCTTAATTCGAGTCATTAGAATAGTAATTGTAAAGTTATGTAAAAGTTCAAGTGTAAGGGGGATACAACCCCCCTATGATGTATTATTTTGGATGGTAGGGCAAGAGTGTATGAAAAAAAAAAGTAGAAAAAACATACGGACTACCATCCCGTTTCATTTTATGTTTATTTTATCTTTTTGTTATTTTTTTCATTAGCTTAAGTCGAGTCTAGTCTTGGCTTAGCAACGCCATATTGTACATGTAATTAATCAAGATCTTTAACTCGCCACCAGTAAAATATCCTTTATCCAACAAAACCGTGTTTATCATATCCCTACACCTAACGTTATAACCCGTTTAAAAGCCCTCTTTGATAGTTTATCTTAGGTGCTTACGCCTAGTGGAGGAGGTTTTCGATCCTTTCCCAAGCCTATGGTAATCTATTTGCTATGACAGGTAGTGAGAGATATTATCCATTTTCATTTATGAGATATACTTTTATGACACCTGAGAGATGTGAGTATCTAAACACTACTTGTGAGGTGCTAGTTTGTAATCTCCGTGCTTATTATGATTAAAGTGGAACGACTATTTGTTGTAATTACTTTTATATTAGCGTTAAATGACCCCTAACTTGTATTTTGATTAGAATAAAAGCGCATTTGCTTGAGGACAAGCAAATCTCAAGTGTAAGAGTATTTGATGAGGCGAAAAGTGTACCGCTTTTAGGGGGTCATTTAAGCCCTAAATCGTATTTATTTGATCAAATATTGCCCTAAATCGTTCCTTTTGTCATTTTAGGTACTTTGGAGATGAAATTTGGAAAAGGAAGCATTTTGGACGTTTTTGGAGCATAAAAGTGAAGAAAACGACAAAGTCTCTAAATCTGCTGGAATAGTACCTGTGACGGCGTCAAGCCCCAGTGTGACGCCGTCAATCCTTGATAAGCCAGAGAGGATTTTGGAAGATTAAAGGGGGACGGCGTTAAGAAGGCCATCAAGAAACCCTAACCGTGGCGAAGTGACGGCGTCAGGACTCAACCTGACGACGTCAGAAGCCATTGAGTGACGACGTCAGAATGACAACTTGCACAAGAAGAAACCCTAGTAAAACCATCACATGCTGATCAAGACAATCACAACTTACGCGCGGAGTAGCTGTCACTGTTTTGGCCATAAAATCTTCATACGAACTCGGATTTGGGTGATTCAAATGGCCACGCGAAGAGGACGAAAAGATCTACAATTTGGTGAAAATGGGAAGTTGACGCCGTCACTTGTACGAGCTGACGCCGTCAAGCCTTGCCGACAGAAATATTGCCTATAAATACAACATCATAACTTCACTTTTTGTAAGCCCTAAACCCTAAGTCCGATTCTAGGGTTTAGGTAGGTGTTTTTCCAGCAACTTAGAGGGTTTCAATCACTTCATAAACATCAAATATTGGTTTGTTGATTCTAACTTAATTATGTCTTTCATTATTATGGTTGTTTGCCCTTCATTGATCATGCTTTGCTAATTCACCTTGTGTCTACTTATGATTATGTGAAACTTGTATATAATTAATTAGATCTTATTGATTCCTTGTTGATGTATGTGTCTATCGTCATCAATAAAGGTGTGACACTTCAATAGATCTTATTGGTTTAGCTTATAATTCTTGTTTCCTATTGTCTCTTGTTTGATTGGGTGATATCGATGTTAGGCTTAAGAAAACTGGCTAACCTCCTATACGGTAACTTGCTTGAACGTCTTATGAAACATGAACCAATGCGTACTAGGTTTATTTGGTTGTATTTAATGCATGAGTGAGTTCTAGTGATCTCATGTAAGGAGCTTCTTAGCCGGCTCAACATAGGAGTGAAGTAGGAGCTTATAGAGTTGGGGAAGTACGTACGCCACCCCACAAATGGTATTAAGGAATACAACCCGTCAATTAAAACAAGGTTACAATTCAATAGGTAGAATTGGATAGCTAGCAAGGAGTAATACATCATAGGTAGACATGCTTCACTTCCCTTGTAGAACCCTAGTTTACTTTCCTTCACATTAGTTTAAGTAGTAGTTTTTGGGTTACTTGATTAGCAACTAATTCCGCCTCTCCTTCCAAAACCCGAGATTTTTACTTGCTTTCCATAAAATATAAAAATACAAAAAGAATCATCCCTCACCTCTAGACCTAGTAGATAAATTTCAATCCTAACGAACACTATTCTTTGAGTTGAACGATCAATCCCCCGGTACTTGCCACTTCACTATACTACATCGGTCAGGTACACTGCCTGGTGGGGATTGCAAGCTTCTCGAGATCCCTCGAGAGGTAAAACCTGTTGTAAGGTCGCAAAACCACGCATCAGACTTATTAGTCAAACTAACCTGCTAAAATCACGGTTGTTACATTATCCCCCACTTAGGAAAATCGCGTCCCGAGATTTAACAGCTCGTCTCGTCAGCCTCCTCAGGAAACAACTTCGGGTACTTGGACCTCATCTGATCCTCACGTTCCCAAGTAAACTCAGGACCATGCTTGGAATTCCAACGTACCTTTACCAATGCTATCTTACCACGTTTCATACTCTTGACTTCTCGATCCATAACCTCAACAGGTTCCTCAACAAAGTGAAGAGTCTTATCAATCTTAATCTCTTCTAATGGCACATGCAAACTAGCATCCGCCAAACACTTCTTCAGATTAGATACGTGAAACGTATCATGCACACTACTTAATTCCTCAGGCAATCTTAACCGATATGCCACCGGCCCGATTCTTTCCGTAATTTCAAACGGTCCTACATACCTAGGTGCTAACTTGCCTTTCTTACCGAAACGCACAACACCTTTCCAAGGAGACACTTTCAGCATTACAAGATCACCAACACTAAACTCCAAGGGCTTACGGCGATTATCCGCATAGCTCTTTTGGCGATCTCTTGCTGCCTTAGCTCTTTCCTTAATCTGAAACACCTTATCTGTAGTCTCTTGCACTATTTCAGGACCAATTAGTTGGCTTGTCCCAACCTCTTCCCATGAAATAGGTGATCTACACTTCCTCCCATATAACATCTCAAATGGTGCACATCTAATACTGGAATGATAGCTGTTGTTATAGGAAAACTCAGCCAAAGGCAAACGAGTATCCCAGCTTCCTCCAAAATCAATAGCACACGCTCTAAGTAAGTCCTCCAAAGTCTGAATCGTTCGCTCACTTTGCCCATCACTCTGTGGATGATAAGCAGTGCCCATATCCAAACGCGTATCCAACGCCTTTTGCAACGATTGCCAAAATCGCGAGGTAAACCTACTATCGCGATCAGAGATAATCGACACAGGCACACCATGTCTTGCCACAATCTCATTAATATAAATTCTCGCCAACTTTTCCATCTTATAATCCTCACGAATGGCCAGAAAATGTGCAGACTTCGTTAGTCTGTCCACTATGACCCATATCGTCTCATGTCCATTACTTGTTCTAGGCAACTTAGTAATAAAATCCATTGTTATTCTCTCCTATTTCCACTCAGGAATCAGCGGCTGCTGTAACAATCCAGAGGGTTTCTGATGCTCAGCCTTAACTTTCAAACAAGTCAAACATTGGCTAACATATTCAGCTATTTCCCTCTTCATTCCCGACCACCAGTAAGCATCTCTAAGGTCATAATACATCTTGTCCGATCCTGGATGAATCGAGTATCTCGACTTATGAGCCTCATCCATTATCAACTTCCTTACACCTCCTACCGATGGAACCCATATTCTATCTAAGAAATACAGTCCACCATCCTCCTTTTTCTCCATTTGTTGATCCAATCCACGCAGCATCTCAGCGGTCGCATTCTCATCCTTAAGAGATTCCTCTTGTGCTGCTAATATCTTACCCTTAATTCCCGACTGTAATGTCATACACATCGCTCGCACATGCTTAGGCTTAATCCGCTCATTTCTACTTAAAGCATCAGCTACCACATTCGCCTTTCCAGGATGGTAGCGAATCTCACAATCATAATCACTAAATAACTCAATCCACCTTCTTTGTCGCATATTCAGCTCCTTCTAACTAAAAATATGCTGAAGACTCTTATGATCTGTATAAACAACACTCTTTGTGCCATACAGATAATGTCTCCAATTCTTGAGAGCAAATACTACCGCACCAAGCTCTAGATCATGAGTGGTATAATTTTTCTCATGAATCTTGAGTTGTCGGGATGCATAAGCTATCACCTTACCCCTCTGCATTAGCACACACCCAAACCCTTGATTCGATGCATCACAATACACAACAAAATCATCTGGCCCATCAGGTAACGTCAGAATAGGTGTATTACATAAACTATCCTTTAGTGACTGAAAAGCCACCTCCTGCTCTTCTCCCCAAACATACTTCTTGTTCTTCTAAGTCAACAAAGTAAGGGGTTTAGCAATCTTCGAAAAATTCACTATAAATCTTCGATAATATCCTGCCAATCCTAAAAATGAACGTATTTCAGATGGCGTCGTAGGAGCCTTCCAGTTCTTGACCGCTTCTATCATACCAGGGTCTACATGTATTCCTTCACTATTTACCACATGCCCAAGAAAATGTACCTTCTCAAGCCAAAACTCGCACTTTGAGAACTTGGCGTATAACTTCTCCTTTTCCAATAATCCAAGAATCAACTTCAAATGCTCCGCATGCTCATCCTTTGACTTAGAGTAAATCAGAATGTCGTCTATGAACACAATCACAAATTTATCCAAGTAAGGCTTGCAAACGCGATTCATCAAATCCACGAATACCGCAGGTGCATTAGTCAGCCCAAATGGCATAACCGTGAACTCAAAGTGTCCATAACGCGTCCTAAACGCAGTCTTCGGAATATCCTTTTCATACACTCTCAACTGATGATACCCTGAACGTAGATCAATCTTTGAGAAAAATCGTGCCCCTTGCAGTTGATCAAAGAGATCATCGATCCTAGGAAGAGGATACCGATTCTTAACCGTTAACTTGTTCAATTCCCGGTAGTCAATACACATCCGGAACGAACCATCCTTCTTCTTAACGAATAACACAGGCGCTCCCCACGGAGAGTGACTAGGTCGGATGAACCCTTTATCCTGAAGTTCTTGCAACTGCGCTGCCAACTCCTGCATCTCAGAGGGTGCCAAACGATATGGGGATTTCGCCACAGGTGCCGCTCCAGGAATCAACTCGATACGGAATTCAACTTGACGGATTGGAGGCAATCCGGACAAGTCCTCAGGAAAAACACCAGGAAACTCACATACCACAGGAATCTCTTCTATCTTACGTTCTTTAGCCTTCACAGTCTTAAGGGTTTTCAAGTTCCTTCCTTAAGCACTCTCCTTGTATCCGAAGGACACCACCACTCTCCAAAGGTATACGAACTACCTTTTCGTGGCATATGACCTCGGCCCTATGCTTAGACAACCAACTCATCCCTATCACCACATCAAAACTCCCATGCCCAAAAGGTATTAAATCAATCATGATTGGAATTCCTTCTAATACTATAGTACACCCACGAATAACCTTGTCAACCTCTACCTCCTTACCACTAGCTATTTCAATCACAATACTCGGTCTAAGTTCACCAGACTCATCATTCAATAGTCTAGCAAACGAACCAACTTAAATATCTCACCATTAGTACCAACAGATAAATGAGGTATCATCATATGATAGGTAAAACGAAATCTTACCACCCACACACTCCCACATACAACGATTTCCCCAAACGGTTAAGAGAATACATCTCTAACCATACAACCATCATCAACATGATATCACATAACATCTACCACAACATATAACAACAAACATTAATCAATGTAATCATGGTCACAAGTCCACGTGTGTGATACCCTTATAATTATGTTCGCGACCATAGTTATAAGGCCTATTCCATACGCATACTTGCTTCCAAAACCACACATCTCAATGATAACGCATATATACCACATTGCACCTAATACACAGCACAATCCATGTTATCATACTTGCAAGTCCACTTGTGTTGTGACGCATGTGTAATTATGTTGGCCACTATAATTATCTATGCCCCCTTTCACAAGTGTACTTCCTCCTATGACCACACTTCATGCAAACAACCATCTCACTTGGAACAATTCCAACGATCATGGAACAATTCCAACGATCACTTTAACTCTATAATCAAAATCACTTGGATAAAAATGCTCCAATATTCAGGAGTAATCGTGCTCCAATATGGCTCCAGACGGCAAAAGACAATATAAGAATTCCAAGACAAACAAAAGACGTCGCAAAATGGCTCAAGCTCCGCTCTCGCACTTGCCTCCCCACTCAGATCGGTTAAACTTACTACCGCTGCGGACTCCAGATCCGATACCACGTCATTCCATCTTAACTCCCCTTCATTTTTTTTTGCTCAACCACCCATTCCTGTTTCTCTCTTCCAACTCCGCATGATCCACAAGTACATACAACTCACGAGGTTTAGACAGAACCACCTTTCCTTCATATGAGAAGTGAGGACACTTCCTAGAGTACTTGGTATCGGCTCCATCTCCAACTGTCACCGTAGTTGCAAACCTCTCCACTTCTTCTCCATCAATGTTTTCCATATACATCCCATCCTTGTCCGAACATAGATTTATGCTAGCGGGAACTCGGATTCTGCGGTTAGTCCGCTTCATCCTACCACTTCACTTACAACCGGTAGCAAAATGATAGCCCAACGAAACTTCTTACGCGAGGGAGGTCGACGTATACAATACTAAGTATGAGGGTCCAATCGGCTTCTGAAACTCGACGAAACTACTAATAAGCTCAAGAAAAATAGACATATAAAATACCATACTTACACATAAGCCCTAAATGCAACTATATGAGGGACTCCTAGGTTATAGTCTAGGTTCAACCACCTACTTCTCTATAACCAAGTCTCTGATACCAATCTGTCACACTTCGCCGATGGCGAAAACGCGAGTGCAACATCATGGATATCATCACAACACACGGCGTCTATATAGAGATTTACTATATGCAAATATAAGAGTAAAGAACAGATACAAAGTGTCGTAATGATACCCCAAAATAAAATAACCAAAAACAATCTCCAAGGTATCTTCATTAAAACATAACGTAATAATGGAAGACATTCAATGTATCATAAACAAAATCCAACTAAATCAAATTAAAAACTTTAAGATAGTCATCCTCAAATGCAACTAGGTCTCTTCTAATCGCGCCCTTCTATCTTAGCCTTAGAATGCTCACCTGAAAATGATGCTTAAAAACGTCAACATAATGTTGGTGAGATTCATAGGTTTAAGACACACAAAATACATTTATCATCAGTCCACTGTGATTATAAAACATAGCATAGCAGGACAGCAAAGATATATAGTTATTATACACTAGCATGCAATCATAGCTTACGGGACGGAACGTGCCCACCGATCCAAATATAAATTGGGACGGAACGTGCCCACCGATCCAAATACCACCACAATTGGGACGGAACGTGCCCACCGATCCAAGTTCACAATAATTGGGACGGAACGCGCCCACCGATCCAATATAATTCCCCTTCCGGCCGGACACAATAATAACGAGTAGAGCCACTAGGGCATCTTTCCACTTGTATAATCACCACAATAAACACCATAATAACATGTAGTATAAGTATAATAACAATTACACGTCCATGCATTTTATAACCACATAATCACAGTAACTCAAAAATAATTTAAACAAGCATCATCTCCATCCCAAGTTTAAAACAAAGTAAAAATATGGGACTATGAACTCACCTTAATTCCGCAGCTTCCAAGTTATCAACACACAAATCTATATAACAAAAATAACAATCACGTTACACGCGACTAAGCTAAAAGCCATAGTCCATGTAACACACATATGATGGATGTCTAAGGTTCATATAACCCACCTTGGATTACCTAGACTCCATACTAATCACCACCCAATACTTGATACTCACTAAATCCCTTTATTAAAACTTTCAGAAAACGCAGATTTATAGGGTACATTCACCCATATAAAATCACGTCGAATAATGCTTCAAAACTCACACTAAAAATTGAAAATGATCCTTCATAAGCATACAAGCTTTTCCCAGAAGGCCATGCACTAAAAACCCACACAAGTACTCAATGAAAAATCAAACATGTCATCTATCCAGATTCGGATCTGATCGGACATCAAAAAGTTTTGACCTCTTAGACACACTCGCACAACTTATTATCATCTAATTTTCGCGTGGAAGTCAAAAATAATATAGAACTCAATTCTCACAGAAATCCTAACCCTAATTACACTTTAAAAGCCACCATTGACCTCAATACTTTTACCCCAATTCTGTCCCGATTTAACTGTTTTGACACCTTAATTTACAAAAATCGTTTGACTGCCTTCCCGACCTCAAAATTGATCGTGGTCATAATTTTTGGAAACCTCTTTCTCTGAACTACAATTTAGACATAAAATTCGTGATCTAACTCATCTTCATCTATTAATTACAATCGTATCTTTACAGCCCTATAATTCTGCCAGATTCATAACTCATTAATTAACATGTTTTAAACCCTAACTACCTCACCAATCATCATAATATCATTAATTATTAATCCTAACATGTTTTATCTCATTAATTTACAGATCTTAATATAAACCCTAATCCATCATATTATCGCTACATGAATTATAAATATAATTAATTAAACATGAGTATTAAAAGTTTACCTTAATGCTTGAAGAATGAAACCTAAAAAAAAAATCTTCTCTCCTTCTCCTTATGGTTTGGTCGAAATTTATGAACAAGAGGGAATGAGGGTTTTGGTTTTGTATTTGCAGGCTCCTATGGAAAATTCTAGATAATGGTTATTAATAATATAACCCATAAAAATAACCTTCACGTAACTTACTAACGCTCAAATAATTGAACGAAGACTTGTTATGCAAAACCACCAAAACACCAAAACTACACAAGTCATTCCTACACCACTAAGGCGATCAAAATGAACTTCTCCCAAAACTCACACTACTCAACATGATAAAAATCTCACACCAAGGGATTTAGTGCTAACACACGTACTTATTACCCATATACCGCACATATACCACACATAAGCACATATTACACATCACATAAAAGTTAAATAGATTGAGACTTATTTGTCAAACTAACCTGCTAAAATCACGGTTGTTACATAAGTCAATAGGGCTGATTTTATTTAAACTCTTTTACACAGCATATACATATTGATAAATATGATATAGTTTGAAAGTTTGAAAGGAGAATGAGTCTCCTCTAATCTCCCCTTTACTCAGCAACTCTCCCCTATATCCTTCTCAATTGTGGCTCATTTTTTTTCATCCGTTATACTACTTCAACTCACACATAATAAATCCTAAACAACTACACAAAAGATCCGTAGCCTCATTGCTCCCAAGAAAAAGAAGTACGAAGGTTCTAACAAGTGGTGTGGTGATTAGTTTTGGTGTGGCACTGGTTTGGGTTCGAAAGGGTTTCGATTCGTGGGTTTCTTTTGGTTTCTTTTGGTCTCGATATTCTTCCATTTAGGTATCATCATCCTCTCTTGTGTTTATCATTCATACGACTCACATGAAACATATAATCTGAAAATAAAACCTGCTAAAACGATCATAAACTATCTGGTCTATGTTCTAAACGAATAGCTTATTTATGCAACAAGAAATTGTGCTTATATAAACCATATATGTGTCAACTTAACTTATTGATACCTCTTCTCAAATTTGTTTCAATATATCACTTGATCTAGTTCTTTAAGATTCGTATATGAACCTTAAAATGCGACTTCAATATGGAAATAAACTCAAGAATTGAGAAGGGGGGCGTACATGTTTATTTACGTGGGTTATGGTTTGAATATGTGTGATTTCATGTGATGTGTTGGACTCTTTAAATTGTGTCATGGAGGTGTATCGTATGTGTTATTTTATGTGAGGCCAGGTGCTCGTTAATTTTGTAGGGTGTGTGTGTTAGATGTGTAACCAATAAAGGATTAAAAACCTGTGTCACCTAAGTGAACTAAACCATAATACGAGCTCTTATATTCAACTTTGAAACTAGTTATAACTTAAAGATTTAACGTGGGGCATTTTTTAGTGTTTTTGTGTGTGATATGTGTGATATATTATAGGTGATGTTGAATATGAAAAACATATTAAAATAATTAAACGCAGCGGAAACATCACCTAGAGACGGATCCATATAGCCATATGATCAATTACTAATTAATATAATAAATATCACAATTATATACCTTTGAAGCGTGATTCGGGTTTCACCACCAACACCAACACCACGATTGGATGTGAGAAGCGAAAAGTGTACCGCTTTTAAGGGGTCATTTAAGCCCTAAATCGTATTTATTTGATCAAATATTGCCCTAAATCGTTCCTTTTGTCATTTTAGGTACTTTTGAGGAGAAATCTGGAAAAGGAGGCATTTTGGACGTTTTTGGAGCATAAAAGTGAAGAAAACGACAAAGTCTCAAAATTGTGCTGAAAGTTACCTTTGACGGCGTCACATTTTACTCTGGACGGCGTCATGGCTTGGCAAGAAAAGGTGGACGTGAAATTTACTCATGATAAGCCAGTGAAAATAGCATGTGAATTCTGACGGTGTCACGCTTTAACCTGATCAAGGGCGTCACGGCTTAAATCAAAGAGGGACGGCGTCACGTTCAATAGCTGACGGCGTCAAGCCTTGATAAGCCAGAACGGATTTTGGAGAGCTAAAGAGGGACGACGTCAAGAAGGTCATCCGGGAACCCTAGAAGCGGCGAGGTGACGGCGTCACACTCCATAAGGTGACGCCGTCAGATGTAAAAATCTATATATAGTTTTCTAATTTTTTGTCATTAAGGGAGAGCTTAGTGTGGAATTTTTGGGAGAGAAACCCTAGGACGATTTTAGCATCTTTTTCAAGGCTTTTTGCCTTGAGATCTTCCATGTTACATTGAAAGATAAGTTGTCAATTAATCATTCAATATGTCTATGTGTTGTTTGATTTTATCTTGTTCTTGTCTTTTGTTTAACATGTTAGGCTAGATTTATCTTGTGTTTGCTTAGATCTAATGAAACCTAGCTATTGATTATTGGTTATTAGTGTGTTATTAGTTGTATTGGATGATTGTTTATCTATGTTAGGCTTAAAAAAACTGGCTAACTTCCTATTCGGTAACTTGCTTGAACGTCTTAAGAAACATGAACCAAATGCGTACTAAAGGTTTTTATGGTTGTATTTAATGCACAAGCGAATTCTAGTGATCCCATGTTAGGAGCTTCCTAGCCGGCTCGACATAGGAGTGAAGTAGGAGCTTGTAGAGTTGGGGAAGTACGTACGCCACCCCACAATTGGTATTAAGGAATACACCCGTCATCCACGCAACTAATACACACTAATCAACCGGTAAAAGGTAGTTAGGGAGTAAGGAAATCTAAGTAAACACTTTTCTCTACACATAAGTTTCTCACCAACATTTTATTTTCAGTTATTTACTTTATTTGCATTTGTAGTTATTTGGGTTAGTTGATTAGCAACTAATTCCGCCCACTCCTTCAAAACCGAGATTTTACTTGCTTTCATAAAAAATATAAAAACATAAAAAAAGAATCTTCCTCAACCCTTAGACCTATTAGAGTAGTCTTTCATACCTAACGAACACTATTCCCTGTGGAGAACGATCAATCCCCCGTACTTACCACTACACTATACTACATCGGTCAGGTACACTGCCTGGTGGGGTTGTAAGCCTCTTGAGATCCCTCGAGAGGTAAAACCTGTTGTAAGGTTACAAAACCACGCATCAAGTTTTTGGCGCCGCTGCCGGGGAATAGTTATTGTTTAGGTTGAATTTTTATTTTATAGGTCTACTCACTAGATTCCGTTCTAGTGAGATTTTTATTTTATTTTTCTAGGTTTTCTTTAGTCTATCTATTTTCTTCGTGTCTTTGTTCGTAACCATACCATCCGACATCATGGAAGATGGTAATATCCTTAATCCCAACAACCCACCACCACAACAACCACCACCTCCTAGAGCCCGTACCTTAGGAGAGTATTCCCGTCCTAGCCACCATGGCTATCGAAACACCATTGAGCTCACTCAAGGAGCCAATATCACACCCTTGCGATCCGACACCATCCGGTTGGTGCAAAGCGGATGCGCATTCCATGGACTTCGTTCTGAAGATCCTAATCAACACCTCAAGGACTTTCTTAAAATCGTTGATTCTATAGACCTTGATGTTGCCACTCGAGAGACGACCCGATTGCGTCTCTTTCAATTCTCTCTGCGGGATCAAGCTAGTCAGTGGCTAGAACGTCAACCCGCAGGATCCATCACCTCTTGGGATGATCTCACTACTCGTTTCCTTGCTCAGTTTTTCCCACCGGGAAGAACTACCAAGCTAAGGAATGATATCTTGATGTTCCAACAACGTCAAGGCGAAACTCTCTACGAGGCATGGACTCGATTCAAGGACTTACTCCAAAAAGTCCCTCACCATGGCATAGAACTTTGGCTCCAAGTCTAAATCTTCTATGACCATATCAATCTCTCCACGAGGCAAACCATTGACCAATCGGCCGGTGGTAAGCTACGTGATCTAAGTGCGGAACAATCATGGGCTCTCCTAGAGGATCTTGCTCTTTATGACAACGAAAGTTGGAGTGATCCCCGTGATTTGAATAAAACGGTCAAGGCAATATCTTTGCCTTCGAACAATTCAAGCACTTCCGACCGTAGGATCATAGAACTTGAAGACCAAGTCAAGTTTCTCATGAAATCCTACGAGGCTCCTAAACCTCCAAGCCAAGTGAACAAAATCACTTCTTTATGTGAATTATGTAGTGGTCCCCATGACACTCGTGATTGCATGGAACTCCCCGAACAAGCTTTTGTGGACTACGCATCCTCGCGTACCGACGGAGCGGGAGACAAGTGGTACACTTTCAAACCCGAGCCAAACCCTTATGGTGATTCATACAACCCCTCATGGAAAAATCACCCGAACCTTAGGTGGAAACAAAACCAAAACGCACAACAACCCAATTCTTCCAACCCACCTAATCGTTTCCAATCAAGCGGTTCCAACTTGAACCGTACTTTCAACAACAATCCTTCCGGCAATGGTAGTACCAATAACTTTGAAGGATTGATGTCTCAATTTATGGCATCTCAAGAAGCTCGGATAGCTAGATTCGAATCTGAATTCAATCAACAACAAACAGAGATGACCAACAAAATTGACAACTTGTTGAAAGCCCTCAATAACCAAGTGCTATCACCTCCACATAAGGACGCTAGGAACACAAATAGCGGACCCCAAGTAAAGGACCCTTCTTCATCCGAACATGTCCACTTCGTCAACGTTGTCACTATTAAACCAATCGATAGGAGCATGGAAGAAAGTGACAAGAATGAGGGTAGGATAGAAATGGAACCTAAGGATGAGGATAAGAAAGTCGAAGTTGATAAGGAAGTTAGGACAAGTGAGATTGAAGAAGTAGATGATGATGAGGACTACTTCAATAGGCTACCCACTAAGGAAGAGCGCGCATATCATACAAACTTATTCGATGACCCCGAGACACCATACTTCCTAGGTAGACCAATCATTGAAATAGGCGACCCTTCTAATCTCAACATACCATGCAACATCGGAAATTTGCATGTGTGGAAAGCCTACATCGACCTTAGATCACCCATAAACATCATGATTAGAGCCCACTACAACTTGATAATGAAAAATCAACTTGGGTATAGGATGCTCCCTGACAAGGGTTGGATGAGTAACTTCACGGGAAGAGTTAAGGGATTACCGGTTTATGTAGGAAACTTCACCTATGTCACCGACTTTGTAATTGTAGAAGATATCCGCCCAATAGTCGATGCGTCCTTAACTCAAGTGGTTTTTGGAAAACCATTTGTTGAGGTCTCTAGAATGACTTATGAACCTTCCTTAGGGATAGTTAGATTTAAGGATGAGACCGATGAAGTAAACTACCAAATGCCATATAAGATAGAACAATTCCAACACTTGTCAAATGTTGAGAAGGAGCTCAAGCAAGCGGTCTACTATAGGAATGATGAGGATAGAAATAAAGGAGTAGACTATGTTATGGAAAGGATATTCGGTTTCTACAAGGATTGTTTGAAATTAGGACCGGAATATAAAACCGGGAATGAAAATGGCCTAGGAACCGTGACCGATGACGGAATCACGTAGACCCCGTGATTTTGAGTCTAGCTATAAGACTCGTTAATAAAGAAAAGCGCTTCTTGGGAGGCAACCCAAGCTTTATTTTATTTATTTGCTTTGTGTGTTTATTTGTTTGTTTGTTTGTTTGTTTTTATTTGTTTCCGTATGTGTGCTTAATTTTTATTCTTATTGATTCATGTTCAAAACTAATTTGTGAAAATGCTTTATTTTGTTTTTAACTTCGTCTTAACTACATATAAAGGTATTTTGCAAAAGTTAAGTGTAAGGGAAATCTAAATCGGTTTATTAGAACACAAATTAACATGAATCATAATAATAATAAATTAACATACATATTCGTATTTGTTTGAGTCAAATGCTTGTATCGAGTCATAATGATGTTTTGCAGGATTTCCAGGAAGTAAGGTAAAGGTTTTTCCAGAAATTTTCCGGAAACTTAAAATGAAAATTTTTGTCAGGTCATTTCTGACGGCGTCAGGGTTTATAACCTGACGGCGTCAGATTTAATTTTCAGAAATTTTTGAAAGTTTTGTTTTTAAAAAGTTTTTATTAAAATCTCCAACTTATAATCTCCAGGAATCTGCAAAGTTATCATTCCACAAGCATTATATCCTTATATATAGATTTTATCCCGCCGATGTTATGCAGGTTTTCGTGTTTGTTTTCTCAGGCTTAACAGGTTATTTTGGACAAGGAAATGTTTTGAATCAAGCTTATGGCGATGCATTAGTCATGGAGCTTCGACATTACTTTGGAAGAAGATTTAACCGTATTATTTCATTATCCACCGAGCGAATCAGGGGAGTATTTGATTTCATTCTTTTACTTTATGCTTTTACATCTTGTTATTTGAACGTTGGGGACAATGTTCATCTTAAGTGTAAGGGGAGGGTAAAAGTACGATTTTAGAGAATACTATTACGCTTGATTTTTGTTTGTTTAATAGTAGATGTGTAATAAAACTGAGAGAAATACTTGTTAAGGTAATTTTAGTGCCAATTTTAAAATTTTTTACAACATTTAGGAGTGAAACTTTGATCTTAATGAGCGTCTCATGGATAGGAATTATATGACTAGCACAAAAAACCGTACCACTAAAAAATTTTCCACCCCCAAATATGTGAGGTTCACGCCTAGAATTGGTAGGAAAAGCATTTATGCTATGATGTGTGTACCGGTAGCACTTAGATTCTAGAACTTGCGTTAGGACCATTCCAAGGCCACAAGTGAGACTACATTCGTGTAGTTAGATTTACTACATGATAAGAGGCATTAGGATTAACCCATTGTTTTACACCTGTGTTTTTGTTATAATTACTTTGGCTACATTGGTCAAGTAATTCTCCCACACCCTTTGCGTTGTACTCATTTTTAGTACACGATACCCCTAGTACACCCCTCAGAGCCTATCTTTTCGTTTCGACCTTTAAGCATTTTACTTAAAGGAAGAATTTGTTTACACCCCACTTAAATGTACACCCAAATCGCCTTAGCCTACCTTGTATGCACTCATTTTTAGTGCATTATTGTGACAACATTTGTTTAAACCCAAGTTAATTATCTAATTGATTACATGGTTGCTAAGTCGAGTCATATCCTTGTACATATTGTTTTGGGACGATTGGGACTCATGGGTAAAGTACTAGTGTAATGGAGTAATGGGGAAGAACATCAATTATTACCCCCATATGTGCTAAATATTTTAAAAGTACTCCAAGTTTTTCAATTATCTTAATTCGAGTCATTAGAATAGTTATTTGTAAAGTTATGTAAAAATTCAAGTGTAAGGGGGATGCAATGCCCCTATGATGTATTATTTTGGATGGTAGGGCAAGAGTGTATGCAAAAAAAAAAAAAAAAAAAAAAAAAAAAAAAAAATCAAGAAAAATACAAAAAAAATGAGAAAAAAAAAATAGAAAAAACATACGGACTACCATCCCGTTTCATTTTATGTTTATTTTTATGTTTTTGTTATTTTGTTATTTTGTTTCTAGCTTAAAATCGAGTCGAGTCTTGGCTTAGCAACAGTGTATAGTACATGTAATTAATCAAGATCTTTAACTCGCCACCAGTAAAATATCCTTTATCCAACAAAACCGTGTTTTCCTTTTCCCTACCCCTAACGTTACAACCCATTTAAAAGCCCTCTTTGATAGTTTATCTTAGGTGCTTACGCCTAGTGGAGGAGGTTTTCGATCCTTTCCCAAGCCTATGGTAATCTATTTGCTATGACAGGTAGTGAGAGATATTATCCGTTTTCATTTATGAGATTTATTTTGATGACACTTGAGAGATGTGAGTATCTAAACACTACTTGTGAGGTGCTAGTTCATAATCTCCGTGCTTATTATGATTGAAGTGGAATGATTATTTGTTGTAATTACTTTTATGTTTGCATTAAATGACCCCTAACTTGTATTTTGCTTAGAATAAAAGCGCATTTGCTTGAGGACAAGCAAATCTCAAGTGTAAGGGTATTTGATGAAGCGAAAAGTGTACCGCTTTTAAGGGGTCATTTAAGCCCTAAATCGTATTTATTTGATCAAATATTGCCCTAAATCGTTCCTTTTGTCATTTTAGGTACTTTTGAGGAGAAATCTGGAAAAGGAGGCATTTTGGACGTTTTTGGAGCATAAAAGTGAAGAAAACGACAAAGTCTCAAAATTGTGCTGAAAGTTACCTTTGACGGCGTCACATTTTACTCTGGACGGCGTCATGGCTTGGCAAGAAAAGGTGGACGTGAAATTTACTCATGATAAGCCAGTGAAAATAGCATGTGAATTCTGACGGCGTCACGCTTTAACCTGATCAAGGGCGTCACGGCTTAAATCAAAGAGGGACGGCGTCACGTTCAATAGCTGACGGCGTCAAGCCTTGATAAGCCAGAACGGATTTTGGAGAGCTAAAGAGGGACGGCGTCAAGAAGGTCATCCGGGAACCCTAGAAGCGGCGAGGTGACGGCGTCACACTCCATAAGGTGACGCCGTCAGATGTAAAAATCTATATATAGTTTTCTAATTTTTTGTCATTAAGGGAGAGCTTAGTGTGGAATTTTTGGGAGAAAACCCTAGGACGATTTTAGCATCTTTTTCAAGGCTTTTTGCCTTGAGATCTTCCATGTTACATTGAAAGATAAGTTGTCAATTAATCATTCAATATGTCTATGTGTTGTTTGATTTTATCTTGTTCTTGTCTTTTGTTTAACATGTTAGGCTAGATTTATCTTGTGTTTGCTTAGATCTAATGAAACCTAGCTATTGATTATTGGTTATTAGTGTGTTATTAGTTGTATTGGATGATTGTTTATCTATGTTAGGCTTAAGAAAACTGGCTAACTTCCTATTCGGTAACTTGCTTGAACGTCTTAAGAAACATGAACCAAATGCGTACTAAAGGTTTTTATGGTTGTATTTAATGCACAAGCGAATTCTAGTGATCCCATGTTAGGAGCTTCCTAGCCGGCCCGACATAGGAGTGAAGTAGGAGCTTGTAGAGTTGGGGAAGTACGTACGCCACCCCACAATTGGTATTAAGGAATACACCCGTCATCCACGCAACTAATACACACTAATCAACCGGTAAAAGGTAGTTAGGGAGTAAGGAAATCTAAGTAAACACATTTCTCTACACATAAGTTTCTCACCAACATTTTATTTTCAGTTATTTACTTTATTTGCATTTGTAGTTATTTGGGTTAGTTGACTAGCAACTAATTCCGCCCACTCCTTCAAAACCGAGATTTTACTTGCTTTCATAAAAAATATAAAAACATAAAAAAAGAATCTTCCTCAACCCTTAGACCTATTAGAGTAGTCTTTCATACCTAACGAACACTATTCCCTGTGGAGAACGATCAATCCCCCGTACTTACCACTACACTATACTACATCGGTCAGGTACACTGCCTGGTGGGGTTGTAAGCCTCTAGAGATCCCTCGAGAGGTAAAACCTGTTGTAAGGTTACAAAACCACGCATCAGGATGTAAGAAACAAAAGATCAATAAGGTTGATCTTCCCTTATGTGTGAAACACACTACACGTCACGGATCACCACTTGATGCTAGTCTTGACCTTATAACACGCGATCTAGTCTTGAACTGCACCAGAATAAGGTTAGATGGGATCAAAAACCACAAACCCTAGTATAGGAGTGTTTAATTTCGTGGTTTTTAGGGAGAGGAAGGAGGAGAGGCATTTGGTAAGTTGTTATTATAATTGATAACACTAATTGACCAAATCAATGGGAGGTTATAAGAAATAATGTTACATTTAACCCCTTTCTCTTTCTTCTCTTGTTCTCATCACACCTAGGCCGGCCATGGGCTTAACAAATGGGCTTGCCCATTTGTTTTGTCCAATCCAATATGCTAAGTACAAGCTTAGTAATTAGAAGTCCGTTATTGATCCCAAGTTACGTAGTCTTATATATAGTGTAAATACGATAAATACAATATATAAAATGGTATCTCTATGTATAAGTGTGTGACCCCATAGGCTCACATATGTCTAGCCATATAATTATTTATTATGACACGAGCATACTCCAACAGCTCCCACTTGCGACGTCATAGTAATCAAGTAATTATACAAGCAAAGGTTAGCGTCTAGCAACACACCAATGCCCCTAGAAATATGTGAGAATAGTTTCTTAAACGTCTCATTTAAATGGTTTATATGTCATCTATCCTTTTGTTACAGATACCAGGTTGAACATTAGACATGGATCAAATGTCATTCTAATAGTTCAACTATTATGTTTCTCGATATTGATATTGAACAAGATTACCAAGTGGATCAAGATTCATCTTAATCTCATTTGGGTACGGCCATACAAACGTCTGTCCAATTCATCGAGGGGCCCAATAGTATCTAACTCCATGACATGTGGAGGAACAAATCCTATTTTGACTGCACGTATCATTCATGTGTTTCATATCACTCCTGAAGATTGTTTTTATAACTACCTTATTCAGTACAACGTTTAACCATTTCAAGGAATGAAATTCCATGCATGCAAGACCTACTTGCATCTCAAGTCTATGGATAAGAGACATAACCACTTGCGAGATTCACTATTGACGCCGATCCATGCAGTGAATACTCGTAGGTTGGGTCAGTCCAATGTTCATCACAATGAACAACATGTGAGTTTGGTGGAATTAACAATTAATATCTATTCTTAATAAATATCACCAACACACTCACACTTGCCTTAATTCGATGATACTCCCGTATTGTCAACTGGCAATGGACAATTTTAGAATAAATAAATTATTCATGGATTAAACATGCAAATATAGAACACAGTAGTATAAATGAAGATGATCATACCAGTTATATCAATTCATTATATAATACGACTACTTACAGTTCCATTATCCAAATACCAAAAACAGATATGCACAAGACTACTTGTAGGTCGGAATACAATGTTCCCACCATGGTCAAATTATGTTGTACAAGACAACAAGTAGTCATCTGAGTAAACTTTGAGAATACTTGTTTCAAAACTCATGAAAGGTTTAAATGATGATTTTCCTTTTTATGTGTGCATTCAAGTACAATACGAGTATTGCAACAATACATTCCATGGGGTGTTTGAAGCTAGCAAAACACCTACTTTAGACAGTCATCTGAATAGTTTCTCAAACTGTAAAGTATTCTTTTCTTTTAATGTATATTCATCAGTCAACTGAATAGTCTCTCAATTAAGCACATCTAGTCAGCAATTTCATCGTTCATGATGACATCCTACCACGACTTGGGTTCAGCATCATCTCAGTTAAATAAGCATCAGTGTATGCAAACAAAACAGAGCTCCTCAAATACCATACACGTTTGAACATATCTTTGGTCCTTTGTAGGTCCATTATAATGTTCGTTTAACAGTTATCTAATGACTTTCACTTAGATATTTGGTGTTATCAGCTCATCTTGCATTTATGCAAATGATATATATAGTCCAATGCATAATACGACTTGCATAATGAATCCTTTAGTAGAACTTAAGGTTTCCATTCATGTGTTCAATCTCATCAAGTGAGATTGATCATTGAGACTCCCCTCAATAACGTGTCATATTATGTTTAGACTTAATAACCGCTTATGTTTATTCTAATAAACATATATATAACAAGGTTGTATGTCTTATTTTCTAAATCCCTTAAGAGAAACTTCATTCCAAGCTAAGGATTAAAGTCTAGATTGAATGGAATATTGTTTCTAATATGTTAATGACATATGAGATTTAAGAAAATAAATACAGTGCTCCTACTTGCTCTCAGTGTACTTAGGAGTAATCTTATTAATCAAAATCAAATTAATAATTTTTTTAATTAACTTAAGATCTCTGCTCCTAGATGTATGATCTAATCCACACATGGATTCTTTTATCTTCTATACATAATAAAGATTATATAGATTCGTAAACCTATTGGGAATTAAACCAACAGTTAGTACTGCCAGGTCAAAGTTACAACTGCTGAAGATTAACACTAATAGTACTAAGTCAGTTAGTACTGCTGGCACAAGATTGTTAGTATTGATTATGAGATGAAGACAGAGTTGAGACGCGTAAAGATATATATATATATATAGAATAGATATTGTGTATATCTTATAATTGTAGAATGATACGAATGTTAGTTTACTTGCAAAGGACTCCTTGTTCTATAAAAGGAGATTCTAGGTTAGGTTTTTAGTATCTCTCATATACGTATTATTGTGAAAGCTTCAAGGTTGTTAAACCCTAGTGATAGTTGAAGATCACTCGTATTATAATAATAATATTGAAGCTATTTGGTTGATTAAACACTTGTGTTCATACATTGTTCATTCACTGTTACATTCATTCATCACACAAACAATATCTTCTAAGTATTAGCTAGTAAATTCCGCGTGCTAGTTAATATTAACTCAAAGTATCTTCAACACAAGGAGTGTGTATAGATCCTATCAAGTGGTATCAGAGCCAGGTTCTGATACTTTGAATTAGAAGATCCAGAAGAACTTTTCAACAAGGAAGATGGACATGGAAACTCCTCAAACCTCAATCCTTGCCAAACTCCCTATGCTCAAACAAAACGAATATGATCTTTGGAGGCTCAGAATTGAGCAGTACTTCATGGTGCAAGACTATGCACTATGGGATATCATTATCAATGGTGATTCTTTTAAACCAACAACTTCTGAAGAAACACTTGCTGATGGTTCCAAAACTACAAAGCTCAACACTGAACCAGTCACCAATGATGAGAGGATCAAGAAGAAGAATGATCTCAAAGCCAAGAGTTTGTTACTCATGGCTATTCCCAATGATCAGGTGTTGAACTTCAGTCATATGAGACTGCAAAGACACTTTTTGCAGCAATTGTAGAGAGATTTGGTGGCAATGAAGCTACTAAGAAGGCACAAAGAACACTGCTGAAGCAAAGCTATGAGAATTTTAGTGCCACAAGCACTGAAACTCTTGATCAAGTCTTTAACAGGCTACAGAGAATTGCGAGTCAACTTGCTGGTTTGAAGATAGTGATTCCACAAGAAGACTTGAACATGAAGTTTCTCAATAGTTTGTCTGCTGAATGGAACACCCATGTTGTTGTTTGGAGCAACAAGCCTGAACTGGAAAAGATGACACTCAATGAGTTGTACAACAACCTTAAGATTGTTGAACAAAAGGTGAAAAAGACAGGAAGTACCAGTTCTATGTCTGGAAACATGGCATTTTTGTCATCCCCCAGCAATAGCAGTACTAAGGATGATCCAGATGTTTGTACTGCTAGCCCTAAAGTTAGTACTGCTAGTGTAAAAACTAGTACTGCTAGCTTGAGTGATGAAACCATCTATGCTTTTGTGTCAGAGCAATCCAATGGGTCTCAAATCTACAATGAAGACCTCGTTCAGATTGATGAAGATGACTTGGAAGCAATGGACTTGAAGTGGCAAATGACATTGATAAGCATTAGGGCAAAGAAGTACTTCCAAAGGACTGGAAAGAAGCTTACTCTCAATGGAGGAGATGTTGCTGGATATGACAAATCCAAGGTGGAATGTTATAATTGTCACAAGATGGGACATTTTGCCAGAGAATATAGAAGCCCAAGACAACAGGACAACAAGGGTAAAGGGTATAAGAGTCAGCAGGGAAACAAGAGAACAATGAATGTGGAAGAGACTTCTTCCAAGGCAATGGTAGCTGTTGATGGTGCTGGCTTTGACTGGAGCTTCATGGAAGAAGAGGAGGAACCAGCCAACTAAGTATTAATTGGCTTCTCTGACTCAGAGGTACATGAGGTTAAAATGTGTTCTAATTCTTGTCCTGCTTTGAAAGAATATGAGTCTCTTAAGAAACAATATGATAATCTTAGGACATAATTTAATGAAGTAAACTTTAGTCTTTCAAATCATAAAAGAGGAATAGCTGTTTTAGAAGAGCAACTCACTTTTTATAGAAAGAATGAGTCAAACTTTACAGATGATATAGCTGTTTTAAAAAGAGATTTGCAACTTAGAGATGACAAGATGAGTGGGCTTAAGTATGAACTAGAGAAGCTTAAGAAAGAAAAGGAAAATATCCAGTTAAGTGTTGACACTCTTGAATATACATCAAAAGGAGTTCAGAAATTAGTAGAGAGTTAAGTGGTTCATAAAGCAAAATCTGGTCTAGGATATAAGTCAGTTGCACCCCCAGTAGAGAAATGTTTGTACCTCCAGGAATTGACTTAGCTCATACTGGCTTAGAGGAGTTTAAGGATGTTGAATTTCCCGGATATGGTCCTAAAATCAATGAGAGTCCTACTAAATTTGTTAAGGCTGAGGATTCTTTTGTGAGTGCAAGTGATACATCACTTTCTGAGGATAAGGTGTCCTCTGGTAGGAACTCAGATGCTCCAACCATAAGGGATTGGACATCTGAAGATGAGGATGATCAGGTTAAGGTTAAACCTGATGTTGTTAAGTTAGAAGTCAAACATGTTCCTAAAATGGTCAAAAATGAAAATATAAAACAAGTTAGGAATACTGTTAGATATGCTGAGATGTATAGGTCTACAAATAGATCTTCAGTTTCTAGGGGCAATCAAAGGAACTGGAATAACTTAAAATCTCAACAACTTGGTGATGAGTTTGTTATGCAGAATAAAGTATGTTTTGTGTGTGGTAATTTTGATCATTTGGCTGCATATTATGACTCAAATCCATGGAAAAAGAAGGTTTTTGGGAATTCAAGGGTGTATGGGAATACCAATGCTAGGGTGAATCAAAACAGTCCTACTAGATTGACTAACCCTAATGTAAATCATAAGATGACACCCAGAGCAGTCATGTTAAAGTCTGGCATCAAATCAGTTTCTACTGCTAGACAAAACAAGTGGTTTAATAACAAACAAACTGTTTCAAGTGCAAAACCATTTTCAAATCATTACAATCATGCACAAATAGTTAACAGGCCCTTTTTCAAGAAAACACCTTTGTATAATCAAAAATGGATGCCTAAAGTCAAGCCAACAGTTTCTACTGCTAGGCCAGCAGTTCCTACTGCTAGGCCAACAATTCCTACTGCTAGGCATATGAATGTTGTTAAGGGTCAATGGGGCAATGCTGTGAAGGCCTCAGCACGTTGGGTATGGAAACCTACCAAACCCAATGGTGCATCAATGACTTTCAATAGATATAATTATATTGATGCACGAGGCAGATCCAAGTCAGTAATGGCTTGGGTCCCCAAAAGGAACTAAATCCTTTATTTTATGTGCAGGAACATCCTACAAAAGATGGAGAAGATAGAGGATACTCAGATAGTGGATGTTCAAGGCACATGACTGGTAACATGTCATACCTTTCAGACTTTACACCTCCGGATGGAGGACCTGTTATCTTTGGAGGTGGTGTTGCTGGCAAGATTACTGGTAAATGTATTATTAAAACTGGTAATCTTGACTTTGAAAATGTGTATTTTGTACCAGAGCTTAAGTACAACCTTTTTTGTGTGTCATAAATTTGTGACAAGCAGAACAAGGTGTTATTTACTGACACTGACTGTCTTATTCTTTCTCCTGACTTTAAGCTACCTGATGAAAGTCAAGTATTGCTTAAAATCCCCAGAAAGGGTAACACATACAGTGTTGAGATGAATAAGCTTGTTCCCAAAGAAGGTCTTACTTACCTTATGGCAATAGCCACATTGGATGAGTCAGTGTTGTGGCATAGAAGGCTTGGTCATGTTAATTTCAAAACCATTAATAAGATTGCTAAATATGGTTTGGTAAGAGGTTTACCTAATAATATTTTTCAAAATGACCAAACCTGTGTTTCTTGCCTTAAGGGTAAACAACACAGAGCCTCTTGTAAGCCCAAGGTTCATAACTCTAATTCTCAAGCTTTATACATGCTTCATATGGACTTGTTTGGTCCTACTTCTGTTAATAGCTTGAATCATAAAAGATATTGTCTTGTCATTACTGATGATTATTCAAGGTTTACATGGGTTTTCTTTTTGAGAACTAAGGATGAAACTAGTGAGATCCTTAAGTCCTTTATTATTGAGGTAGAAAACCTAGCTGATAAAAAGGTTAAAATAATCAGATGTGATAATGGGACAGAATTTAAAAATAGGGTTATGGATGAGTTTTGCAAAGAAAACGGTATTAAAAGAGAATTTAGTGTAGCTAGAACCCCACAGCAAAATGGAGTAGCTGAAAGAAAGAATAGGACACTAATAGAGGCTGCTAGGACAATGTTAGCTGACTCTAAGTTACCTATTTCATTTTGGGCTGAAGCAGTTAGTACTGCTTGTTATGTTCAAAACAGGGTTTTAGTGGTGCAACCTCATAATAAGACTGCTTATGAACTTTTCAGAGGTAGAACCCCTGCCTTAAGTTTTATGAGACCTTTTGGTTGCCATGTCACTATTCTCAATACCAAAGACCAATTAGGAAAGTTTGATGGGAAATCTGATGAGGGTTTCTTTGTTGGTTATTCTTTGCATAGTAAAGCTTTTAGGGTGTATAATAAGAGCACTAGACATGTAGAGGAAAATCTGCACATTGAGTTTCAAGAGAATATACCAAATGTTGCAGCTAGTGGTCTAGATTGGATTTTTGATATTGATGGGCTTTCAGAATCTATGAATTATGTGCCTGTTACAAGTACAAATACTAATGATAATGCAGGTTCAGAAGATTCTGATGAAGATCACATCTTGATGCCAATTTTGGAAGATAGTCCATTGTATGATTCTTCTTCAAAGAATGATGATGTTCCATCATCAAGTGATGCTGATAAAGAGAAGAATGATGGTGCAAACAATGGACAAGATGGTAAAGAACAAGAAGTTCCTAAAAGCAGTACAAATGGAGTTAGTACTGCTAAGCCAAATGAAGTTAGTACTGCTGAGCCAGAAGATTCTACTGCTGGGCAAAATAATCCTACTACTGGTTCAAGTCATACTACTGCTCCACAAATGGATTCTTTTGATATATTTGGAGCTGGTTTGCACAACATGCCTATCAACTATGAAGTTCCTTCTACTCCCCATACTACAGTTCACAAGAATCATCCACTTACCAATGTGATTGGAGATGTACAATCTGGTGTGAAAACTAGAAGACAAACACAAGATCCAGATCATCATGGTTTTCTCAGTGTTATGTATGAAGAAAAAAACCATGAAGATGAGAATGAATGTTTGTTTGTGTGCTTCCTATCACAGATAGAACCAAAGAATGTGCTCAAGGCATTGGAAGACTCAAGTTGGGTTGAAGCAATGCAAGAAGAACTGCTTCAATTCAAGATTCAGAAGGTATGGGTCTTAGTTGATTTGCCAAAAGGAATGAGGGTTATTGGTACTAAGTGGGTGTTCAGAAACAAGAAAGATGAAAGGGGTATAGTGATAAAGAACAAGGCAAGGCTTGTGGCTCAAGGCTATACTCAGGAAGAGGGAATTGATTATGAGGAGGTTTTTGCTCCTGTTGCCAGGATTGAAGCAATAAGGCTTTTTCTAGCTTATGCTTCATTTATGGGTTTCATGGTCTACTAGATGGATGTGAAGAGTGCCTTTCTATATGGTACAATTGATGAGGAGGTCTATGTTTCTCAACCTCCAGGTTTTATTGACCCAGATCATCCTGACAAAGTATACAAGGTGGTGAAAGCTCTCTATGGCTTACATCAAGCTCCAAGAGCTTGGTATGGAACTTTGGCTACTTATCTGTTGAAGAATGGGTTCCATAGAGGCAAAATTGATCAGACTCTTTTTATCAAGAAGGACAAGGGTGATATCTTATTGGTTCAAGTATATGTGGATGATATCATCTTTGGTTCTACCAAGAAGGAGATGTGCAAAGAGTTTGAAAAGTTAATGAAGGATCAGTTCCAGATGAGCTCTATGGGTGAGCTTACTTTCTTTTTGGGATTACAAGTACAGCAGAAACCAGAAGGAATATTTATCTCTCAAGATAAATATGTAGCTGAAATATTGAGGAAGTTTCAGTTTACAGATGCTAAAGTTGCTAGTACACCTGCTGATAAGGAGACACATTTGCTTTTGAAAGATCAAAGTGGTGAAGCTGTGGATGTACACACATATAGGTCTATGATTGAATCTTTGATGTATCTCACATCATCCAGACCTGATATTATGTTTGCAGTATGTGCTTGTGCAAGATTCCAAGTCACTCCCAAGGTGTCTCATTTGACTGCAGTGAAGAGAATCTTTATGTATCTTAAAGGTCAACCAAACTTAGGTCTGTGGTATCCTAAAGAGTCTCCATTTGATTTGGTGGCATACACAGATAGTGATTATGCTGGTGCTAGTATGGATAGAAAGTCTACAACTGGTGGTTGTCAGTTTCTAGGATGCATACTTATCTCATGGCAGTGCAAAAAGCAAACTATGGTGGCCACTTCTACAACAAAAGCTGAATATGTGGCTGCTGCTAGTTGTTGTGCTCAAGTTCTTTGGATTCAGAATCAGTTACTTGATTATGGGTATAATTTCTTGAACACAATCATTTTCATAGACAATAGCAGTACAATGTGTATAATTAAAAATCGAGTTCAACATTAAAAAACTAAACACATTGAAATTAGACATCACTTTATAAGAGACTGTAATGAAAAGAAGTTAGTTCAAGTTGTCAAAATTCATACTGATGACAACTTTGCTGACTTATTAACTAAAGGTTTTGATGTAGGGAGGTTTCAGTACTTGGTTCCAGGTATTGGAATGCTTAATCCTTAAAAGTTCAATGTCTGAGTGTTTTTGCTATAAAAGGATTTTGTACTGCTAGTTGTGTATGGTTTGTACTGTTTGACCAAATTTGGTACTGCTTATATAATCTTGTTAGTCAATTTTTTGACAACTGTCTTGTGTTTTCTTTGGTTTTGGACTAACACTTGCAGGTTGGATTGAGCAAATTACTTGGAGTTGTGAATTGAGAAATTTGTGCTTTGGATAAGTGTGGTGATTTGGTACTTGAAGTGTGTAATCTTAGCACACAACAAATGGTAATTGGTTCACCATGTCTAACCCACATCAAGAACCAACTAGTCCAGAGCAAACGGTTTCTGGTAAAGACTTCTCAAATCCGTTTATGGTTGATAGTTTACCAAAAACTATATGGTTTTCAACTTACCATATCTCAAAGTGAAGAGTTGGCTAGTCCAAAGCAAACGGCTCTTGGTAAAGACACATCAAATCCGTTGATAGCTGATAGTTTGCTAAAAACTATAAGTGGGCACAAATGTTTTCAAGTCCACATTGAGTTTATACTGCTCTTGAAAATTTTTGCTAAACAGTTTGTACTGCTAGTTCAAACTAGCTTTGAAACTGCGTTTATGCTCTATGATTCACCTCTCTCAGGAGGTTACACACCTGGAAGTGATGAGAGCAGATTGAAATTAAATAGAATGGATGGAAACTTGTACAAATTTTCATATTGGAAGCTGAGCTCAAAAGTCATAAGTAAAAATTCAAGTGATGGTGCGGATTCTTCTAAACAGGGGAGGAATTCAAATTTGTTCAGTTGCTGTTAAGATGATTATGAAATACAAGTTTGTTCAGTTGCTGTTAAGATGATTATGTGACTCAGGGGAGGAATACAGAGCATATCAAGAGAAGTTGCTAGAGGTTCATACAGTGCAGATTCAGAGAATATTGTTTGTGAAGAATCAGTATCAAGCCAAAATATCTTCTATGTTGGAGTGATTCAAGAAGTGATTCAAAATCAAAGATAAGTGTTTGAAAGAATCCCCCCCATCATCAATGTTGGAGTTTAATTCAAGAAACTTAATGATTTGCATAGAAATCATAAGTTTAGGGGAGGATTGTTGGGAATTAAACCAATAGTTAGTACTGCCAGGTCAAAGTTACAACTGCTGAAGATTAACACTAACAGTACTAAGTCAGTCGGTATTGCTAGCACAAGATTGTTAGTATTGATTATGAGATGAAGACATAATTGAGACGCGTAAATATATATATATATATATATATATATAGTGAGACTTTCTTGCGAGAACCATTTTATCTGCGAGAACTGAGAGAACCACCAAAAACATACATGCACGCCTTCAATAATTGTATTTTTGCACATATGTTCTAAAAACAACATATATGTTTTTAAAAAAACATAGTTGTTCTAAAGAATTTGATAAGAAATTGGAAATACAATATTTTTCTTTGAAGGTGTGCATGTATGTTCTTATAAGGCGTGCAACGACAATATTGCGGCCTTGTGTAAGGTTTTTGTGAAAAAAGAGGATGAGTTCATGATGATATTGAAGAACATAGGTGGATACTTACGATTATTGATGATTTGCATGTATTTTTATTTTATTTTAAAAGGCGTGCATGTATGTTTTTTGTGGTTCTCTCAGTTCTCGCGGATAAAATGGTTCTCGTAAGAAAGTCCCCCTATATATATATATATATATATAAAGTTATATATAGAATAGATATTGTGTATATCTTATAATTATAGAATGATACGAATGTTAGCTTACTTGCAAAGGACTCCTTGTACTATAAAAGGAGATTCTAGGTTAGGTTTTCAGTATATCTCATATATGTATTATTGTGAAAGCTTCAAGGTTGTTAAACCCTAGTGATAGTTGAAGATCACTCGTATTATAATAATTATATTGAAGCTATTTGGTTGATTAAACACTTGTGTTCATTCATTGTTCATTCACTGTTACATTCATTCATCACACAAACAATATCTTCTAAGTATTAGCTATTAAATTCCGTATGCTAGTTAATATTAACTCAAAGTATCTTCAACACAAGGAGTGTGTATAGATCCTATAAAAACGCTTTTGATTACTCATCGTCCTCGCAAAGGTAATCAACAAGAAAAATGTTTTGATATCCTATTGTCATATTTCATTTACATGAAAACAGGTATGACAATTAATCATCTTTATACATTTAATGTTTGTAGGTAGAAAGGTTTAATGATAGTCAATTTATTGAGTATGAGTAAACTACTTTTACTACGTGTGCATTAAATGTGTGTACAAGTTTGTCCTTTTCAGTCTTTTCATTAAGAAACTCATTTTTAACCTCACAGTCTAACTGATTTGGTAAAAGATCAATTAAGCTCCATGAGTGATTGTCTGCCAAGGACTGCATCTTAACATTCATGGTTTTGAGCTATTCATCAGATTCAAGATCTGATAATGCATCTCTGTAGTTAGCAGGTTCACTATGATCCTCCAACTTATATCCCTTAGCATTGATATAAAAAACTATATCATTCAGGTGCAAGAGGTATCCTTGCGGATTTATGAATGAGAGATATAAATCTATGGTTTAACATATGCATGTTCAACCTTAGTATGACATTAGCAAGTGTACTCAGAAGGTTGCTCTTGAATAACTTAAAGATCTAAAGGTGCTCCCACTTGCTTTTGTAAGTAGAGACTAATCTCTAGATACTCAGCATCTTGAGTAACAATAAATTGTTTTCAAGTGGGACATCCAAAATACATCGTTAGTTCTTGACTCTAGTTTGTTAATTACTTACTCTTAGGTATTTAACAAATTCAGAACTTCAATCAAGACATAATGAGATTCATCCCATGCCATAATACAATGGTGTCTTAAATTTCTTCTGGGTTGGAACCATATTGAGTGTACACATGGCACATCCAATTTTCTAACCTTGATATCTTTGGAGGTAAAACAGTTTAAGTCATCAAAGATCAAACAATATCTATAGAGTTTGATTTCCATGATGGACATACCATAAAGTTGTGGTATTCAACGAGGATTTATGTTGCGAGACTATCCCACAACTTATTAGATGAACTTATATTCTTTGGCTTACATATCTGCCAATCAAGTCAAACCAGATGGCATCAATAGTATTTTTAGCCTACTGCATACTTTATATTATAAGTCTTTGACCAAGTCAATGACTTCATGTGCATGTTTTGACTAGAAAACATAAACATTAAATATTTTACTATACGCCGTAAGTGTACATGTCTTTAACAAGAAGACATAACAAGTTAACGTCTTACTTTACGTTATAAGTCTTTCAACAATTAACGGAATTGATGTTTGTGTCTTTACAAGAGACCTAAACATATTCAGCTAAAGTAATTACGAGCGCCGACTCTTGGCCTCAATAGTAAATTCAAGTTAATTCATACTTCATGATTATGAATTTACAAGAAAACATAATCATATTTACTAAACAATTCAGTGAATATGTTGAAGTAGCTTTTCATGTTATCTTGATATTTGTTCTAATTAGGGCAACATACATTTTATGTGTAGAAGTCCTAGTAGAATCTTAGTTTCTTAGCTTGCAGTCAAGAAAAACCATTAGTCATATTGTTATATGTTGTACCTTGCACACAATTAAGATTTCTCCCACTTGTGCATGGCACAACATCATGAGAGTATACAGACAACACTATGCTCGTTTGTTTGTATGAGCAATATGACAATGTCTAAGATAACATATAATTTTTTGTCAAAATCAAAATATAGATATGTAGAACTTTATCGTTTTAATGATGAATCATGCATAACAAGTTTATAGATAACATTTTAGGAAGCAACATCAGGAACGCGACAAGTTATCTTATAAAATTTATGCAATGGTTCTTATGTAAACTATGATGCTTAACATGTGGAAAGTAATGTATTATTTCAAGACAATCTGGAAATAAGATGGGCAACTTGCAAGGTAATAAAACTTACAGCTCCCATTGGATTAGACAACATTACATGTGTTTCGTCACCAGTAATATAATCACGTAGCTCCCACTGGATTAGACAACATTATAAGTGTTACGTCACTCGTGGAAAGTGAATGGTGATTGGATACTTTCCTTTTTTCTTTGAACATCTACACATTTTGCTAATGTGAGTCACTTTGACTAGTAAACATGTACTTAGGTATTCAAGGAAGTGCATCAAGTTCTAATATATAGATGATGGGCTAGCCATCATTGCTATTTTAACTTGAAAATAGGCATGCATTTCCTCCATATTTGGTCTACTTTACCACAAGGGTGTGTAGGACCTTAGTAGGTTTATTGGGTTAAGACAAATTGCTAGGTAATCATGCTAGTAATTGCCTTTACCACTTTGTGGTTTACTGATATTTCCGTATTCTAATTATTTAAACTCATTTTATTTTGGTAGGTATAGAAAACGTGTTCTCTAGTTATCCAAATATCTTATATTTCTTCAAGGTTTCAAAACCGGAACTAGGGTTATAAAACAAACTTGAAAGAATAAGATGTGTAACCATACTTAACCGTTTTGAATTTTACAAGACATCACGATTTCTAGAGTAGGTGTTCTTTGAGTTTGATTAGAATTAGGAAAACTCAAATATTTCTATTATGGCTTTTCCTCATAAAGAAAAAGGATAAGAACAAGTCTCTTTCTTACAAGGAAAGAACGACTTAGTTCGTCCTTTTAACAAGAAAAGAACAAACTCTTGTTTACGGTTTGCATTAATTCATTAATTGAATTACAAAGTTCATTTTTAGTATTTTCGATAATTATCCTTTTATAAATTAACTACCCCATGTTTACAATTTAAAACTATTAATTTACAAAAAGGCTAAGATCCACATTGTGCTTCTACTATCACATCAGTTGATCTACTAGCAATAGTAGATTCAATTGGTAGGCGACGATCACCAATTGTATTACATGTACAACTCTTAGATCCTTATAGGACTCATGGCATCTAGTGTCAAACAACTAGTGTGATGTAGGCATGTTTAGTCCCATCTTTGCCTCGGGTCAAGGTCTCACCGCTTAACTCGATTAAGTCATCCAATTTGAGAACGTGTGAGAATATATCTAGGTCTCACGCATAGAGAATAGTCACCTTGGGTTACAATTCAACCTAGGTCCCACGCATAGGCAAAAAGTAATTGCAAGTGTTCTCAAGCGATTGGACGGCATGACTTAAATTTGTGACGGGTAAAATATTTTGATGTGAATCAAAAAAGGTGTACGAAAGAAGCATGCATTCATTCTTCGTAACACAAGTTAAAAACTTTTCTTAACTTAAGTCTAATCATTGTTTTAACTTATGTGTGTCGAGTTGTCCATTTTCAAGACTAATATTAATCCTAGGTGGATAATAAAGTTTGGACAATACATAACAAGAATAACATACATAACGAGTTTAAGAGTTATTTATAAAACAATGATTTTATGTTTCAAAAACTTAGTTAAACTAAATCATAAGACTTAGTTTAAAAATGGTTTGTGTTTCGTTTCATGTTTTTAGAAATTTTTTTGCAATTTACATATAATCAAAGCATATATAAGTAGCAAATCAACAAACACACAACCACAATATGCAAAGCCTCAACCGATGAAAAAACATATGCTCGGTCTCGTGAGCCATCACGAGAACCAAGAGTCATCTAGGGACAAGCCTACACAACCACACGGAGGGCTCCCACTTGCTCTAAGACAATCAAGAGCAAGTAGAACCCCATAATGCACATGAAGTGATGAATCTGCCAGCCCAGAATTTCTATGTTCAGAGGCCCAAAACGCATAGTAGGAGTGCTCTTCTCTTCTCGGTCCAAAAAGAAAAGTTGTAGGCCCATGTCTCGTGTACCTACATATCAAATTTTAGAACATAATACCTTACCAATCATGGGGAATGGCCAAAATACAGCATCATGTTCCAGCAGTCCATGTCCGTCTAGATGTCTTTAATTCTTTTACCATTCCATTCCAAGCATCGATTACATTATATAGAAAGTAAAATACATCTAATCTACTATCTATCTACTGTAAAGTGCCCAAAACAATGGCAAAAACCAAATTAAATAACATACAAGAATGCCGAAACAATGGCAAAAACCCCAAAACAAGAAATTAACGACAATTCACAATAAACATGTCACACGTGGTCTAGGTTTTCATCGGTTTTGCATATCACACATAATGATACAATAACATTATGAACATAACAAGGTGTTGGCTAATTCCATGGACAAACATGCATGTATTTGCCATGGAAACAAAATTAACAACAAGAATTTAAAGAATTAGCCAACGAAACGAGAAAAATAATTAACTAGAATTAAAAACCCCGATAGGTACTCGTGTCAAATGGCATTAGGTTCAAAACCCACTGATATTAGGACCTTCTAATTATCATTTTACCACATAAAATTAAGCCATAGGGGCTGATTTGAAATCGTTTCATAAATCGATCAAAATAGTGCATTTTAGGCCATTTTACACATACCGGACAAGTATACCAGTTAAAATATGCGTAACAAATGGCTATGAGATCAAAAATCACAGATCATAAGAGCCCTCATGGGTCATTGATATATAAAAAAATAGATACCTAGGGGCTGCTTTAAAGATGGTTTCAAAAATCATCAAAAAAACACCCGATTTAGCCATTTTTACGCATACTCGATAATCATATGGCACATATGATGGCTCGTGATACCAATATAGGTGATGTTGAATATGAAAAATATATTAAAATAATTAAATGCAGTGGAAACCTCACCTAGAGACGGATCCATATAGCCATATGATCAATCACTAATTAATATAATAAATATCACAATTATATACCTTTGAAGCGTGATTCGGGTTTCACCACCAACACCAACACCACGATTGGATGTAAGAAACAAAAGATCAATAAGGATGATCTTCCCTTATGTGTGAAACACACTACACGTCACGGATCACCACTTGATGCTAGTCTTGAACTTATAACACGCGATCTAGCCTTGAACTACACAGAATATGGTTAGATGGGATCAAAAACCACAAACCCTAGTATAAGAGTGTTTAATTTTGTGGTTTTTAGGGAGAGGAAGGAGGAGAGACATTTGGTAAGTTTTTATTATAATTGATAACACTAATTGACCAAATCAATGGGAGGTTATAAGAAATAATGTTACAATTAACCCCTTGCTCTTTCTTCTCTTGTTCTTATCACACCTAGGCCAGCCATGGTCCTAATAAATGGGCTTGCCCATTTGTTTTGTCCAATCCAATATGCTAAGTACAAGCTTAGTAATTAGAAGTCCGTTATTGATCCCAAGTTACGTAGTCTTATTTATAGTGTGAATACGATAAATACAATATATAAAATGGTATCTCTGTGTATAAGTGTGTGACCTCATAGGCTCACATATGTCTAGTCATATAATTATTTTTATGACATGAGCATACTGCAACATATATAAGGGCTGTAAACATGTTTATTGTGCTAAATTAAACCTATAGAAACATGTGTTCAATCAGATCTAAAAAAAAAGGGTATGGTACGAGAGGTATGATGAGGTTAGGCTTTGCATGGGATCATTTAAGTCTAGTGTGTGGGTTTCTCGTATGATTTGTGTGGGATTAATTAGGCATGGACTGGTCCTGTTTGAGAAAGAAATAAAACGTGAAGAGATGTGTGATGTGTGTGTCTCGCATTAAAGCTGTATAAATATGTAATATGTAAGTTAAACATGAAGATTATAAGCATGCAAGTTGTATCGTGGGTGAGTATGTATTGGATCTGTTTGTGTCGTGTATGGTTGAGTGGGTTGGTTTCGAGTGTGTGTTTAAAATGATGAATGTTTGTATGTGATGATAAGCGGTTTCAAAAGGGTAAATTGTGTTGTATGGGATATATGAATGAGAGTGTGTGAGTCAGAAACTAAAAGAAAATTGTGTACAATGTTATGGTGTCTCGTAATATATGTGTTGGTTCGACGGGTTTAAATTAGATTCGAATATCACTTTGAGTTAACACGGTAAAATATGTCCTAAAATCTAAATTGCGTAAGTGGACCCTAAACTTTGATGGTTGACACATTAGACCCTAAACTTTGATAAAATGGCATATAAAACCCTAAATTATGAAATTTGTCATATTAAACCTTCAAGTTAACCTGTTATCATTTGAAGATCCTAATTTGACTAAATTTGGAAAGTTACCAAATTTGAAAAGTTACTAAAAATGGAAAGTTTCTAAAAATAGAAAGAAACCCTAATCTGGATAACCATACCCACTAAACTTGTGACATGAACTTATAAGTAATACGCAATCATTAATTCGTGTAGATTGCTGAAGAAGGAGTAACATCCGAACCTTGTGTTTTCTGATATGGTTTCATTTGCGGTATAAGGTACAGATATTCTATCCCTTCTCAGTAGGGATTTATTATGACTTCTTGATCCTTGACTTTGATTCATTCATTTGATATGATCCGTTTGCTATAATTCCGTTTGTTAAGATTCACTTTGATATGATCATCTGATTTGATATTCGTTTAGCTAATTCGTTTGATATGATATTCGTTTGATATCCTAGGTTATGATATGATTCCATTTTGTTGATATGATCTTTTTGGATATGATATGATTATGGATATGCTATGATATGATTTGTTCTATTCAGTGCCCGAGCTAACTAGCCATGGAGGTAACATGGCCATGTCATTGATGGTACCAATGGCATGACACCATCTATGGCGGTGTGATCAGTCCACGGCGTCCCCATTTGATATGATATGATATGATATGTGATCACTTGGCCATTATTGATATGTGTATATACTTGTCATGAGCAGGTGTATATATATGATTTGTTTTGTAGGGGGCATATGGATGCATCCTAGGCATTTTGTTTTGTTTTGTTAGTGATTGGGTTTTGCGTGCCTTGCACCCCCTCACTTCTGGGAGCTAGCTACTCCATTTGGTATTCTGGAGGTGTAACACCCCAACCCGGCAAGGGTAGAAGCATCACATTATGGTGACAAATCAAAGCATACATACATAATCACAGCGGAAGCCAATAAACATAATCATTAAATAATCCAAGTCAACATGACTGGAATTCAATACATAAGTCTCAAATGAAAGAAAGAAATAATCCCAAGGAAATACATAACGAAATAGATCCAATATCCAAATGCTGAAATAAAATGGTAAGACTAGGGTAGGACATCATCTAAGGCAAAGGCTCCTCTAACTCTCAACCCAAGCATAAATCCATCTCCCAGCTAGATACCTGCCGCACATGGAAAAGAAAAACGTGCGGCTGAGCTTACAAAGCCCAGTGAACAGATACATAATAACAAGCAAAGATAACGAAACAGAAAATATAATGAAGCAAAGGGGAATGTCATAAGGTATAATCAATGCAATAAGAAATAGGAGATATATATAGGATAGTCATCCACCACGAGCCCATACTCAAAGTCATATCTCAACATCATAATACTCAAAGTCAAGATCTCACAATCAGAGGGGATACCTCTTAGGCAACCAGATAATATGAGGGGTGTCCTCATGTATCAAAAGGGGTGGAGTGATCAGCTCCCATAAATGTGAAAGGCGTGTATAGCACACATGCACCAGTCACCTCAAGGTCATACTCAAAGTCATAGTTAAATCCACTAAACATACATGCCTAGGATTGCAATCCATACGCCCCCACTCAAAGTCATCTCAAAATCATAATACTCGAAATCATAATGGCCATATCATAATATAAAAGGGGACGGCGTGAGAAATCACTCCCCCACACAGGAGTCATGCCAGTGGTGCATCACAGACATGGCCAGGTTACCTTCCTGGCTAGGAAACAAAAGGTGGCTCGGGTATCAAACTAAGAGTCAGGTCTCAAAATCATGCAAACGGGTTCATCTCAAAGTCATATCAAAGCATATCTCAAGGTCATGTCAAAAGTGAATCTCAAGGTCATATGAAAAGGTTCATATCAAAAGGTTCATAGCAAAAGGGTCAAAGCAAAGGTTCATAACTCAACATCGAAGCATAGGTGATAAGACACCCTTACTAAAAAGGGTAGAGTATCCGTACCTTATGAAGAAAACACAAATAGAAATAAGCACAGAAACAGGGGACAGCTCAAAGTCTCTCCTTCTTCACACCTAACGAAGCAGAAGGGAATTACAATTCATTCTTAATTAATTGCTTTTCCATTTTCAGTGACTTCCATTTTTAGCAGGTTTCCATAGTTAGAAAGTTTCCTCTTTTGGAAAGATTCCATTTTTAGAAATATGGAGTAACATACTTAGTTAGATCATTATTTCTGAAATTAGTGTATAATTACATATTGATTACTTACTTTATCATATTACATGAACGCATCCTCATTTATTCATAATTTACACATTAGGTCACTCGAGTTATCACAGTTACATATCTAGTCCTTTAGTTTTACGAATTACACAATGTGTCCTCAACTTTATATATGGTACGATTTGGCCCTTCAAATATAGGTTTTACAACACAAGCCCTTTAGGTTAGAATATTTACACCCTTGGTCCCCATACTTACGTTTTAACCTTTTACTTAACAACAATTACACCTTCGGTCCTTTATTAAACAAAATAGCAACATACCCCTTCGAATATGATCTTAACACGTATAGCCCTCAAGTTTTGCAAAATTACATGTTTAGCCCTTCTCTTTATTCAATTCGACTTATATTTCTATATGGTTATGAAACACCCCTTTTAAATATCAAACTAACACAAGGACCCCTCGAATTTTATGTAGTACGACGTATATAAGTTTGAACAAGTTTCCAAAAACAGCCCCATACTTTAAAAATGACAATATCGGCCCCTCTATAGTTCCAAGACCAATCGGTATGCATTTTTACCCACTAACCCTAATCAAAACATGTTCCAATCATTACTACTCATCATTAATCAATAATTAAGCCTTTAAAAAGAACCCTAATCCATCCTAAACCCTAAATCGACCATATTTCTCATTTTAAAATCCGGTTAGACACAACTCCCACATCGCACTATCTAGACTTCATAGGTTCGTTTTAATATTTCCATTATATTACTATGGTCATGTTGAACACATACTTAACAAGTTATAGCAGCATATCGATTATATGAATCCCTTTTTAAAGTTGGTTCGATCACAACATATGTTTATCCAATTCGATATTTTTAACGTGCATGGTTCTTAGATTCGTTATATATGATAATATTAAGATGAGAAGGCCATGAAAGAAGGATCAAACCAGGGTTTAGTCGACTCACAAACGCGCACGAGTGATAGAGTCGAACCGAACAAAAGAACAACGCGATCACCACAGTCCTCTCTAGCTCTTGAATACGTTATCATGTATCACAAATATTATGAAGAGCGTGAGAAAACGACATATGATAACATATAGGTCGGGTTAAGAATGAGTCGAGCAAAAACCTTATAATGGAGTCGCGATATCGAAACTCCTCCACAGATCGAACTCGGTCACGAACTACTTCCAATCTACGTGTTATAGATCGAGAGGAGTGTTAAGAACAGGAGAAAAATATAATATGATGTGTGCTAAGATCGGTGGAACTTATACCGGTTACCTCCTTATCGAGTTATTCGACAAGTGAACACCTTCTGGAAATCGAAAACACCACGAACACACCTTCAAGACTCTCTCTGGCCTCATTTAGACGATCAAGGACACAAAAGTTGGGTTTAGAAAAGCTTGAAATGATCGGTTGCAAGGGTAGCAGCCGTTTGTGGTTTTAGGGTTTGTGAGATCTTCGATTAACTATGTGAGGATATTATGGAGAGTGTGTGTGATATAAGAGTGGAATACCGTGTATTTTGAAGAGTGATAGGCCAAAATTTCGGGATTGATGAGATATGACCAAATCACATTTGATAATCTTCCTTATTTACTTTTATTTCAAATTAATTGATTAACATAGGTACATGTTATAATATATTCGGCTAGGTGATGATATAGAAGGGTCCACGTGACCTTTTTAATGTGTTACAAATGGTTTTGGATCATTTCGTATCTTACGTTATTAGTTTACCAAGCTTCTGGATCAATCTGGTGAATCGAGGACTTGTTTTGTTAAAGTTTTTGATTGTAGGGGTAATTTGGTCCTTTTACATGTTTTTAGATTTTTAGGTGTTACAATTTCTTCCCTTCTAACAAAAAAATTTCGTCCCCGAAATTTGCAAAGAGTCAAAATGAAACGGATTGAAACATAATGGAGACATACCAGGTCAGAATACAAAATGAGGATAACTAGCTCGAATAGACTCCTCGGTCTCCCAGGTAGCTTCCCGCTCTGGGTGGTTCCGCCAAAGAATCTTAACAAAAGGAATAACTTTACGTCTCATAACTCGCTCTTGGCGATCAAGGACAGCTTCCGGCTCCTCCGGAAGAGACATATCGGGCTGAATCTGATCAAGAGGGTAAGACACCACATGCAGAGGATGATAATTGTATCCCCTCAGAAGAGATACATGAAAGACGTCGTGAACATGTGATAACTGCGGAGGAAGAGCCAAACGATACGAAACTTCTCCGATACGATCCAAAATCTCAAACGGTCCAATGAATCGAGGACTGAGCTTGCCTTTAATCCCAAAACGTTTAACTCCTCGAAACGGCGAAACCTTAAGAAATACCCGATCACCAACGCGAAACTCCAAGTCACGCCGATGTTTGTCAGCGTAACTCTTTTGACGAGCCCTAGCTTCCTTTAACTTCTCCCTAGCAACATCCACTTTCTCAGTAGCGATCTGGACTAACTCCGGTCCCTCAATAACGCGTTCACCTACCTCGTTCCAACAAACCGGAGCCCTACATTTCCGACCATATAACATCTCAAATGGAGCCATACGAATACTCGCGTGCCAACTGTTATTATAAGCAAACTCTACCAAACACAAATAATCGTCCCAGCTACCAGTCCACTCTAAGGCACATGCCCTCAACATGTCCTCTAAAGTCTGAATGGTCCTCTCCGACTGACCATCCGTCTGAGGGTGAAAAGCTGTACTGAACTTAAGGCGCGTATCCCATGCCTTATGCAATCCCTTCCAGAAGCGTGACGTAAACCGAGGATCCCTATCTGATATAATAGCCGTAGGCATGCCATGAAGCCTAACGATTTCCTGCTGAAATATGTCCGCCAATTTACTAACACTGTAGTCCACACGAATAGGGAGGAAGTGAGCAGACTTGGTTAGTCGATCGACGACCACCCAAATCGCATCATGCTTCCTACGAGTAAGAGGTAAACCAGTCACAAAATCCATGGAAATTTCCTCCCATTTCCACTTCGGAATCTCCAACGGCTGAAGCAACCCACTAGCTCTCTGGTGTTCAATCTTGACCTGCTGGCAAGTCAAACACTTAGACACAAACGAAGCCACATCCTGTTTCATACCGCCCCACCAGAAGTGCTGCTTAAGGTCCCGGTACATCTTGGTAGAACCAGGATGTATGGTGAAAGGGGAACTATGAGCCTCTGATAGAACAGCCTCCTTAAGCTCAGGATCGTTGGGGACACAGAGACGATCCTCAAACCACACTACACCAGAATCATCAACTCTAAACTCTGATTGCTTGCCGTCCTCAACATTTTGAACTATAGCCCACAACTCACCATCCTCTTTCTGAGCTTCCTTAATTCGCAAGATAAGATTGGACTCCACCATAAGGCTAGCCCAATAACCACCATGACCACGAACACAAAACTCCACATCTAGAAGCTCTAAATCATGCAGAATACGAGGCTCAAACTCCAAACTCGCAATCATACCGGATTTCCTACTCAGAGCATCAGCAACCACATTCGCCTTACCAGGATGATACTGAATATTAGCATCATAATCTTTCAGAAGCTCCAACCAACGTCTCTGCCTCATATTCAACTCTTTCTGGGTGAAGATGTATTTAAGACTCTTATGATCGGTGAAGATGTCACAAGTCTCCCCATACAAATAATGACGCCAAATCTTTAGCGCGAAAACCACAGCTGCTAACTCTAGATCATGCGTCGGATAGTTCACCTCATAAGGCTTCAGCTGCCTCGAAGCATAGGCGATAACCTTACCATGCTGCATCAAAACACATCCTAAACCTTTCTTCGATGCGTCGCTATAAATCTGAAAACCGCCGGAACCCGATGGAAGAGTTAAGATAGGTGCCGACACTAACCGCTTCTTCAACTCCTCAAAACTACTCTCTCGTTCATCAGTCCAATTAAACTTTTCCCCTTTCCTCATCAACTGTGTCAACGGCAAAGCAAGACGCGAAAAGCCCTCAACAAATCTCCGATAATACCCAGAGAGACCCAGAAAACTCCTCACTTCCGTCACATTTGTAGGTCTTGGCCATTTTGTGATAGCCTCAACCTTTGCCGGATCCATCGTAATGCCGTCTGCAGAAACAATGTGACCCAAGAAAGCCACTCGATCCAACCAAAACTCGCACTTCGAAAACTTCGCATACAATCTCTGCTGTCGAAGAATCTCCAAAACCACACTAAGATGTTGCTCGTGCTCCGCCTCGGTTTTAGAGTACACAAGGATATCATCTATGAAGACAATGACGAACTTATCGAGAAATTCATGGAATACCCGGTTCATTAGGTCCATAAACACAGCAGGAGCATTGGTCAGACCAAAAGGCATAACCAAGAATTCATAGTGACCGTACCGAGTGCGAAAGGCCGTTTTGGGAACATCCTGCTCCCTCACCCTAAGCTGGTGATATCCCGACCTCAGATCAATTTTAGAGAAATGCCTCGCTCCTTGCAACTGGTCGAATAGATCATCAATGCGAGGAAGAGGATAGCGGTTACGAATTGTAATGCGGTTAAGCTCTCGATAATCGATACAAAGACGCATGCTCCCGTCTTTCTTCTTAACAAACAGCACGGGAGCACCCCAAGGAGATACGCTCGGACGAATAAAACCGTTTTCCAACAGTTCTTGCAATTGCTCCTTTAATTCCTTTAATTCAATCGGTGCCATGCGGTAAGGAGCCTTAGATATGGGTTCAGCACCCGGAACCAGATCAATGCTAAATTCGACTTCCCTGACAGGAGGAATGCCAGGAAGTTCATCCGGAAATACATCAGCGAAATCGCGCACAGTACGAATACTATCAATGCTAGGAACATCAACAGAGGTATCTTTAATAGAAGCAAGAAAACCAAGACAGCCATGCGAAATCAGAGTCCGGGCTTTCATAGCCGAAATAATCTTTACAGATTTCAGAGGTTGGGAACCAGAATAAACATAATCAGGATGGTGAAGATCACCAAAGATCACCTTACGTGCATAACAATCAATGGTCGCCTTATGAGCAGCTAACCAGTCCATGCCCAGAATAATGTCAAAATCAACCATGTCAATGGGAAGAAGGTTCGCAGAACGAACACGATCATCGAAACGGAGAGGGCACTTAACATACTCAACATCAATAATCACATGAGTTTTCATCGGGGTAGCAATAGATATACGATTCATTAATTTTGTGGGTTTAATGTTTATTTTATTTGCAAGTGAAGTGGATATGATAGAATGTGTAGCACCGGTGTCAAATAAAACAAAAACAGCACGATCTCCAATATATAGAAAACCCGTAATAGTACCTGAGGTGCTAGCCGCCTGATCACGAGTCAAAGAATAAACCCGTCCCGAAGTAGGAGCTGTCCTAGAATCGACTTTAGGTTCACCAGCATTCTTCCTAGGGCAGTCCTTGACTTTGTGCTGATTAGATCCACACCAGAAACAAGCACCAGAAGCTTTGTAACACGGACCTGGATGAGACTTCCCACATGAAGCACATGTAGGAGGAGGAGGTAGAATCTCATCAGCCTTCTTCTGACCTGACGATCCCGACTGCTGATACTGCTGAGAGTCCCTGCGCCTATTATTACTACCCTGACCCTGACGGTCACCACCATACCGGCCATAATCCTGACGACCCTGGTTCCTAGAATCCTGTCTCCTATAATCACCACCTCGGTCCTGGCGACCCTGCTGATCTCGTCCATAGTCCTGACGGCCCCGAAAATCCTGTCTCTGGTCCTGACGACCATGACCCCGAGAATCCTGCCTTTGGTCCTGCCGACCCCGAGAATCTACCCGGTTACCATCCCTATCACGCTTATTAGACACCCTGTCCGCATGTAACAACTCGATGTTACGCGCGGCATCCTGAACACTAGCCACATCATCAAATGGAGTGTTAACGATCCGGTCTAACACCCATTTCTTAAGAGCCCACTTGAAGTGACGAGCCTGCCGAACAGAATCCCCAGTAACCTCTGGCCCCACGAAACTAGCCAGACGTAAGAAACGCTGCATGAAATCTCCTGAAGATTCATGATCACCCTGACGAATAGACCCGTATTCCCTCTCATACCTCAGCTGCTCTGCCATAGGAATGTACTGCTTATAAAACGCCTCAATAAAATCTGCCCACGAACAAGTCTCAGCAAAATCATCCCCTTTTGCCTGAACAAGAGCAGTCCACCAATTCTGAGCATCACCCTCTAGTTTGAACGTGGCCAAACGAGTTTTAAACTCGTCATCACATCCCAGAACACGAAACAACTTCTCGACGTGCGTAATCCAATCCTCCGCCTCATGGGGAGTAACAGCGGACCTGAACGTGAGAGGCTTTAGCTTATTAAACCTCTCGATCCACACGTGGATACCAGCTGGAGGAGCAGCGGGTGGAGCAGTGGGTTGAGCATCACCACCACCTCCAGAAGGACCAGCCCCATTCCTGATATTATTGGTGACCTCAGTCACCACTCGCGGAAGAGCAGCAGCCACAGCAGCGGCTATCATCTCTTCAAAATTGGGGCCATCATCCCCATTAGAGTACTGAGTAAAGCGAGTGTTCACCATCTGAATGATCATGAAAAGAATTAGCAAAACATAAGGGAAAATAAGCACGAAATGGAAGACGAAACAGAAACCTATGCCTACCCAAAGCCTCACCAGTCAAAACTTAAAACTTAAGGGTCAAATCCTATGGTCCACATGTTTCACAGGCCAAAGCTTATGTACGACAGGTCGCAACCTGGGCTCTGATACCATAATTGTAACACCCCAACCCGGCAAGGGTAGAAGCATCACATTATGGTGACAAATCAAAGCATACATACATAATCACAGCGGAAGCCAATAAACATAATCATTAAATAATCCAAGTCAACATGACTGGAATTCAATACATAAGTCTCAAATGAAAGAAAGAAATAATCCCAAGGAAATACATAACGAAATAGATCCAATATCCAAATGCTGAAATAAAATGGTAAGACTAGGGTAGGACATCATCTAAGGCAAAGGCTCCTCTAACTCTCAACCCAAGCATAAATCCATCTCCCAGCTAGATACCTGCCGCACATGGAAAAGAAAAACGTGCGGCTGAGCTTACAAAGCCCAGTGAACAGATACATAATAACAAGCAAAGATAACGAAACAGAAAATATAATGAAGCAAAGGGGAATGTCATAAGGTATAATCAATGCAATAAGAAATAGGAGATATATATAGGATAGTCATCCACCACGAGCCCATACTCAAAGTCATATCTCAACATCATAATACTCAAAGTCAAGATCTCACAATCAGAGGGGATACCTCTTAGGCAACCAGATAATATGAGGGGTGTCCTCATGTATCAAAAGGGGTGGAGTGATCAGCTCCCATAAATGTGAAAGGCGTGTATAGCACACATGCACCAGTCACCTCAAGGTCATACTCAAAGTCATAGTTAAATCCACTAAACATACATGCCTAGGATTGCAATCCATACGCCCCCACTCAAAGTCATCTCAAAATCATAATACTCGAAATCATAATGGCCATATCATAATATAAAAGGGGACGGCGTGAGAAATCACTCCCCCACACAGGAGTCATGCCAGTGGTGCATCACAGACATGGCCAGGTTACCTTCCTGGCTAGGAAACAAAAGGTGGCTCGGGTATCAAACTAAGAGTCAGGTCTCAAAATCATGCAAACGGGTTCATCTCAAAGTCATATCAAAGCATATCTCAAGGTCATGTCAAAAGTGAATCTCAAGGTCATATGAAAAGGTTCATATCAAAAGGTTCATAGCAAAAGGGTCAAAGCAAAGGTTCATAACTCAACATCGAAGCATAGGTGATAAGACACCCTTACTAAAAAGGGTAGAGTATCCGTACCTTATGAAGAAAACACAAATAGAAATAAGCACAGAAACAGGGGACAGCTCAAAGTCTCTCCTTCTTCACACCTAACGAAGCAGAAGGGAATTACAATTCATTCTTAATTAATTGCTTTTCCATTTTCAGTGACTTCCATTTTTAGCAGGTTTCCATAGTTAGAAAGTTTCCTCTTTTGGAAAGATTCCATTTTTAGAAATATGGAGTAACATACTTAGTTAGATCATTATTTCTGAAATTAGTGTATAATTACATATTGATTACTTACTTTATCATATTACATGAACGCATCCTCATTTATTCATAATTTACACATTAGGTCACTCGAGTTATCACAGTTACATATCTAGTCCTTTAGTTTTACGAATTACACAATGTGTCCTCAACTTTATATATGGTACGATTTGGCCCTTCAAATATAGGTTTTACAACACAAGCCCTTTAGGTTAGAATATTTACACCCTTGGTCCCCATACTTACGTTTTAACCTTTTACTTAACAACAATTACACCTTCGGTCCTTTATTAAACAAAATAGCAACATACCCCTTCGAATATGATCTTAACACGTATAGCCCTCAAGTTTTGCAAAATTACATGTTTAGCCCTTCTCTTTATTCAATTCGACTTATATTTCTATATGGTTATGAAACACCCCTTTTAAATATCAAACTAACACAAGGACCCCTCGAATTTTATGTAGTACGACGTATATAAGTTTGAACAAGTTTCCAAAAACAGCCCCATACTTTAAAAATGACAATATCGGCCCCTCTATAGTTCCAAGACCAATCGGTATGCATTTTTACCCACTAACCCTAATCAAAACATGTTCCAATCATTACTACTCATCATTAATCAATAATTAAGCCTTTAAAAAGAACCCTAATCCATCCTAAACCCTAAATCGACCATATTTCTCATTTTAAAATCCGGTTAGACACAACTCCCACATCGCACTATCTAGACTTCATAGGTTCGTTTTAATATTTCCATTATATTACTATGGTCATGTTGAACACATACTTAACAAGTTATAGCAGCATATCGATTATATGAATCCCTTTTTAAAGTTGGTTCGATCACAACATATGTTTATCCAATTCGATATTTTTAACGTGCATGGTTCTTAGATTCGTTATATATGATAATATTAAGATGAGAAGGCCATGAAAGAAGGATCAAACCAGGGTTTAGTCGACTCACAAACGCGCACGAGTGATAGAGTCGAACCGAACAAAAGAACAACGCGATCACCACAGTCCTCTCTAGCTCTTGAATACGTTATCATGTATCACAAATATTATGAAGAGCGTGAGAAAACGACATATGATAACATATAGGTCGGGTTAAGAATGAGTCGAGCAAAAACCTTATAATGGAGTCGCGATATCGAAACTTCTCCACAGATCGAACTCGGTCACGAACTACTTCCAATCTACGTGTTATAGATCGAGAGGAGTGTTAAGAACAGGAGAAAAATATAATATGATGTGTGCTAAGATCGGTGGAACTTATACTGGTTACCTCCTTATCGAGTTATTCGACAAGCGAACACCTTCTGGAAATTGAAAACACCACGAACACACCTTCAAGACTCTCTCTGGCCTCCTTTAGACGATCAAGGACACAAAAGTTGGGTTTAGAAAAGCTTGAAATGATCGGTTGCATGGGTAGCAGCCGTTTGTGGTTTTAGGGTTTGTGAGATCTTCGATTAACTATGTGAGGATATTATGGAGAGTGTGTGTGATATAAGAGTGGAATACCGTGTATTTTGAAGAGTGATAGGCCAGAATTTCGGGATTGATGAGATATGACCAAATCACATTTGATAATCTTCCTTATTTACTTTTATTTCAAATTAATTGATTAACATAGGTACATGTTATAATATATTCGGCTAGGTGATGATATAGAAGGGTCCACGTGACCTTTTTAATGTGTTACAAATGGTTTTGGATCATTTCGTATCTTACGTTATTAGTTTACCAAGCTTCTGGATCAATCTGGTGAATCGAGGACTTGTTTTGTTAAAGTTTTTGATTGTAGGGGTAATTTGGTCCTTTTACATGTTTTTAGATTTTTAGGTGTTACAGGAGGTCTCCCCTCCAGGTACACATATGATTTGACGGATATACGAGATTATGTTATTATTTGGTCTATTCGAGTATCTCGTTTAGATACGCTCGTGGCCATTCGTATTTGATTCCTTGATTCAGTATGATTATCTGACATTTGTATTATCTCTTGATTATCTCATTTGACTTATGATATTTGTTCAGCTGATCCTTGAGTACTTATTCGTTTGACATTTGATATTCGTTCAGCAGGAGCTTATGTTCCTTTTTCCCCATACTTATATATATATGTTTGATTATTCGTTTTGTTTGTATCTGTTCACTGGGCTTTTTAAGCTCAGCCACATTTCTTTTCCTGCGGCATGTTTTAGGTTGGAAGCTGGGATTTGAGTGAAGAGTGCATAGGAGCTCTTAGTGGACTACCCTGACGTTAGACACCTATTTGCTTCTGGATTAGATTTGGATTCATTTTCAGTTAGGTTAGTTTGGATTTGTATTTAGCTTTGGGACTCATTATGTTTAGATGTTAGCATTTCATTATTACCTTAGAATACCTTTGTAACTATTATGTTTATAAGTCTTCCGCTTGCGTTTGTATGTTCTGATTGACACCATAATGTGGCATTTTGACCCTTGTCGGGTTGGGGTGTTGCAATTATGGTATCAGAGATCAGGCTTCAACTTGTAGCACATAAGTTACGACCTGTGAAGATTTGGACCCTTAGGTTTGCACTGTAGGAGCTTATGGAACAACCTTTGAAATTTTGCCTTAGGTTTCCCCTGCCGAAACTATTTGTTGTGACCGGTGAGGATTGGGTAGATTATATGATGAGGCATTTGTTAGATATCTTTCTTCCGCACCACTCTGATTTATACCTCTGATTTCAGTTAAGCCTTTATAAGATCATTCGTTCCAGAGATTTAGAAAATTTAGTAAGATACGCAACATAGGTTCAGTGATAAAATAGGTTTAGAATACTTTGAGAATTTTGTAGCAATGCCTTACAGGTTTCACTTTCTGAGGTTATCACATTCTTTCGAACTTCGATCTTTGATTCGTTTGTTATTCGTTTAGATACCTTTTCGTTCATTCAGAGAATTCGTATATGTATGAATCCGATATTTTCGACACATTCTGTGGGGTCTCTTGCTATTGCTAAGCATGTTAAGGTTCCCTCTGCACTATTAGAATTTGCTATACCTAGTTCCATCTCTATGAAAAATCTTGTGATTATCCGTCACGAGTATCTGAATTGTCCGGTATGTTTTGAAGATATTCGAAGATAAGTTTCGTTCTGCTAATCTGTTTCCTTTGGTAATGTTTGATTCGATATTATTCTGGATATGGATTTGTTGACTTAGCATCGAGATGCTAACAATGGTCATATTAGATTTGTCATCTTCGGTGATTTGAGAAACTCAAAATTCTGTACCATGGTTCCCAACCTGGTAAACAATTATGATCACCTTTTCTTCGAAAACTCGTACGTTAATCCCTCACGGTTGTAAAGATACTTCATTTGATGAAACTCGCCTCGAGAGTTATTCGGTTGTTTGAAATGTTCACTATGTATTCCTTAATGAGCTACCAAGATTTCCTTCTGAGTGTGAAATTGTTTTGATTTGGTGATGAGAATTTGTTTAGTCACGACTCAAGGTAGAATGTGATTGCAATAAAGGAATTTGTATATGATGCAAGTATTATGACGCCTGGCCAACGTGATAATAGTTACATCATATAACTTGAACTTATTGGGGTCATATGATATTTTGAGAAGTGCCTGAGGGTAGTAAGTTGGATGATTTGGAAGTTTATCCGTATAAGAGCGACGTTTTGCCTAATTATGAAACTTCGTATTGAACGACATCAGTTGAATGGAAAAAATTGAAGGACCAGTTTCTAAGAAGTGATTTTATCTGTCCGGGTGTGTCTCCTTGATGTGCTTCTGTTTTATTCGTGGAGAAGAGTGATGATATTACTAGGTTAGGTGTTGATTTCCGGAAGCTGAATAGTATTATGGTTAGAACCGTTATCCGTTACCTTGAAACGACGATTTGATTAATCAACTTCAGGGTGTGAAGTTTTTCTCAATGATTGAGTTTGGATCTGATTATTTTCAGTTACGTTTAAAAGAGCGAGATGTTCTTAGAATTGATTTTCGTAATCGTTATGATCTCTATGAGTGTTGTGATGCCAATTGTATTGGCTATTGCTCCGACCATTTCTATGGAATCGATGAATCGTGTGTTTCATGAATACTTGGATAAATTTGTGGAAAACTAGAAGGGGGGGTTGAATAGTTTTACCGATTAAAATTAATTCGCTTTGTTACTTTATGTTAATTCAAAGGAAACAAGCTCAGACAAGTATTCACACAATATATATGAAACGTAAAGAGAGGAAAGATCAAACCACACAACACGGATGTTTATAGTGGTTCGGCTACAAGAACTCTCTTCCTTGCCCTACTCCACTCCTCGAGCCTCTAACTCGAGAGTTATCCTTCACTAAGAAACAAACTCTCTTCTAGGTGGAGAAAACCTTTACACGTTGCTTACTTCCTTTTCCGGTACTAAGCTAAACACCGAGTTCTACTTCAGGACAGAACTAACCCAACGTCGCCTATAAATTACCGACACTAAGCTAAATGTCAAGTTCTTTCACAAGGGTACAACCACTCCCTACACTCTTTGTGTTTTGAGGACTAAAACACTAACCACACTCACTGAGATAAATGATACAAATAATGATGTGTGAATTACACAAAGATCACACAGTAACTATACTAAAGGTTTACACTTCTGTGTTGAACCTTGATGCTTAATCTTCTTTTCTACAAAAGATAGATCAAATGATATGAATGAATGATGTTAGTAATATGAATGAGTATGTACTTTAGCTATATGAGTGATGAGAAGGCCAAGTGATCAGCTTGCTATTTATAGGCAAGCTGATACATACTCGACGGATCCGGCGGATCCCTTAAAAGGGATCCGTCCTTTATATCGAAGGGATCCGTGGACATGCCAGAGGTAAGACAGCTAAGAGATTTTCCAAATCTCTCCAATCTCTCCATATCTTTGAGTTGTCATATCAAGATCATCCAATGTCAACTATCTTACTTGAAGATCTATCCAAGATATTACAAGATCTTACCAAGATTACATGTATGATGCATGCCATGATGTCATTGTATCATTTAAGAAATAAAGTTTCCTTTTAAGGAAATAATCATGTATATGTATGAAATGTATTTCCAAGTAAACTTGTGAAATGTAAAATGTGTTCTAAAGAGACTTTAGCTAGTATTTATAATTTGCTTAAAGATATACTTTGTAATTGTCATTAACAAAACTAAGCAAAGATCGTAAAATATAAATAACGTTTTTGGGACGATATTTGTATTAACAATCTCCCCCTTTTTGTTGATGACAAAACATAAAGTATATTTTTGAGCAAAAGAATAATTATAGCATGAGTTCTTTAAAATATAGATTAAGTGTGTTTTAAAAACTATTTTTATGCAAAAAGGTGTATGTACTGTGATGATTCACAGTTATGCAAACTTAATCCTTTCTCCCCCTTTTTGTCGAAACAAAAAGAAGAGTTGCGTAGCGGAATGCGATTTTGAGAACTTTGAGAGCTCCCCCTTGTTTGATACTCCCCCTAAATGGAGTAACAAGGTAATGATGCATGATCCTACAAAACAAATGGTTAGAATATGATATGCTCCCCCTCGGTGTATACTCCCAATTATAAGAGTCCCAACGTATACATTTGAAAGGTATGATATGCTGCAAATGAAGTGTTAGTGATGGATAACTTCAATGAAGAAGTAGAATGCATGTGAAGTGTTCTTTCAAACAAGCCATTTAATATGTTTTGACTTTAAAAAGTCAAAGTAAGTGTATGATGATGATTTGTACCTAAAGCAATCATGATATAGAGTACAACAAGCTATATAAAGATGTTAGTTATCAAAGATAATGATAATATGCAATATGTTGATCACTCATAAGCATAAAACATCACATTCATAGATATTGAAAATTTTGTGACAAAAGTCACAATGATGAAATGATGTTACAAGTACAATAAAAAGACATCCTAGCAAGAAATAAAAAGTGCTAAACCAATAACAACTAGACTGGAAAGCTCCTATTGAGGAGGATGAGAGATGGCATTGAGACGCTCGAGAACATGGTTCAAGATGAACCTCATCTCGTTTTGAAGCTCATGGACCAAAATTTTGGTCCTTTGGGCCAAGTGAGATGTTCTCTCACAATGCGCGCAATCATGACTTGAAAAACCGAGAGGAAGACTAGGCTCCAAGTTTTGTGGTGGTGGTGGTGGTGGTGGTTGGTTGTTGTTGTTGTTGGATGGTTGTTGTTGTTGTTCATTGGTTGTTGGTGGTGTTTGGAGGGAGTTCATGAGTATATTTTGGATGTCCATGGCTTCATTTAGGCGGTGATCAACTATACCTGAGAGAGTGTAGAGACGGTTGAGCTCTTCACTAATCTCTTCTTGGGTTTGAGGCATATTCATCCACATTGCTTCGTCAATGGCAACTAGAGTGGATGTGGGTGATAGAGGTTGTGGTTGAGGTTGGGATGATTGTGCATCATGGTATAAAGGGCCATGGATATCCGGGTAAACCGGGTGAAAAAGCATGGGTTGTTGACCTTCAAAAGTCATAGGTGGAAGATTGGGTAATTTTGGTGAAAGTTCTTCTAACTCATCAAGATGTGGTGATGTAGGAGGAGTCCTAAATAATTCCAAGGGTTGGAGTTTGGGTGATTTTGGTGGTGATGGTGATCTAACAGGTTGGTTTGGAGCCGGTGGTGGAGTGGTGGCTATTGGAGTAATGGTTGGTGGTGGTGTTTGTATAACAACATTTGATGGTATTAGGGTGGAGAGTGTAAGGAAATTTTCACTAGCAATGGGTGATGATATATTGAGAGGAGAATTTTCCTCAGATGAGGAGTTAGCTAAGTTGATAAAACAACAAGGTTTAACACTAATGCGGGCTGTTCTTCTTGAAGGTCTAGATGTGGAAGAGTTGTTTGACTTAGTCATGTTGGAGTATGATAGCTAAGATGTACAGGAGAGGAAATGGTTGTTGTATGAAGTGATGATCCTAAAGCACTAATTTATAGGCAGAAGGTATATGAGTATGTGTGTTTGGATTTGATGTGAATCCAATAGAGAATGTTGGTTCTAAATGATTTGGAACAAAAATTTGTGCAAATCACATCACATAAGTCAATCCATAGAACTTATGTTGAGTAAGAAGAAGAAGATATGCAGTAAATGCTAAGGAGTAGTGGAAAATCCTGTGATGTGATGTACCCACGGATTTGAAGGATCCCTAAAAAGGGTTCCTTACTTGAAACAGAAAGGTAACTTACTCCTAAGATTTGAAAATTCAAATTTTGGTGGGAAATTTTGTTCTTAGGTTTCTAAGAATTTCCTAATTTATTCTAAGTGTTATTAGTGATCAGTGAACCTAATCTAGAGAACACTAGAGACTAAAATCAAAGAATCGGGATGAGTTGAAAAGTTTTAAGAATTTGACTGTTATACCTGCGGATCCAAACGACAAGGCGTGCGGATCCTTAAATAAGGATCCGCCGGATCCGCAGGTTGTCAATTCACGGAGCCAACGCTAGCACTTGGCGGATCCAAAGTTAGGGATCCGCCGAATCCGTCTGGCAAAAATGCTAAAACATCATAGAGAGAATGTCATATTTCGCGTTTTTCGACGAAAATCCGAAAATTTTCTAGGAGCATATCTATCATCTAATATGTAATGCAAAACAACTAAATATGATGGTACCAACACATATTTAATCATAGAATAATCCGATCATATGAATTTACCTTAATAGAAGTTAAGCCAAACATAGGCTTACTTTTGGAAAATTGATAACACTAAGTGTTATCGACCTGCAAGGATTGATTAGTTCACATACAATTCAAGCAGTATCATAACAAGTTAATAACGTAACCATTCAACATAACATTGTCTAGAAACGATTTGTCCCAAACACTCCTATCAACTCAATTTCTTCTTCAACTTCTTCATTCCCTTGTGAAGCTTCATGATCCATCGACCTAAATTCTTCACCATTCCCTTCATTTGACGATGCTCAGGTGATTCATTCTGAATTGGTGGAAGTTGTCTCAAGTACTCGGGTGGAGGAAGTCTTGAATTTGGTAAGCCGTCATCGTCACTCATTGATGATGAAGATGATGAGGTTGGAACACGAGGGTGTTTGCCTTTATCAAGCGCTACCCTATGGTCACTTAAGGGAGCAAAGGTGCGTTGGATCTCATCATAATCCGGAACAAAGCCTAAGGCATTTCTAGGAATGGGTGCAAATGCTCAATAAAGATGGGTTAAGAGCATTCCATAGGGTAATGCCATTTTTCCTTGAACCGGAATATCGGCCATTCTCTTGGCGATATAGTAAGCAAGATTGAAGGGCTGACGGGTTGACACATTGTACATCATGTGGCAAAGACAAGCATTGATGTGATCACGGTTTCCTACCGTACACATGACATTTGCCCTTAAAACTTCTTCCAATTTCCTAAACTCGGGCTTAATCTCATTTTGCTCCATAGCAAACGGATCTCTAGCTACTTCTTTACCTCGATACATCCTAGTGGGGTTGTTTCTAGGAATGAAGAGATGCTCACGAATGACTTCTTTTGAGGCTAAAGGAGTGGCATATGATGCCGTTCGTTCAAGATTTGACTCAAGAATAGTTAATGACCATTTATCGGTATAGACACTTGTTCCATAACTTGGAACTCCTAGGACCTCACCGAATTGATTTAAGGGGATGTTGTATTGTGTTTCATTGACACTGAAGCGAATGTTAATGTAACCATGATCATTTGACTCTAGAATGACGCTAGCATAGAATTCTAAAATGAATCGTGGAATGATTGGCTCGTCGATATCTATGAGGGAATCAAAATGAATGGCCGCTAGTTGTTCTCTAAGATTTGTTCCTTCATAGAATGAGGACTCTACAAATCTACCCTCATGTACGTAGTGTTTTTCTAGGGCTTTGAAAGTTTCAACCTGTTGGTCACTAAGTCCTTTGGTTTTATGGTGCTTAGGTAGGTAATTGATGGTGTGTTTGTGATCATAATTGGTGACAGGAGGCATGATTATCCTAGACATGAAAAATATATGTATAGTTTAGTTGAAATTATCAAAAAGAAATATATATGTCTAGTGTGTGCCTACATGGGGACAATGTGGAGGTGCGATTATCTCGACTCATTTTGATGCATGAAAATTATGTTTATGCAAGTTTTATAATAAAACAAGAGATAACCCAAACGCTCCTATTTCAATGTAGCTACATTTGAATGTACCCGAAAATACATATTAGTTATGTATTCCCTTTAGCATTCAAGAGACATGATGCAAGTGATGTTTAAAACTTAACGTTTTTGTATTTGTATGAACAATGTCCAAAAACCGTTTTTCCTATTCGTGAGAATATTTTAGCAAAAATTTCTCATGGGGTTTTTGATGAATGATGACAATGTACTATCAGATGCAATTCCTAACTATGAAAAACATGATTTGTTATGCAATTTAGAAAGTATGCTTCATGATTTTTCAAGAATTATGCGTAACCCCAAGGTTTGGTTTTGTGCATGAAATAGAAATCCTAGACGCAGATCCGGAGTATAAACATGATAAGGATACTTACAGTGATGTTTGGAGCAGAATTTGGTTGAGAACAATGGCTTAATTTGTGAATTTTGTGAAGTATGGGACGAATTCAGTAGGTGATAAGTTTTAGGAGAGTGATGAATAGTACATGGTGTTGTATATTTTATAATATATCAACCTGTGCATGTGACGGATCCAGCGGATCCCTAACAAAAGATTCGCCTTTGTTATCGTTTGGATCCGCGGGATCAAAACACAGTTTTTGGTTTAGTGTCAAGTTAGGTTAAACTAAGGTTTATGCTATTGTCTATTCTAATCACTAAGTTTCATTAATCCTAATCCAAGTCTGAGGTAGTTGAAGGGTTCTCTTTTGAGAGGTTTTGTGAGAATGTCGGCAATGTTGTCCTCTGAGGAAACTTTCTCAATTGAGATATTTCCCTTCTGAACATTGTCACGTAGGAAATGATGACGTATTTCAATGTGTTTGGTTCTAGCATGTTGGACCGTATTTTTGCTGGGGTCGATAGCTCCTTTGTTGTCGCAAAGAATGGGGATGTCGTTGAGTTCGATTCCATAGTCTACTAAAGCTTGTTTCATCCACAGTGCTTGTTGACACACCTTTCCTGCAGACACATACTCTGCCTCTGTTGTTGAGATTGCGAGGGCTGTTTGTTTCTCAGCGAACCATGAGGTGAGACAATATCCTACAAAAGTACAAATACCACTAGTACTTTTCCTATCAACATAGTCACCAGCATGGTCTGAGTCGGCATACACTATGGTTTCTACACCCGTTCCTTTGGGATACAATAATCCTACATGTCTAGTGCCTTTGATGTACCTAAATATCCGTTTAACGGCTTCAAGATGAGATATTTTGGGATCTTCTTGAAAACGTGCACATAGACAAACACTAAACATAATGTCCAGCCTACTAGCCGTAAGATAGAGTAAGCTACCAATCATTCCCCTATATTTAGTGTTATCTACGGATTCATTTTCTTCATCCTTTGTGAGTTTGGTTTCGGAGGACATAGGTGTTTTAGTTGGTTTTGAGTCTTCAAGACCAAACTTCTTAAGCATATCTTTGATATACTTTGATAGGTTAAAGAATATCCCATCTTCTAATTGTTTTATTTGGAGACCTAAGAAAAAGTTAAGTTCCCCCATCATACTCATTTCAAACTCATCATGCATGATTTTTGAGAAATCATCACATAACTCTTGACAAGTTGAACCAAATATAATGTCATCCACATATATCTGGACGATGATAATATGTGATCCCTTTTTCTTGGTGAAGAGAGTGTTATCTACTAGGCCCATGGAGTACTTATGGTCAACTAAGAAGGTCTTAAGTCGATCATACCAAGCTTTTGGTGCTTGCTTAAGTCCGTATAAAGCTTTCTTTAATTTGTAAACATGATTTGGTTTTTCAAAATCGGCAAAGCCGGGAGGTTGTGCTACATATACCTCTTCATTTATAAAGCCATTTAAGAATGCACTTTTGATATCCATTTGAAATAATTTAAAATCATGTGCACATGCATATGCAAGTAGTATTCTAATAGACTCAAGTCTAGCTACGGGTGCAAATGTTTCATCGTAATCTATTCCTTCTTGTTGATTGTAGCCTTGTGCTACTAGTCTAGCTTTGTTTCTAGATACTATGCCATTTTCATCCATTTTATTTCTAAAAACCCATTTGGTACCAATTATGGTTTGATTTTTAGGTTGAGGAACTAATGTCCAAACGTCATTCCTAATAAATTGATTTAATTCTTCTTGCATCGCAATGACCCAAGATTCATCTTTTATTGCTTCATTTATATTTTTAGGTTCTATTGTTGAAACAAAACAAAAGAAATTACTTTCATTTTGAGCTTTAGACCTTAATGTTCTTTCATTGAGTTTTCCTATGACGTTTTCTAATGGATGACTTTTATCTTCTTTAATGTTGACTAAATCTCTTTTTATTGGTTCATCTTCTTTATCATTTTCAACATTTTCCTGATTATCAACCATTTGGTTTTCAACTAAGTCATCATCTACCAAAGGTGATGCCTTAGAGGGAGGTGAACATTCATCGAATGTTACGTTCAATGATTCCTCGACTCTTGAGGTTTCCTTGTTCAAAACTATGTATGCCTTACTAGTTTGTGAATATCCTAGAAATACACCTTCATACGACTTTGGGTCAAATTTGGTGAGATAATCCTTAGTGTTTAAAATAAAGCACTTGCTTCCAAACACTCTGAAATATCCTAAAGTAGGCTTTTTGCCTCGATAAAGTTTATAAGGAGTTTTATTTAAAAAAGGTCTAATTAAAACTCTATTTAGGATATATGTGGAAGTATCTACTGCGTGACACCAAAACTTTTGAGGTATGTTTTGTTCATTTAACATAGTTCTACTCATTTCTTGAATTGTCCTATTTTTCCGTTCTACTACACCATTAGATTGTGGAGTTCGAGGAGCCGAGAAATTATGAGTTATTCCATTTTTATCACAGAATGTTCCGAATTGGATTTCATTGTCAAATTCTCGACCATGGTCAGTTCTAATAGATACTATGTTACATCCTAGTTGATTTTGAATTTTCTTGCTTAGAATTTCAAATTTATCAAAGGCCTCATTTTTGGTTTTCAAAAATTTAGTCCACGTATACCTAGAAGAATCATCTACTATAACTAATGTGTAAAAATTACCTCCATAACTTTGTATAGCCGACGGGCCAAACAAATCCATATGTAACAATTCTAGACATCTAGATGTAGATACCATATTTTTAGCCTTATGGCTATTATGCACTTGTTTCCCAATTTTGCAAGCATCACAAAAGTGTTGGTCATATCTTAACTTAGGTAGTTTCCTAACGAGTTCTTTGGATGATAAGGATTGAATTAACCTCATATTGGCGTGACCTAAACGTCGATGCCATAAGGTTGAGTTTTCGTCCAGAGAAGTAAGACAAAGCTTGTCTTTCGGTGTTTTATCTAATTTCATAACATATACGTTATTCTTTAAGACCCCTTTTCCTACTGTTATGCCATCTTTAAGTATTTTACTTCCATTTTCACTGAAAAGGACGTTATACTTTTTACGGCACAATTGACTTATACTAAGTAAGTTAAAACCTAAATTATCAACATGAGCAACATCATCAATAGAGAGAGAGTCATGAGAGATTGTACCTTTTCCGATGATTTTACTTTTAAGCTTGCTACCAAATGTGACATTACCTTGACTCAACTCTAGCTTTCAAGGCAATGGACTTTATTTTCTCCTTCTTCCCTTTAACTATTTCTGAATCCTTTTCCATCACCATTTCGTGAACTTTGAGATTTCCTATGAGCTCATCAAGTGTCATGCTTGAGAGATCCTTGGATTCTTCAATAGCCGTCACCTTTGCTCTCCACTTAGGATGAAGTGCTCTAAGAAATTTCCTGACAAAGTTCTTACTAGAAAAAGATTCGTCAAGTGCTTTAAGAGATGTAATAATAGTATTAAACTTAGCAAAAGCACCATCAATGGTCTCATCTTCAGAGATAACAAATTGTTCATATTGTTGAACAAGAAGATCAATTTTGTTATCTTTGACTTGTGAGTTCCCTTGATGAGTGATAATAAGAGATTGCCAAATATCTTTAGCCGTTTTGCACATAAAAACTCTTTCATATTCTTTTTTAGGTAAGGCATTGTAAAGCATCATTTTGTCCTCATTGTTTTCGGCAATCAACTTCTTTTGCTCATCACTGTGACGAGTAAGAGAAGCTCCTACATCCCGACCACCCGAAATATCATTACTGATGGGCTTGTAATCACGCTCAACAATAATATACCACATATCTATGTCCTTTGACTTTACATATGTCTCAAAGCGATTCTTCCAAAATATAAACCAATTTGGTTCAAATAGAGGTGTTCTTTGCATAGATTGTCCTTCTTTAAAGTTTTCAAAATCCATGGATAGTTTTAAGTTTTAAAAGACAATATATTTTAAAAGTCTTAAGTAACGTAGCTCTTGATGCCAATTGTGGAAAACTAGAAGGGGGGGGTTGAATAGTTTTACCGATTAAAATTAATTCTCTTTGTTACTTTATGTTAATTCAAAGGAAACAAGGTCAGACAAGTATTCACACAATATATATGAAACGTAAAGAGAGGAAAGATCAAACCACACAACACGGATGTTTATAGTGGTTCGGCTACAAGAACTCTCTTCCTTGCCCTACTCCACTCCTCGAGCCTCTAACTCGAGAGTTATCCTTCACTAAGAAACAAACTCTCTTCTAGGTGGAGAAAACCTTTACACGTTGCTTACTTCCTTTTTCGGTACTAAGCTAAACACCGAGTTCTACTTCAGGGCAGAACTAACCCAATGTCGCCTATACAATTACCGACACTAAGCTAAATGTCGAGTTCTTTCACAGGGGTACAACCACTCCCTACACTCTTTGTGTTTTGAGGACTAAAACACTAACCACACTCACTGAGATAAATGATACAAATAATGATGTATGAATTACACAAAGATCACACAGTAACTATACTAAAGGTTTACACTTCTGTGTTGAACCTTGATGCTTAATCTTCTTTGCTACAAAAGATAGATCAAATGATATGAATGAATGATGTTAGTAATATGAATGAGTATGTACTTTAGCTATGTGAGTGATGAGAAGGCCAAGTGATCAGCTTGCTATTTATAGGCAAGCTGATACATACTCGACGGATCCGGCGGATCCCTTAAAAGGGATCCGTCCATTATATTGAAGGGATCCGTGGACATGCCAGAGGTAAGACAGCTAAGAGATTTTCCAAATCTCTCCAATCTCTCCATATCTTTGAGTTGTCATATCAAGATCATCCAATTTCAACTATCTTACTTGAAGATCTATCCAAGATATTACAAGATCTTACCAAGATTACATGTATGATGCATGCCATGATGTCATTGTATCATTTAAGAAATAAAGTTTCCTTTTAAGGAAATAATCATGTATATGTATGAAATGTATTTCCAAGTAAACTTGTGAAATGTAAAATGTGTTCTAAAGAGACTTTAGCTAGTATTTATAATTTGCTTAAAGATATACTTTGTAATTGTCATTAACAAAACTAAGAAAAGATCGTAAAATATAAATAACGTTTTTGGGACGATATTTGTATTAACAAAATTGTCATACTATGACATTTTGGTGTATTCAGAGACGAAGGAGAAACACGAGGATCATTTTCGTATTTGCGTTGAAATTTCTACGTCAAAATAAGCTCTATGTAATATTCTCGAAGAGTAAATTTTGGTTGGGATGAAGAATGTGAGGAGAATTTTGAAAAGCTGAAAAGAGATTTGTTTCTACTTAAGCAGGAGGATTAGTTATGCCCTTATGCAACACGGGAAGATTATCGGTTATGCATAAATACAACTAGAACTGTATGAGGTGAATTATCTGACGCATGACTTTGGAGTGATTTGTGATAGGCATGAAGAAGTTCAGGAGCAAGACGGTGGAATATGATCTATGTTATAAGACTTGAAGGAAGCGGTTTTGATTGAAGCACAAAGTTCTATTTTTGTAGCATATTCAATAACATATAACACATAAATCGTGTAATTTGGCCGAATGGATTTAGAGAGAGAAAGAGAAGTTGGGAACTAGAGAGAGAAAGAGAGAATATTAGATTGAAATGTGAAGGAGTTCCAACCCTCTCCCTAGGTAGAGAGGGGTATTTATACTAACATACATAAGTGCCCTGTGTGGGCTGTTGAGCGAGCTGACAGTGGATAAAGACCCGACCCACTCAACAAATACTTTAATTACTAAACTATTACTAATAATACTGATAATCCTATGAGCTACTTAATGCTAACCGATACTCGGGGTGACCGAGTCTTCACATGAATATTTAAATTCCTAACAATCTCCCCCTAAGGGAGGTCACCCCGGAAATAATATTTCAAATTCTAGCATTCTATCAAATGTGTTTGACTTCTTAGCTCGTAGTTCTTGATTCTTCAAAGCCATTGATCTTTGTGCATTCATCAACAAACTTTTGATGACTGATTTCTTGTCTTGGATGATCTTGGGAATTCTTTGAGGTCATCATCCAACATACTTCTTTAAGTCATCCTTTTGCAGTATCGTCTCAATGTGATATTGTGATCTTTGAGTCGACATGCTCACACTTTTCTGAATCATGATCTTCATCATCAGAGTTACGGAAGCAGTGTTGAAGGTATTTTAGATATCATGATTTCTTTAGATATGGTGATGAAGTGTGAGCATGGGGAGATGGATCAGCATCTTCTCAGCAATCAGCTGCAACCGCCAGGTATTCCTGCATACGACAGTTAGCAATAAAACGTCCGGTACTTACAGGTTCGGACTTCGAGATTGTTAACAGCATAGTGTGAAAACTCTCTCTAATCCTTACCAAGGCCGTTCCTAAATCGAAAACCCACAGAGGGTTTACAAGATCTACCGTAGTAAATCAACGATTAGGTGAGTCGCTGGAGTTCACTCCACGACTGTAGACCGTTTGAAACCACCGCGACCACTAGGCGTAATCTGCAAGGAATTACTAAAGTGACCTGCTTTCAGGGCTGTTTGATGTTGACCCTGACAGGAATTTCCATTCAATCACTGAGAATTACATTTGTAAATTCCCTCATAAATGTTCTGGCAGATTGCTAAGATCTGCGTAGGACTCATAAGTTTACAACTGGTGTCCTTAATGTTGAACAACCAATGTAGAAGTAACACGTGTTCCTATGAGATCTTATGATGCATCTCGTGGCTCTAGACTTGATAAGTGCATTTTTGGTAGTCGGAGACTGGAGCGGTGTCTCCTGTTTCAATATCAACATAGCTCGTAATGAGCAGTTGATAGATTATGCAGGGTTCCCCGTGAGAATGAAACAAGTCCTTTTAAGAGAACTTGAGTGGTTTAGAAGGTTTAGTGCAGTGCGTCACTGGGTCCATGACGTCTTGTCTTCAATACCGGTGTTACCTTAGTAACCACCAGTAGTATATGAATTGAACCCGGTTTCTGCCCTAAGGTTGAATAATTGGAGGGCTATTTCTTTTCACCCTTTCTCATTTCATTTCTTTTTAATTCTTCAACCCCTTCTTTCTCCTTTCTCATATTACTCCTTTTTTCATAATCATACCTAAGGACTTTCTAATACTAACTATTTGGTATTGTCCTTGGGTAGATCCCTCCGGCTCTGGCGGATCATAGGATGGTTTTTCCTAATCTTAGCCACCTTATAACTTCATGACTATCCTATGTTGCCATTAACCAAATCCTTGGAAAATCTCTCAAAGTGTTCATGATTATGAAACACATTTTGCTAACACTTTGAGAGTTTTTTTATTTTTCAAAGGCTCCCCCTTAACATGTGCTCATATGTTTTAATTTAAAATTTGCACATGTTGGGTAGAGATTGCACTTTTTGAATTGATCCACTTTCAGTGAACATGACCGATTCGAGACACGCTTACATCACTAGTTAAACTAGCTTGAAATTATTACCCGGCCTGGTCACATCCACAGAAAGTTTCTCGAAACGGTACACTCTACTCAGACATATCCTCTTCGAGACACGCTTACATCACTGGTTAGACCAGCTTGGAATTATTACCCGGCCAGGATATGTCCATTCGATTAATGACAGTTTGTGTTTCGTCAATTCATTGGTAAAGTCTGAGTCACATGATATGTCGCATCCTTTTTGCTGTAGTGCCATTTACTCCCCCTCAATATGTGCATCGATATACGAAAGAGTTTAGCACATATGGGAGAGCTTACATTTAAGTTCAAAAGATCACATTTTCATCAGGTTTCATATTTAAATCACATTCTCTCCCCCGATCAAAAATTTCAAACCAATTGAGATTTGTGATCCCAATTGATTTAAATAAGTTAGAAAACATGGGAGAAAATGTGGTCAGGTTTAATATATTCTGATGATGGAGCATACTATGCTCCCCTCAACCAAGAGAGAGTGTCACTGCTGATGTTGCACAATGTTTAAAAAGGTGTCAAAAATTTGAACAAATACTCTCCCCCTCAATTAATGACCCATTTTCTATTTAAAGAGTTATAGTCATTCAATTGAGCGTCAAGTATTTGTGAAAATTTAAGTCCAGTTACCACCTTGTGAAACACCAAAACTCTCCTGAAGAATCATAGACTAGAGAGTGTTTGTGGTGTAAAGAAGACTTCTCTTCTTATACAAGAAATGATGCACTGAATCGTACATCAGATCGAAGAAACATGGATATAACGTAATCCATGCCCGGGTGAACATCACCCAGTGGGAGGAACAACCGTCTTTTTGGCGACATATTTTCCCCATTTTGAATCGCGGGTTGCTATATGAAGTAATAGCAAGCCATTGAGACATGTTTTAACCGGTTAGTTTAACTTCTACTCGAGCTTCATTTAAAGACCCGTTTCATTATTGAATGACATTTCTAGGACCGTAAATGTTATCGATAAACAGAAGACATGCCTAGAGGAACTATTTTTGGTATTTTTTTTGTTTTTCAGATTTTTATGGTTTTTATAGGTTTTATATTTTTCTATTTTCTTTTTTATTTAGAATATATACAAATATATACAAGGATATGTGGAGCAAATCCTTTACTCCTCGTTTTCTTCTTGAAGACCCTTGAGTGTTTCTGGAGTCAAACTCTTCATGCCAAGTCGCGGAAGAATAAATCGAAATCGTTCTCTCGAAAGTGCCTTAGTGAAGATATCAGCCAACTGAAACTCGGTCCTCACGAAGTAAAGTTCAACCACCCCTTTTTCAACCTGTTCCCTTATGAAGTGATGACGGATGTCGATGTGCTTTGATCTGGAGTGTTGGACGTTGTTGCAGCAAAGAGCTATAGCACTTTTGTTATCACAATACAGAGGTATTTTGTTGTATGCAAAACCATAGTCCGATAGTTGTGATCTCATCCAAAGAATTTGAGCACAACACGCAGACATGGCGATGTATTCAGCCTCTGTTGAAGATATAGACGTACTCATTTGCTTTTTAGATGACCAGCTAACCAACTTATCTCCCAGAAATTGAGCACCTCCAGAAGTACTTCGACGAGTATCTTGACACCCCGCATGATCTGCATCTGCATAGGCCGTGAGTGCCATGGCAGTGTCCTTAGGATACCAGAGACCCATATGTATAGTCCCTTGAAGGTATCGAAAGACCCGCTTTACTGCTTCCAGATGCTTCTTTGTAGGCTTGGACTGGTATCGAGCACACATGCATACATCAAATAATAGATCTGGCCTACTAGCGGTGATATACATCAGGGATCCGATCATGCTTCGAAACTTTGTTTGATCAACCGGGATCCCAGAGAGATCTTCATCCAACTTCGATCTCTCAATCATAGGGGTGTCAACAACATCACTTGAATCAAATCCAAATTTCTTCAATATTTCATTAGCATATTTGGATTGATTAATAAAGATGCCTCCGGGACTTTGGGAGATTTGTAAACCCAAGAAGAACGACATTTGTCCCATCATAGACATTTGGAACTTAGAACTCATCTCATTAGAAAACTTGTCACGTTCCCTAGGATCAGACGAGGTGAATATGATGTCATCTACGTAGATCTGAACAAGAAGTAGATGTTTGCCCGATTTCCTAGTGAATGGCGTAGGATCAACAACACCTTTGGAAAAGCCATTAGCCAGAAGAAACTTTGATAAAGTATCATACCACGCCCTGTGTGCTTGCTTTAGCCCATATAGAGCTTTCCTCAAACGATAGACGTGAGTAGGACGATCAGGATCCACAAATCCTTCTAGTTGACTGACATAAACTTCCTCTTTTAGATCACCATTCAGAAATGATGTCTTTACATCCATTTGGTAGACAACAATATTCTGACTGGCAGCATTAGCTAGAAAGATTTTGATGACTTCAATTCTAGCAATAGGAGCGAATGATTCTTCAAAGTCTATGCCCTCTTCTTGACGATATCCTTTTGCAACAAGTCGAGCCTTATTCTTCAGAACGTCACCATGCTCATCTAGTTTCACTTTAAAGATCCACTTGAGAGCAATAATCATTGCACAATCTGGAGCGGGCACTAATTCCCATACTTCAAGTCGGTCAAACTCATGAATTTCTTCTTGCATAGCCTGAAACCAGCAGTCTTTAGACATATCATCTTTGAAATCTTTGGGTTCGATTTTGGAGAGTACAAAATTAAAGAAGCACCACAGTGCATCGGTGGCAAGTTGCTTTCTTGTGGATACCGGACGAGAAGGATTTCCTATGATGTTGTCAATAGGATGATCGGTGGTCCATTTTCTGAGGTGATCATGTGGTTGAGGGTATTGAACTGATGTTGCCGAGTTAAGATCCCCTGAAGAAGACGTATCTGTAGAAGATTCAGGAGCAAAGATATTCTCGAATGGAACATCATCAACAGGAGCAAACGGATTCACCTCAAAAGAATTATCTATTGCAGAACCTTGTTGTACCGAAGAAGACTGAACATTCAATGATGATGGTAAATGACTGACAGATGGTGCTTCTTGACTGACTGAGATAGATACTGATGGGCCATCTGAGTTGTTTTGAGCTTGAGCATCAGCAGCTGGAGGTGCAGGTGTTGCTTCAGTTGCAGCATCACCAGTTGGTGGCTCAAAATATTCATCATACATTGAATTAAACAACTTCTTCAACTCCTCACTGGTAGGTGGTACATAAGGAACTGCAGGCGTGGGATTCTGTACAAGACCTGAACTGATTGGTCCAGGTGTCAAAAGATTAGGAGCGGGTCCAGAACTAGTTTGTCCAGGAGTCGGTTGCTCAGTCAGCTCATCGAACGTAACGTGAATAGTTTCCATGATTTGTCAGGCTCTTTTGTTATAGATTCTGTATCCCTTGCGATCTAGTGCATACCCAATGGAGAAACCTATGTCTTCTTTTTCTTTCAACTTTCCCAGATCTTGACTGTCATTTGTCGGATAGCACAGTGCACTGAACACACGAAGAAAAGAGAGGTCTGGCTTCTTGCCATAAATCAGCTCATAGGGTGTTTTGTTGTGAATACTATGAACCAGGGATCGGTTTTGAGTGTAACATGCAGTTGCAATTGCTTCTGCCCAAAGAAACATCGGTGCTTTGGAAAATATTAGCATGGTTCTTGCAGCTTCCACCAGAGTACGGTTCCTTCTTTCAACCACACCGTTCTGCTGAGGAGTGCGTGGAACACTTTTCTGGTGTGTTATGCCAATACTTTCATAGAAATGACTGAGTTGTTGGTTAACAAACTCAGTTTCATTGTCGGTACGTGATGCGTGGTTTTGTAACCTTACAACAGGTTTTACCTCTCGAGGGATCTCAAGAGGCTTACAACCCCACCAGGCAGTGTACCTGACCGATGTAGTATAGTGTAGTGGTAAGTACGGGGGATTGATCGTTCTCCACAGGGAATAGTGTTCGTTAGGTATGAAAAGCTACTCTAATAGGTCTAAGGGTTGAGGAAGATTCTTTTTTATGTTTTTATATTTTTATGAAAGCAAGTAAAATCTCGGTTTTGAAGGAGTGGGCGGAATTAGTTGCTAGTCAACTAACCCAAATAACTACAAATGCAAATAAAATAAAATAACAAAAATGAAAATGTTGGTGAGAAACTTATGTGTAGATAAATGTGTTTACTTAGATTTCCTTACTCCCTAACTATCTTTTACCGGTTAATTAGTGTGTATTAGTCGCGTGGATGACGGGTGTATTCCTTAATACCATTCGTGGGGTGGCGTACTTACTTCCCCAACTCTACAAGCTCCTACTTCACTCCTATGTCGAGCCGGCTAGGAAGCTCCTAACATGGGATCACTAGAATTCGCTTGTGCATTAAATACAACCATAAAAACCTTTAGTACGCATTTGGTTCATGTTTCTTAAGACGTTCAAGCAAGTTACCGAATAGGAAGTTAGCCAGTTTTCTTAAGCCTAACATAGATAAACAATCATCCAATACAACTAATAACACACTAATAACCAATAATCAATAGCTAGGTTTCATTAGATCTAAGCAAACACAAGATAAATTTAGCCTAACATGTTAATCAAAAGACAAGAATAAGATAAAATCAAACAACACATAGACATATTGAATGATTAATTGATAACTTATCTTCAATGTAACATGGAAGATCTCAAGGCAAAAAGCCTTGAAAAAGATGCTAAAATCGTCCTAGGGTTTTCTCCCAAAATTCCACACACTAAGCTCTCTCTAATGACAAAAAATTAGAAAACTATATATAGACTTTTGGATCTGACGGCGTCACCTTATGGAGTGTGACGTTGTCACCTCGCCGCTTTTAGGGTTCTCGGATGACCATCTTGACGCCGTCCCTCTTTAGCTCTTCCAAAATCCATTCTGGCTTATCAAGGCTTGACGCCGTCGAACCTTGAACGTGACGCCGTCCCCTTATGATTTAAGCCGTGACGCCCTTGATCAAGTTAAAGCGTGACGCCGTCAGAATTTACATGCTATTTTCACTGGCTTATCATGAGTAAATTTCACGTCCACCTTTTCTTGCCAAGGCATGACGCCGTCTGGGGTTAATTGTGACGCCGTCAAAGGTAACTTTCAGCCGATTTTTGAGACTTTGTCGTTTTCTTCACTTTTATGCTCCAAAAACGTCCAAAATGCCTCCTTTTCCAGATTTCTCCTCAAAAGTACCTAAAATGACAAAAGGAACGATTTAGGGCAATATTTGATCAAATAAATACGATTTAGGGCTTAAATGACCCCTTAAAAGCGGTACACTTTTCGCTTCATCAAATACCCTTACACTTGAGATTTGCTTGTCCTCAAGCAAATGCGCTTTTATTCTAATCAAAATACAAGTTAGGGGTCAATTAATGCAAACATAAAAGTAATTACAACAAATATTCGTTCCACTTCAATCATAATAAGCACGGAGATTACATACTAGCACCTCACAAGTAGTGTTTAGATACTCACATCTCTCAAGTGTCATCAAAATAAATCTCATAAATGAAAACGGATAATATCTCTCACTACCTGTCATAGCAAATAGATTACCATAGGCTTGGGAAAGGATCGAAAACCTCCTCCACTAGGCGTAAGCACCAAAGATAAACTATCAAAGAGGGCTTTTAAATGGGTTATAACGTTAGGTGTAGGGAAAAGGAAAACACGGTTTTGTTGGATAAGGGATATTTTACTGGTGGCGAGTTAAAGATCTTGATCAATTACATGTACTATACAATGTTGCTAAGCCAAGACTCGACTCAATCTTAAGCTAGAAACAAAATAACAAAAACATAAAATAAACATAAAATGAAACGGGATGGTAGTCCGTATGTTTTTTCTATTTTTCTTTTTCTCATTTTTTTTTTTTTTTTTTTTTTTTTTTTTTTTTTTTTTGCATACACTTTTGCCCTACCATCCAAAATAATACATCATAGGGGCGTTGCATTCCCCTTACACTTGAATTTTTACATAACTTTACAAATAACTATTCTAATGACTCGAATTAAGATAATTGAAAAACTTGGAGTACTTTTAAAATTATTAGCACATATGGGGGTAATAAATGATGTTCTTCCCCATTACTCCATTACACTAGTACTTTACCCATGAGTCCCAATCGTCCCAAAACAATATGTACAAGGATATGACTCGACTTAGCAACCATGTAATCAATTAGATAATTAACTTGGGGTTTAAACAAATGTTGTCACAATAATGCACTAAAAATGAGTGCATACAAGGTAGGCTAAGGCGATTTGGGTGTACATTTTAGTGGGGTGTAACAAATTCTTCCTTTAAGTAAAATGCTTAAAGGTCAAAACGAAAAGATAGGCTCTGAGGGGTGTACTAGGGGTATCGTGTACTAAAAATGAGTACAACGCAAAGGGTGTGGGAGAATTACTTGACCAATGTAGCCAACGTAATTACAACAAAAACACAGGTGTAAAACAATGGGTTAATCCTAATGCCTCTTATCATGTAGTAAATCTAACTACACGAATGTAGTCTCACTTGTGGCCTCGGAATGGTCCTAACGCAAGTTCTAGAATCTAAGTGCTACCGGTACACACATCATAGCAAAATGCTTTTCCTACCAATTCTAGGGGCGAACCTCACATATTTTGGGGTGGAAAATTTTTTAGTGGTACGGTTTTTTGTGCTAGTCATATAACTCCTATCCGTGAGACGCTTATTAAGATCAAAGTTTCACTCCTATATGTTGTAAAAAATTTTAAATTTGGCACTAAAATTACCTTAACAAGTATTTCTCTCAGTTTTATTACACATCTACCATTAAACAAACAAAAATCAAGCGTAATAGTATTCTCTAAAATCGTACTTTTACCCTCCCCTTACACTTAAGATGAACATTGTCCCCAATGTTCAAATAACAAGATGTAAAAGAAAAAAAGTAAAAGAATGAAATCAAATACTCCCCTGATTCGCTCGGTGGATAATGAAATTACACGGTTAGATCTTCCTCCAAAGAGAATGTAAAAGCTTCATGACTAATGCATCGCCATAAGCTTGATTCAAAACATTTCCTTGTCCAAAATAACCTGTTAAACCTGAGAAAACAAACACGAAAACCTGCATAACATCGGCGGGAAAAATCTATATATAAGGATATAATGCTTGTGGAATGATAATTTTGCAGATTCCTGAAGATTATAAGTTGGAGATTTTAATAAAAACTTTTTATGAAAACAAAACTTTCAAAAATTTCTGGAAATTAAATCTGACGCCATCAGGTTATAAACCCTGACGCCGTCAGAAATGACCTGACAAAAATTCTCATTTTAAGTTTCCGGAAAATTTCTGGAAAAACCTTTACCTTACTTCCTGGAAATCCTGCAAAACATCATTATGACTCGATACAAGCATTTGACTCAAACAAATACTAATATGTATGTTAATTTATTATTATTATGATTCATGTTCATTTGTGTTCTAATAAACCGATTTAGATTTCCCTTACACTTAACTTTTGCAAAATACCTTTATATGTAGTTAAGACGAAGTTAAAAACAAAATAAAGCATTTTCACAAATTAGTTTTGAACATGAATCAATAATAATAAAAATTAAACACACATACGGAAACAAATAAAAACAAACAAACAAACAAATAAACACACAAAGCAAATAAAACAAATAAAGCTTGGGTTGCCTCCCAAGAAGCGCTTTTCTTTATTAACGAGTCTTGTAGCTAGACTCAAAGTCACGGGGTCTACGTTTTTCCGTTTTGCTTCTCAATTGCCCCTCTAATCATCCTAACAACCTCCATATCAATTTTGTATTTAGGTCCAAGGTTTAAGCAATCTTTATAATAAAGGCTTCTCTTATTCCAAACATGGTCCATGCCTTTTTCTTTATCCTCTTCATTGATGTCCTCAATCGCACCAATGTTGTCCATGTCAAATCGAGGCACAAAACGAAATTCATTAACCCGATAAGGCATCCTATATGTGATCCTATCTATGTGATTAGAAAACTGAACCGTGCCTTTCAAACGGTCATACCTTAAATTGGATGCTTCGATAAATGGCTTACCTAACACAACGCGAGATAGGGGGCAGTCAACAACACTTGCCATATCTTCTAAAATCATGAAGTTGGTGACAAAGGTAAAGTTCCCAACAAGGATATGTATATCCTTAATCCTTCCAACGAAGTTGCAAACTCCGCCTGGACACTTGGGGTCCATCCTAGGCTCAAGTGGTGTGTTTATGATTTGGCTATAAAGGCCTGAGGACATAACGTTGATTGGGGATTCACAGTCAATGTAAGCATGCTCAACGTATTGGTACCCAATCATACATGGTATCTTCACATTCCCGGGATCACCTCTCTTAATCTTTGGGTCAATTCTAACAAAAGGTGGTCGAGGGTTATCAACTAGGTTGTTATAGTAAGCAATCTCCTCCTTAGTGGGGTATTCATTGAAACAATCATCCAACCTAGGATCTACCTTCACTTCATCAATTTTCTCAATCAACTTATCAACCGTAAAATTATTACGTTCTAAGTAATTATCTGAGTATATGGCGGTCCCTAAGTTGTTCAAGGCATAATCAAGCTCTATATCAATCATTCTACTGAGCTCCCTGAGCTCACTAATCTCATTCTCAAGTTGGCTACGCAACAAAGCCACTTCGCCAGGTGTAAGGGGTGGATTCGCGTTTTCCATAATGGCAAACTGAATAGTCAATGAAAATCTGTTACGAACAAAAGCACAAAGAAAATAGATAGACTAAAGAATACCTAGAAAAATAAAATAAAAATCTCACTAGAAAGGAATCTAGTGAGTAGACCTAATAGAAATAAAAATTCAACCTAAACAATAACTATTCCCCGGCAACGGCGCCAAAAACTTGATGCGTGGTTTTGTAACCTTACAACAGGTTTTACCTCTCGAGGGATCTCAAGAGGCTTACAACCCCACCAGGCAGTGTACCTGACCGATGTAGTATAGTGTAGTGGTAAGTACGGGGGATTGATCGTTCTCCACAGGGAATAGTGTTCGTTAGGTATGAAAAGCTACTCTAATAGGTCTAAGGGTTGAGGAAGATTCTTTTTTATGTTTTTATATTTTTATGAAAGCAAGTAAAATCTCGGTTTTGAAGGAGTGGGCGGAATTAGTTGCTAGTCAACTAACCCAAATAACTACAAATGCAAATAAAATAAAATAACAAAAATGAAAATGTTGGTGAGAAACTTATGTGTAGAGAAATGTGTTTACTTAGATTTCCTTACTCCCTAACTATCTTTTACCGGTTAATTAGTGTGTATTAGTCGCGTGGATGACGGGTGTATTCCTTAATACCATTCGTGGGGTGGCGTACTTACTTCCCCAACTCTACAAGCTCCTACTTCACTCCTATGTCGAGCCGGCTAGGAAGCTCCTAACATGGGATCACTAGAATTCGCTTGTGCATTAAATACAACCATAAAAACCTTTAGTACGCATTTGGTTCATGTTTCTTAAGACGTTCAAGCAAGTTACCGAATAGGAAGTTAGCCAGTTTTCTTAAGCCTAACATAGATAAACAATCATCCAATACAACTAATAACACACTAATAACCAATAATCAATAGCTAGGTTTCATTAGATCTAAGCAAACACAAGATAAATTTAGCCTAACATGTTAATCAAAAGACAAGAATAAGATAAAATCAAACAACACATAGACATATTGAATGATTAATTGATAACTTATCTTCAATGTAACATGGAAGATCTCAAGGCAAAAAGCCTTGAAAAAGATGCTAAAATCGTCCTAGGGTTTTCTCCCAAAATTCCACACACTAAGCTCTCTCTAATGAACAAAAAATTAGAAAACTATATATAGACTTTTGGATCTGACGGCGTCACCTTATGGAGTGTGACGCCGTCACCTCGCCGCTTTTAGGGTTCTCGGATGACCATCTTGACGCCGTCCCTCTTTAGCTCTTCCAAAATCCATTCTGGCTTATCAAGGCTTGACGCCGTCGAACCTTGAACGTGACGCCGTCCCCTTATGATTTAAGCCGTGACGCCCTTGATCAAGTTAAAGCGTGACGCCGTCAGAATTTACATGCTATTTTCACTGGCTTATCATGAGTAAATTTCACGTCCACCTTTTCTTGCCAAGGCATGACGCCGTCTGGGGTTAATTGTGACGCCGTCAAAGGTAACTTTCAGCCGATTTTTGAGACTTTGTCGTTTTCTTCACTTTTATGCTCCAAAAACGTCCAAAATGCCTCCTTTTCCAGATTTCTCCTCAAAAGTACCTAAAATGACAAAAGGAACGATTTAGGGCAATATTTGATCAAATAAATACGATTTAGGGCTTAAATGACCCCTTAAAAGCGGTACACTTTTCGCTTCATCAGTACGGATGACTCTGACAGTTTTGTTGAGCCTCACTTGCAGCTGTTTGATCAGTTTGATGATAACCTCTAGAGTTTCATCCTTGGTTCTCAAAAACTTTACCCAAGTAAACCGAGAGTAGTCATCGACTATCACAAGAATGTATTTCTTCCCATTAATACTTTGCACTCTCATTGGTCCGCACAGATCCATGTGAAGGGTGTGAAGAACTTCCAAGATGGTGTTGACAATTTTGGGTTTGTGGGTTTGTTTCTTGCTTTTGCCCAGTTGACAGGCGGTACAAAGATGATCTTTCTCAAATTTTAATCTGCGCATGCCTCGTACAAGATCCTTGCGAGAAAGGTCATTTATGCTACCAAAGTTTAAGTGATTTAAACGATGGTGCCAAAGCCAAGATTTAGTCTTTGAGGCCTTTGAAAGCAAGCAGATTGGAAAGGACTTCATCATTTCTTCAATGGAGATGGTGTATAGATTGGTACCACGACAGCCATTAAGAAGATCAATATCGTCCAACTCTCTGACGAAACATGTGTGTTTTCTGAATGCAACTTCAAGATCGGAATCACAAAATTGCCCAACAGAAAACAGATTGTGCCCTAGTCCTTCCACGTAGTATACCTGGGAGATTACACTGTCACCAAAAACATAATCTCCATAACCCATAATTTCCCCAAAATGGTCGTTCCCGAATCTAACTGTCCTGATAAACTTTTTCACGAAATTCTTGAGCCTTGAGCGATCCCTAGTCATATGTTTTGAGCAGCCTGAGTCCAAATACCAAAGGACGATTTGAACGACCTGCATTTGAAAACAGACAACGATGGATAACTGAAATATGTGGATCCCCACTTGTAGTTGGGGTCCGTTTGGTTAGCACAAACAAATTCTGGAGCAACATGATTCATAGATGCTGATGTGTTTACAGTGGAAACATCACTAGAAGTAGCAAATGACCTAGTAGCAGGGCATTGTGTCACTAAAGGTAAAATTCGACCAGTTGGCCTCCATTACTTAACATTTACTATTTTATTATTAGTCAATCTAGTTAAGGGCGCTGATTTCCTAAAGTGAATTTTCTTCCAGTGGGTTTCCATTGATAATCGACATTAGCAAATGTTTTTCCTGTTGCTTTCCATATCTGCTTACTCAGTTCAGTCTTCCTAACATTCTTAACTTGGGATTGTTTATGAGACATCAAAAATGACACAACACAATCATCATGATTACTGGAAATTAAACATTCGTTACATGTTTTGCAGACAGCATTAGAATTCGAATTAATTATAGTACCTGTAATACTAGAACCAAGATGATTCATTCTATTCATTGCAAACTTATTGTTCCTAGGTTGGGCTTCTACTTTCTTCACGTGAGCACTCTTAGCTGGTGCAGTCTTATCTTTTCTTGCATTGCCTCTAGGCTTTGACCCGCTAGCTTTGGTGTCACAGTTTACTCCTGTAGAAGTAAAGATGGGAATATTAGTTTGTTTTGCTTTCTCTTGTTTTCCTGATTTTGATGTGCTGGTTTCAGATGTTCTCAGTGGCGCATCTAAGGTTACATGCATGTTATTAATCGTAGAGGATGAAGCAGCAAATCTATCTCTTTTGTTATCAATCTTAGGACTTGTGCTAATGACATGTTCTAAAAGTTCTTGAGACCGTTTAGTAATGTAGCAGGCATCTGCAAAAGCATTATCAAGAGGTTTTCCTATCCTATCCTCTTCTACGATCTCATGCAAGGTATCAAGGCTATCCTTAAGGTGATTAAGATATACTTGGTAGGCAGGCCTATTGTTCCTAAGGGGAAAAGGAATAGGCACTACATCAACAGCATACTTACTACAAGCAGAAACCTTTGAAACAACATTATCACCAGTGATGATTGGCATTTTCCCTTTCACCTGAGTCTTTAGATTCTCGATTTCATTTAACAAAGAAGTTATCTTTTCATTATGACTGTTGCGTGTGACTTTGATTGAGTCATATAACTCTTTGAAATGTTGTTTGACTTTTGAATTTTCAGCTCGAAAACACTCATTTTCATGGTGTAACTTATTGATGGTGTCTTGATATTGAAAGTTCTTAGAATCTAAAGACGACGGTTTATTGGTGCCATACACATCACTCTTGTTAGATTTTAATTGGGCAATTTGAGCCCTCAATTGTCGAATCGTGTTGGTGTGAGCTTAAATTTTTTATCGCGTTTGCTTAATTCAAAATATGTATCAAATTCAGGAGCATCCGAAGATGTCTTGGCATTTGAGATTTTACATCTTTCTTCTAAGTGTTGATACTTTAGTTGCAAATTAAGATAATCAACCTCTAGTTTTGAAAAACCCTTAACCATGTTATCATGGTCATCATTTTGAATTTTTTCATGCAATTTCCAATTCTCCCCCTCAAGCTCAACAACACGATTCTGGGAAGCATTCAGTGCAATAGACAATTCATGAAATTAACAAACAATTAGTGTAGCATCAGTAGCAGTATAAAACACATCCTGGGCAACACATTTAGCAATCAAATTCTCATTGGTGATGAGAATATTCTTTCTCTCAATCTCACGACTCTTAAGTTCTATCCCATTTTGAGCCACCTCATTTTCCATATCTTTAAACACTACTTTCATTTTATTTACTTCAGTTTTAAGGGTTTTTTGCGTGCCCTCAAAATGTTCCTTGAGAAGTTTAAAGAATGGTATGACCTCAGTTAAGTAGCACTCTTTTGTTAATTCAAACCCTCTTTCCCTTTCGGTAATTCCCGTTGGTGCAATTCTCTTCTTACATGTTTTATCAAAATCAGCAAATAGTTGACATAGAACATAGATGCTAATTAGAGTATTGCATTATGTTGGAAGAGTTAATGGAACTAAGTGCCTAGGTGTATTGGGAGGATACACCGTTGCAACCGAAATTTTCCTAAGGGGTGGAGTGTTATCCTTAAGTGCATCAGCCTTTCTCTTTTCTATGTCCAAAGATCAAAATATTTGTTCAGGCATTAACTTAGTTTGAGGTGCAAAGATAGTCAAATGATTTTCCTCATAGTAATTATGGGGTTTAACTATGACTCGTTTGGCTATACATTTCGGGTCCTTCATTTTTTCAGCTAATCTCTCTCTGTTTCTCACCTCTATCTCATTACTCTCTTCTAAGGAAGACACATCAGGTGGGGCATGAATGGTCTTAAGCATTTCATTTCCATCATATAACGCAGGTTGGGCTACCTTAGCATTCCTAAGAAGAGCTAGTTTAGGTTCTCCTACATTATATTCACTATGTTTATCACACAACTTTTTATGCTTTTGCATCATTTGAGCAGTTTATCTGGTCTGGTCTTGTGTGTACAACTTGTTCTCAATCTTGCTTTTCAACGTTTTAAGTCTGGAAAAATCAATTAGGAGTTTTGATTCTTTTTCTTTGAAGTCCTATTTTAGTGTAATTACACTTTCTTGAATCTCCTGTTTTTGCTTAACAGTTTGATTAAGTTTTGTTCTTAAAGAATCTAACTCTCTTTTTAATGTTTCTTCCCTTATGTTAAATTCTGTTACAAGTGTACGCATTTGACTCTCCATTTTCTGTTCTCGTGCAGTCAGCTCAAATTTTGCACGTTGTTCATAAATTGCTACCTGGTCTTTATATATATTAAGCCTAGTAGTCAAGGTGTCATCTGGGACAAACACAGTGTTTTCATGCCACTCACAAGCATTATCTACCACACAAGCATTATCAACAACACATGCATTATCAACTGCAGAGGATGTACTACTTGGTACATCAGACACTTCGTTGTGATTCACATATTGTTCATATGTAATAACATTGTTGTTTCCCATATTAACAGTATCTGATTCAACATCGTCTGTCTGTTGTACTTCGGTAGGAATCTTCTGTTCATCTACCTCGTTATATGTGTCATAAAGCTTTAGTACCTCAGATATGATGGATGGATTGGAAGAACCAGCTTGATTGGATGATGATGCCAAAGAAGACAGGTTGGCCATAATTATGGTCTGAGCAGTTGGCTCCTCATCAACATCCGAATCAAATGCATCACAATCTTCGGCCTGGAAGATGTTTGGGTCATTGAGGGCCATATCTTGAACCGGTTGGTCATCTACATCTGCATCAAATGTGTTTCCCCCATCACAAGCAAGGAACAAAAGCTCTTCCTCATCCAGAACTGCACCGTTCTCCTGAGCCTGCATCACCAACATCTTGTCCTTGAAGTAATCAGAATTCTGAGGACGCTTGGGCTGATTGCAATTCCTAGCTATGTGTCCCAACCCACCACAGTTATAACACTTTGCTTGCCTTCTTTGTCCTTGGTTGACATTTCCAACTCTGTTTTGCATATTCCCCCTACCAACATTCCTTGGATTAACATTTTTTCTCCCCTGAACATTCTGAACAATAATTCTTCCATCTTCCACAGTAGCTTCATTGCTTGGGTAAGAGGAAGTTCGAAGTTGGTTGTTAGTTTGGGGGAGAGTTGCTCGGAATTGTTGAACAAGCAATGATACTTGATTGGAAAGATCATCAATCCTTTGATCAGTGAAAGAATACCCTGAATCCAGCTGGGGGTTCATAACAGTTGGTGGATGCACTGATGATTGTGGAAATGAAGATTGATTCTTTGATGACAAGGGGTGATGATAAACTTGATCAAGTTGTGGTTGATTATATGACTGAACTTGTGAGACCAATGCTAGTGGATCATTTGCTGTTGTTGTGGTTGGATTAAGCTTTTCTCTGAGTAGACGATCATAAACAACATGCTTTTTATGCTGTTGAAGGTAAGCATATAGCTGTTCATACTTGGTCTGCCTCAAACCTTTGTAGAGTTTGACTGCATTGACAAATCTGTCCCATTCAGGTGACATGTTGTTCACGAACTTGGAGTTGAGTTGGATGTTTGGCATAGTCATTTTGATGATTCTCATGTCGTTTACCAGCTTGTGAAACCTCACATAGTAATCAGTGATGTTCTCACCAGGGTTCATCTTAAAATACTCAACTCATCATATAGTTGTGACTCACGATCTTCTTTTGTTAATTCTGATCCAGCAAGGAGCATTTTGACGTTATCCCAAACAGCTTTTGCTTCCGTGTTGAAGTTGATGAGTTTGTAAACATCCTTGGGTAAGCCTTGAATTACAATATTGGAAGCTCGGATGTCGGCATCATATCGCTTCTTTTCTTCCTCATTCAGATCATTGTATTCACGTGGCCTATCAATCCCCAGAGTTACCGTTCCATCCTCAGCAGTAGCCACAGCATCACGAGTGGTGCCCATCTGAAATGGTCCTTCATCAATTGATTTGAGAATATTGAACCCATTCTCTTTACCCAAGCAGTAGAGTCGAATTCTTTGAGCCCATGACTCGTAGTCAGTCCTATCTAGCATAGGAGGACGGGTATCGGACCCGGCAGCTTGAATATCATCAGAAGCTATACTCGTCATTATGTTGAAGTGAACGGGATTTTACAATTCTTAGATTTAAACCGAGAAATAAGTTCTTTCGCGGGATTTTATTAAAATCAAGAATAAACCATGATATGAGTCAAACCGCAGAAAAAATATTACTTAAGTATCAAACCGCAACTCCCAAACCGCAGTTACACTAGACAAACCATAGTGGTCAAACCGCAGTACCTGAATACCTAACCGCAATACTCAAACCGCAGAACACCAAACCGTAGAGTCAAACCGCAACTTTGGTCAAACCGCAAGACTCAAACCGTAAGAAGTCAAACCGCAACAATGGTTAGACCGCAATAAGTCAAACCGCAACACCTCCAACCGCAAAGAGTCAAATCGCAGAAGCTTAAACCACAACGAGTCAAACCGCAAATGCCAAAACCGCAAAAAAAGTCAAACCGCAGCACCTAAAGTCAAACCGCACCTACAAAAAGTCAAACCTCAACAGGACAAAAAACACAAACTGCAACAGCAACGGACAAAAACGTCACAATCAGTCCTTTTTTTCGTGTTTCCCGTTTTGGTTACACTCCAAACCGTAGTCAGAGTTTACCACCAAACCGCAGTTAACAGTTACCTTAATAGCTCAAACCGCAGTGAAGAAACCTTTAACGAGGGACAAACCGCAGCGAAGAAACTCGTCCGTAGGTCAAACCGCAGCCAAGAAAACCTTCAAATCTTCCACAAACTAGCACTAACAGTGTTGTATATTGATGTGTGGTTTTGCGACCTTACAACAGGTTTTACCTCTCGAGGGATCTCAAGAGGCTTGCAATCCCCACCAGGCAGTGTACCTGACCGATGTAGTATAGTGAAGTGGCAAGTACCGGGGGATTGATCGTTCTCTAAGGGAATAATGTCGTTAGGATTGAAAAAACTACTCTAATAGGTCTAAGGGTGAGGGAAGATTCTTTTTGTATTTTTATATTTTTATGAAAGCAAGTAAAATCTCGGGTTTAAAGGAGTGGGCGGAATTAGTTGCTAGTCAACTAACCCAAATAACTACAATTGCAATTAAAATAAAATAACTGAAAATAAAAAGGTTGTGGAACTTATAAGGGGAGAAATGTGTTTACTTAGATTTCCTTACTCCCTAACTATCTTTTACCGGTTGATTAGTGTGTATTAATTGCGTGGATGACGGGTGTATTCCTTAATACCAATCGTGGGGTGGCGTACGTACTTCCCCAACTCTACAAGCTCCTACTTCACTCCTATGTCGAGCCGGCTAAGAAGCTCCTAACATGGGATCACTAGAATTCGCTCATGCATTAAATACAACCATAATAACCTTAGTACGCATTGGTTCATGTTTCTTAAGACGTTCAAGCAAGTTACCGTATAGGAGGTTAGCCAGTTTTCTTAAGCCTAACATCGATAAACAATCATCCAATACAATTAATAACACACCAACAACCAATAATCAATAGTTAGGTTTCATTAGATCTAAGCAAACACAAGATAAATCTAGCCTAGCATGTTAAATAAAAGACAAGAACAAGATATAATCAAACAACACATAGACATATTGAATGATTAATTGATTACTTATCTTCAATTGAACATGGGAGATCCAAGGGTATAAAACCCTTAAAAATGGCAGAAAAATCGTCTAGGGTTTCTCCTCACAAAGTTGTACACTAATGACTAAAAATTATGAAAGTATATATAGGAAAACAGATCTGACGGCGTCACCCTTTGGGTCGTGACGCCGTCACCTCGCCGCGGTTAGGGTTTCTTGATGGCCTTCTTGACGCCGTCCCCCTTTAATCTTCCAAAATCCTCTCTGGCTTATCAAGGGCTGACGACCTTCTTGACGCCGTCCCCCTTTAATCTTCCAAAATCCTCTCTGGCTTATCAAGGGTTGACGGCGTCACACTAGGGCTTGACGCCGTCAAAGGTACTTTTCCAGCAAATTTAGAGACTTTGTCGTTTTCTTCACTTTTATGCTCCAAAAACGTCCAAAATGCTTCCTTTTCCAGATTTCTTCTCCAAAGTACCTAAAATGACAAAAGGAACGATTTAGGGCCATATTTGATCAAATAAATACGATTTAGGGTTTAAATGACCCCCTAAAAGCGGTACACTTTTCGCTTCATCAAATACCCTTACACTTGATATTTGCTTGTCCTCAAGCAAATGCGCTTTTATTCTAATCAAAATACAAGTTAGGGGTCATTTAACGCTAATATAAAAGTAATTACAACAAATAGTCGTTCCACTTTAATCATAATAAGCACGCATATTACAAACTAGCACCTCACAAGTAGTGTTTAGACACTCACATCTCTCAGGTGTCATAAAAGTATATCTCATAAATGAAAATGAATAATATCTCTCACTACCTGTCATAGCAAATAGATTACCATAGGCTTGGGAAAGGATCAAAAACCTCCTCCACTAGGCGTAAGCACCTAAGATAAACTATCAAAGAGGGCTTTTAAACGGGTTATAACGTTAGGTGTAGGGATATGATAAACACGGTTTTGTTGGATAAAGGATATTTTACTGGTGGCGAGTTAAAGATCTTGATTAATTACATGTACAATATGGCGTTGCTAAGCCAAGACTAGACTCGACTTAAGCTAATGAAAGAAATAACAAAAAGATAAAATAAACATAAAATGAAACGGGATGGTAGTCCGTATGTTTTTTCTACTTTTCTTTTTCTCATTTTTTTGTATTTTTCTTGATTTTTTTTTTTTTTTTTTTTTTTTTTTTTTTTTTTTTTTTTTGCATACACTCTTGCCCTACCATCCAAAATAATACATCGAAGGGGGGTTGTATCCCCCTTACACTTGAACTTTTGCATAACTTTACAATTAACTATTCTAATGACTCGAATTAAGATAATCGAAACACTTGGAGTACTTTTAAAATATTTAGCACATATGGGGGTAATAATGTTGTTTTTCCCCATTACTCCATTACACTAGTACTTTAACCATGAGTCCCAATCGTCCCAAAACAATATGTACAAGGATATGACTCGACTTAGCAACCATGTAATCAATTAGATAATTAACTTGGGGTTTAAACAAATGTTGACACAATAATGCACTAAAAATGAGTGCATACAAGGTAGGCTAAGGCGATTTGGGTGTACATTTAAGTGGGGTGTAAACAAATTCTTACTTTAAGTAAAATGCTTAAAGTTAGAAACGAAAAGATAGGCTCTGAGGGGTGTACTAGGGGTATCGTGTACTAAAAATGGGTACAACGCAAAGGGTGTGGGAGAATTACTTGACTAATGTAGCCAAAGTAATTATAACAAAAACACAGGTGTAAAACAATGGGTTAATCCTAATGCCTCTTATCATGTAGTAAATCTAACTACACGAATGTAGTCTCACTTGTGGCCTCGGAATGGTCCTAACGCAAGTTCTAGAATCTAAGTGCTACCGGTACACACATCATAGCATAAATGCTTTTCCTACCAATTCTAGGGGCGAACCTCACATATTTGGGGGTGGAAAATTTTTTTAGTGGTACGGTTTTGTGCTAGTCATATAACTTCCTATCCATGAGACGATCATTAAGACCAAAGTTTCACTCCTATATGTTGTAAAATTTTTTAAATTTGGCACTAAAATTGCCTTAACAGGTATTTCTCTCAGTTTTATTACACATCTACCATTAAACAAACGAAAAATCAAGTGTAATAGCATTCTCTAAAGTATCGTACTTTACCCCCCCTTACACTTAAGATGAACATTGTCCCCGATGTTCAAATAACAAGATGTAAAAGTAAATAAGGTAAAAGAATGAAATCAAATACTCCCCTGATTCGTTCGGTGGATAAAGGGGTAACATGGTTAGATCTTCTTCCAAGGTAATGTTGAAGCTCCAAGACTAAAGCATCGCCAAAAGCTGGATTCCACATACATCTCCTTGTCCAAAATAACATGTTAAACCTGAGAAAACAAAAACGAAAACCTGCATAACATCGGCGGGATAAATCTGTATAAGGATATAATGCTTGTGGAATGATTATTTTGCAGATTCCTGGAGTTTATAAGTTAGAGATTTAATAAAGCATTTTATGATTCCGGAAGAAAAACAAAACTTTCAAAAATTTCAGAAAATTAAAACCTGACGCCGTCAGAAATGATCTGGCAGAATTCTCATGTTAAGTTTCCGGAAAATTTCTGGAAAAACCTTTACCTTACTTCCTAGAAATCCTGCAAAATATCATTATGACTCGATACAAGCATTTGACTCAAACAAATACTAATATGTATGTTAATTTAATATTGTTATGATTCATGTTCATTTGTTCTAATAAACCGATTTGGATTTCCCTTACACTTATCTTTTGCAAAATACCTTTATATGTAGTTAAGACGAAGTTAAAAACAAGATAAAGCATTTTCACAATTTAGTTTCGAACATGAATCAATAATAATAAAAATTAAACATACATACGGAAGCAAATAAAATCAAACAAACAAATAAATAAACACACTAAGCAAATAAAGCTTGGGTTGCCTCCCAAGAAGCGCTTTTCTTTATTAACGAGTCTTGTAGCTAGACTCAAAGTCACGTACATTACGTGACTCCATCATTGGTCACGGTTTCTAGGTTCCCCTTTGATTCTCTATCAGAATCACTTTCATAGTAAAGGTATTTCGGGTCCTCGAGATCAAAAGGATTGTTTTGGTATTTAGAACTAAGCTCCTTAACATGCTTAAAGAATTCACTCGACCGGTCAAAAGTGTCCTTACATCCTCTTCTCACATCATCATCACATAACACGAGTTGGGAACTTAACCCATCGAGCCCTCCATAATCAATCTCCTTGAATTCTCTCATCTTGTAAGGCATTTGGTATGAGATTTCCCTAATCCCATCGGTGAAAGTCATGATCCCATTGAGCTCGTCCACAACCAAGCTTGTGGCCTTGCAAAAAGGTGCCCCAAAAACAACTTGTGATAACCTGGGATCGATGTACTTTTTGATATTATCGACGATTACGAAGCTCATAGTGAATGTCATATTTCCTACAAACACCTGTACATCATCATCTATGCCGATGTCATCCTTCCCTTTATGAATCATCCCCCATCTGCAAATGTTGTTATAATGAAACAACGACATCACATTTTTGGGTAAACATGTGTCAATGTAAACATTATAAAAATGCTTGTGACCAATCATGCAAGGTATTTTAAGATTATTCGGATCACGTCGCTTAATTCGGCCAGGCCTTCTACCGTGTAGCCCCCATGTGTTGCAAATTGCTGATGGTTGATACTCATACACTTCTTTACTGCCATCTCGAAAAATCACTTTCCTGACACCATCGGTAAATAATGCACTACTATCATCCTCATCGAGTATCACTCCCGTTGCTTTTATGAATGGTTTGCCTAAAACAAGGCTAGTTAAGGATGGGCTGATGATCTAGTTCATGTTATTAAATACAGTTAGCTCGATATGAAAGAGGAACTTTTCTATCACAATTGGTACCCTTCCTATTACCCCGATGATATTAAACCCTTCATATTTGACCTGTTTGGTGAAGGCTTCGTTATATAGAGAAAGGGATATTGCATTCATAGAAGAGTTAGGGTTTATGTAGGCATCTTTTATAAACTTTTTCCTAGTGGTGCAAGATATCTTAAAGACCCTGGGAGCGCCATCCTTTATTTTCTCTCCAAATCCCATAGACAGCTTTGCTGTGCCCCTCTCAAGTTCTTCCATCAGGGGGCGGTCTAGCAGTCCTGGGAGCCCGTGAGGCATTTTGGATTTTTCTTCCGAGCCCTCCTCATCACTCACCTCTCTTGTACTAGAGTTCTTTGGTGAGTCTAGATAGTTGCCGGGTGCCTCGGGGTTCTTTTCGGGAACTTCACCCTCCATTTCATTGTCCACATTCTCAGTTGATTGTTGGTCCAGGTTGGGTTTAGAAATAGGTATTGTTGTAATGGTGTTCACGAAGTGGAGTGGTTTTGAAGGGGTATGAGTATCTCTAGTTTCTTTTTCGTTTTGTGATATGTGTTTGAAGAGTTTACTAGGGTGCTTGATTTTTACAGGAGGGGGTGTTTGGTGAGTCACCGTGACAGATTTGATCTCATTAACTCATGCCAACTCACAAGTTGACCTGCCAGCAATGCGATCATTGATAACCTTTAACAGGTTATCAACCTTGTTGTTCATATCAACTTGCAGTTGTCTGAATTGATTCTCAAGTTTGGAGAGCTGTGTTTCTTGAGAGAGAATGAATTTTTGCAGTGATTCCTCGCGATTTTGTTGTTTATGCGTATGCTGATGAGGATAATGTTCAGACCAGGTGAGTGGGGGATAGTCATTGAATGATATGCTTCAAGTTTGGTTCCAACTAAAATTTGGCTTACTCTTCCATGCCTCATACCTATCTTCGGAATTCTTGGGTCCATAATTAGTGGTGAGCCACTTATCTCCTGCCTTATCGATTCGCGAGGATGCGAATTCTTTGAAAGCCTGTTTGGGGAGTTCCATGCAATCACGAGTGTCGTGGGGACCACTACATAATTTACACGAAGAAGTGATTTTGTTCACTTGGCTTGAAGGTTTAGGAGCCTCGTAGGATTTCATAAGAAACTTGACTTGGTCTTCAAGTTCTATGATCCTACGGTCGGAAGTGCTTGAATTGTTCGAAGGCAAAAATATTTCCTTGACCATTTTATTCAAATCACGGGGATCATTCCAACTTTCGTTGTCATAAAGAGCAAGATCTTCCAGGAGAGCCCATGATTGTTCTGCACTTAGATCACGTAGCTTACCACCGGCCGATTGGTCAATGGTTTGCCTCGTGGAGAGATTGATGTGGTCATAGAAGATTTGGACTTGGAGCCAAAGTTCTATGCCATGGTGAGGGACTTTTTGGAGTAAGTCCTTGAATCGAGTCCAGGCCTCGTAGAGGGTTTCGCCTTGACGTTGTTGGAACATCAAGATATCATTCCTTAGCTTGGTAGTTCTTCCTGGTGGGAAAAACTGAGCAAGGAAACGAGTGGTGAGATCATCCCAAGAGGTGATGGATCCTGCGGGTAGACGCTCTAGCCATTGACTAGCTTGGTCCCGCAGAGAGAATTGAAAGAGACGCAGTCGGGTCGTCTCTCGAGTGGCAACATCAAGGTCTATGGAATCAACAATTTTGAGAAAGTCCTTGAGATGTTGATTAGGATCTTCGGAACAAAGTCCATGGAATGCGCATCCGCTTTGCACCAACCGGATGGTTTCAGATCGCAAGGGAGTGACATTGGCTCCTTGAGTGAGCTCAATGATGTTTCGATAGCCATGGTGGCTAGGACGGGAGTAGTCTCCTAAGGTACGGGCTCTAGGAGGTGGGTGTTGTTGTGGTGGTGGGTTGTTGGGGTCGAGGATATTACCACCTTCCATGATGTCGGATGGTAATGGTCACGAACAAAGAAATGAAGAAAAAAGATAGACTAAAGAAAACCTAGAAAAATAAAATAAAAATCTCACTAGAAAGGAATCTAGTGAGTAGACCTAATAAAATAAAAATTCAACCTAAACAATAACTATTCCCCGGCAGCGGCGCCAAAAACTTGATGCGTGGTTTTGCGACCTTACAACAGGTTTTACCTCTCGAGGGATCTCAAGAGGCTTGCAATCCCCACCAGGCAGTGTACCTGACCGATGTAGTATAGTGAAGTGGCAAGTACCGGGGGATTGATCGTTCTCTAGGGGAATAGTGTCGTTAGGATTGAAAAAACTACTCTAATAGGTCTAAGGGTGAGGGAAGATTCTTTTTGTATTTTTATATTTTTATGAAAGCAAGTAAAATCTCGGGTTTAAAGGAGTGGGCGGAATTAGTTGCTAGTCAACTAACCCAAATAACTACAATTGCAATTAAAATAAAATAACTGAAAATAAAAAGGTTGTGGAACTTATAAGGGGAGAAATGTGTTTACTTAGATTTCCTTACTCCCTAACTATCTTTTACCGGTTGATTAGTGTGTATTAATTGCGTGGATGACGGGTGTATTCCTTAATACCAATCGTGGGGTGGCGTACGTACTTCCCCAACTCTACAAGCTCCTACTTCACTCCTATGTCGAGCCGGCTAAGAAGCTCCTAACATGGGATCACTAGAATTCGCTCATGCATTAAATACAACCATAATAACCTTAGTACGCATTGGTTCATGTTTCTTAAGACGTTCAAGCAAGTTACCGTATAGGAGGTTAGCCAGTTTTCTTAAGCCTAACATCGATAAACAATCATCCAATACAATTAATAACACACCAACAACCAATAATCAATAGTTAGGTTTCATTAGATCTAAGCAAACACAAGATAAATCTAGCCTAGCATGTTAAATAAAAGACAAGAACAAGATATAATCAAACAACACATAGACATATTGAATGATTAATTGATTACTTATCTTCAATTGAACATGGGAGATCCAAGGGTATAAAACCCTTAAAAATGGCAGAAAAATCGTCTAGGGTTTCTCCTCACAAAGTTGCACACTAATGACTAAAAATTATGAAAGTATATATAGGAAAACAGATCTGACGGCATCACCCTTTGGGTCGTGACGCCGTCACCTCGCCGCGGTTAGGGTTTCTTGATGGCCTTCTTGACGCCGTCCCCCTTTAATCTTCCAAAATCCTCTCTGGCTTATCAAGGGCTGACGACCTTCTTGACGCCGTCCCCCTTTAATCTTCCAAAATCCTCTCTGGCTTATCAAGGGTTGACGGCGTCACACTAGGGCTTGACGCCGTCAAAGGTACTTTTCCAGCAGATTTTGAGACTTTGTCGTTTTCTTCACTTTTATGCTCCAAAAACGTCCAAAATGCTTCCTTTTCCAGATTTCTTCTCCAAAGTACCTAAAATGACAAAAGGAACGATTTAGGGCAATATTTGATCAAATAAATACGATTTAGGGTTTAAATGGCCCCCTAAAAGCTGTACACTTTTCGCTTCATCATATATTATCAAGGAAGATGTAAAACAACTTTGTGAACATGAAAGTACAAATATTTAAAAAATTAAACCATAAACAAAGTAAAAACTGAAGATTTTCTTCCTTTTTCTATTCGACCAACAAAACACAAGAAAAATGCCAAAATCACTCCACAAATCCATGAATATACACTCACTAGAACCTAACCATGGCTCTTGATACCAATTGTAGCATATGCAATAACATATAACACATAAATCGTGTGATTTGGCCGAATGGATTTAGAGAGAGAAGAGAAGTTGGGAACTAGAGAGAGAAAGAGAGAATATTAGATTGAAATTTGAAGGAGTTCCAACCCTCTCCCTAGGTGGAGAGGGGTATTTATACTAACATACATAAGTGCCCTGTGTGGGCTGTGGAGCGAGCTGACAGTGGGTAAAGACCCGACCCACTCCACAAATACTTTAATAACTAAACTATTACTAATAATACTGATAATCCTATGAGCTACTTAATGCTAACCGATACTCGGGGTGACCGAGTCTTCACATGAATATTTATATTCCTAACAATTTTCTCTATTCATCTTAGTTGTACTATTATGTATAGAGACTTGCAACAAATTTTTTGATGGAATGGTACGAAGACGATTGTGTCAACAGGTTAAGATTTAGCATCAGCGTACCAGTGGTTTTCCTTAGTTTGGATGTTCGTATGTGGAAGTGGGATTAAATTTTTAGAAACTTTGTAACGGGATTTCCGCGCACATTTAGGAAGGACAACACGAATTGAGTTGTAGTGGATCATTTGACTAGGTCGGCTCACTTGCAAGATTGGCAGAGATTTCTTTCGGCAGAAGATTATTCAAGCTACATGGCGCACCTACAGTGATCGTGTCAGAGATTCGCGTTTCTACTTCACATTCCTAGGAAGAGCTACTGAAGGCTTGAGGAACCAGACTCAAGTTTAGTAATGCTTTGCACCTCCAAACTGGGATAAGCAGAACAACTATTTGAACTTGGAAGATGTGTTGAGCAGGAACTTGACAAGTGTTAGTTCTGGTTGTGTTTGCTCACTATGATTAGATGGCTCGCAAGTGACAAGGATTTTTCTTTCAGAGTTTTGTATGAACAGAGATTAAGAACACCTTTTAATTAAATTAGGTCGGGGAGCTATTTATTAAAGGTCCGGAGTTGATTACAGTGACTAATGGATTAGTTATCATTGTGGAAGAGAAACTTTGAAATTTGAGACCGAGAATTTGTGTGTTATGTATGGTGTCCTTATACAACAGTGTTAGACATTTTAGCATATAAGGAAGATTTAGTTCGCGATATGTTAGACCTTAGATTCTTTCTTATCCGTACGATTATAGTACCTATTCATTTCGTTTGCGGATACATTTTGATACTCTGATATGTGCTTAGCTGATCATCGATATGAATATGTCACCCACCTCTTTATGAAAATCTTGATACGTTTGATGATTCGGTATATGCTTCTCTGATTATTAGCAAGTTCCTTAGTTCGTTCAGAATCTGGATTGAGTTGATGAATTTTTATCGTTTAGAACTACCTTCGTACTTGCCTCATGTGTATATGTGTTTCATGTATTTCTTAGTGAGATTACAACTATCATCCGTTACGTATATGTTCCGTATTCATTGGATCGAGATTTTTTATGATTTGTCTTTTGTTGAAGAGCCTGAGGCTATTTTGGAGCATCAGGATCGGGCCATGAGAAATAAAACTATTCCGTTTGTGAAGATGCTTTTGGAAGAATCTCTCCGAGCGTGAGGCTAGTTATTGTCATTTCATTTCGTAATTGATACGTCTCCGTCTAACTTTTGCGACTTCAAATTTCGAGGACGAAATTTTTCTTTTTAGAGGGGAAGAATTATAACGACCTGAAAAATTCGAAATGACATTTGAACTTTCGAGTACGAATATAACCTTAAGTGAACTATATGTTATGATTTAAAAATTTTCATGTGCGAAATACCTATAACCTAAGTACAAGTAAATTCGACACAACTTATATCGTCTAATATTTGAACCTATGTTATGAATATAAACTACAAGTACAAAATCCGTAATTCAAGTATATATCAACTTGGGCTCATTTATTCCTTCCCTTTTAATATCACACGACTATGATAAGTCTATAGGGCTGATTTTATTTAAACTCTTTTACACAAACATATACATATTGATAAATATGATATAGTTTGAAAGTTTGAAAGGAGAATGAGTCTCCTCTAATCTCCCCTTTACTCAGCAACTCTCCCCTATATCCTTCTTAATTGTAGCTCATTTTTTTTCATCCGTATACTACTTCAACTCACACATAATAAATCCTAAACAACTACACAAAAGATCCGTAGCCTCATTGCTCCCAAGAAAAAGAAGTACGAAGGTTCTAACAAGTGGTGTGGTGATTAGTTTTGGTGTGGCACTGGTTTGGGTTCGAAAGGGTTTCGATTCGTGGGTTTCTTTTGGTTTCTTTTGGTCTCGATATTCTGCCTTTTAGGTTATTTAAGATTCGTATATGAACCTTAAAACGTGACTTCAATATGGAAATAAACTCAAGAATTGAGAAGGGGGGCGTACATGTTTATTTACGTGGGTTATGGTTTGAATATGTGTGATTTCATGTGATGTGTTGGACTCTTTAAATTATTTCGTGGAGGTGTATCGTATGTGTTATTTTATGTGAGGCTAGGTGCTCGTTAATTTTGAGGTGTGTGTGTCGGATGTGTAACCAATAAGGGCTTAAAAACCTGCATCATCTAAGTGAACTAAACCATAATACGAGCTCTTATATTCGACATTGAAACTAGTTATAACTTAAAGATTTAACGTGGGGTGTTATTTAGTGTTTTTGTGTGTGATATGTGTGATATATAAGGGCTGTAAACATGTTTATTGTGCTAAATGAAACCTATAGAAACACATGTTCAATCAGATCTGAAAAAAAAGGGTAGGGTATAAGAGGTATGATGAGGTTAGGCTTTGCATGGGATCATTTAAATCTAGTGTGTGGGTTTCTCGTATGATTTGTGTGGGATTAATTAGGCATGGGCAGGTCCTATTTGAGAAAGAAATAAAACGTGAAGAGATGTGTGATGTGTGTGTAGCACATTAAAGCTGTATAAATATGTAATATGTATGTCAAACATGAAGATTATAAGCATGCAAGTTGTATCATGGGTGAGTATGTATTGGATCTATTTGTTTTGTGTATGGTTAAGTGGGTTGGTGTCGAGTGTGTGTTTAAAACGATGAATGTATATATGTGATGATAAGCGGTTTCAAAAGGGTAAATTGTGTTGTATGGGATATATGAATAAGAGTGTGTGAGTCAGAAACTAAAAGAAAATTGTGTACAATGTTATGGTGTCTTGTAATATATGTGTTGGTTCGACAGGTTTAAATTAGATTCGAATATCGCTTTGAGTTAACACGGTAAAATATGTCCTAAAATCTAAATTGCGCAAGTGGACCCTAAACTTTGATGGTTGACACATTAGACCCTAAACTTTGATAAAATGGCATATAAAACCCTAAATTATGATATTTGTCATATTAAACCTTCAAGTTAACCTGTTATCATTTGAAGACCCTAATTTGACTAAATTTGGAAAGTTACTAAAAATGGAAAGTTTCTAAAAATAGAAAGAAACCCTAATCTGGATAACTATACGCACTAAACTTGTGAAATGAACTTATAAGTAATACGCGATCATTAATTCGTGTAGATTGCTGAAGAAGGAGTAACATCCGAACCTTGTGTTTTCTGATATGGTTTCATTTGCGGTATAAGGTACAGATATTCTATCCCTTCTCAGTAGGGATTTCTTATGACTTCTCGATCCTTGACTTTGATTCATTCATTTGATATGATCCGTTTGCTATAATTCCATTTGATATGGTCCGTTTGATATGATTCACTTTGATATGATCATCTAATTTGGTATTCATTTAGCTAATTCGTTTGATATGATATTCGTTTGATATCCTTGGTTATGATATGATTCCGTTCTATTGACATGATCTTTTTGGATATGATATGATTATGGATACGCTATGATATGATTTGTTCTGTTCAGTGCCTGAGCTAACTAGCCATGGAGGTAGCATGGCCATGTCATTGATGGCACCAATGGCATGACACCATCTGTGGCGGTGTGATCAGTCCATGGCGTCCCCATTTGATATGATATGATATGATATGTGATCACTTGGCCATTATGATATGTGTATATACTTGTCATGAGCAGGTGTATATATATGATTTGTTTTGTAGAGGGCGTATGGATGTATCCTAGGCATTTTGTTTCGTTTTGTTTATGATTGGGTTATGCGTGCCTTGCACCCCCTCACTTCTGGGAGCTAGCTACTACATTTGGTATTCTAGAGGTCTCCCCACCATGTACACATATGATTTGACGGATATATGAGATTATGTGATTATTTGGTCTATTCGAGTATCTCGTTTAGACACGCTCATGGCCATTCCTATTTGATTCTTTGATTCAGTATGATTATCTGACATTCGTATTATCTCTTGATTATCTCATTTCGTTTATCTCATTTGACTTATGATATTTGTTCCGCTGATCCTTGAGTACTTATTCGTTTGACATTTGATATTCGTTCAGCAGGAGCTTATGTTCCTTTTTCCCTATACTTATATATATATATATATATATATATATATATATATATATATATATATATATATTCGATTATTCATTTTGTTTATATCTGTTCACTTGGCTTTTTAAGCTCAGCCGCATTTCTTTTCCTACGGCAGGTTTTAGGTTGGAAGCTGGGATTTGAGTAAAGAGTGCATAGAAGCTCTTAGTGGAATACCCTGACGGTAGACACCTATTTGCTTCTAGATTAGATTTGGATTCATTTTCAGTTAGATTAGTTTGGATTTGTATTTGGATTTGGGACTCATTATGTTTAGATGTTAGTATTTCATTATTACCTTAGAATACCTTTGTAACTATTATGTTTATAAGTCTTCCGCTTGCGTTTGTATGTTCTGATTGACACCATAATGTGGCATTTTGACCCTTGTCGTGTTGGGGTGTTACAAGCAAACATAAACTAAAATCATAACGTAAGACCCACAAACTAAGATGAATAATATGACAACCCGCTAAATTACAGGTCAATACTATTCAATAAACTCGAATTCCTTTTCTTGACATTTATTTGAGAACAATTTACATATAACTTTTTACTTGAACCAACGTGAAACTTAGAATATCTTTCAAGTACACTAGGACTTAGGCTATATTTAGTCCACAACATTCCAGTACCTTGCTCCTACTCCGGTTCAAAATTTTAAACCCTAAAACAATTTCCTTTTTCTTTATTTACTTGCGGTTGTTAATTGAACAAACGCTATTCGCAATTTAAATTAAACACTCGATATACCCAACACTCCTAACGATTATTTCTAACGCATTTTTATACTTCCTGAATTATTACCAAAGTTCCAAAAATATTTCCTTACGCCTAAAGTAATTTCTTTATTTCTTACGTTTAATTACGTATAACTTACGTTAATCACCAAACCAATAACCAATACCTATTTTTAATACCCAATACATACAACATATACACTCTTATACCAAAACAACTCTTCAACTCTAAATATATTACATGTGCCCTCCCCCCCCCCCCCCCTCAAATCCTATAATATTTGGCTTAGTACTAATATAACGCCCTAAACTAAATACGACTTATAAAATACGCTATAAATTAAAACTTGAGTTATATAACATGTTATGACTCGAAACCATACGATATGAACACATAATCTAAAGTATTATATGAAATTATGCATGAACTTTATAATATAAAATAAGGCACGTCTTGGAAGTTCCATATAGGCCGAATTAAATAAAATATGTACACAAATATTATAAGAGATAAGCAAGAAATCTTGGCAAATTGGAAAGTGATAATCACCATTTAATAACTCCCCAAATTCGGCTCAGTCCTCCCTACTTCTTCTCACCAAAACCGTGTATAATACTCTCTCCAACAACAAACCTTAAATCCCTTTTCCCTCCTCCATTTGTACGGCAAAAGAGAAAACCACAAAAAAAACCCCTAAAAACTATTGTTCTAGTCGACACAAGAAGAGAAGAAGAAGCCATAATTTGATCTTGATCTTATTCAATTCGTATCACATAAGGTAATCGAATACATATTAATTTAATCCATTCGAATTTGTTGATCAATATCATAACCAATCCATATGTTATTTTTTTTTTTTTTTTTTTTTTTTTTTTTTTTTTTTTTCTTTTCTCATTCGGTCATAATCAAAAGGAGAAGATAATTTTTGGTGATTTGATCATCATGGAAATCTTCGTGTTCTCATTCTATTCGATCCATATAAGAGGTAACCATATAATCTTCAATCTCTAACAACATTTCGGATCAATATGTGTTAATATGATTATTTATGTTATTGAAATCGGACCTATGTATGAACAAACTAATCTGTCAGAAATTTGTGCTACCTAAACGAATTTTAGATTGATGATACAAGCATGAATTTTAGTGGTTCTTTGGTCTAAAACTGAATTCAATAAAATAGTGATCAAATAAAATTGGTTTGGTGATTTTTAGAGGTTTAGAAGGCAACCGTTTGATTTTTAGAAATTCATATGTCAAAACTGTATTTCGGGTTATGGAAATTCAGTCGTGGTTCATGATTTTTAATTTAATATATATAACGAATTAAGACCTAAAATTTTGGCAGGATGAAATTTGGTATATGCGTTACGTTGTGTAATTTGTTTAGATTTTTCTGACATGTCTAACCTGGGTAAATAATTACATACTTTCGGGGTGTTCCAGCAGATCCTATTCGGGTATATGTTGTGAATGTCGATTTTTAGTTTGTACTTGCACTACTTAATAAAATCTGGAAAAATTATGTAAAATACTTAAGACATATAAGTATTTCTGGGTAAAATTATAGAATTTTATGAGCTCGTTTAAGGGGTGTTAAAAATAGCTAAATTTGGACCTGATTTTAATGTTAATTCTGAAATTAAGTAATTACTTGTTTAAAACACTTATAAGCTAAATTGCTACACTTTTAGAACCTAAATAAGCTAATGGTCATCTTAAAAGTATTTAACTTATGTTTTGACCAATTATCATATTAACCTTAAACTTTGGTATAATTACAATAGTAACCCTAATCTTTGAATAATGATGATATGGAACCCAAATTATATGAAATAAACACTAAAACTGCTAATTCGGGAAATATGATTTAATTATGACCTAATTGAATGTATGAAACCCTAATTGGAATTTAATTACTTTAAATGATCAATTAAAATGACTTGTATAATTAGAAACCCTAATCTCACATTTAATTAATTTGGAAACCCTATTTTGACTTGTAAAACTCTAAATTGTGAAATGACATCAATTTATAAGTATATTAATATATGAAACTCAATTTTGACATTAATAACTATTTAAACCTTTTTAAATACTATTTACTATTTTTAGAAACCCTAAATTGCTTTTAAACCTAAAATGGCTAAACTTACTATTTTTGGAAAGTTACTAAATATGGAAAGTTACTATTTTTGGAAAGTTACTAATTATGGAAACCTGCTAAATATGGAAAGTTACCTAAAATGGAAAGAAAACTAAAATAAAACCTTTTATGATTATGAAACTACGAAACTTATAAATAAACTTATGATTAATGTAGATCGGGTGAAGAAGGAGTGATCATCTGCTTCCATTCATCTATTGCTTTGATTTGTGTGCTTTGATAAGGTACAAATATTCTTTCCCTTTTTAGTAGGGATATTTCTATCGATCCTATGCCTGATATGATTCCCTTATTTGACTCATGACTTTCATTATATGATTGTCATTCTTTTTGATTCATTCTGACATTTATTTAAATGTCTCTGCTATGCTATACTTATGTTTGCCATGCTTATTGAGTTACTATCTTGTTTCTCTTGCCATGCTAGATTATATTTGTTGTATGCTATGATAGATCTGTGCCTGAGCTAACCTAGTTGTGGAGGTACCATGACCATGTCTTGGATGGCACCCTAGGCATGACACTCCCATAGAGGTGTGATAGATCTACGGCGTTCCCCCTTATGTTATGATTTATTGTGTACACTATTGGCCAACTTTATATGTGTGACCAGTCTAGTACTGACATACATACTTATGTTAATGAGCGTATGGATGCATCATAGGTTTTTTGTTTATATGATTATGGTGACCAGGTGGTGTGTGCCTTACACTCCTTCTCACACTTTTATTACTTAGAGGTCTCCCCTCTTCGTATACTTGTATTGCTTTAGTATGATTTGACGGATTATGTATGTAGTTCCTATGGCACATCCTTATATGAACCTTTCTTTGTTTTTATTTCATTATTCTCTTGATTCATTTCTATTCAGTTCTCATGCATTCTTGATTCTTAGTTCTCTTTAAGGTTCGTATGACTTTCATGATTATGCTTTTCGTTTGTTATTCTTATTCCTTCGTTGCTTGTGCTTATTTACCGTTATGTTATGTTATATATATATCTGTTCACTGGGCTTTTAAAGCTCAGCCGCATGTTTTCTTTTCTTATGCGGCAGGTAATAAGCAAGGCGATGGGCTTGGGAATGAGAGAGCATAGGACTTAGAGACCTACTTATTTATCATTTCGTTGTCCATTGTTTCGGACTTTCATTTCTTTCAGTACTTTGAATGTTATTTCTTACTTGGTTTTGTTTTGTTAACCCACTATGCATTTGGGATTATCTTTTGATACCAGTCTTGACGTTTGAGACTTGGTTATTTATTTAAAAGACTTCCGCTTGCGTAATGTATGCTTTGTATGACACCATAATGTAATATCTCGGCCTTAACGGGTCGGGGTGTTACATATTTACTGGACAAAATCACATCTCATTAATTAACCAACATCAACCCATGAAATAAGGAGTTGTAGTCCAAACTAGAAAGGTTGGCTTGACCAACAAAATGTCCCCCCTAGCCCCCCCCCCCCCCAATCGGCCCAACCTCATCAAGATAGACAATGATAGTTTTTGACCCAACTATTCTAACCTTGAAACTCCCTAGTATAAATATGTGTACAAGTATCATTCTCATGCACTAGTTAGAAAGGGAAAAAAAGTATCACCTCTCATCTCATACATAAAAGTCGACACACATAAAGGAGTAAGGAAGAAGATGACTTGATTGTGGCTAATTCTAGTGTCATTAGAGTATTCTAGTAAGGGTTTGGAAACACTAATCTTGGGTTAATCAAGGATATTGCATTCTCAACACACTAATTCCCCTAAGTAAGTAATCTTGATCTTGCTAAATTTCATACTCTTCATGCCATGATGCTAGTTCAAGTTGTATATACTTAGTTTATCACTTTGTACATGTTAATCAAAACCTTGTAACCACAATTATCTTTTAACAAATGGTTATGTTTTAAGCAAGTTTTTATTATAAGTAAACTAGATGGTATAAAACTCAACAAGAAAGTGATGATAAACACCATATCACTACAAAAAAACAGGCTTTCAGAGACTGAAAAATCAGTCTCCGATACATCATGATCAGTTACGAATGGTCTATCAAGGACTGATTTTGCTAGTCTCTAATCAGTTACAACAGCTTAGTTACGGAAAGTGACGTTATCAACTGAAATTCTGTCCTTGTTGTATCGAACCAACGAGGACCAGAGATCAGTCTCCAAAATAAAAAGTCAGTCCTTATTTCTATGGGTTGGTATCATGTTAATTCAGTCTCCAATGCATATTATCGGCGACTGAAAAGTCAGTCCCCAATACTATGTTAGAAAAGTTACTAACACATGGATTTAGGGACTGAAAATTAGTCCATAAACATTGTTTATAGTCCCTAATACGTTTCATTGTTTTGTAGATTACCGTACCAAATCAGTCTCTAATAATAGGATTTAAAAACTGATTAGTCTCCGATGAAAGGCTTTAAAGACTGATTGTTAGTCACAAAAAACAGATGAATTAGTCCTTAATTTGTTTTTCTAGTGACTGAAAATTAGTTTCAAAATATATGTTAATCGATACAAAATAACATTCAAATCAGTCTCCAATATGATGGCGCCGTTCCATTATATTTCTATTATAAACTAAAAGTTAGTGGCAAATACAATTTAATTCAGTCCCCATTCACAATGCATACATGACCCCTTACAATAGTATATAAAACTCCAAACCATAAACAATAATAATAACAATATTTCTTTAAAGCATAATAATCACCAATCCAAATAACAAGAGTTTACAATTCAATATCTTTCGGCCACAAACACTTTTTATGGCTTGTCTCTCAACCTCGTGCTCCATAACAGTAGTAATCTGAGTCGTTCCTTCATCTTTTAATTTATCAAGAGCCATCTGTTTATGCTTACAAATATTTTCCTAACATGATCGAAGGTATGAAAACAAAATTAAAAACTAGTTGCACCCAATATCATATTTGACAAAAAAAAATCATAATCAAATCCTTTTAACAAAAAGATGCTTACATATTCATTACGTGCATGATCATTGAGCCATCCGTCTCCGTCCCCGTCCCTCTTTTCTTTATAATGCAACTTATAATAAACTTCTAGCGGGCTAGGCGACGTTTGGGTCTCCGTATTTGTCTGTAACCATATCTTATTAATAAAACCAGCAGAAAATTAAAGCCAAGAGCAAACATGTACTAAGACCAAGCGAGTGGTTCTACTAAATAAATAAAAACCAAGCAAATATATCAACTTAGTAAAAATACTAATTTTCAGACTCCTAAAATGACTTAGTAACAATACTGCCCACCATGACAAAGAGGGTTCACGTATACAGACTAGTAACGAGCAAAATAGCTTACTAGATAACGTTTAGGAACGAGCAAAAGTCTTACCATTAAGTGCACAAGAATGGCTATCGAACGCGAGCCCCCTCTGCTTACATTAACTTGTTTCTTTTTGTTATCTTCCATCTTATCACACAAACACCCCTTGTTGTTTTGATGTTAACCGAACCAAGACCAACCAAATAAGCCATAAGTAAAAATAAGCTGAAACATGTAACAATAAGCCAAAATGGTCCGAAACTTAGCAAACCCAAATCATGACTTGAGATTAAGCGCACCCTAGTTGGGTGTTTCTCTAGAGCCGAGAACTAACAAACCACCCTTGTGGTTTGTCTCGTTAAACTGAAACTATCAAACACACTTCAACAAGATAATCATATTCAAACATAACAAGAAATAAGCAAATCCATTTCCCACAGAGATCAATCGGTTCCGACTAGTTTGGGTTTAACCCTACCCGTACGTGGGTTTAACCCGACCCGAATCAAAATAAACAATCCAAACACCCTTTCAAATAATTTCTTTACCACATGAACGGATTTTATAATGGGAAGTTAATGATTATAAACGGTTTGAGTGTATCCCACATCGGCTAATGAGCAAGTTTTTTGTATGTTCATAAATAAGAATGAAGTCGTTTATATCAGTTACGCTATAACATCATTTTCATAGGATAGTGTGGGGTTTAACCGTACCCGAATCAAAATAAACAATCCAAACACCCTTTCAAATAATTTCTTTATCACATGAATTATTTACAAAACATGTTTTAAATCGGTTTAATTATCCACGAAAATTTAATATCCCATTCATATTCGGTTTTTAAACCAAAAAAAATTTAATAAAAATGATGTTTAGGGTTTCGACATACCCAGGAGAAAGAAAAGAGAGGAGGGAGAATAGACGGCGATGAAGTGAGGCAGTTCACGATCCAAAAACATGAATATAAACACCCAAGGTTAACCTATTAGTGACCGACCCGATCGTCACGACCTTCAACCATTGTTCCTCTTCCATTGTTAGTAGCGGCGGAGCATGTAACCACTGCGAAAATCCCACACTAGATTACACTATCTCTTAGAATACTTATCCTTTTCTACGTGTAAATTTTTTTTTATTATTTACTTGCTGTCTGGATTATAACTACTATCTCATGTGACGTAACTCACATCCTGATAAACGTGCTCGTGCGCAACCTAACCTGAACCTATTTAATGTTTATAAACAATTTCCTATGTCAAGTATAAGACCTTATAAATTACCATTTACCACTTTGCGTTAATTCGTTAACATACGTTTATAACTAAATATATCTTACCTGATAGAAGTATTTATGAAACCCTAAATTCATCACAACACCAAATAAGAATAACTAAATCCTACAACATAAAAGAATAACTCATTTGAGCTAATGTACAAGTTACCAAAACACCAGAAACCCTAATCCTATTTTAGTTCCCGATAAAGCCCTAATTTCACATAACTGTGATTTTATGTACAAATTTCACAAACCCTAAATTATTATATGATATTTCTACAAAATATTAAATGTACAAGTTAATTAAGCTAGAGAACAAGCCCTTTATGCATGAGAACTTATATTTATAAAAACCTTGATAAAACCCTAACTATATTTGTTTTCAAAGCATAGTTTACAAAACATTCATGCATAATTCTTAAAGATTTATTTTTCTAAACTCACTAAATATTTTTACAAGACTTTAAACCTAAAGTACAAGTGTCTAATGCACAAAACCCAAAAATTCTATTTATTTACTTTTAAACTTAATAAAAATTAACAATTAATTTTTATAACTTAATAACTTATTAAAACTATATTTTTCCTACATCCTAAATAAAAGTACAACTCCTTAAACTTAAGGTACAACTCTCCAATGCATAAATCTTAAAAACTCATTAATATGTATTTAAAGCTTAATAAAAATTATATAAAAATTATATAAAATTAAGAAATAATTAAAATTATATTTTTCCTATATTTCTAACCTTAGTACAACTCTCTTAAGCCTAAGGTACAACCTTCTTAAGCCCAAAAATCATTTTTCCACTTATATACATAAATCGATATACTTTAATTTGTTCCATATAATTCTAAAATTCATTTCTATGGAAACCCTAGAATTAAAAACCCTAGTTTTACCCTAAACCATAGAGTACCATACACTTAAGCATGATGTACAACTCCATAATACACCAATCGAACCAAACCATCCAAATTCCTATAACCTAGTTCGAACTCAAACAAAACCAAACCAAATATTTATTTTTCTTAAACATTAAGAAAGAAAATGAAAGAACATGGCTCTTCCACATTCCCCCTCCTCTAGAAGAAGATGACTTGTATGGTTATGAAGAAACCACATCACATCCCTTCCTCCATAGCCTACATGTCCCATTCCCCCTCCTCACACTTGTTCATACAAATGGAACCATAGGGAAATGAACACATCACACCTCTCTCTTCCACACAAACCTGGAAAACCCTAATTCATCTTCACTAAAAATAGCAACTTAGTTTCACTCCTTCATTCCACACCATTTGACCAACACTTCCTAACTTATCTCCACATTCAATGAGCCAAACATCAAAACAATATCCAGTCCCATTGTCTCCTGATCACAGCCCCAAGTACACTCCAAACACCAGCCATAGGACGCCCAGAAGAGGAGGAAATCCATTGTGCTCAAGAAACAACCCTATTCGCATCATAAAACCCTAGTCGAACTCAAAACCTAAGTAAGACCATCCAACTCTTTTCATTCCTTTTAGTTATCTTGAATATCCTTAAAAATTATCATTAAGTAATCTTGAAATAAAAGCTACAACCAAAACTTGCATATTTTCTTTCCTTTTCTTTTTCTGTTCGAGCAGTAAACCAAACTCACCCTATGTATTCGAACCTTAGTCACAATAAATCAAGAACTTGTGTAAATATACGTAATATTATCAAGTCATGCGTAAAAACCTAGTAAGAAACTCTAAAAATCAAAAACCCAAATCGGGTTCTTTTTCCTGATTTCTGTCGAGCCAAAAATAGCTTCACAAGCCCAACTTTAGACCTCAATATCGACCCTCAAACGAACTTGATAAATTCTGATTTTTAGTATATTTAAAGTTCACATAGCAAACTAAGTTTAGGAAAAAGAATCATGAAAAATGATTAATTTTTCGTAGAGTTATTAAGTACCAAAGTTGGTCCTATATTGCTACAAAGAAGAACAAAAATTACTAGTTATTTATATTTAGTTTATGACGCCCCAACTCCCTAACTTTAGACCTATAAACCGACCCCCAACTGATCTTCATAAAATCTGATTTTTGGTATACGTATAGTTCACCCAGCTAACTTTAATTAGGAGAAAGAATTTCGTGAAAAGGTTAATTGAGTCAAAAGATATCGGGCACTAAACTTTGCCCCTTATCGATAAAAAGAAAGACTAAGTTTTCAGTTATTGTTTTTCCAGTTTAGTCGACCAACTCACTAAGTTTAGACATATTTTTCGACCCTTAGATGACTTCTAAAAATATTAAGTTTTTTCCATATTAGAAACCACCTAGCTAAGTTATTTTAGAAAGAAGAATTTTGTAAAATGATCAAACAATTAGAAAGTTGTTGGTGTCTAAAGATTGCTCGATCGCTAGCTTTTAGAAACCATTTTTCCAGATATTATAACTTGTCTTACCCGATCGAGTTTAGAGATATTTTTCGAGTGTCAAATGAAATTCATAATTAACGAAACTTGGTCTATTTAAGGACGAACTGGCTAACTTTTATTAGGAAAAGAAAGCTCGTAAAATGATATAGTATTTGTTAAGTTATTTAGTTTCAAAACTCTAGCCAAGGTCACCTATTTCATGTGTACCATTTTTAGTTAATAAGAGTTTAAGAGCTTATTTTTGTAAATAATTTATATAAAGGGTCATTTTTGTCAAATAACACATCAGAAGGATAGAAAATGTCATTTCTGAAACTAAAGGGTAAAAGTTGTCATTTTCCAAAAGTCCAGGGTATGAACTGTCATTTGAGCAAACCTTAGGGAAATAAATGTAACATTTTATAACTAATATTTTTATCATCTCTATTTTATTTTCCCGATCTAATATCCACATAGTACGTTTATTTTGTTAACGAACGAACAAAAGAACGAGAGATATATATAACGAACGAATGAACAGAAACATAAGAACGGATAATAAGATAAAATCTTATTTTTGAAGAGACTTCATGTTGTCTCATTCCAATATTTAATCAACAACCAAACAACGAAACGAACATTGAAAACTTATATATTCAAAAACAATTACTGAGAACTTGACATACCAACCCAGGTTGCGAGCCGGAGACGTTTATCAACTTTGTTAATTTTGTTTTCCATCCAGATTGCCCAGGTGAGTTCATAGTCCCACTTTTCTTTATACGTTTTTCCAAACTTGTGGGGAGATACATGCTATTAAACCGAACATAAGTATTTTTCTGTATGTTATTCTGATTAATATTGCCTAAGACACCTTATTTGTGTTAGCCGGATGGATAGTCTTTGTGACTAGTCGGATTGATAGCCAAATACACCATTACTTATATCATTTTATGATATCACCACACACACCCCCCTTAACGTTTAAGTTCATGAGACTTAGTGCAATATATAACGAACTGCGATATAACTGATTTACGTTTTACGTAGCTTATGTTCAAAACTGATTATAACTGAAAACACTATGAATTCACTCAACCTTTGTGTTGACTTTTTAAGCATGTTTATCTCGGGTAACTAGAAGTATGATTCGGCACGGAGTGGCTGTAGACTTTCTTCTAATAAAAAGAGTGTCCATTTTGTTATCATTCAAAGAATATTGTATCTTTTATAACATATGTCTAAACTTCCCGCTGGGACCTATATTATGTACTCTGATTTAAATAAATGAATGATAACAATTTTATTTAAAACGTCTCTTTTCGAGTCGTTTTCTATACTCATGACTGTGAACCATGAAGTAGCACCCCAACTTATATTCCGCTGCGTATATTGAAAAATGGGGGTGTTACAGAGCAGTGGTGATGGCGGTGGCTAGGTGGCTGGCAGCTGCGTGGCCGGTTGGTGGTAGAGAGGGAGAGAGATGATGAGGTGTGATGGTGGTTGTGGTGTTGATGGTGATGGCGGCTATGTTATAAGGTGGTGATGAGGCGGCTGTTGGTGATGGCAGTGGCCGGAGGCAGCGCCGGATAATGAGAGAGTGAAGGTGGAGAGGGTGAGTGTTATAATAGGGTTTGTGTTAAAGTGTGTGTAACCCTAATATATCTATGAATGATATTTTAATTTAACATTTACAAAAAATAGTACAAAAATAATGTCCATTCCTAAAAACTTATACCGGGACAACTGAAACTGAGAGAGGGAAATTCTATTTTCTTTGGAGGTATTATAGAATCTAATTTATATATTTTATAAACCACGTTCAGTAAAGACCCCAAAATGTGAAAAGAGTCACGAGTTGGGGTAACGCTCACGAGTCGACTCAGTTGGTTTGTGTCAATTACCCTAGAGGATAATAGACTTGAATGTGGAGTTCCCAAGGCAGGATATGTTGCTTGGGATTAGCTTGATCCATTTCGAGAAAATGGTATAGTATTTATAAGGAGACCTTTAGGGGTGTGAGAACCCGTAAAGGCAATATGATGGTCCACGTGGTGTGTAAAGTAGAGTGCGTTGATCGGCTATATGCCTATATGCAACTTTCTTGTTATTATCTTGAATGGAAGTGGTGTGTATAGTATAGTGGATTGACGATTGCTATAGGCACCACGACTTATTATATATGGTAAGAACGTAATAGTCGTTTTTTTAAAAGGGATGTCGCGCTCGATGAAGCAACTGATTGATGTCATTATCCCAATTACACGTCTTAAATTGTCAACACTCAAAATGAAAGCCATCGGTGAATACTAAAGATGTTATGAACGTCTGAAACTTGAATTCTGCTCGAGTTCCCACGTCACGGGGGTATAAACCGAGGTTTCGTGCGTGAACCCCTAAGTGTTACACATAAATAGCAATCCGTAAATAGGTTTATATACAAACTTACAATTACTAACAACGATACAAATATATGTAGGTCTTAAAAACAAGTGTAGTACATTACAATATATAGAACCGTATATTCTGTCGGTAATCCATTTTCGTCCGTTTTTGTCAGTTTTTATCTGTTTTTGTTCTTTTTGTATACGTTTTCGTCTGTTTTTATACATTTTCGTCCATTTTTTACGTTTTTATACGATTTCATCCGTATTTTTATGTTTTCATCAGTTTTTGTCTGTTATATTTTAACGTTTTTATACGTTTTCATCCGTTTTAGTCCGTTTTTTTACGTTTACGTCCATTTTTATACGTTTTCGTCCGTTTTTTACGTTTTCGTCCGTTTTGATACGTTTTCGTCTGATTTTAAACGTTTTCGTCCGTTTTTATAAGTTTTCGTCCGTTTTTAAACGTTTTAGTCCGTTTTAATCTATTTTTATACATTTTAGTCTTAGCTATGATGTCCATGTATTAGGGACTGAGTTGTGATTCAAATTCAGTCACTAACAAATTTCCCTCCAAACTTTTTTTATTGCGCAAACATATTTGTAACTGAATTTTAGTCTTAGGTATGATGTCCATGTAATAGGGACGCAGCTGTGACTGAAATTCAGTCACTAAAAAATTTCCCTCCAAACCTTTTTATTGTGTAGACATATTTTTAACTGAAACTTAGTCTTAGCTATGATCTCCATGTATTAGGGACCGAACTGTGACTATAATTCAGTCACTAACAAATTTTCCGCCAAAATTTTTTATTACGCAAATATATTTGTAACTGAAATTTAGTCTTAGATATGATGTACATGTACTAGGGACTGAATTGTCACCCTTATTCAGTCACTAACAAATTTGCCTCCAAATTTTTTTCCCGTACAGGCATATTAGTAACTGAAATTTAATCTCAGATATGGGGTCACTGAATCGAGGACTAATTTTTAGTTGCCGCAATCAGTCAGTAAAAGGTCAGTCCTTAAAAGTATCAGTAACTGATGTTTCAGTTACCGATGCTATGTATCAGCGACTGATATATCAGTCCCTAGAAATTCAGTCTCTGAAAGCCTTTTTTTTGTAGTGATATACATAAACCAGTGAACTTGTAATCTTAACTATGATTGATGATCATTTACATTCATGAAAAATGGACTCTTTAATATTGCTAAGTTTAGTGTTAGATCACTATTGATATGTTGAGAAATTGGTGGATGAGTTAGTATTAGTTTTGGAGTTGTTGTTAAGTGGTTTTGATAACTAGAAGGCTAGGAAAAATGTTTTGACACTTTTAGAAAGCAATCTTTCCCATTCGACCTTCCACAGAAAACTCAGTAGCTTGGTGACAAGTTTAGGCTTGAAATATAGAAAATAGACTCAATAACGAAAACGTAGCCGCTTGAATGAGTTAAAACGGGCTTATAACGAAAAAGATAAGTTAGTTTTAAGTTATGCGACGAAAACTAAATTTTCTGAAAATATTGCTTGCTGTCAGAACTTTTCAAAGAACAAAACCGGACTTTAAATGATAACTAGACTAGCCGAGGCCTTAGAAATCGGATAGTATACTTAAATACCTTCGCGGGGATAGGTAAAACTTAAGAAACGGAGCTACGGCGAGAAAGTTATGGCCTAAAGAAGATTACGACGACATATAAGTTTGACAGCCTATTTTTTTGTTATTAGAAAAGCTGTTAGGAATATACAAAATGGATTTAGGACACTTTAGGGTGTATTTTGGCTAAAATGACGTAAACGAAGATGGTAGAACATTATGTACACTATTTTGGCGCGTTAGAGGTTATCAAAATACCTATTAACAAGACAACTATAGTTTGATCACGAGATTAACAAGTTACGTTTTCTAAAAAGGGTGATTTTCTAAATCAAAGATCACATTGACGCAACTATATTTTTGACGATAAATATTACAACAAACATGTACAAGTGATAAAGTAGCGTATGAACTTGCGTGCATGACCTTGTTTTCGAACCTAAGACATATGAATTATCTAGGTCGCGGTTAGAGTTATCAGACTTTATTTACCGTTTACCAATTTACCAACCGAGATTTGCTTTTGCTAAGGTGAGTTTCATAGCCCCGATTTTTACATTATTTATACATGATTTCTAAACCCTCGGGGTGGGAATACATTGCTTATATTTCGGACACAAGTACTAAAACCGTTACTTTGCCTAAGTTACCGCATTGCCATTAAAGTCCCCTTGAATCATGAACCGTTAATTACTTGTAAGCGCGGATGTTATGAATAGATCTATTTGGGGTTGACACCCCCGTCCGAGTTGGTCGCGCCAACCTGTCAAACGGACGCATATCATTCGGATTATTTTCGAGTGTCTGGCAAACACTTATTTGGGGCATTATTATTATTGTGCTTGATTGCATACTATTTCGTCGAGCTTCGGGGTCATGAGCTTAGGCGCTATGTATTATTTTTGGCTGTGACGTTATATTTGTTGTAATTGTCTTGCTATTGAAATCTTGTGTTCCGCACTTTACTGTTTACTTAAACCTATGATCTCACCAACATTATGTTGACCCTTTTAGCGTGTATTCTCAGGTAATTAGGTGATGATAAACATCTATGTATGGAGCACTTTAGAGTCACATTTTGGAAGCACATCATGATGAAGATTTTCTTGCATTATTTAGCGTTTGATTATGTATTTAAATCTTATATTTTGATGGTGAACTCTGATATTTATGTTTTGTAAAACGTTATGTTTAAATCAAATGCTTGTTTTGAAACGACTCACTTAGAGGTCGTTCTTTATTCCTTGTACTTTGTTATCCATGAACATCACGCCCCCGGAATTCCATTCCGCTGCAATCCAGATTTTGGGGGTGTGACAGATTGGTACCAGAGCCAAGGTTATAGAGAACTAGGATGCATCATTGACCCTAGACTATAACCACTAGGTCACGACACTTCACAACATCATGATGTGCATACGATTACGATACATGTTTTTATTTACTTATTTTATATGAGTAATTATACTTATATATATATTTATATTGACCTGGTTTACAGCGATATGTCTTCACCTACCCATCCTATTATCCTTGACTCAGACTCGGACATGGAAGATTCATCATCATCCACTGTTCCGATCATACCAGCCATTCCAGTTCCTGTACCCTCTGGCGATGACTCTGCTGAGACTGAGCCATTTGAGGACGCGCAGACCATATCTACACCACCTGTACCATCACCACCAGTTTCACCTCCGTTACTTCGTGCTAGGCGTATTCCTGTAGTACAGCCGGATCAGATACCCATTGGTCGCCGCTATCGGCTATACGAGACTGGCCCTGTCATGCTTCGTACCGCTAGGAAAAGGGTACGATCTCGACCTAGCCGTGTACCAGCACCTACTACTCCATCTCATCTCCCATCATCACCATCATCTCCACCACCACCACCATCGTTTACTTACCACTAGACTACCACAGTCCCATTACCACCATCACCTAGAGATGTTTCTGATACTTTGCTACCGCCTCGTAAGAGGGTTTTTACCATAGCACCTTCACCTTCTGATCCCTATATTATGGCTGCTACTGAGGCCTCCGCTCGACCCAGGGTTCACAGACGGGTTGACGCCCGCAGGTGGTCATTCATTCTCCCTACTCTCAGATCATGGAGATACGATAAGGGCATTCCTAGTACCTTCGAGTTAGGAGAGAGTTCTGCCACGGCCGCCGCATGAGTTCTACCGGTTACCGGCAAGCCGATCCATCATACTATTCCACTTCTGATCGCTAGGATGGTCCGTCATGAGGACCGTATTGGCCGAGCGTTTGATCGTCTCGATGAGCTTCCCTTAGAGCGCATTGAGACTATAAAGACTCAGCTAGAGCATCAGATCATTGCACACTCCCAGATTGCCACACTTGAGCGTTTCGTGGAGGATGAGCAGGCGCGACAACGTGACCAAGATGCATTGATTGCTAGTCTCCTCGATCAGATCAGGGATCTCCAGCGCCGTCTCGATGGTGCATCAGGCAGTGCCTAGACTAGACTTGTATCGCAGATAGCTTTTGTATTTATATCCTAGCCACGGGGTGTGTGGATTAGTAATGACGCTTGTGATCTTTTGTTAGTTGTACAACAATATAGCAAGTTATTTTGGGATGTATTGTATGGTTACGCTATGATATGATATCGGTCGATGTGAACCGAGACTTTTCATTTTGTATTCATGTATGTTGTGATTGTATCTACTCATGTTGTCACTATATTATGGTTGACGTGATTTATTCTTATTGTGGTTGATTCTTATCCCGCCATATTCTTATCATGATTTATCCTTGTCGTAATGTATTTTTATCCTGTTGTGGTTGTATCTACTCATGGTAAAAATATATTATGATTATTGTGATTTATTATGGATGATCCTTATCACGTCATATTTCTATCATGATTTATTCCTATATTGTTGTGGTTGATCTTGTTGTGATTTTCACATGTCATGGTTGTATATAAATACTTGTGATGACCTTTGTTACTTATGGATCCTAATTATTGTTGTTTCTCGTGATTAGAAAAACAATGCCACCAAAGAAACAAAGCATGAGTACAGCTGATATCGATCGAATCGTTGCCCAACGGGTCACGGCACAGGTTGCTGCTGCTATGGCTGAATACGAGACCCAATGCAACAGTGGTAACGGCGGAGAAGCCAGTGGAACGGCAGCTAGAGTTGAGACCACGACCCGTGGATGTACTTACAAGGAATTTTTGGGTTGCCAACCACAGACTTTCAGTGGCGGGGAAGGAGTTGTCGGTTTGGTACGATGGTTCGAGAAGTTGGAATCGGTTTTCCGTATGTGCAACTGCGCGGAGAACTGTAAGGTGAAATATGCTACAGGTACCTTGTTGGATGGTGCCTTATCGTGGTGGAATTTCTATGCTCAATCGGTGGGAATTGATGCTGCTTTTGAAATACCATGGGCTGAATTCAAGGAAATGGTAACAGCTGAGTATTGTCCGAGGAATGAGGTTCAAAAATTGGAGGTTGAATTTTGGAACTTAGCAGTGAAAAGGGTATGATATTGCAGCTTATACTAAGCGATACCATGAATTGGCTACTCTCTGTCCTGAGATGGTTTCTACTACACGGAAAAAGATTGAAAGGTACATCTGGGGACTTCCATCTAGTATTCAAGGAAATGTCACATCTTCTAAGCCAAGTACTCTGGATGAGACAATCCGAATGTCTCACAATTTAATGGATCAAATTGTTCGAGCAAAGACTGCTCGAGATGGCAATACTAGTAACCGCAACAATAACAACAACAACCGCTACCACAACAGTAACAACAACAAGAGAAAATGGGATACTACTCAGGGAGGAAATGCTGCTCAACAACCCAACAAAACTGAAAGGAAAGGTTATGAAGGAACTCTTCCAAAGTGTGACAAGTGCCAACGTCACCACAATCCTGGACGTTGCCCTACTCCATGCGGCAATTGTAAGAAAATTGGGCACTTAACCAAAGACTGCAGGTCTCCTACTTCTGCAACAAATTAAAGGGTTCCCGGAACATGTTTCGGATGTGGCGAAACAGGACATTTCAAGAATCAATGCCCAAAGGAGAAGAATCAGGGAACGGGAACTCAGAATAATGGAGCTCGGGGAAGAGTCTACAATCTCAGAAAAAGAGAAGCTACGGAGGACCCGAACGTTGTCACGGGTACGTTTCTTCTCAATGGTCATTATGCTTCAGTTTTATTTGATTCGGGTGCCGAAAAAAGTTTTATGTCTACTACTTTTGCTCCTTTACTTAACATCCCAACGACCACCTTAGACACCGCCTACAACATTGAATTAGCAAATGGTAACTTAGTTGGCTCCGACACCATAATCCGCGGCTGCACCTTTAACTTCCTAAACCATCCATTTAACATCGACCTTATGCCTATCAAGCTCGGTAGTTTTGACGTCATAATTGGTATGGATTGGTTATCTAAACACCATGCCAAAATCATTTGCGACGAAAAGGTTGTTCATCTCCCTTTTAATGGTGAAACCTTGATTATCCGTGGTGAACGAAGCGGAACTCGATTAAACATCATATCGTGTATCAATACCGAAAAGTATACAAAGAAGGGACGTCATGCTTTTCTAGCACACATAACCGAAAAGAAGTCGGATGAGAAACGATTGGAAGACGTACCGATTGTTCGAGACTTTTCAGAAGTCTTTCCCGAAGACTTGCCTGGACTACCGCCTACTCGTTAAGTAGAATTTCAGATAGATCTGGTGCCAGGAGCGGCACCAATAGCAAGAGCACCCTACCGACTAGCACCATCAGAGTTGTAAGAATTATCTAATCAGTTACAAGAACTACTAGACAAGGGATTCATTAGACCAAGTTCCTCGCCTTGGGGAGTTCCGGTCTTGTTCGTAAAGAAGAAGGATGGATCATTCCGAATGTGCATAGATTATCGCGAACTGAACAAGTTAACAGTGAAGAAACGTTACCCACTCCCAAGAATCGATGATTTGTTCGATCAGTTGCAAGGTTCCAGTTTTTACTTGAAGATTGATTTGATATCAGGTTAACACCAACTAAGATTCCGGGAAGAAGATATCCCGAAAACGGCCTTTAGGACTCGTTATGGTTATTACGAGTTTCAAGTGATGCCGTTTGGATTAACTAATGCACCGGCGGTATTTATAGATCTCATGAATTGTGTGTGCAAGCCGTACCTGGACAAATTCATAATTGTTTTCATTGATGATATTATAATCTACTCTAAAAGCAAAGAAGAGCACGAAGAACATCTCAAGACGATCTTAGAATTACTCAAGAACGAGAAGTTGTACGCTAAGTTTTCTAAGTGTGATTTTTGGATCCGAAAAGTACAATTTCTTGGGCACGTAATTGATAGCCAGGGATTGCATGTTGACCCAGCTAAGATCGAGGCTATTAAAGATTGGGAAACACCTAAGACTCCCACAGAGATTCGTCAATTTCTAGGTCTTGTCGGGTATTACAGAAGATTCATCGAGGGTTTTTCTAAGATAGCGAAGCCTTTAACCAAGCTAACGCAGAAAAATCAGAAGTACGAATGGGGAGAGAAACAAGAATCTGTCTTTCAGTTGTTGAAGCAAAAACTTTGCAGTGCGCCAATTTTGGCATTACCCGAAAGAATGGAAAACTTTGTAGTTTATTGTGATGCTTTGCATAAAGGACTTGGGGCTGTGTTAATGCAGAAGGAAAAGGTTATAGCTTACGTTTCTCGGTAACTCAAAGTTCATGAGAAGAATTACACCACTCATGACTTGGAGTTAGAAGCAGTTGTCTTTGCGCTAAAGATTTGGAGACATTACCTCTACGGTACTAAGTGTACAGTGTACACCGACCACAAAAGCCTTCAATATATCTTAGACCAGAATTTATATCCAGGAGATTGTCTCGAAACATGGTGTAACAGTTTCAATCATTTCGGATCGAGACATTCAATTCACTTCAAGATTTTGGGAATCCCTAAATGATGCTTTTGGAACCCGTCTTGATATGAGTACAGCCTATCATCCACAGACCGATGGTCAGAGTGAGAGGACCATCTAAACACTAGAGGACATGCTCCGTGCCTGTGTGATTGATTTTGGTAATATCTGGGATACTCATTTGCCGTTGATTGAGTTTTCGTACAACAATATTTATCACACAAGTATAAAGGATTCACCATTTGAAGCACTCTACGGTAGGAAATGCCGATCACCAGTCTGTTGGGCTAAACTCGGAGATGCTCAACTTACCGGTCCAGAAATTGTTCATGAGACAACCAAGAAGATCGTTCAGATTCGGAACAGACTAAAAGCCGCCAGAGACCGTCAAAAGAGTTACGCCGATGTGAGGCGTAAACCCTTAGAATTCAAAGTTGGAGACATGGTAATGTTGAAGGTATCACCTTGGAAAGGTGTGATACGATTCGGGAAACGCGGGAAATTGAACCCTAGGTATATTGGACCATTTAAGATTCTAGCTAGAATCGGTCCAGTGGCATACAGACTTGAGCTCCCGCCAGAGCTTAGCAGTGTGCACAACACCTTTCATGTTTCTAATCTTAAGAAGTGTATATCCGATGAATCCCTCATCATCACTTCAGAAGAGATTCAACTCGATGACAAACTTAGTTTCGTCAAAGAGCCAGTAGAAATTATGGATCGTGATGTCAAGCAATTGAAACACAGTAGAATTCCTATCGTCAAAGTACACTTGAATTCTTAACGAGGTCCCGAGTTCACATGGGAACGAGAAGACCATATCCGTCAAAATTATCCACAACTTTTCACCGACAATACTCCAATGACCAACACTGACTCGAGATTCATTTTTATGGGTGGTAGACTATGACAACCCGCTAAATTACAGGTCAATACTATTCAATAAACTCGAATTCCTTTTCTTGACATTTATTTGAGAACAATTTACATATAACTTTTTACTTCAACCAACGTGAAACTTAGAATATCTTTCAAGTACACTAGGACTTAGGCTATATTTAGTCCACAACGTTCCAGTACCTTGCTCCTACTCTGGTTCAAAATTTTAAACCCTAAAACAATTTCCTTATTCTTTATTTACTTGCGGTTGTAAATTGAACAAACGCTATTCGCAATTTAAATTAAACACCCGATATTCCCAACACTCCTAACGATTATTTTAAATGTATTTTTATACTTCCTAAATTATTACCAAAGTTCCAAAAATATTTCCTTACGACTAAAGTAATTTCTTTATTTCTTACGTTTAATTACGTATAACTTACGTTAATCACCAAACCAATAACAAATACCTATTTTTAAAACCCAGTACATACAACATATACACTCTTGTATCAAAACAACTCTTCTACTCTAAATATATTACATGTGCCTCCCCTCCTCATATCCTATAATATTTACTAGACAAAATCACATCTCATTAATTAACCAACATCAACCCATGAAAGAAGGAGTTGTAGTCCCAAACTAGAAAGGGTGGCTTGACTACCAAAATGTCCCCCCTAGCCCCCCAATGGGCCCAACCTCATCAAGATAGCCAATGATAGTTTTTGACCCAACTATTCTAACCTTGAAACTCCCTAGTATAAATATGTATACAAGTATCATTCTCATGCACTAGTTAGAAAGAAAAAAAAAGTATCACCTCTCATCTCATACATAAAAGTCGACACACATAAAGGAGCAAGGAAGAAGAGGACTTGATTGTGGCTAATTCTAGTGTCATTAGAGTATTCTAGTAAGGGTTTGGAAACATTAATCTTGGGTTAATCAAGGATATTGCATCTCAACACACTAATTCCCCGAAGTAAGTAATCTTGATCTTGCTAAATTTCATACTCTTCATGCCATGATGCTAGTTCAAGTTGTATATACTTAGTTTATCACTTTGTACATGTTAATCAAAACCTTGTAACCACAATAATCTTTTAACAAATGGTTATGTTTTAAGCAAGTTTTTATCATAAGTAAACTAGATGGTATAAAACTCAACCAGAAAGTGATGATAAACACCATATATACATAAACTAGTGAACTTGTAATCTTAACTATGATTGATGATCATTTACATTCATGAAAAATGGACTCTTTAATATTGCTAAGTGTCGTGTTAGATCACTATTGATATGTTGAGAAATTGGTGGATGAGTTAGGATTAGTTTTGGAGTTGTTGTTAAGTGGTTTTGATAAATAGAAGGCTAGGAAAAATGTTTTGACACTTTTAGAAAGCAATCTGTCCCATTCGACCTTCCACAAAAAACTCAGTAGCTTGGTGACAAGTTTAGGCTAGAAATATAGAAAATAGACTCAATAAAGAAAACGTAGCCGCTTGAATGAGTTAAAACGGGGTTATAACGAAAAAGATACGTTAGTTTTAAGTTATGCGACGAAAACTAAATTTTCTGAAAATATTGCTTGCTGTCAGAAGTTTTCAAAGAACAAAACCAGACTTTAAATGATAACTAGACTAGCCGAGGCCTTAGAAATCCGATAGTATATTTAAATTCTTTCGCGGGGAAAGGTAAAACTTAAGAAACGGAGCTACAACGAGAAAGTTATGGCCTAAAGAAGATTACGACGACATATAAGTATGACAGCCTATTTTTTTGCTTTTAGAAAAGCTGTTAGGAATATACAAAATGGATTTTGGACACTTTAGGGTGTATTTTGGCTAAAATGACGTAAACGAAGATGGTAGAACATTATGTACACTTGTTAGGCGCGTTAGAGGTTTTTTCAAAATACCTATTAACAAGACGACTATAGTTTGATCACGAGATTAACAAGTTACGTTTTCTAAATAGGGTGATTTTCTAAATCAAAGATCACATTGACGCAACTATATTTTTGACGATAAACATTACAACAAACATGTACAAGTGATAAAGTAGCGTATGAACTTGCGTGCATGACCTTGTTTTCGAACCTAAGACATATGAATTATCTAGGTCGTGGTTAGAGTTATCGGACATTATTTACCGTTTACCAATTTACCAACCGAGATTTGCTTTTGCTAAGGTGAGTTTCATAGCCCCGATTTTTACATTATTTATACATGATTTCTAAACCCTCGGGGTGGGAATACATTGCTTATTTTTCGGACACAAGTACTAAAACCGTTACTTTGCCTAAGTTACCGCATTGCCATTAAAGTCCCCTTGAATCATGAACCGTTAATTACTTGTAAGCGCGGATGTTATGAATAGATCTATTTGGGGTTGACACCCCCGTCCGAGTTGGTCGCGCCAACCTGTCAAACGGACGCATATCATTCGGATTATTTCCGAGTGTCTGGCAAACACTTATTTGGGGCATTATTATTATTGTGCTTGATTGCATACCATTTCGTCGAGCTTCGGGGTCATGAGCTTAGGCACTGTATATTATTTTTGGCTGTGACGTTATATTTGTTGTAATTGTCTTGCTATTGAAATCTTATGTTCTGCACTTTACTGATTACTTAAACCTATGATCTCACCAACATTATGTTGACCCTTTTAGCGTGTATTCTCAGGTAATTAGGTGATGATAAGCATCTATGTATGGAGCACCTTAGAGTCACATTTTGGAAGCACATCATGATGAAGATTTTCTTGCATTATTTAACATTTGGTTATGTATTTAAATCTTATATTTTGATTGTGAACTCTGATATTTATGTTTTTTAAAATGTTATGTTTAAATCAAACACTTGTTTTAAAACGACTCATTTAGAGGTCGTTCTTTATTCATTGTACTTTGTTATCCATGAACATCACACCCCCGGAATTCTATTCCGCTGCAATCCTGATTTTGGGAGTGTGACAAACAAATTCACAAGGTCCTCACACGAGAGTACTTAAACAAAAGGCAACAACTCCTTCAATTAATTTTTAAAGTAGGATGCAAGAAATAACAAAAATAGGTTTCAAACGAAGTGACCTTCCTCACCCATCGGTAACACAATCCGAATAAGCTTTATTCAGTTTTCAAGGCCCATCAAGGTGTTAAGATAAATCACTCTGTCTTCAATAGGACAGCCAAAAAGTCCACGTGTTTTGTCTGGATGTTCCAGCAAAAACACATATGCAGGCTGTATGGCTTCACGATCAAGACGTTTTCTTTTATGAGATTCGCTAAGAGCAAGATAAGCGACAACTAAACAAACCACGTGAATTACGGCTAACTGTTGAGTTCTCGCCATGCGTATTAAGTTATCAATATCCATGTTGCTATTGTGAACATCCTATACTGTGATTATTTTGAAGTATATAAGTTATCATAAGACAAATACTTACTATGATTTGTTATATAAATACTAATAACTTGCATACTGTTCACAAATCACAAAGTAATACTAAAAACATAAAGTATTGAATACAAGCAAGTGAGAAAGATACAAGGTTCTAACATGGTTACACTAACAACATAAAATAACAGTTACGCACTAATCACAAAGTAATACTATAAACTTATTATAGCATACAAATAGTTATAGATTGGTAAAACTTATGTTAACGAACATGATGAACTAGCCGCATTTGTTTACATTTGGTTCATCAACAACCCTATCTTACTATCTATAGTCTACACTAACAACTTAAAATAACAGTTCATTACTTTCCGATAAACTTTTACAAATACCAGTTCAATTAGTCAATACCTAATAGATACTTGTCTGACAACAAACATGAAATTAGCCGCATTTAACTTTGTTTGGCTAGTTAACAGCCTATTTATACTAACAACATAAGCTAATAATTACTCGTTCTCCTAATCACTTTCACATATACCAGTTCTTCATCTAATCAACACTATGTTTCTTTTCATAAAAATCAATATTCTCTATTAATAAAATAGTTCCGTTATATGTATGTTCTTGGACCATCTAACATTTTTATAATCTTGAGAAAGTGACAGATCAACATGTGTGATGGTGTGGTACCAGGAAAGTGACAAATCAATATGTGTGATGTTGTGGTACGAGGAAAGTGACATATCAATATGTATTTTCATTGACAAAGTATGTCACAAACAAACACAAACCCACATAGTACGTCACCACAGAATCACAGTTAATGCGTTACAAAACATATACGCATGCACTATACAGATAAACGCATATTAACTACCTACACCATAACAAAAATTCATGGTGATAATAAGCATAAACATTAGTAGACACAGTTGATACCTTGTGATTTTTCTGTGAGAATAATGTTTGAAAACTGCTTGTGTTTGTGGTTGTTTGTTATACAGCTGCTGTAACTAGGTCAAAATAATGGATCGTGCATGAACAAATGAGGATATAATAGTCATTTAACAGAGGCCCATGTTGTCAGTTTACCCGTTCCCTCCTGATCCCCCCAATTATGGACGGATTACGTATACACACAAAAACCCATCCCTTCCCTCCCTCCCACCTTCCCGTCCCCTACCTTTCCATCTTAAAAAAACTCAAGAACTCCCCTTTTTTTTATTTCCCTTCCCATCCCCTTCTATTACTTAAAAAAAACTCGAGAACATAGCGTAAGCATTGGAATCTCTTTGATTGTTGTTTTTGTGTTCCTTAAATCAGTAAGAGCTTCTACCAAATTTTTTAGATCATCATCAGAACCAGCAATATTAACTTTTTCACTTGCAGTAGTAACTTCTGGCTCAGTAGCATTAACTTTCTTATTAGCAGCAGAAACTGGTACACTAATAGTAGAAACTCCAGTATCCGCATCAACCATTATCTTTGCCACTTTAATCACCTTATCAACTCCAGCAGTTGTAACTGATTTAGCAGCAGCATCTATAACAACTTCATTACCCTGTTGATCTGCAACCACAAACTCATTACCAGTATTGACCTCTTCATTCACATCTTCAGTACCAATCAAAGTAACTGCAGCCTCATCTTCTTCATCCATAACCATATCCACTCCAGCATCCAGATTATCCTCCCCTGAAACCTTATCTCTATTCCTCCCTTGTTTGGGAGCATCCTCCCCCAAACTCTGTGTAGCTTCACTAGAAGACTCAACCCTGAATGTAGTGCCCACCTTATGCAGTCTTTTAAGTCCAGAGGTTCTAGATCTCTTCTTCTTCTCAAGCTTAGCAACCCTTTGCTTCAAATAAGTAATTTCACCTTGTTGAGAGTTAACCTTCTTTGTGAGATCATGAACCTGTTGTTTTAAAGTGGTACAAGTAGCCATCAATTCTTTAAGTTCAATGCTACCCTCACCACTTCGGATTGTGTTACCTATCCCAAGAGGTGGATCACTGGGTGAGTTAAACACAACATCAAACCTAGTTTGATCATCTGTGTCCCCCATGGTTTCTTGGCGCCTTGGGTTTCCATCAAGTGAATCGAGTTCATGAGAACTTGACTGATGCGTGGGTTTTGCAACCTTACAACAGGTTTTACCTCTCGAGGGATCTCAAGAGGCTTACAACCCCACCAGGCAGTGTACCTGACCGATGTAGTATAGTGTAGTGGTAAGTACGGGGGATTGATCGTTCTCCACAGGGAATAGTGTTCGTTAGGTGTGAAAGGCTACTCTAATTAGGTCTAAGGGTTGAGGAAGATTCTTTTTATGTTTTTTTATAATTTTATGAAAGCAAGTAAAATCTCGGGTTTTGAAGGAGTGGGCGGAATTAGTTGCTAGTCAACTAACCCAAATTACTACAAATGCAAATAAAATAAAATAACAAAAATGAAAAGTGGTGAGAAACTTATGTGTAGAGAAATGTGTTTACTTAGATTTCCTTACTCCCTAACTATCTTTTACCGGTTAATTAGTGTGTATTAGTCGCGTGGATGACGGGTGTATTCCTTAATACCATTCGTGGGGTGGCGTACTTACTTCCCCAAACTCTACAAGCTCCTACTTCACTCCTATGTCGAGCCGGCTAGGAAGCTCCTAACATGGGATCACTAGAATTCGCTTGTGCATTAAATACAACCATAAAAACCTTTAGTACGCGTTTGGTTCATGTTTCTTAAGACGTTCAAGCAAGTTACCGAATAGGAAGTTAGCCAGTTTTCTTAAGCCTAACATAGATAAACAATCATCCAATACAACTAATAACACACTAACAACCAATAATCAATAGCTAGGTTTCATTAGATCTAAGCAAACACAAGATAAAATTAGCCTAACATGTTAAACAAAAGACAAGCATAAGATAGAATCAAACAACACATAGACATATTGAATGATTAATTGATAACTTATCTTTCAATGAAACATGGAAGATCTCAGGGCAAGAAGCCCTGAAAAAGTAGCTAAAATCGTCTTAGGGTTTTATCCCAAAATTCCACACACTAAGCTCTCCCTTAATGACAAAAAATTAGAAAACTATATATAGACTTTGACATCTGACGGCGTCACCTTATGCATTGTGACGCCGTCACCTCGCCGCTTTTAGGGTTCCCGGATGACCATCTTGACGCCGTCCCTCTTTAGCTCTTCAAAAATCCATTCTGGCTTATCAAGGCTTGACGCCGTCGGATCCTAAACGTGACGCCGTCCCCTTATGATTTAAGCCGTGACGCCCTTGATTTAGTTAAAGCGTGACGCCGTCAGAATTCTCATGCAAACTCACTGGCCCGTCATGAGTAAATTTCACATCCAACTTTTCTTGCCAAGGCATGACGCCGTCTGGAGTTAATGTTGACGCCGTCAAAGGTGACTTTCAGCACAATTTTGAGACTTTGCCGTTTTCTTCACTTTTATGCTCCAAAAACGTCCAAAATGCCTCCTTTTCCAGATTTCTCCTCAAAAGTACCTAAAATGACAAAAGGAACGATTTAGGGCAATATTTGATCAAATAAATACGATTTCGGGCTTAAATGACCCCTTAAAAGTGGTACACTTTTCGCCTCATCAAATACCCTTACACTTGAGATTTGCTTGTCCTCAAGCAAATGCGCTTTTATTCTAATCAAAATACAAGTTAGGGGTCATTTAATGCAAATATAAAAGTAATTACAACAAATAATCGTTCCACTTCAATCATAATAAGCACGGAGATTATATACTAGCACCTCACAAGTAGTGTTTAGATACTCACATCTCTCAAGTGTCATCAAAATAAATCTCATAAATGAAAACGGAAAATATCTCTCACTACCTGTCATAGCAAATAGATTACCATAGGCTTGGGAAAGGATCGAAAACCTCCTCCACTAGGCGTAAGCACCTAAGATAAACTATCAAAGAGGGCTTTTAAATGGGTTATAACGTTAGGTGTAGGGAAAAGGAAAACACGGTTTGGTTGGATAAAGGATATTTTACTGGTGGCGAGTTAAAGATCTTGATCAATTACATGTACTATACAACGTTGCTAAGCCAAGACTAGACTCGATCTTAAGCTAATGAAAGAAAATAACAAAACATAAGCATAAAATAAACATAAAATGAAACGGGATGGTAGTCCGTATGTTTTTTCTATTTTTCTTTTTCTCATTTTTTTTTTTTTTTTTTTTGTATTTTTCTTGATTTTTTTTCGATTTTTTTTTTTTTTTTTTTTTTTTTTTTTTTTTTTTTTTTTTTTTTTTTTTTTATTGAATACACTTTTACCCTACCATCCAAAATAATACATCATAGGGGCGTTGCATCCCCTTACACTTGAACTTTTACATAACTTTACAAATAACTATTCTAATGACTCGAATTAAGATAATTGAAAAACTTGGAGTACTTTTAAAACATTTAGCACATATGGGGGTAATAAATGATGTTCTTCCCCATTACTCCATTACACTAGTACTTTACCCATGAGTCCCAATCGTCCCAAAACAATATGTACAAGGATATGACTCGACTTAGCAACCATGCAATCAACTAGATAATTAACTTGGGTTTAAACAAATGTTGTAACAATAATGCACTAAAAATGAGTGCATACAAGGTAGGCTAAGGCGATTTGGGTGTACATTTAAGTGGGGTGTAAACAAATTCTTCCTTTAAGTAAAATGCTTAAAGGTCGAAACGAAAAGATAGGCTCTGAGGGGTGTACTAGGGGTATCGTGTACTAAAAATGAGTACAACGCAAAGGGTGTAGGAGAATTACTTGACCAATGTAGCCAATGTAATTATAACAAAAACACAGGTGTAAAACAATGGGTTAATCCTAATGCCTCTTATCATGTAGTAAATCTAACTACACGAATGTAGTCTCACTTGTGGCCTCGGAATGGTCCTAACGCAAGTTCTAGAATCTAAGTGCTACCGGTACACAAATCATAGCATAAATGCTTTTCCTACCAATTCTAGGGGCGAACCTCACATATTTGGGGGTGGAAAAATTTTTTAGTGGTACGGTTTTTGTGCTAGTCATATAACTCCTATCCATGAGACGCTTATTAAGATCAAAGTTTCACTCCTATATGTTGTAAAAAATTTTAAATTTGGCACTAAAATTACCTTAACAAGTATTTCTCTCAGTTTTATTACACATCTACCATCAAACAAACAAAAATCAAGCGCAATTGTATTCTCAAAAATCGTACTTTTACCCTCCCCTTACACTTAAGATGAACATTGTCCCCAATGTTCAAATGACAAATGTAAAAGCATAAAGTAAAAGAATGAAATCAAATACTCCCCTGATTCGCTCGTTGGATAATGAAATTACACGGTTAAATCTTCCTCCAAAGAGAATGTTGAAGCTCCATGACTAATGCATCGCCATAAGCTTGATTCAAAACATTTCCTTGTCCAAAATAACCTGTTGAACCTGAGAAAACAAACACGAAAACCTGCATAACATCGGCGGGATAAAATCTATATATAAGGATATAATGCTTGTGGAATGATAACTTTGCAGATTCCTGGAGATTATAAGTTGGAGATTTTAATAAAAACTTTTTATGAAAACAAAATTTTCAAAAATTTCTGGAAATTAAATCTGACGCCGTCAGGTTATAACCCCTGACGCCGTCAGAAATGACCTGACAAAAATTCTCATTTTAAGTTTCCGAAAAATTTCTGGAAAAAACCTTTACCTTACTTCCTGGAAATCCTGCAAAACATCATTATGACTCGATACAAGCATTTGACTCAAACAAATACGGATATGTATGTTAATTTATTATTATTACGATTCATGTTTATTTGTGTTCTAATAAACCGATTTAGATTTCCCTTACACTTATCTTTTGCAAAATACCTTTATATGTAGTTAAGACGAAGTTAAAAACAAAATAAAGCATTTTCACAAATTAGTTTTGAACATGAATCAATAAGAATAAAAATTAAACACACATACGGAAACAAATAAAATCAAACAAACAAATAAATAAACACACAAAGCAAATAAAACAAATAAAGCTTGGGTTGCCTCCCAAGAAGCGCCTTTCTTTATTAACGAGTCTTGTAGCTAGACTCAAAGTCACGTACATTACGTGACTTCTTCATCAAAAGTAATGTCTTCCTCATTGATCATTTCATTACCATTCTCTTGATAATGCTTGATTCGTTGAATGTTCACAGTGAATTCTCTATCCTCGTCGTCAATTAATACAACGGCTCCGGTTTTAGAGGAGCTCCTTACGGTAAAAGGTCCATACCATCTAGATTTAAGTTTCCCAGGAAATAGCCTTAAGCGAGAATTATATAATAAGACCTTGTCTCCTTCTGAAAACTCCTTGGGTCTCTTAATCCGTTGGTCATGCCATCTTTTCGCCCTCTCTTTGTATGTGATGGAAGATTCATAAGCCTCTAATCTCAACTCATCAAGCTCTTGGAGCTGTAAGAATCTATTTGTTCCCGCAACTGTATAATCCAAATTACAAGCCTTAAGTGCCCAATATGCTTTGTGTTCCAGTTCTACTGGAAGGTGGCATGCCTTGCCATATACCATACGGAACGGGGTTGTCCCGATTGGCGTCTTATAGGCGGTTCGAAATGCCCACAAAGCCTCATCGAGCTTAAAAGACCAATCTTTTCTGTTTTGATTAACTGTTTTCTCTAATATTCTTTTTATGGCTCTATTAGTGTTTTCGACTTGACCGTTGGTTTGAGGATGGTAAGCGGTGGAGAATCGGTGAGAGACTCCATATCTTTTCATGACTTTCTCCATTTGTGAATTGCAAAAATGGGTTCCCCTGTCACTAATAAGAGCCTTCGGAATTCCGAACCTAGCGAACAATTTCTTTAAGAAATGAATGACTACCCTAGCGTCGTTAGTCCTAAGGGCTTGTGCTTTCACCCATTTCGAAACATAATCAATGGCCACCAAGATGTATTCATTCCCTCCAGAAGATGGGAATGGTCCCATGAAATCAATTCCCCAGACATCAAAAACCTCACAAACTTGTATATAATTCTGTGGGGCTTCATCCCTCCTAGAGATATTCCCAGCTCTTTGACATGCGTCACACGTTTGTATCATTCCCTTCACATCACGAAATATTGTAGGCCAATAGAATCCCGCGTCGAAGACCTTTCGTGCAGTAGTGCTTATTCCGTGATGTCCTCCAGATGGACCCGCATGACATTCTTTCATAATTCTGACAGCCTCTCTTTCCGAAACACAACGCCTGATTACCTGATCTGGACATCTTCGAAATAAGAAGGGTTCATCCCAAAAGTAGTACTTTAATTGATTAAAGAACCTCTTTTTTTCATGCCTGCTCATATGCTCAGGGATTACTCTACTTGCCAGGTAGTTAGCATAATCCGCATACCAAGGTTCAGAATCATTTATTAACATGAGCTGCTCTTCAGGAAATGTTTCCCGAATCTCACTCTTGTCAGATTCAGCGAGGCTGGGGTTTTCGAGACGAGAGAGATGATCAGCCGCAAGATTCTCTGCTCCTTTCTTATCACGAATTTCAACATCGAACTCTTGCAATAATAGGATCCAACGAAGTAACCGTGGTTTAGCATCCTGTTTAGCGAAAAGATATCGAATAGCTGAATGATCCGTAAAAACAACCGTTTTAGAAAGGACAAGATACTGGCGAAATTTATCAAAAGCGAATACCACGGCTAGTAATTCCTTTTCAGTGGTAGTGTAGTTTTCTTGAGCAGGATTCATGGTTTTGCTAGCGTAGTATATTGGCTGAAAGTGTTTGTTAAGCCTTTGGCCTAATACTGCTCCAACAGCATAATCACTAGCATCGCACATGATTTCAAAGGGTAACTCCCAGTTAGGGGTAACCATAATTGGAGCTTGGGTAAGTTCCTGCTTCAATAGATCGAATGCGTCCTTGCACTCTTGAGAGAAGTCGAACGGGGCATCCTTCATGAGTAACTGAGTCATCGGTTTGGCTACCTTTGAGAAATCCTTAATGAATCTCCTATAGAAGCCAGCATGACCCAAAAAACTACGGATTGCCTTGACAGTTGTTGGATAGGGAAGTTTAGATATAGCTTCAATTTTTGCCCGGTCTACTTCGATTCCACTTCCTGAAATTTTGTGCCCCAGCACAATCCCTTCTTTTACCATAAAGTGGCACTTTTCCCAGTTTAGTACCAAGTTGGTCTCCTCACAACGTTTGAGCATTTTCTCAAGGTTAGCAAGACAGCGATCAAAAGAGTTCCCAAAGACTGAAAAATCATCCATAAAGACCTCCATGCTGTCTTCCATTAACTCATGGAAGATCGCCGTCATGCAGCGCTGGAAAGTGGCGGGGGCGTTACATAGTCCAAAGGGCATTCGCTTGTAGGCGAAGGTGCCATAAGGACATGTAAACGTGGTCTTTTCTTGGTCCTCAGGAGCGATAGGGATTTGGAAATACCCTGAGAACCCATCTAGGAAGCAGTAGTACTCATGCCCTGCTAACCTTTCCATCATCTGGTCGATAAATGGGAGAGGGAAATGATCTTTTCGGGTTGCATCATTCAACTTCCTATAATCGATGCACACACGCCATCCAGTTACTGTTCGTTGAGGTACTAACTCATCCTTATCGTTCTTCACCACCGTCATTCCTCCTTTTTTTGGTACAACCTGTACAGGACTTACCCATGGACTGTCCGAAATCGGGTAAATTAGTCCTGCGTCTAGGAGCTTAATGACTTCCTTCTTTACGACTTCCTTTATGTTGGGATTTACTCGCCTTTGAGGTTGCACGCTGGGTTTATAATCCTCCTCCATGAGGATTTTATGTGTACAAAAGGTAGAGTCAATACCCTTGATATCGGCTACACTCCATGCTATAACTCCTTTATATTTTTTTAAAAACTCCCAAGAGTTGATCCTTTTGTTCACTTTTCAAAGAAGAGCTTATGATTACCGGAAGTTGATCTTCCCCTTGGAGGAAAGCATATTCAAGGTTGGTTGGGAGTTCCTTGAGTTCTACCGCAGGTGGCTCGATGATGGAAGGTTTAAGTTTGTTCTCGGGTTTACGAAGCTCAAGCTGTTCGATTTCTTGTCTGGGATAGAAGGAGACTGCATTCACATCCATAGCCTTCTCCTCCTCTAAGATGGGTAAGAAAGCTTCATCTCGCAACCAACCGGCTTCCACCTGTTCATCTACACAATTATCAATCTCGTCGGATAGTTCATCGATTTCTTCGATGAAATACAGTTGATTATCTGCTTTGAGAGAAAGATTCATTGTGTCCTTGATGTCGAAGGTTAAGCTATCGGCCCCCACTCGTAAGGTTAGTTTGCCGTCATGAACATCAATAACAGCACGAGAAGTTGCAAGGAAGGGTCTTCCTAAAATGATGGGCACAAGATCATCTTCTTCCATTTCTAGGATGACGAAGTCAACTGGAAATTTAAACTTCCCTACCTTAACCAGCACATTCTCGCATATTCCTAAGGGGTATTTGACTGATCTATCGGCCAGTTGGATGCTCATACGGGTTGGTTTCAACCCAGAATACCCTAGCTTGCGGAACAGGGAATGCGGCATAAGATTGATGCTTGCTCCTAAGTCGGCTAAGGCATTTTTGACTGAAAGAGATCCAATTGAACAGGGCAAGGTGAAACTACCTGGGTCGTCCACCTTCTTTGGTAGCCCTCGTTGAGTCACCACAGAACATTCTCCTCCTAAGGTTACAAGACCCTCGAGCCCTTTCCTGTTGGTGAGCAGCCTCTTGAAGTATGTACTATATTTGGGCATATGATAACATGCATCAAGAAGGGGTATGGTGACGACCGAATTCTTTAAATATGACAAGAATCTTTTATTATCACTTTCGACCTTTTGATTCTTGAGGCGAGATGGGTATGGGACTTTAAGGGGCTGTTTGGCAGGAGTAGGTGGGGATGGAGTTACCGGTGGGGTTTGCTCGGGATTTTCGTCGTTCACATTATCGTTCTCCTCATGAGGGGTGTTGGGTTCCATGGCGTTAGATGGTTGAGCTGGGTAGGGTGGATCCTTAGTAGTTGTTCCAGCACGAGTGGTGATGGCGAGTAAAGGATCTCTTTGTGGTTCGCCAAGGCCGTCGAGAATGGCGTTGAGTTCTGCGAATTTGGCCTTCACGTCGTTTTGTTGGCTAGTGACGAGGTTGTCGAGACCATTTAGTTGCAGGTTCTTCTCAAACGTGAAGTGCCCAAGATCATCCTCAAAAGTGCTCCTAACCTTGTAGTCAGGATATTCACCTCCTCCCTCTTCTCTCACAAGATTTCCCCAGGGGGTGAAATCATTGTTTTGGTAGAAAGTTAAGAGCGAAGGATCATCGAAGATGTCGTGGCTTGACAAGCATGCTTGTTCGGTGGTGGTAACATCCTCGCATTCCTCTACTTCATGCGGGCCACCACATTGATCACAGATCAAGTATGGGTTTGATAACCGCTTAGTTGGTTGCGACTTGTCTAGATAAGATACCTGATCATTCAATCTACTCACCCGGCTAGCAAAAGGAGGCTCTTTCATGATCTTGGAAACGCTCATGATCGAATCGGGTTCATCCCAGGTATCGTCTTGATCATTCGCGTATTCCTCAATTCTATTCCATCCTTCCTCAACGCTTAATTTGGCTATTTTTCCTTTCGATGAATTATTAATGCCCAATTGGTCATTTTTGGAGACACTGTCATAAAAGATTTGGACAAGAAGCCAGAGTTCAATGCCATGATGAGGGACCTGTCTAATTAGATCCTTGAATCTAACCCAAGATTTGTGAATAGGTTCTGCTGGTCCAACATGGAAGCGGAGGATTTCGTCTCTCAACTTTGAAGTTCTTCCTATGGGAAAGAATTTCTCATAGAATTTTGAGATAAGCTGTTCCCATGTGAAGATGGATTCGGAAGGAAGTTGGTTATACCAGTCTCCGGCTCTTTCATGAAGGGTAAGGGGAAAGAATCGCAACCGGGAGGTATCTCTAGTGGCTCCGTCCGTGTGGAGGGTATCCACTATTTTCAGGAAGTCCTTGATGTGTTGGATTGGATCTTCAGTTTTCAATCCGTGAAACTTGCATACACTTTGGACCAGCCAAATATCAGTTGCACGCAAGACCCCATCCGTGTGTTCAATTGGAAAAACGATAGCATTGGAAAAACCACGAGGGGTGGGAGAAGAGTAGTCCTTGAGACATTTGGGGATTGGGATTTCGGGAACTTCCATATCGTGATTGGGTTGAGGGCTAGGAGGTGTAGAATAATGATTGGATTCTTCCTCGGAGAGGGCATCATCAAAATTGATCGTGGATGGTTCAGCCGCTTGGTGGAGTCGCCTTAATTTATGCATTTCCCTTTCGGGTTCAGCATAGGGTGTGGCAAGAGTCTTTATCGAGCTTCGGCTCCTAGTGATTCTAAGATTAGGGGGGTCATCATCCAAACTTAGGGAATATCCTCCTAAAGTGCGGGTTCTAGGAGGTGGTGGTGGGTTGTGGGGGTTAAGGATATTACCATCTTCCATGATGTCGGACGGTAATGGTTACGAACAAAGGCACGAAGAAAATAGATAGACTAAAGAAAACCTAGAAAAATAAAATAAAAATCTCACTAGAAAGGAATCTAGTGAGTAGACCTAATAGAAATAAAAATTCAACCTAAACAATAACTATTCCCCGGCAGCGGCGCCAAAAACTTGATGCGTGGGTTTTGCAACCTTACAACAGGTTATACCTCTCGAGGGATCTCAAGAGGCTTACAACCCCACCAGGCAGTGTACCTGACCGATGTAGTATAGTGTAGTGGTAAGTACGGGGGATTGATCGTTCTCCACAGGGAATAGTGTTCGTTAGGTGTGAAAGGCTACTCTAATTAGGTCTAAGGGTTGAGGAAGATTCTTTTTATGTTTTTTTATAATTTTATGAAAGCAAGTAAAATCTCGGGTTTTGAAGGAGTGGGCGGAATTAGTTGCTAGTCAACTAACCCAAATTACTACAAATGCAAATAAAATAAAATAACAAAAATGAAAAGTGGTGAGAAACTTATGTGTAGAGAAATGTGTTTACTTAGATTTCCTTACTCCCTAACTATCTTTTACCGGTTAATTAGTGTGTATTAGTCGCGTGGATGACGGGTGTATTCCTTAATACCATTCGTGGGGTGGCGTACTTACTTCCCCAAACTCTACAAGCTCCTACTTCACTCCTATGTCGAGCCGGCTAGGAAGCTCCTAACATGGGATCACTAGAATTCGCTTGTGCATTAAATACAACCATAAAAACCTTTAGTACGCGTTTGGTTCATGTTTCTTAAGACGTTCAAGCAAGTTACCGAATAGGAAGTTAGCCAGTTTTCTTAAGCCTAACATAGATAAACAATCATCCAATACAACTAATAACACACTAACAACCAATAATCAATAGCTAGGTTTCATTAGATCTAAGCAAACACAAGATAAAATTAGCCTAACATGTTAAACAAAAGACAAGCATAAGATAGAATCAAACAACACATAGACATATTGAATGATTAATTGATAACTTATCTTTCAATGAAACATGGAAGATCTCAGGGCAAGAAGCCCTGAAAAAGTAGCTAAAATCGTCTTAGGGTTTTATCCCAAAATTCCACACACTAAGCTCTCCCTTAATGACAAAAAATTAGAAAACTATATATAGACTTTGACATCTGACGGCGTCACCTTATGCATTGTGACGCCGTCACCTCGCCGCTTTTAGGGTTCCCGGATGACCATCTTGACGCCGTCCCTCTTTAGCTCTTCAAAAATCCATTCTGGCTTATCAAGGCTTGACGCCGTCGGATCCTAAACGTGACGCCGTCCCCTTATGATTTAAGCCGTGACACCCTTGATTTAGTTAAAGCGTGACGCCGTCAGAATTCTCATGCAAACTCACTGGCCCGTCATGAGTAAATTTCACATCCAACTTTTCTTGCCAAGGCATGACGCCGTCTGGAGTTAATGTTGACGCCGTCAAAGGTGACTTTCAGCACAATTTTGAGACTTTGCCGTTTTCTTCACTTTTATGCTCCAAAAACGTCCAAAATGCCTCCTTTTCCAGATTTCTCCTCAAAAGTACCTAAAATGACAAAAGGAACGATTTAGGGCAATATTTGATCAAATAAATACGATTTCGGGCTTAAATGACCCCTTAAAAGCGGTACACTTTTCGCCTCATCATTGACCCATTAGATGTTGCCTTAGATTGGGTCTTAGTGATGTTATCACTGGCCTGCTCTGCATCTAAGCTAGCAGCAGTAGTGACAACCCTTTCTAAACTACCACCCCTTTCCTTATGGGTAGCCTCATCTGCAACCATACTAGTACCAGCCTGAGATACTTGAGTACCCTTTTTATGTGAAGTCCTACATTTATAGGTCTTTTATGGTTGTGAGGTAGATGGCAAAATAGTGGGTGTGTGATGGGTCTCAGTGGGGATGTCTGAGCCTTCACCCTGATTTTGATTTTGATTCTGCACCAACATTGTTTCAAACAATGGTGTGACAGTACCAGAAAAATCTTTTCCACTTCTTTTCATATTAGCAAAAAGCTTTTTAGAATGAGAAGGTGCTGTAAAAATTCTTTTGTGAACAACCTTCTTTTTAAATTGCTCATTCAAAATCACTTGTAAAAACCTTGGATATATGTAATGTTTGCTTGATGAACTATCCAAGTTCTTAACCATACTGTCAAAAATCAATTTTAGTGCCAAGCAGATTATAGAAGAAGCCATATTACTACTAAGAGCTTAAACATTGTAGGACAGTATGTATCAAGAATTTCCACTGTGCAGAGAAGTTTGCTTTAAAAAATTTTAAAGAATCATTTTCCCTCTCATATCCCATCAGTGCAAGTTTTTCAAAACTTGTAGAGTGTGGAAGATTCTCAACACCTCCTTCATCTGCTAGTCGAAGAGCTCTCCTAACAGATGATTCAGTTATGAGTATCTTTTGCCCATCTACAAGGGCATGTATCTGTACTTCATTATTCAATGTTTTAACCTTAGCAGTAGAACAAAATTGTTGAATATGTGAAATATATATAGTAGAACTTACAGTTAATGCATACCTAATAGGGTTTGCATTCAAGAAATCAATTATTTCTATAAATCCTTCAGACTCCTTAGGTTTTTGTAAAAAGGCAATGTTATTGTGAGTTTAAACAAAAGTTAGATTCCACATTGTGATTGAATTGGGAATTGGATGTTTTGCGATTTGATGATAAATTGAGTTAGGGTTTATGATTTGAGAGCGTTTGGGAAATTATAAAAACTGATTAAGTGAATTATTGGTGGTTTTGAAACCCTTAATCAAAACTATTTATGAAACAGTCCCCAGTACTCTCAGACTCAGCAGCAGAAACCAAGCAGCATTAAGTTAAGCTTGGCAACACTAACTTATACTTAGCAGCACTAACTCAGTTTCCACTCTAAAAAGCTTAATTATCAGCACTATAACACCTTTCATAGCTTATCCTGCAAAAGATTAGTCCAAAAATACCAAACCACAAACAATAACACAATCCACAATAATCACATCATCATTTGTACTTAGCAGTTGTAAACACAACTTGCAGCAGAAACTAGCAGTTCTAAGTATAACTAACAGCATCAATTATACTTAGCAGCAGAAACAATGTATTGACCTAATAACAGTACTAATCCTTACAAAACTTTGCAAAAACATAAAGAGATAAGAGATTTTAAAGATTTAACATTCCAATACTGGCAATCAAAAATTGAAATCTACCCACATCAAAAGCTTTTGTGAGCAAATCTGCAACATTATTATCAGTATGAATATTAACCATTTGAATTAACTTCTTTTCATTACAATCTCTTATAAAATGGTGTCTTATCTCAATATGCTTTGTTTTAGAATGATAAACAGGATTTCTAATTATGCACATAGTACTACTATTATCAATAAAGATTTTGGTATGCATAAAATTGTACCCATAATCCAGCAATTGATTCTGAATCCAGAGCACTTGTCCACATCAACTTGAAGCAGCAACATACTCAGCTTCTGTTGTGGAATTAGCAACCACAGTTTGTTTCTTGCACTACCATGAGATCAATCTACACCCTAGGAATTGACAACCTCCTATTGTAGATTTCCTATCCAAGCTTGCTCCAGCATAGTCACTATTAGTGTATGCTACCAAATCAAAGGTGAATCTTTTGGATACCAAAGGCCCAATTTAGGTTGACCTTTTAAGTACCTAAAAATTCTTTTCACAGCATGAAGATGTGAAACTTTAGGTGTGACTGGTATCTAGCACATGAACACACTGCAAACATGATGTCAGGTCTTGAAGAAGTAAGGTACATCAAAGACCCAATAATTGATCTATACAAATGAACATCCACTTCTTCACCATCTTCATCCTTGAGCAAAGGCTTATTAGTGACCATGGGTGTGCTTGCTGCCTTGACATCTGTATACCCAAACTTCTTTAAGATCTCAGTCACATACTTATCTTGGCTGATAAATATGCCATCTTCCTTCTGCTTCACTTGCAATCCTAGGAAAAAAGTGAGTTCTCCCATAGAACTCATCTGAAATCTTTCATGCATCAATTTCTCAAAATCAATGCATAACACCTTGTTTGTTGATCCAAAGATAATATCATCAACATAAACTTGAACTAGCAGAATATCATCTTTGTGTCTTCTGATAAACAAGGTCTTGTCAATCTTCCCTCTACAAAAACCATTGTCCAACAGGTATGTTGACAATGTGTCATACCAAGCTCTGGGAGCTTGATGTAAACCATAAAGTGCTTTTTCCACCTTGTATACCTTATCAGGAAAGTCAGGATCTTCAAATCCAGGTGGTTGAGAGACATATACTTCTTCTTCAATTGTCCCATATAGAAAAGCACTCTTCACATCCATCTAGTCAATCCCTTCTTCTTGTGTGTATCCCTGAGCAACTAATCTTGCTTTATTCCTCACCACAATACCTCTTTCATCTTTCTTACATCTGAAAACCCATTTAGTACCAATTGCCCTTTTTCCATTAGGCAAATCAACCAGAGTCCAAACTTCTTGTAGCTTGAATTGTAAAAGCTCCTCTTGCATAGCCTCCACCCAGCTTGGATCCTGTAATGCTTTATGTGCATTCTTGGGTTCTACTTGTGATAAGAAACAAGCAAATAAACAATTTTGAAGATCTTTGTGACTGTTTCTCTGCTTAAGAGATCTGGCAAAGAAACCTTGTTCCTTCAAATCCTTGGTCATTCTTCTTGTTTGAACAGCAGATTTCATATCTCTAATTACTTGCTCTTTAGGATGATCCTTGTGAATTCTGGTAGTTGGAATAGGACTGACAGGGATAGTATCATCCATGTTGTTTATGTCAGCCTCTGCACCAACTTCTTCATCATCAGTATCTGCATATATATTTACCAAAGGAGGCATGTTTGGATCAAATGGATATTCATCCTCATTAGCAGCAATGCCATCCTTGTCAGCAGTATTAAAAGTTTTATCTTTTGTAATGCTATTAATGTTGTTTCCATCACCAGCAGCATTAACTTCATTAGAACTGCTAACATTATCATCCTTCACTTGATCACCAAATTCAGTTGGAGCTTCATCATCCTGCTTTTCATTATCACTTGAAGACTTAACACCATCTTCTTTATCATCTTTTGGATCTTCATCTTGATCATCTTCAGAACTCTTTGGAACTTTGGTTGAGATAAGTGGATCAGCAATCCATATAGGTAGCAAGACATAATCATTTCCAGGTCCTGTATCCTTATTAACTTGACCTGTACTTTCACTTGTGTTTGTAACTGCAAAATCATTAGACTGTGTAACTGCAACAACTGGCTCATAATTCATTATTTTGGTTAGTGTATCAATATCAAACAGCCAGTTTGGTCCACTCCCTGCAACATTAGGTGTACTCTCACTAAACCTAATATGCAAGTTCTCTTTCACTAACCTGGTTCTACTATTGAACATCCTAAAAGCTTTGCTATTCAGTGAGTATCCAACAAAGAATCCTTCATCAGCCTTTCCATCAAACTTGCCTAAGTGATCTATGGTATTAAGGATAGTAACAGGACACCCAAATGGTCTTAAAAAGCTTAACATTGGTGCTCTATCATGTAAAAGTTCATAAGGGGTCTTGTAATGAGGCTTAACTAGTAAACTTCTATTTTGCACATAACAAGTAGTATTAACTGCTTGTAACACCCCAACCCGGCAAGGGTAGAAGTATCACATTAATGGTTTCATATTAGATCAAAACAAAGCATACATTCATTAGTAACACAAGGATTCTCAAAGGTTACAAATGAAATACTAAATACACAAGGCTGCAAAGGAAACAAAAGCTAAATACTAAGTCTGCAAATGCAAATCCTTCTAATAACCTCTACTTCAGAATAACTATCATGGTCTTCTAAGTCCAAAAGTCTCTTCACTCATACCCAGCATTCCAACTAAAACCTGCCGCGGGAAAAGAAACGTGGCTGAGCTTAAAAAGCCCAGTGAACAGATATATAATAAACGGAAACGAAAGCAAATGAAACGAACATGTATGGTTTAGTGCATAGGGATACATAAGTCATAGGCAAAGAATATAATAAGAATGAAATGAAAAGAAAGGAAATAAAAAGTAATAAGGGTCAGTAATCCTCCACGAGCCCGAACAAATCAAATATATTAACCCTGTAGCAATCTAGAGGGGATGCCTCACAAGTAACCAGATAATATGAGGGGTGACCTCATGTATCAAATTGGAGTGATCAGCTCCCGAACTTTGTGAAAGACGTGGTATGCACCCAGCATCAGTCACCGAACAATATATAATATCAAATCATGACAAATCCACTAATACGAACACGAACCTAGGATTGCAATCCATACGCCCCCCGAACAATAATATAGGCCATAATAAATATAATGTGCACGTTACGAACAATATGGGGACGGTGTGAGAAATCACTCACCCACACGTGAGTCATGTCAGCGGTGCATCACAGACACGGCCATGTTACCTTCATGGCTAGGAAACGAACTTGGCTCGGGTATCAAACTGAAGGGTCAAAGGTCAAAGGTCCAAATCAAAGCAAAGGTTCAAATAGTCTAAGTCATCGAATCATAGTCAAAGTCCAAATATCAAAGGTTCATGGCAAAGGGTTCATCATCGAAGGTTCATAATCAAATGGTTCTTTTAAAGTAATCTTTATCAATTTATTTTCATAAAAATAACCTTTAATAACGGTTTTCACAAAATTAGTCTCGAATGTAGTTTTCACAAAAGCTTAGTAAAATTCCAAATAGAGTGGTTTCGCATATTTCATAAACATCATCTTTAAAATAATTTTCCTCAAAACATTTCCATAATATAATTGAAAAGCTTTTCACATCTAATTACCAAAATCAAATGAACCTCCGAAGTGTCAAATGATTCGAATACTAATATTACAAGATAACGAACGAATATCAAATGGATATATTGTAGAAGTTCAAAGAAAATGGGTCATATCGAACATCAAAGTCAAAATGGATCAAACAAACGAACCAAAGTGTAGGGGAACATAGCAATGGCTTAGGGAAATCCTAAACGAATCAAAACAAGAGATCAAGAGAAACGAAGGCACCTTACAAGAAGGGCAGAATATCTGTACCTTATTAGCAGAACACAAGGATAGCAAATGACAAGGATCAAATTACTCCTTCCTCGAACCTAATAGAGTAGAAGACAGAAGTTCAAAAGGGTTTTCAGTTATCTTTCCAATTTAAGTAACTTTCTATTTTTAGTAACTTTCCAGATTTAGTAACTTTCCAGATTTAGCAGGTTTCTATATTTAGCAAGATTATACCCTCACAAATTAGGTTAAGTCATTACTTAAGCCTTATTATGGGATTAAGGTATATTTTAGCAAGTTATAAAAGTCTAGGGTTATTTATGACAAGTTTTCATAGTTTAGGGTTTTAATTGTAATTATATCAAAGTTAAGGGTTTTAAATGAAACTATTACAAATTACTAGTTTAAACCACATAATGGATTCAGAATCACACTTTAGTCCTTTAAGTTTCAATATTTACAACTTACACCCTTTAGTTATTAAAATTACAAAATAAACCTTATAGTTACATAATTTACAATTTAACCCTTACTATATTCATAATAACATCACAAGCCTTTATATTTACTAAATTACAGAATATACCCTCATAGTTATGCATGGTACGATTTAAACCTCCATGTTTCACATATTTACACATTTGGTCCCTTTAGTTTACAAAACTTATAATTTAAGTCATAATTCCAAAATAATTACACATTAAACCCATAATTACCCAAAATTACATATTACCTCCCTAATAATATTATTTACACAAAATAATCACAAGTTTTTTGAATTTACACTTTTAGTCGCTCTAATTAATTTAATTATAATTCAAACCATAAAATAACAATTAAATCATGTTCTTGCAAATTTTACACATAAGGACCTCATCTTATAATTTTTACACATTTGCACTGACCTAATTAACATTATAAAAATAACCTTTAAGTTTCAAAGTTGGCAAAACAAGCCCTTGTTATTTATTTACAAATCGTATAACACTTTTAATTCACAAAATAAAACCCTAACTCATCTAATCAACAACCAATCATTACCTCATCATTAGATAGCATTTAATGACCAGAATTAAAGTACAAACCCTAACCCTAATTTGTTCTAGGGTTTCTATTTATTTTTCTTCCATTCGACACAATATATACGATTTATAAAATAATTAGCTACAATCCATTCAAGCTTCTACAATTCGAACTAGTATTTTTCCCAGACCATATAAATCGTATAGAGTCCAAAATAATTAATTACCACTCATGGATAAATCGTATAACACGTATTGTATTTTATATACGTTTTTTGTTCTCAAAATTTGGTACGATCCATTTAGAATGTATGATTCGATTTGTATAATTTATTTAGGTCTTATATGATCAAAATAACATAAGAAAAATATCACAAGAAAGATCGAACATACAAAAGGGATAAAAAAAATTATACCTCTCGCTAAAGCCAATTCGACAAAACAATTTACTAGCGATCAAACCAACGAATCCCACGACCTCCAAACAATTTTATAAACTTCCTTTGATGATGTAGAGCTCCAGAAAAATAAGCCACGAATTTTATTTGGTCAAATGAAGGCTGGTCGATTTTTGTAAAGGGTTTCAAGGTTTCGGTATATATTTTCTATATATAATAAAATATAAAAACGTATATAGTTGATAAGGATCAATGAATTTTGGCCCAAGGAAGTCTAATTAAGCTCAAATACTGATTGTGATCTTTTCCTAATTTTATTTGCATTTATCTATTATTTTATTTAATTTATTTTGTATTTTTAATAATAATAATACCCGAATTATATATAAATCGGACAAAATAAATACTTTGCATATTTTGTACTTTTCTAAATGTTAAAATGTAGTCACAAAAATTATTTGGCTTCATATCTAGTTCATTCCCGAAGGTTTGGAATTTATTTGGTGATTTATAAGCTTTAAAATCAAATTTTAAAATTGTAGGGGCATTTTGGTCATTTTGCACATTTTGGATTTTTAGGTATTACAACTTCTTCCCCTCTAAAAAGAAAAATTTCGTCCTCAAAATTTGCAAAGAAACGGAAATGAAATAGAACGGAAAACGAACAAAGACACACCGGATCAAAATACGAAATGTGGATAACTTACTCGTATCAATTTCTCGGTTTCCCAGGTAGACTCACGCCCTGGGTGATTCTTCCAAAGAATATTTATGAACAGAATAACTTTATTTCTCATGACTCAAATCAAAACGAAATGGGTTCAAATTCCTCAGAAGGAGACAAATAATTTGATTTGATCCAAAAGGTCCATGCAACATAAAGTGGACGATAAGTGAATCTTCAGGATCTCATTTGGAATACGAACATGAGTTCAAATCAAATTGACTGGGTCAACAGAAAGAGCTTTTAAGAATTTAAGATCTATAGCTGAGGTCAACAGAATGCAAAACGAGATTCCAAACTCACCCAGATATCAAATGAACGAAAATAGAGTCCACGAATAGGTAGAATGAACCTAACGTCTCACTAATCACGAATAATCCAACGGGATTTAAATTCTAAACTTCCTAGGTACTTCCCAATATATCCTATGCCCACAACAAGTACACGTTATATGATGTAAGTATTATCACGTTGGCCAGACGTCATAATACTGGCATCATATAATTATGCCCTCATGATGGTCATACTTATCTTAAGTCGTAATCAAAACCACCTATCTTAATCCACCTAGTACTTCTACAGTCTCAGAGGTCAACAAAATCAAATGCCATCGTCAAAAGAGAAAACAAAACTATTCGCAAGAGTATCGGAATTCCAAGTTTCCTAGCAGAAGTGAAGTACGCGGTCACAAGCATCATACCTTCCATAATTCGCCAAAATCTCTCAAAACAAAGCCATCACCGAACATATGAAACATGAAACTGAAATGCTACTAGGGAACTTGAATCATTAGAGAATCTTATTACTATATAACGAAGCCTAAGTGAGTAACGGAAGTGAAAGTTAGTCGTCAATAACTTCGGTCTTCACAGAATCAATTCTTCCAAACATAAAAGGTCAGTTTCAAAAATCCGTTCATTCAACACATCCAATCTCCTCAAGTCCGGTTAATCTGTCTTCTTCTGTCCATCAATCGAAAAGTGAAACCAAAATTAGGAACTTGTGTCTGGTTCGTCGAGCCTCCTGCTGTTCTTCTTGGAATGTGATGGAGTAACGTGGATTTCTGGCACGATCTTTGAATCTCTTCATCATCCAGTCTGCTTCCGCTCTCAATTCATCTTGGTACAACCAAGATGAATAGGGAAGTTAGACTGCATGTCTTCATCAGCTCCAGGTTCACCGTCTTGACTCGATTTTCTTCTTCTGCTTCGCCCACACTTCTGCTTTGTAAGGAATGTCTTCACTCTTCCGGTAGCCACCGTTGTTGTCAACTCCAGGTCATGCAGTGAATTATTGCTTCTAATTGTCCTAATGTATACGAAAAAAATCTTCTGTGCTGTAAGGGAAAATAACCGAATCTCTTTCTAATTTATCCCAAAGATTGTTCCGCTGAAGGTATGGAAGCTAACTTCTATTTCAACTTTTCCAAAACTCCATTCTAAATCAAACTAAGCTGTTTCTCTCCTTTCACGAATATTTCTCAATGGTATCCTAAGTTGCAAACATCTTCCAGAATTCTTCTGCAAGGTTCAAAAGGTTTCAGTTCTCCTTTCTGTTATCGGTCTTGACCACTTGGTGATAGTTTCAAGGCTTGTGGAACTCAAAGAGATATCCTCCATTAAGAACATCGTTGCCTCTACAATTTTCAATCTCTCAGAATGCACAAATGATCGACGAATTCCCTAACAAAATGCAAAGATGATTTTCATGCTCTTCCTCGTTTCCAAACGTACAATTAAGTCATACAATGACCATTTGTCCAAGTACTTACTAGAAAACATTAATTATCAATCTCATAAACAGTCAGAGCTTTAGCTAACACTATTAGCGTTACTAACCGTCATAGCAGTCGTTTACGGATACGGAAGGCGATTCCAAGAAATAAATCAACTCGTCATAAGGAAAACTTCACGCTCTGAAATTAAACAAACACATAATCGTTTCAGGGTGGAGGAATATTGGCTCCTAACAGTAATACAGTTCATTTATCTCCAGTTACCATCCTTCTTTATCGCGAGCAAAACTAAAACACGCCCAGGAAATACACTTAGGTAAACTCACTTCCTGGTCTTCGGTTGCTGCTCTTCCCGGTTGTTCAACCCAACTGACATGACTCCGGACACATCTTGAAGACACCTTCGCTTGGTGACTAGACAATGTCCCAGTAACTTGTCAAATCCTACTTCACGCTTCGGTGGACAACTTGGTGGTTCAACCAGGAATTATATTCAGAAAACTCAGGGTGCCCAATAACTCTCAAGATGAGGTTCATTCATTGGTGCACGAGATGGGTTCTAGGAAAACTTCACAATCACGAAAGTAACACACGAGTCTCCAGAGTAATAGTGATAGAAGGGGGTCTAACAATCGGTAATCATGGTAGGGAGTTCAAAATTGTTGCAAACGTCAAAGGTGAGACATAGAAGGGTAGTTGTCAATATTTGAATGTTCAATCAACCAATTCCTTGTTAGAATAAAATCGAAGTTAACTATCCCAAGAAAGACGGATCACAAATCAAATCTTTATCATTCAAAAGTGAGGGGGGAAAGACTTTTATACTTGTGGTTATACACCACAAGACCTCTCATAGGAATAGAGATGGGTGAAACGAAATCAAATAGTGTCAGAAGAATCATAGATTCTTATCAAAAGCAAGAGACAAAAACAAAACATATCAAGTACGCCATCGTCATGGGGGTTCTCAGAGTGACCGAAGAGGTATCAAGATGATTGACAAAAGGATCAGAGGTCAGAGTAAAATCTGAAGATAAGGATCGAATAGTGTCAGGTAATTATTGTGCTATTCTTAATGCCTTCAAGTTAATAGGTTCAAATCTTAGGTGGTGCAAAGTATAAGCTTTCTATTTCCAAAAGTGATATCAGATATCAACAGGATCTAACCAATAGTGATAATTGTCAGGATTCTCATAGGAGTAGTAATGGATCACTCAGAACTGAGTAGTATCAGATGATACACTTCATATCCGACATGAGTAATGAATTCGTAGAATGTGTCAAACACATTATGGTTGAATGACCATCTGGATGGTCGGAAAGGTATCAAACCATTTATCAAACAAATCGGAAATGGGGATTCAAAATCAGGAAGTGAAACTTAAATGGTGCAAGGTATCCATGTAGTTCTCGAGGGATTTCAAACTTACTTGGTTACTAAACTTAGGTTGCAAGCTTTCTAGCTTCTGAAACAAAAGTTCTTATAAGGCTTAGCTAAAGGCAAAGGCACGAATCAGAGTAATGCGGAAGCAATGATACTTAAACAAATACCTTATAGTCTACCCATTCCTCACCGGTCAAAACTTACGTTCCTATTGGGAAATCTTAAAGCAAATTTTTAAAGGTTGTCTTACGAGCGCCTACAGGGAAAACTTAGCAGTCCTAACTTACACAGGTCAAGGGTAAATGTATTACGAATCGCAGCCTGTCTCTCTGATACCATAAATTGTAACACCCCAACTCGGCAAGGGTAGAAGTATCACATTAATGGTTTCATATCAGATCAAAACAAAGCATACATTCATTAGTAATACAAGGATTCTCAAAGGTTACAAATGAAATACTAAATACCCAAGGCTGCAAAGGAAACAAAAGCTAAATACTAAGTCTGCAAATGCAAATCCTTCTAATAACCTCTACATCAGAATAACCATCATGGTCTTCTAAGTCCAAAAGTCTCTTCACTCATACCCAGCATTCCAGCTAAAACCTGTCACGGGAAAAGAAACGCGGCTGAGCTTAAAAAGCCCAGTGAACAGATATATAATAAACGGAAACGAAAGCAAATGAAACGAACATGTATGGTTTAGTGCATAGGGATACATAAGTCATAGGCAAAGAATATAATAAGAATGAAATGAAAAGAAAGGAAATAAAAAGTAATAAAGGTCGGTAATCCTCCACGAGCCCGAACAAATCAAATATATTAACCCTGTAGCAATCTAGAGGGGATGCCTCACAAGTAACCAGATAATATGAGGGGTGACCTCATGTATCAAATTGGAGTGATCAGCTCCCGAACTTTGTGAAAGACGTGGTATGCACCCAGCATCAGTCACCGAACAATATATAATATCAAATCATGACAAATCCACTAATACGAACACGAACCTAGGATTGCAATCCATACGCCCCCGAACAATAATACAGGCCATAATAAATATAATGTGCACGTTACGAACAATATGGGGACGGTGTAAGAAATCACTCACCCACACGTGAGTCATGTCAGCGGTGCATCACAGACACGGCCATGTTACCTTCATGGCTAGGAAACGAACTTGGCTCGGGTATCAAACTGAAGGTTCAAAGGTCAAAGGTCCAAATCAAAGCAAAGGTTCAAATAGTCTAAGTCATCGAATCATAGTCAAAGTCCAAATATCAAAGGTTCATGGCAAAGGGTTCATCATCGAAGGTTCATAATCAAATGGTTCTTTTAAAGTAATCTTTATCAATTTATTTTCATAAAAATAACCTTTAATAACGGTTTTCACAAAATTAGTCTCGAATGTAGTTTTCACAAAAGCTTAGTAAAATTCCAAATAGAGTGGTTTCGCATATTTCATAAACATCACCTTTAAAATAATTTTCCTCAAAACATTTCCATAATATAATTGAAAAGCTTTTCACATCCAATTACCAAAATCAAATGAACCCCCGAAGTGTCATATTGAACATCAAAGTCAAAATGGATCAAACAAACGAACCAAAGTGTAGGGGAACATAGCAATTGTAACACCCCAACCCGACAAGGGTAAAGATATGACAATAATGGATTCATATCAGATCAAAACAGAGCATACATCTACAGTAATACAAAAATCTCAAAGGATTACAAGTGAAATACTGAGTCTACAAGGTTACAACGAAAACTTTCAAAACTAATTCTAAACATAATAACTTCAGTCCAACTCTAATCCAGAATAGCTACCAAGCCTTCTAAGTCCAGATGTACACTCTCACTCATCCCCAGCTTCCTACTAAAACCTGCCGCAGGAAAAGAAATGCGGCTGAGCTACGAGAGCTCAGTGAACAGATATATAGATGACAGAAACAATAGTAGAGAACAATACAGAAACAAATCAGAGATACAGATTATACAGATACAGAATTAAAGTGAAAGAAAGGAAAGGAGTAAGGGTAAAAGAAAAGAAATGAGAAAGAGATAATGTACAAACCAGGTTTAGGGAAATACAGAAATCCATCACGAGCCCAGAGATAACAGATAATATCATAACAGAGTAATCATATAATAATCCAGAGGGGATACCTCTCAAGTAACAGATAATATGAGGGGTGACCTCATGTATCAAATCGGAGTGATCAGCTCCCAGATATATGTGAAAGACGTGTATCGCACACACCATCAGTCACCAGATATAATAATAACATATAACATAAACAGATAACAGATAACAGATAACAGAGTCAGAACTAGGATGCATCCATGCGCCCCCTGTGGCCAGAAACTCCTTAGAACACACCAGATAAAATAAATCAGGGACGGGACAGGTCATCACTCTCCTGCCCTAGAGTCATGCCATCGGTGCATCAATGAAATGGACATGAAACCCTCATGCCTAGTGATTGGCTCGGATATCAGACTGTGGTCAGGGTCAGATTTCATATAATAAACAGAGTCATATCTACGGGTTCATGGCAGAAGGGTCATGTCAAAATTTCAGAATAAGATAATAAGGTTTAAATCAGAATTTATCAGATTAAGTTTAATATCAAAGCTTAAGTTCAGATTAAAAGGTTTATTTCCAATAGTCCAAAAGAGTATATCAAAGGTTAATAATTACAAGTTTATAGCAATAATTCATTTCAGAAGTTCCTGTCAAGAGTTCATTTAAATCAGTCCTTTAATAATGGTTTTCATTGAAATGATCTTTCAAAATAGTTTTCATAAAATGGTCTTCCAAAACTTTTAGTAACTTCCATTTCAAATGGTATAGCTTCTTTTTAAAATAGCTTTTAATAAAGGTTCAAAATCAATTAGGTTCAGATAAGGATTTAACAGGTTAAGGTTTATACCAAAATCAAATCAAAGTTTACACAGATATATCAGGTTAAGGTTCAGAACAAGGTTCACAGATCAGATTCAATCAAGATTCACAAATTCAGGGTTCAGAACAAGAGATCAATCAGAGTTCAGGAAAAAGGTTCAGAATACAAGAATCATAGCAGAGGTTCAAACAAAGATTCAAGATAAACAGATCACAACAGAGATTCACAAACAGAGGGAAACATAGCAATGGTATAGGGAATCCTAATAAGGAAAATGAAATACTGAGAGAAAAAGGAAAGAAACACCCTTACTGAAATAGGGCAGAATATATGTACCTTATTAGCACAGCAGAAATCAAACAAACACAGAAACAAGATCAAGACTTCTCCTTCTTCACACCTAAGGAAGAGGAAGACAGAATTACTAAAGATTCTATTTCAGATTATTACTTTTAGTTTATCTCTTCATTTTAAGTACTTTCTATTTTTAGTAACTTTCCAGATTTAGTAAGTTCCCATAATTAACAGGTTTTCAGAATTAACAGATATTACCATTTCAGATTAGGTTGGACCCTTATTCAAAGATTATTATGGAATAACAGGATATTTTACCAAGTTACAGAAGTTTAGGGTTAATTCTGACATGTTCACAAAGTTTAGGGTTTTAAATGTAACTTCATTAATTTCCAAGGTCATTAGTGAAAATACTTTAAGTTACAGAATTATATGCTCATTTTATTCAGAATTACATTTTATTCCCTTAAGTTTCACAATTTACAGATTACACCCCTTTAGTTACATAATTTACAAAACCAACCTTATAATTACATATTTTACAAATTAAACCCTACAATATCCATATTTACCAACCAAGCATATTATATTTCAAATTTACAGAATATCCCATCAGAATTCAGTACTTTACATATTAGACCCCTCAGAATTCAGAATTTACATATTTAGCCCTTTAAGTTTACAAAACATATATATTAAGTCATAATTCATAACAATTACATAATTAGCCCAAAAATCCTCAAAATTACACAACAACCTTTTTATATCAGTATTAACACAAAACAACTTCAGAATTCCAGATTTACACTTTTGGTCCCTCACTTTTAATTAATTCCAATTCGAAACCCTAATTTCCCATTAATTCATTATTATGCAATATTTACACTTAGGACCCCAAAGTTATATTTTTACCACATTCTTACAGATGTATATGATCTTACAAAAATATCCCAGAAGTTTCAAAGTCGGCAAAACAGGTCCTTATACATTTTATTGCAAATCGGTAGGACTTTTTAACAACAAATACAAACCCTACTTTTCACCAATCATTGAACCATCACTTATTAATCCTTAAAACACATTAAATGCTCAGATTCATGCCCAAGAAAACAAACCCTAGAAGCCACGATTTTTATTTTATTTGTTTTCTTTATTTTCACAAAATCCGGTTTATCCAATAATTCACTACGTTAATTTTAAGCTTCTAAAAATCAAAACCATATTTTTCCCAGATCATATTAGTCATAAGGAACCCACGAAAAATAGAGAACATGCCCAGAAAAATCGTTTATCATATATTGCATATTTACGTACGTTTTAGACATTAAAATTACAATGACTTGATTTAGGCTACTATAATTCGATCTATCATTTTTTCCAGGTCTATTACATCATATGAGGTCTAAATAAAATAGCTATCATGTCCAGAAATTCGGATTACATATATTTGTGATTTACGTGTTTTATGACCATTATATTTTCATACGCATAGAATTAGCATGCATGGATCGATTTACATGTTTTATATGAGTTATATAACATCTATAGATCACATGAAAATTGTCATATTAATTTTAACATGTTTGGTTTAGTCGCAAGAATTATTACCTTGTTTTAGAGCAAATCGACAAGAAATTAAGAACAAGGACGAACCAAGGAGAAAACGCAGCAACCCTTAATTTTCCTAGCTTCCTTGCACCTCCAATAACACCAGAAAATTACTTGCTCAAGCCCAGAATTCGTGTGCTATCCTTGGTCGAATTATTTTAGATCGCTTAGGGTTTTTAGTTTAGTCGGTTTGTGTTTTTGGAATAAAAATAAAAGAGATATGTTTTAATATTGTGGAAACCGACTAAGGGGGGGGGGCAAGATCAGAATTTTCGGCCCATAGAATCAAAATATATATTTGGGTTGATTTGATTTAACTTTCCTTAATTTATTTTTGCATTTTATTTAATTAAAAGGATAAAAACATTATATTTATTTATTTGTAACATTTTCGGAATTATATATATAAATGTGTAAGATTATTTTTGAACATGTAAAATGATGAACATTGTCCCAGAAATTATTTTGTTTCAGATATAATTCGATTTCAGATGTTTTGGAATTATTTCGGAATTTTATAAGTTATTTAATAAGGTTTTATATTATCAGGGGTAATTTGGTAATTTTACGGGTTATCTGAATTTCAGGTATTACAACTTCTTCCCCACTAACAAAAAAATTTCGTCCTCGAAATTTGCAGAAAGCAGAAGGAAAAGAGAGAGCAGAAAACAAAACAAGACATAACAGACCTAATAGATGATAATCAGATTCCCTCGGAAGAGACGTAAGAATTTCACAGGATTTTGACGGATATGCCGTCCACAGAAATTGAATTGACAGATCAGATTAGAGCGTATAGAAATAGATTATCGATAACATCAATTGGAAGAAGTTTTATAACAAAACTGAAGATTATTATCAGAAGTTCAGAGGTCAGCAGAATGCGTGACGAGAATCCAGATGTATCAATTCGCATAACGGTGGAAGCAGATTACGCGTATAGGTAGAATGAACTTAAAGTCTCACTAACGCAGACGATCCCAAACAGTTATCAGAATTTCTAAAGCTTCTAAGGCACTTCTCGAAATATCCTATGCCCACAACAAGTGCACGTTATATGATGTAAGTATTATCACGTTGGCCAGACGTCATAATACTGGCATCATATAAATATGCCCTCATGATGGTCATACTTTATCTCAAGTTGTGAACAGAACAAACTTATCCTAATCCACCTAGTCTTCCTACGGTCTCAGAGGTCATCAAAATCAAATACCCTAACTAAGAGGAGAATGTATCACTCGGAAGTCCCAGAATTTCTCTCAGAATTTGGTACATCAGATCATCCATCATTCATCAAATTTCACATAGCAAAACCATCGTCCAACATTCGCAGAATGAACACAGAGCGGAAATTCTACAGAGAACCTAAATCATTCCAAGGATTTTATCACCAGGTAACAAAATTTAAATAGGTTAAGCGGAAATCAATTACGTCATCCATAGCTTCATCCATCACAGAATTCATTCTTCCAAACCAAACGTTCGCTTCAGAATTTTCTTCCATTCAAAATCATGATCTCAGTTTCCATTCTCAAGTCTGCTTCTGCTCCCAATTCATCTTAGTACAACTAAAATGAATAGAGAAGCAAGACTGCGAGCCTTGGACAAGTCTGCTAGCCCAGTTCGAAATCCGCCAACTCAGATTGCTGTCGTCATCGGATGTTCGGTGGTGGTGTCTGCTACAATCTCTAAATGCCAAATCACATCTTTTCTTCCAGAACAAAGGTCATTCCATTTAATACGAAGATGGTCTACATGTTTCCTCGTTCGTCTCAGGGCACAACATGTTGTCATACTATGACAATTGTCCAGATACTCGTGAAAACATGATTCTTATTAGCCAATACTATTGGCATTATTTAAGACTCATAATGGTCACAATGAGTACGAAAATAGTTTTCATGAATCTTTTCAGGGATATATTCATATAAAACTGAAATACTTTACGGAAGCTTCTCTCAGTTAGTCATCTCCCATCTCAGGAGTTCTTGTGGTTGCTTCTTCAGTCCTTTGAACATTAAATGAGGTTGTCTGATACAGAGTTCACAAGGATAGAATAATTTAATCATTTATACTCGGAAATGAAAAGTGATTACGGTTGAGATTACGGTTAGGTATTTAAAGGGAACACTGAGGTGGACAAAAACATATCTCATCAGTTTCTTCAATCTCTCAACTTCTATAGCATCATGGGTCGTCAACCGAGATCGGTTCAGAGTCAATTTTTTTTTCTGCTCAACAGGAGAGAAAACCCAAGAGTTTCATCAGAAAATGCCAGAAAATTTGTACAACAAGACTTTCAATGCCAACACTTTCTAGGGGTGGATACTAATAGGGTGACAGGAGAATTTGATAATCAGATGAGGTCAGGGTACATATTTCCATAGCAGGGTTAAGCTTAACAGATTTAAGCGGTTAGAGGTTATTATATCAAAAGTAGGGTGGAATAGATTGTTACATTTCAGATGCGGTAGTTTATGATAGCTGAAGAACCAGTCAATCAATAATCAAAAGATCTCCAAAATTAAGTATATCAATAGTAAACAGATCCGCAGAACGTATATGGTCACTTAACCAGACGGATAGTTCATATGTCAGAGTCAAGTACATGGTTCAGTATAGTGTGGGGATAGGTACGCGAACAGTTCTAGGTGTTGGAGTTTTTGGTTTAGCTTTAGCATAAGTGACAGGTAGGGTGTACATCATCGGTAATACGAACATCGTATAATTGCAGAAGTGAGACTTATGAGATATCGGATATCAGCATCATATGCTCAGTTAACAATTCCATGCAGAGATAGTATTTGCATCAAATCCTTCCAAAGGAAACTGATTGGCAAATAAGATTCATCATTCAAGGGAGCAAATAAGATTCATCATTCAGGACAATATAGTTTCAGTGGATACATTTATATCCAGCATGGGTCATGAATTTATAGGATGTGTCAAACACATTAAGGTTAAATGGTCTTCGGGATGGTCGGAGAGATATCAGACGGTTTATCCACAGATCAGAAATGAAGGTCAAAATCAGGTAGTGGCAGCAAAAGTTTAACAATCGGTAATCATGTCAGGGGTTCCAAAATTGTTTCAAACGCCAAAGGTGAGACATAGGAGGATAGTCGTCAATATTAAATGATCAATCAATCAATCCTTATAAGGATAACAGCAAGGTTACTATCAAAGAAAGACGGATCAATAAAGATAAATCTTATCGTTCGGAATGAGAGGGAAAGCATTTTTATGCTCGTGGTCAACGCCACAAAACTTCTCATGGGAACAGAGATGGTTAAGACAGAATCAAATAGTGTCAAAAGATTCATAGATGATTATCAGAAGCAAGAAACAAATAACAGAATGTATCAAGTGTATCATCATCATGGGGATTCTCAGATTGCCCAAAGAGGCATCAGAATGATTTACAGAAGGTTCAGAGGTCGGAGTGGAGATCGGAAGGCAAGGATCAAATAATGTCAGATAATTACTACGCAATTTCCAATGCTTCAGATTTTATTTAGGTTTCAATTCTTAGATGATGCAAGGCATAAGCTCTAAATTTCCAAATGCGATTTTAACCATCAGCAAGACTCGAATCAGAGTGGTGCGGAAGCAAGATACTTAAGCAAATGAATTATAGTCTACCCATTCCTCACTGGTCAGAATTTAAGTTCCTATAGGGAAATCCTAAAGCAAATTCTCAGAGGTTGTCTTACGAGCGTCTACAGTGGAAACTTAGTGGTCCAGACTTCACAGGTCAAGGGTAAATGTATTACGAGTCGCAGCCTGTGAGCTCTGATACCATAAATTGTAACACCCCAACCCGACAAGGGTAAAGATATGACGATAATGGATTCATATCAGATCAAAACAGAGCATACATCTACAGTAATACAAAAATCTCAAAGGATTACAAGTGAAATACTGAGTCTACAAGGTTACAACGAAAACTTTCAAAACTAATTCTAAACATAATAACTTCAGTCCAACTCTAATCCAGAATAGCTACCAAGCCTTCTAAGTCCAGAGGTACACTCTCACTCATCCCCAGCTTCCTACTAAAACCTGCCGCAGGAAAAGAAATGCGGCTGAGCTACGAGAGCTCAGTGAACAGATATATAGATGACAGAAACAATAGTAGAGAACAATACAGAAACAAATCAGAGATACAGATTATACAGATACAGAATTAAAGTGAAAGAATAGGAAAGGAGTAAGGGTAAAAGAAACAAAATGAGAAAGAGATAATGTACAAACCAGGTTTAGGGAAATACAGAAATCCATCACGAGTCCAGAGATAACAGATAATATCATAACAGAGTAATCATATAATAATCCAGAGGGGATACCTCTCAAGTAACAGATAATATGAGGGGTGACCTTATGTATCAAATCGGAGTGATCAGCTCCCAGATATATGTGAAAGACGTGTATCGCACACACCATCAGTCACCAGATATAATAATAACATATAACATAAACAGATAACAGATAACAGATAACAGAGTCAGAACTAGGATGCATCCATGCGCCCCCTGTGGCCAGAAACTCCTCAGAACACACCAGATAAAATAAATCCGGGACGGGACAGGTCATCACTCTCCTGCCCTAGAGTCATGCCATCGGTGCATCAATGACATGGACATGAAACCCTCATACCTAGTGATTGGCTCGGATATCAGACTGTGGTCAGGGTCAGATTTCATATAATAAACAGAGTCATATCTACGGGTTCATGGCAGAAGGGTCATGTCAAAATTTCAGAATAAGATAATAAGGTTTAAATCAGAATTTATCAGATTAAGTTTAATATCAAAGCTTAAGTTCAGATTAAAAGGTTTATTTCCAATAGTCCAAAAGAGTATATCAAAGGTTAATAATTACAAGTTTATAGCAATAATTCATTTCAGAAGTTCCTGTCAAGAGTTCATTTAAATCAGTCCTTTAATAATGGTTTTCATTGAAATGATCTTTCAAAATAGTTTTCATAAAATGGTCTTCCAAAACTTTTAGTAACTTCCATTTTAAATGGTATAGTTTCTTTTTAAAATAGCTTTTAATAAAGGTTCAAAATCAATTAGGTTCAGATAAGGATTTAACAGGTTAAGGTTTATACCAAAATCAAATCAAAGTTTACACAGATATATCAGGTTAAGGTTCAGAACAAGGTTCACAGATCAGATTCAATCAAGATTCACAAATTCAGGGTTCAGAACAAGAGATCAATCAGAGTTCAGGAAAAAGGTTCAGAATACAAGAATCATAGCAGAGGTTCAAACAAAGATTCAAGATAAACAGATCACAACAGAGATTCACAAACAGAGGGAAACATAGCAATGGTATAGGGAATCCTAATAAGGAAAATGAAATACTGAGAGAAAAGGGAAAGAAACACCCTTACTGAAATAGAGCAGAATATTTGTACCTTATTAGCACAGCAGAAATCAAACAAACACAGAAACAAGATCAAGACTTCTCCTTCTTCACACCTAAGGAAGAGGAAGACAGAATTACTAAAGATTCTATTTCAGATTATTACTTTTAGTTTATCTCTTCATTTTAAGTACTTTCTATTTTTAGTAACTTTCCAGATTTAGTAAGTTCCCATAATTAACAGGTTTTCAGAATTAACAGATATTACCATTTCAGATTAGGTTGGACCCTTATTCAAAGATTATTATGGAATAACAGGATATTTTACCAAGTTACAGAAGTTTAGGGTTAATTCTGACATGTTCACAAAGTTTAGGGTTTTAAATGTAACTTCATCAATTTCCAAGGTCATTAGTGAAAATACTTTAAGTTACAGAATTATATACTCATTTTATTCAGAAATACATTTTATTCCCTTAAGTTTCACAATTTACAGATTACACCCCTTTAGTTACATAATTTACAAAACCAACCTTATAATTACATATTTTACAAATTAAACCCTACAATATCCATATTTACCAACCAAGCATATTATATTTCAAATTTACAGAATATACCATCAGAATTCAGTACTTTACATATTAGACCCCTCAGAATTCAGAATTTACATATTTAGCCCTTTAAGTTTACAAAACATATATATTAAGTCATAATTCATAACAATTACATAATTAGCCCAAAAATCCTCAAAATTACACAACAACCTTTTTATATCAGTATTAACACAAAACAACTTCAGAATTCTAGATTTACACTTTTGGTCCCTCACTTTTAATTAATTCCAATTCGAAACCCTAATTTCCCATTAATTCATTATTATGCAATATTTACACTTAGGACCCCAAAGTTATATTTTTCCCACATTCTTACAGATGTATATGATCTTACAAAAATATCCCAGAAGTTTCAAAGTTGGCAAAACAGGTCCTTATACATTTTATTGCAAATCGGTAGGACTTTTTAACAACAAATACAAACCCTACTTTTCACCAATCATTGAACCATCACTTATTCATACTTAAAACAAATTAAATGCTCAGATTCATGCCCAAGAAAACAAACCCTAGAAGCCACGATTTTTATTTTATTTGTTTTCTTTATTTTCACAAAATCCGGTTTATCCAATAATTCACTACGTTAATTTTAAGCTTCTAAAAATCAAAACCATATTTTTCCCAGATCATATTACTCATAAGGAACCCACGAAAAATAGATAACATGCCCAGAAAAATCTTTTAACATATATTGCATATTTACGTACGTTTTAGACATTAAAATTACAACGACTTGATTTAGGCTACTATAATTCGATCTATCATTTTTTCCAGGTCTATTACATCATATGAGGTCTAAATAAAATAGCTATCATGTCCAGAAATTCGGATTACATATATTTGTGATTTACGTGTTTTATGACCATTATATTTTCATACGTATAGAATTAGCATGAATGGATCGATTTACATATTTTATATGAGTTATATAACATCTAGAGATCACAGGAAAATTTCCATATTAATTTTAACACATTTGGTTTAGTCGCAAGAATTATTACCTTGTTTTAGAGCAAATCGACAAGAAATTAAGAACAAGGACGAACCAAGGAGAAAACGCAGCAACCCTTAATTTTCCTAGCTTCCTTGAACCTCCAATAACACCAGAAAATTACTTGCTCAAGCCCAGAATTCGTGTGCTATCCTTGGTCGAATTATTTTAGATCGCTTAGGGTTTTTAGTTTAGTCGGTTTGTGTTTTTGGAATAAAAATAAAAGAGATGTGTTTTAATATTGTGGAAACCGACTAAGGGGGGGCAAGATCAGAATTTTTGGCCCATAGAATCAAAATATATATTTGGGTTGATTTGATTTAACTTTCCTTAATTTATTTTTGCATTTTATTTAATTAAAAGGATAAAAACATTATATTTATTTATTTGTAACATTTTCGGAATTATATATATAAATGTGTAAGATTATTTTTGAACATGTAAAATGATGAACATTGTCCCAGAAATTATTTTGTTTCAGATATAATTCGATGTCAAAAGTTTTGGAATTATTTCGGAATTTTATAAGTTATTTAATAAGGTTTTATATTATCAGGGGTAATTTGGTAATTTTACGCGTTATCTGAATTTCAGGTATTACAGCAATGGCTTAGGTAAATCCTAAACGAATCAAAACAAGAGATCAAGAGAAACGAAGGCACTTTACAAGAAGGGCAGAATATATGTACCTTATTAGCAGAACACAAGGATAGCAAATCACAAGGATCAAATTACTCCTTCCTCGAACCTAATGGAGTAGAAGACAGAAGTTCAAAAGGGTTTTCCGTTATCTTTCCATTTTAAGTAACTTTCTATTTTTAGTAACTTTCCAGATTTAGTAACTTTCCAGATTTAGCAGGTTTCTATATTTAGCAAGATTATACCCTCACAAATTAGGTTAAGTCATTAATTAAGCCTTATTATGGGATTAAGGTATATTTTAGCAAGTTATAAAAGTCTAGGGTTATTTATGACAAGTTTTCATTGTTTAGGGTTTTAATTGTAATTATATCAAAGTTAAGGGTTTTAAATGAAACTATTACAAATTACTAGTTTAAACCACATAATGGATTCAGAATCACACTTTAGTCCTTTAAGTTTCAATATTTACAACTTACACCCTTTAGTTATTAAAATTACAAAATAAACCTTATAGTTACATAATTTACAATTTAACCCTTACTATATTCATAATCACATCACAAGCCCCTATATTTACTAAATTACAGAATATACCCTCATAGTTATGCATGGTACAATTTAAACCTCCATGTTTCACATATTTACACATTTGGTCCCTTTAGTTTACAAAACTTATAATTTAAGTCATAATTCCAAAATAATTACACATTAAACCCATAATTACCCAAAATTACATATTACCTCCCTAATAATATTATTTACGCAAAATAATCACAAGTTTTCTGAATTTACACTTTTAGTCCCTCTAATTAATTTAATTATAATTCGAACCATAAAATAACAATTAAATCATGTTCTTGCAAATTTTACACATAAGGACCTCATCTTATAATCTTTACACATTTGGACTGACCTAATTAACATTATAAAAATAACCTTTAAGTTTCAAAGTTGGCAAAACAAGCCCTTGTTATTTATTTACAAATCGTATAACACTTTTAATTCACAAAATAAAACCCTAACTCATCTAATCAACAACCAATCATTACCTCATCATTAGATAGCATTTAATGACTAGAATTAAAGTACAAAACCTAATCCTAATTTGTTCTAGGGTTTCTATTTATTTTTCTTCCATTCGACACAATATATACGATTTATAAAATAATTAGTTACGATCCATTCAAGCTTCTACAATTCGAACTAGTATTTTTCCCAGACCATATAAGTCGTATATAGTCCAAAATAATTAATTACCACTCCTGGATAAATCGTATAACACGTATTGGATTTTATATATGTTTTTTGCTCTCAAAATTTGGTACGATCCATTTAGCATGCATGATTCGATTTGTATAATTTATTTAGGTCTTATATGATCAAAATAACATAAGAAAAATATCACAAGCAAGATCGAACATACAAAAGGGATAAAACAAAATTATACCTCTCGCTAAAGCCAATTCGACAAAACAATTTACTAGCGATCAAACCAACAAATCCCACGACCTCCAAACAATTTTCTAAACTTCCTTTGATGATGTAGAGCTCCAGAAAAATAAGCCACGAATTTTATTTGGTCGAATGAAGGCTGGTCGATTTTTGTAAAGGGTTTCAAGGTTTCGGTATATATTTTCTATATATAATAAAATATAAAAACATATATAGTTTATAAGGATCAATGAATTTCGGCCCAAGGAAGTCTAATTAAGCTCAAATACTGATTGTGATCTTTTCCTAATTTTATTTGCATTTATCTTGTATTTTATTTAATTTATTTTGTATTTTTAATAATAATAATACCCGAATTATATATAAATCGGACAAAATAAATACTTTGTATATTTTGTACTTTTCTAAATGTTAAAATGTAGTCACAAAAATTATTTGGCTTCATATCTAGTTCATTCCTGAAGGTTTGGAATTTATTTGGTGATTTATATGCTTTAAAATCAATTTTTAAAATTGTAGGGGCATTTTGGTCATTTTGCACATTTTGTATTTTTAGGTATTACACTGCTTCAGCCCAAAAAGTAGTTGGTAGCTTAGAATCAGCTAACATTGTTCTAGCAGCCTCAATTAGTGTCCTATTTCTCCTCTCAGCAACACCATTTTATTGAGGAGTTCTAGTTACACTATACTGTCTCATAATACCCTTCACCTCACAAGACCGATTCATATCCCTATTCTTGAATTCAGTTCCATTGTCACATCTTATCACCTTAACCTTATGATTAACTAGGTTTTCTATCCTTATAATGAAAGACTTAAGGATTCCACTAGTTTCATCCTTAGTTGCAAAAAAGAAAACCCAAGTACACTTGCTAAAATCATCAGTGACAACTAGGCAATACATCTTTTTCATCAAACTTTTTACAAAGGTTGGTCCAAATAAATCCATGTGCAACATATGTAAAGGCTGACTTATAGAGTTCACTATTTTGGTCTTACAAAAGGCTCTATATTGCTTTCCCTTCTGACAAGCAATACATATTTCATCAATTTCAAAAACTTTTGAAGGTAAACCTCTTACAAGATTTCCATTAACCAATTTATTCATTGTTTTGAAATTTAAGTGTCCAAGCCTTCTATGCCAAAGCTTAGATTCATCAGATGCAGCCTTTGCAAAGAGACAAGTTGTCACACCCCAAAAATGGCGCAGCAGAATGGCATTCACGGGGTATGACCTCATAGTCAAGAACACAAGGTGTCACCATAGAGAAATACTAAATGTATAACATAAGACAGATAATAGTTGCAAACTCCCACAACCGGGATACGTACAAAGATCCAAGATAAACATAAGTCTCAAGATTTAAACAACGTCACTAAGGAATATCAAATGCAACTCCACGAGATATAACCCGGGAGGGTCTTGTCTTAAGTCTTGCTAAGCCAGACAATAGTCAACCTTCTAAGCAGCTTCAATAACACCTGAAAAAGGTACTAGAAAACGTCAACATAATGTTGGTGAGCTTGTAGGTTTAAAAGTAAAACCGCTGAGCTGTGATAGCATAGTGTAGGACAAAAGTGAGCATGATAACCAATTATAAGCACAAGTCAAAACAAACTAGTGTCGCGCCAACTGAACCTGCCACGCTGGTTGCACACATAAACATACACTTTGGGGAGCTACTCCGATAGATCTATCAACACGTAGGCTCTCAACAGAGAGTTAACAGTTGCGCAGTCATGGTTGCACAAAACAAACACGTCACAGCATATAATCGCATCAACACACATAATGTCCAAAAACATGAAAACAGTATAATCACAGCATGAAAACAGTTAAAATATCATTTGAGTACCATTTTCTCCCAAGGAAAAACATAATGAAAAAGGGGTTATGAGAACTCCCCTCAAGCAAGCAAAGCACAACAAGATCTACAGAAGTAAAGTACTCGGCAGCTCTCAAGTATCGACACTCACGGACTTGGCACAAACTAATAAAGTAAACTCGCCTTAAAAAAATCTCCAAATGTAAAAGTTCCAAAAGCTAACTATCCCAAGTAGATTCCTTTTAATTTCCAAAATCTCTTTCTTATATTAGTTACTAGCGTTTGGTATCAACGGGTGTGTAGTGACGACACGACCTAGACTTAAGTGGACACATGCCAAGCAAAAATGACCAAGACGTAAACGAATCGAAGTAAACTTCATATAGCAACATGACAATTTGAAGCAATACTCCAAAATAATCTCTATGACAACCTGAAATTTATTGATAAATCCTTAAGACTTAATATGTTACTTGAACGAATGGTCGGATACTTATCCGATTCATCAACTTGACATAATCCTATAATATCCTCAATGCTACTCTAATAATACCTCTTGTCTTGCGTGCCCTCGAAACATTTAATAACTTTTTATTATAAAACTTTCCGTTTTAAGTTATTAGTTTCGTTTAAATATTAAATAAACAAGTTATTCAATATTTATTATATGAAACATTTTTATTTGTTTACTTTTCTTGTTTTATATATATGTTTATAAGTTTTTGAATAAATTGGTTTTGAGTTATTATTTGTTTCGAGTCAAAAGTCCGAGTCATCACTCTCGGCTTATATAATAAATCACAATGTCTTATATCTAATATACTCTAAAAGTCCATGTTACGGCATTGTCGGAGTCAAACCGAGACTAGAAAGTCACGGTGACACCGACGTGGCACAAATCATCACAATTATATATATATCACAAATCAAATCTATATTTCGGTTACCGGCCCTAATCCTACGGCTCTGCAACACTTATCCGCAATCAATCAAACTCCAATCCATTTCTCGACCTAAGTTACACTTCAACAACAACAACATCTTTGCCAAGACCCTAATGGTCTCGGCCTACTCTCTCGGCACTAACAATAACCACAACAACATCAACCAGCAATAACAACAACCCAACCTCGACAACTTCAACCTTACAATACAACTTCAACAACAATAGCAATCCAATGCCGAGACCCTAATGGTCTCGGCCTATTCTTTCTCGGCACCAAATGACACCAAACGGACCTAAGTCCCATTCGGCCACAACCCGCAATGACAACAACAACAACAGAACAATTTACCAATTCCCCGAATCCAACAATTTCTAGTCCTAGTCTCTCGGCCACATTCCGATTACCAACAATCCCCATTCGACTAGTCCTAAATCCAACTCTCGACTGCAACACAACCTTATCCAAATCAATCCGAAACAAAATAAATATAAACAACAACAAGATGAGTAGCTCGTTTAGTACCACAATCAAAAAATAATAAACACAACCGTGAGCTTAGGTTCACGGTTTGACTCGACTCGTCAACCAAACACAACCTAGATACCAAACAATTTGTTATTTCACATTTTTATTTATAAAAATGAGTTTTCCAATCGTTTTAACCTTAAGCCCGAACCTAATGATGAAAAACATGACTCGATGAGTCACGAGTCAACTCACACTGGGTCACCCATGCGCGTGACTCTGTGTACCTTACCTTTTCTTCTCGATCTACGAACTAGGGATGGTTAGGAGTGGTGAGGGTGGCTCGTTGATGGTGAAAGGGTGGTGGTGAGGTGTTTTTACGGTGCATGTGGTAGAGATAGTTGAAGAGGAGGTCGCGGTGAGTATTTTGGTGGTGGTGGTGTGGCGTTGTGAGTGGCGGTGGGGGTGGTCGGGGTGGCCGAAATATGCGGCCGGAGAAGAAGAGAGGGAGAGAGAGTAGAGTGCGGCTGTGTGTGTGAGGAAGAAATGGAATAACCCTAAGTGTGTTACAACTTATGCTTATATAGTACTAGGACTAGTTTTAAATGTACAAGGTCCCTCAAGGACTGAAGTTGAAACTTGGGCGTGGGGGTGGGAAGTGGAAATTTGCCAAACTTTCTATACCACATAACCGGGATAGATTTAAGTATCGAGACGACTTCCCGAGTAATTTTAATGCTTTCCATTGACCTTAAAATAAATTTTCCAATAAAATTGATTATAAATACCCGTATTCTTGTCCCGAGGTATCAAAATTAATTTGATTCGCGTTTTTAAACTAATTATTGTGCCAAGCCGCGACGTGCTACATTCTAGGTCTACAAGGACTCGATACAAACAATGGGTAAGGACCATGAAAAATTGCGGGTTGTTATAGTCTATCCCCGTTAAGAGAATTTTGTCCTCAAAATTCAATTGACTAATGGCCTGAGCTTGATCGGATAGTATTCACCCTTCGATTTGGCTGCACACAGGAAGGTAAGGGTGTGGGTGTCAATCCAAATAGTACCGGGTGCTACTTCCCAATTGGTACTATCAATACCTCCTAACCTCATGTAGTCACACGAATGAAACCACATAATAATCACACAGTAAGGCAAGCTTTCCCGTCCTTGAGTAAATTCGTCAAAAACCTTAGGCATCTTTTCGGTAGTTTAAGTTAATCCTCAACTGAAATCTAGCTTAACCCCGCAACTCATCAAACAAGAACTGTCATGAGGTTAAGCTAAACCACAAATTTAAGCCCAGTAACAACTTGATTTCAGCTTAATCTCACAACTCATCAAACAAGAACTGTCATGAGATTAGGCTAAAATCAAGTTGGACCTAACCTTAAACTACAGAACAACTTGAACCTAACTTAACTCCACAACTCATAAAACAAGAACTGTCATGGGATTAAGTTAAATATCAAGTTGTAAGAAAAGAACTCAACATTTTTGAAGTATTGGCTCAATTTTTGATCGCTTTCAAATAAACAAATCAATAAACACACAAAGTGTAATACCTGAAATTCAGATAACATGTAAAATGACCAAAATGCCCCTACTACTCTAATTATTTAATTAAAAGCTATTATAAGCATCAAATTAATCCGAACTATGTCAAATAAATTACATATGAAATAAAATAAAATTAAGATAAGGCTTTTAATAATTTTTACATGTCCAAATAATTTTTGTACTACCCTACACTCATATAAGAATCGAATTATGTATACATTTAATTAGTTATGTTTTATATTGTTTTAAAAGTAAAGATTATGACAACTAAATTAAGGATATGATCAAGACCAAATCAAATTCTGATTTTTCTTAACAATATGGGTCGAAATTTATGCAAGCCATTCCCTAAAAATCAGATCTCCCATTCTACATATTTTATTCTCCATATTTCTTCCTAATTTACAAAACCGTGTAAACCACAAACACCAAATAATTCACCTTTCATTCCATACGAATTTCTGGAGGTCCAAAAGCAATTTTTCTGAGTTCAATCTATTGCTAGGAAGCCAAGAAAAATAGTCATTCGAATTATAAAGGCCTAAATTCATTGGTGTCGAATTTTTGTTCAAAAGTGAGGTAAATTCCATTTTAATTCGTACGACCCTTGTATAATTCATTTTCCATTTTTCCTGAGTTCCTCATATCACATATGATCTGTGAAAAATGATTACAAGGTTTGTTGGTCGCGTTTGTGCTCGTGGGGAATTTTTGGTTCTTGTTATCCGTTCGAGAAGTGTAAATTCGTTCAGCCCATTCTACGCGTCCCCTATTGGGTTTGGTATTTTTCTCACGTCTCTTATATCATATAAGTCTCAAATAAAATGATAAACATGAACCATGCATGCTCCATGAATTATTTGAGAATTAAACCTTAAAAACGTGTTAAAACTATAAATAATTATGTATGAATTTTCTGGGTGTGAGGCTTAATTTTTCTGAGCTCTATATAATCCATATAATCTGTTAAAAATAGTGGTTCGAGTTTTAGAGACCTATATAATTCGTAGTGGAATTAATTTTAAAACCGGATTTATGAAAAATATAGAAAAGAAATAAATAAAATGGAAACCCTAAAGAAATCGACCTAGGGTTAGGGTTGTGGCATGGAATCTGGTCATTAATATTTGTTTAAGGTTGTTGGGAATCATGAGCCAATGATTGGAGAATTTATATTAGGGTTTGTAATTGTTTTGTGTATTAACGAATTAAAAATAAAAAGACAAGGGTGTGTTTTGTAATTTATAAAACTTGTGGGGTATTTTTAGAATATTATTTAGATCAGTACTAAAGTTTAAAAATTATAACATAAGGGTGTCATGTGTAAATTTGATATTTTAGAGATTTATTTTGGCAAATTAAATAAAATATTATTCGATTTACAATTAAATTAAATTGAGGGACTAAAACTGTAAATTCTAGAAACTTGAAGTTATTTTGAGTAAATAATAATGTTAAGAGTGTTTTGGGTAATTTTGAGTATTTATGGGGCTAATGTGTAATTATTATGGAATTATGATTTAATTAATAAGTTTTGTAAACTTAAGGGACTAATTGTGTAAATTCTGAAATCTGAGGGGCTGAATAGTAATATATGTAAACTCTGATGTGACATTCTGAATTATGGTAAATAAGGTGCTTGTTTGGTAAATATGGATATTAAAGGGATTAAATCATGAATTATGTAAATATAAGGTTTGTTTTGTAAATATTGTAATTAGAGGGGTATAAACTGTAAAATTATGAAACTAAAGGGATTATGATGTCATTCTGAATAAAATGTGTATTAAATCAGTAACTTGAAGTATTTTCATTTGATACCCTTGAAATTGATGAAATTACAATTAAAACCCTGAACTTGTGAACTTGCCATAATTAACCTTAGGCTTCTGTAACTTGTGAAGAAGGACTTAATTAATCTGAAATGATAATATCTGTTAAATCTGGAAACTTACTAAATCTGGAAAGTTACTAAAAATAGAAAGTTACTTAAAATGGAAAGGTAAACTAAAAGTAATAATCTGAATTAGAATCCGTAGTAATTCCGTCTTCTACTTCTTTAGGTGTGAAGAAGGAGAAGTCCTGATTTCTGTTCTGTGTCTGTTTTGCTTATTCTGCTTTGCTAATAAGGTACAGATATTCTGCCCTTTTTCAGTAAGGGTTTTTCACCCCCTTTTCTTTCAGTTTTTCATTTTCTTTATTAGGATCTCCGATACCACTGCTATGTTCCCTTCTGTTGTGAATCTTTGTTGTGATCTGTTTGTCTTGAACCTTTTGTTGAACCTCTGCTATGATTCTTTTATTCTGAACCTTTTTCCTGAACTCTGATTGTAAACTGGTTTGTGAACCTTTGATGTGTTTCTTCTATTCTGAACCTTTCTTGAACCTTTGTGTTTTGATCACTTGTTCTGAACCCTGAATTTGTGAATCTTGATTGAATCTGATCTGTGAACCTTGTTCTGAACCTTAACCTGATATATCTGTTGTAAACTTTGATTTGATTTTTGGTATAAACCTTAACCTGTTAAATCCTTATCTGAACCTAATTGATTTTGAACCTTTATTAAACTACATATGAAACTGTTTAAGAAAAGCTATTTTAAAAAGAAGTGATACCACTTGAAATGGAAGTTACTAAAAGTTTTGGAAGACCATTTTTATGAAAACTATTTTGTAAGATCATTTCAATGGAAACCATTATTAAGGGATTGATTTAAATGAACTTTTGACAGGAACTTCTGAAATGGATTATTGCTATAAACTTGTAATTATTAACCTTTGATATACTCTTTTGGACTATTGGAAATAAACCTTTTAATCTGAACTTAAGCTTTGATATTAAACTTAATCTGATAAACTCTGATTTAAACCTTATTATCTCAATCTGAATTGTTGACATGACCCTTCTGCCATGAACCCTTAGATGTGACTCTGTTTATTATATGACATCTGACCTTGACCACAGTCTGATATCCGAGCCAATCACTAGGCATGAGGGTTTCATGTCCATGTCATTGATGCACCGATGGCATGACTCTAGGGCAGGAGAGTGATGACCTGTCCCGTCCCTGATTTTATCTGTTATGTAGGAGAAGAATCTGGCCTACTGGGGCGCATGGATGCATCCTAGATCTGATCTGATTTCTGTTATCTGTTATTATGTTATCTGTTATATATATCTCTGGTGACTGATGGTGTGTGCGATACACGTCTTTCACATATATCTGGGAGCTGATCACTCCGATTTGATACATGAGGTCACCCCTCATATTATCTGGTTACTTGAGAGGTATCCCCTCTAGATTACTTATGTGACTACACTGTTATGATATTATCTGTTATCTGGGCTCGTGATAGATTTCTGTTCCCTTTATTCTTACACCTTATTTATTTCTTATTCTTATTTCGTTTCACTTATTCCATTTCTTATTCCTATTCTTTCATTTGACTTTGTTTCTGTATGATCTGTATTTTCTGATTTCCTTTGTACTGCTATCCGTTATCGTTTCTGTTATCTATATATCTGTTCACTGAGCTTTTGAAGCTCAGCCGCATTTCTTTTCCTGCGGCAGGTTTTTAGTAGGAAGCTGGGAATGAGTGAGAGTGTACCTCTGGACTTAGAAGGCTTGGTAGCTATTCTGGATTAGAATTGGATAGAAGATATTATGTTTTAGAATTAGTTTTGAAAGCTTTCATTGTAACCTTGTAGATTCAGTATTTCATTTGTAATCCTTTGAGATTTTTGTATTACTGTAGATGTATGCTCTGTTTTGATCTGATATGAATCCATTATTGTGATATCTTTACCCTTGTCGGGTTGGGGTGTTACAATTTATGGTATCAAAGCATAGATTTAGAAGGTTGAGAAGCTTCAACTAAGAGAGATGGGTATTCCTGTTTCCTCCAAAATCAATAGTGCATGCTCTAAGTATATCTCCTAAAGTCGAATAGTATGCTTACCCTGATCATCGGTATAGGAATGGTAGGTCTTACTCAATTCTAACTGTGCTCCTAATGCATCCTATAATGTCTGAAAAAATTGTGACGCAAACCAATGTCACAATCCGATATAATAGATATAGGCGTTCCTCTTGTGTGTCGCTCTAACTGGATTTCTTATCTTTGAATATTGCGGGGGCATTGGTCAAACCAAAGGACTTAACTTGAAAACTCGAATTGCCTGTATATCGTTCTTAACGCGGTTTTAGAGTTGTCAGTCTTGTGCACTCTCAACTAATGATATTCGGGTTCGGAATCTTTCTTCGAGAAGTAACGCATATCATGAAATTTTGTGTCTCTCCGGGAGTTAAGTTGATGCGTATCTCAATTCTTCAAGGAGGGGTAAATCCTGTTAGGTCTTTACGAAGTACTCCAGGGAGTCTTTAGCACGCGAGGTATCTTTGAGTTTCTGCTCGTCCTACTAAGCGCACTGAAATAGGCGGTTTTATAGTAACTATCGAGTGATTAGGCTTCATGAAATGCCTCGTCCATTCTTGAGCAAAATCATTAAAAAAATTTTAAGCTAAGTAGCAACTTTAAACTTAATCTCACATCTCATCAAATAAGAACTGACATGAAATTAAGTCAAAAGTTGTTAAAAAGCTTACCGTTTTTTTTTTTTTTTTTTTTTTTTTGGAAGAAAAGAAGATTTTTAGTCAAAGTTTGGGGTTGCTCAAAAATGAATGGGTGGCATTTTAGCACTCCAAGATCTTACTACCAGGTGGGGAAGGTTTGAACCATCTTATTGGTTTCTACCTTTTTGGTCATACACTATTTCAATCTCATAACTAAGAGCTAGGACACTAGGCTTCGCCTTAACAGAGGCATGAACTAAGTGGAAACAAATCTATAATCGACGTCAGAATCAAACAGTATGAAAGTCTATCATCCGTTTAAGGAGAACATACCCGTCACGAGATTCGGGTTCTGGCGTCCTTCTTCAGCGTTCATCACGAATACCCGCCCACGAGCTGGGTTGCCATTGTTTCTAGTGTTTCCATTAGTCAATAAGACCTGATTCTGGTTATTCTGCACTTGCCCTTGTGCCCTATTCAGCTTAGGACACGTGTTTCGGAAATGATCCATGCTCCCACACTCATAACATGTCCTTGGGTAAATGACATTAATTGGAGTCGCCTGCATGGCTGCTGCTCGACAATCCCTTGCAATGTGACCAGTTTGATTGCAGTTGAAACAGACTAGGCAGGGTTTAGTCTCCAAGTGGTGGTAGTTACATTTGGCACACTTAGGGTGAGAACCTTCATATCCCTTACGGCCCGAGCTCGTTGCCACAAATCCTTTTCCCCATTTCGCCTTATTGCTGTCACCATTTTCATCTCCTTGCTTACTTGGCTCACTCACGGTCTTCCTCTTATCACCACTCTTGGACAATGTCCCATTCCTAACCATTTCATCCGTTAAGGTTGCAGATTTCAGTATCGTGCTCTGAAGGGTAGGGGGCTCAGTTGCTTTCACCATCCCGCAAATCTCAGGGACCAAACCATAGATGTACCTCTCAATTCTCTTAGATTCAGGAGTGACCATGTGAGGTACCAGTCTAGCAAGCTCATGGAATTGATCCATATAAGTCGTATGATCAGCTCCTACCATGGTATGGTGGTAGAACTCATGTTCCAGTTTCTGCATCTCATTGTCTGGACAATACACCTCTTTTAACAACGCCTTAAATTCATCCCAACTCATCCCTATGGCAGCTTCTCTGCCCTTAGACTGAATTTGCATATTCCACCAAGTCAATGCTATTCCAATCAATGAACAGGCAGCATACTTCACCTTCTGTTGGTTCGCACACTCACTTATGTTAATCACTGATTCCATCTTCTCGACCCATCGAGTATAAGCTATCGCACCTCCATTGCCATCAAAGTCCAACGGTTTGCACGCGGTAAATTCCTTGTAAGTACATCCCTTGTTACCGTTGTTGTGGTTCCTGACATTGACGTGATCACTTCCACCGTTGTTGTCCGTTTGATCATTCCAACTCACGTTGTTCCTTTGGTTGCTGATATGGTCGCCAACTTGGGTGACGATAGTAATTAACAGTTCCCGTAGTTGTTGGGCGATAATAGTAGCAACATCAGGAGTCTCATTGCCGGCATCGTCGCTTCCCGTGCCGCGACCTCCTGCCCTACCTCCTCGTCCACCAGTCCTTCCACCCCTCGGTGGTGGAACACCTCGGTTAACTTGAGTCGACCTTCTTGGAGGCATGATTCTACAAAGTAGGACATTGGTAAACGTTAGATAGGAGATAGGTAGGATAGGTCGGTATACGTGTCGTACTACTACACTCAACTTCCTATCTGACAATCCATGAATTTGATAAGTCCATGCCGCATCATGTTATCGTAAAAACGTTGGCCAGGCGTTTTTAAGATAGCATCATGCTGCATTTACTTATCATCATCACTTAGTGTCATACTATAATGCAAACTATATGAGGATTCTTAGGTTATAGTCTAGGTTAAACCACCTAATTCTATATAACCTGTCTCTGATACCAATCTGTCACACCCCAAAAATGGCGCAGCGGAATGGCATTCACGGGGTATGACCTCATAGTCAAGAACACAAGGTGTCACCATAGAGAAATACTAAATGTATAACATAAGACAGATAATAGTCGCAAACTCCCACAACCGGGATACGTACAAAGATCCAAAATAAACATAAGTCTCAAGATTTAAACAACGTCACTAAGGAATATCAAATGCAACTCCACGAGATATAACCCGGGAGGGTCTTGTCTTAAGTCTTGCTAAGCCAGACAATACTCAACCTTCTAAGCAGTTTCAATAACACCTGAAAATGGTACTAGAAAACGTCAACGTAATGTTGGTAAGCTCGTAGGTTTAAAAGTAAAACCGCTGAGCTGTGATAGCATAGTGTAGGACAACAGTGAGCATGATAACCAATTATAAGCACAAGTCAAAACAAACTAGTGTCGCGCCAACTGAACCTACCACGCTGGTTGCACACATAAACATACACTGTGGGGAGCTACCCCGATAGAACTATCAACACGTAGGCTCTTAATAGAGAGTTAACAGTTGCGCAGTCATGGTCGCACAAAACAAACATGTCACAGCATATAATCGCATCAACATACATAATGTCCAAAAACATGAAAACAGTATAATCACAGCATGAAAAAAGTTAAAATATCATTTGAGTACCATTTTCCCCCAAGGAAAAACATAATGAAAAAGGGGCTACGAGAACTCACCTCAAGCAAGCAAAGCACAACAAGATCTACAGAAGTAAAGTACTCGGCAGCTCTCAAGTATCGGCACTCACGGACTCGGCACAACCTAATAATGTAAACTCGCCTTAACATAATCTCAAAATGTAAAAGTTCCAAAAGTTAACTATCCCAAGTAGATTCCTTTTAATTTCCAAAATCTCTTTCTTATATTAGTTACTAGCGTTTGGTATCAGCGGGTGTGTAGTCACGACACGACCTAGACTCAAGTGGACATACGCCAAGCAAAAATGACCAAGACGTAAACGACTCGAAGTAAACTTCATATAGCAACATGACAATTTGAAGCAATACTCCAAAACAATCTCTATGACAACCTGAAATTTATTGATAAATCCTTAAGACTTAATATGTTACTTGAACGAATGGTCGGATACTTATCCGATTCATCAACTTGACATAATCCTATAATATCCTCAATGCAACTCTAATAATACCTCTTGTCTTACGTGCCCTTGAAACATTTAATAACTTTTTATTATAAAACTTTCCTTTTTAAGTTATTAGTTTCGTTTAAATATTAAATAAACAAGTTATTCAATATTTATTATATGAAACATTTTTATTTGTTTACTCTTCTTGTTTTATATATATGTTTATAAGTTTTTGAATAAATTGGTTTTGAGTTATTATTTGTTTCGAGTCACAAGTCCGAGTCATCACTCTCGGCTTATATAATAAATCACAATGTCTTTGTTGATATAAATAACGCCTAAACACGTTATTAATATTTTTCGATATCTCTACGTTTTGATAATCATAAAATGTAAAATCATTAATCGGAAAATTATGACGTAAACAAGTATTTAGTTGTAAATATCTATTTCTACAACTCAAATCACTTAAGGTATGAATGAAATAATGCTTAATGCATTATATGATCAAAGGAACATTTTCTTAATAACTAGATTTTTTATAAAACATCAAAAACATTTTATATATTTTTGAAAAACATTTTTGGTATTAAATAAAAATGTTTAATCTTTTATAAAAATATGAATTCAAATTTTTAACCAAAATCAGTTAAAATGTTCCAGAAAAACCTTCCCCACAAAAGGACAAAATTGGCCAACGTTCAGTAGGGGCGGCCCCCTTAATTTTGCTAGGCGGCCCCCTTAATAATTAAGGGGACCGCCCCCTATTTAAGGGGACCGCCCCCGCTCCAGTAGGCCTCCAGCTGTCCAGTTTTTCTCCTATAAATACCACCCTTCTCCTGGATTTTTACTCACCTTTTGCACACTAAAACTTTCTGTTCTAAATCCTTTCTAAACATTGTAAATCCTTTGATCATATTTTCTTAAGCATTGGTTTCTAAGTGATCCAAGCTTCCACCACCAAAAGTGCAAAAGAAGAACTCTACTTCAACTAGTGAAGAAGTGTTATTACTTACCTCATTCAATTGTGTTGTTGTGTAAAGTGTTGTATAGTTGTGATAAGTAGATCCTAGTGTAAGTAACTAGTTGTGTTGTAAAGAAGTTGTGTAGAAGTAGTTGTGAATTAGTTGTGAAGTAGTTGTGAAGAAATAGTTGTGAAGTAGTCGTGAAGAAGAAGTCGTGAAGAAGTCGTGAAGCCGTTGTGAAGCTATCGTGAAGAAGTCGTGATCAAGTCGTGTAGAAGTTGTTTATAAGTTGTGAGATTGATTCTAGCTACGATTAGGACTCGACATCTAGCTTTGTGTCGTTAAGCCGGTGTAAGCTAAAGTTGTGTAAGGTTTTCTCCGCCATAAGGGAGTTTGTTGACATAGTGAAGAAAACTCTCGAGTAGGTGACTCGAGGAGTGGAGTAGGGCAAGGAAGGTGTCCTTGTAGCCGAACCACTATAAATCTCCGTGTTGTGGTTTGATCTTTCTATCTCTCTCTTTCATTTCATTATATTTACCTTACTTGCATTACTTATTTATATTTGTATATATATGTTCATATTGATCAAGAGTTGAATTCACATAAGATAGAATCGAAGTTTTTAAAAAGTAAACAAAAGTTTTCATAAATTTAAAAGGACGTAAAACTATTCAACCCCCCTTCTAGTTTTCCACAATTGGTATCAAGAGCCACGTCAAACAAGATTTTTAAAATAAACTGTATTTTAAAACATGAAACGATCTATGGAATCTGAAAAATATTTAGAAGGGCAATCTATGCAAAGACCACCACTATTTGAAAGTGATGGATTTTTATATTGGAAAAATCGATTCGAAACTTATGTGAAGTCAAAAGATCTAGATCTTTGGCATGTTATTACTAATGGTGATTTTTTACCTATTCAACATAATCTTGAAACTAAAAAGGATGAAATTGTACCTTTTGAAAAACAAAGTGTTGATTTAAAAAGAAAACTTTCTAAAAATAATGAGGCTAAAATGGTTATTTATAATGCGTTACCACGTAAAGAATACGAAAGAATCTTTATGTACGAAACCGCAAAAGAAATTTGAAATTCTTTACTAATAACTCACCAAGGTAATAGTCAAGTCAAAGATAATAAAATAGATCTTCTTGTTCAACAATATGAACAATTCACGATTTCGGAAGAGGAATCAATTGATAATGCATTTGCTAGGTTTAACACAATCATCACAAGTTTAAAGGCACTTGATGAGAGTTTTTCTAGTAAGAATTTTGTCAGGAAATTTCTTAGGGCTCTTCATCCAAAATGGCGAGCTAAAGTTACGGATATTGAAGAATCGAAGAACTTGTCAACTCTTCAACTTGACGAGTTGATTGGCAACTTGAAAGTCTATGAAGCAATAATCAAGAAAGACTTCGAGATGGTCAAAGGAAAGAAAGAGCAAAGCAAGTCAATCGCGTTGAAAGCTAGGAAAGCATCAAGTGACGAGGATAGCTCAACCTCCGAAAGTGATGATGAAGAATATGCCATGGCCGTAAGAGACTTCAAGAAGTTTTTCAAAAGACGAGGAAGATTCGTTAGACAACCACATGACGAAAGGAAAACACTCCAAAGAAACAAAGACGATAAAGGTAGCAAGAGCGAGAGGAAGTGCTTCAAATGTGGTGATCCAAATCATCTCATTGGAAGATGTCCTATGATGTCAAAGGAGCAAAACCAAAAGGTGTTCATTGGAGGAGCATGGAGTGACAGTGAAGAAGATGAGAAAGAAACCACAAAAGAGGAGAAGTGTCTTATGGCTAAGACATCAAGTGAGGTACGTTCCGAAACCGAATACTTTAGTGATGAAAATTTATCATTAGATGAAAAAGACCTAGATAACGAATATAATAGGTTATGTATATTAGGTCAAAAAGTAATGACTAAAAATAAATCACTAAAACACATAAATAACCAATTAGAAAAAGAGATACTAGAATTAAAAATTAAACTACATAACTTAGAAAAAGGCAAAGAAGTCTTTGAATGTAATACATGTCAAGAAACTAAAAATGAAAACGAAATACTTAAGGAAGAAATTTGTAGACTTAAAAAATTTGAAAATAGTAGTAATTCACTTAGGGATATAATAAGCATTCAAAGAATATCAGGAGATAAAACCGGATTAGGGTTTAACTCAACTAAGGCTACAACTAGTGAAACTAAAAATGTAAAGTTTGAAAGTGAAACTAGTAATCAAAAATTATTAGAGTCAAAGCCTAAATATATACTTATAAAAGATAGAAAAATACCCATAGCCAATATTGAGGAAATAAAAGCTTTCTACAAACCATCTTTAAAAACCAAAGTAGAAAACTCTAAACCAAAGCTTAGATAAAAACACCTCCTCCTAGAAGACCACCTAGTCCTCACCCTCGGCCTAAAACACCTCAACCTAAAAGAAACCAAAATAGACCAAACCGTCATAATAATAGTTACCCAATGTGGAATTACCCGAATCCACCAAGCTTCAATCCTTGGGGAATACTTCCACCATACATGCATCCTAGTCAACTACAACCCATTTTTGGTTCAAACAACTTTGGATCAATGAGACAATGGGGACCAAGTGGCTAAGTTGCTATCTCATTGGATTATTGGCATCTCTTCCTTGATTGACTTCTACAAGTCAAACATAAACGCCTTGAAGCGCTTGAAGACCACATGTTGAAGACTAAAAGGTACGCTCCTCTTTCATGCTCATCATTATGTGCGTAGAGTAATGAACTAGCCAATTGCATGCCCCCATAAGTTTTTAATGCCTAGTTTAGTTAGTACTTGTATGGTAGTTAGTAGATAATCTCTTATACATATACATAATATAAATATATATATACTATATACATATATAAATATATCCGCACATAACCTAGATACGTCATTTGTTGACTATCTAGAACTAAAAGAAATTGTTCGTCCTCGAACCTTTTCTTCCCCCTTTGCCTCTTTTGAACTTTAACGTTCAACACGAAAATCTTCCGTGTCCACTATCACATAACTCATGGTGATGAAGAGAAGTGAGTTAAGTGGATTAACGTAGAAGTAGCACTTTGACCATCGAGTCAAGAAAACTATGGATGAAACAAACTCCCGTCGCCGTCAGCACCTATCTCCGTCATTACCTCATCATTTCTTAACTCCATTCAACATCTCACGTTTACACAAAATAAAATATATATATATATATATATATATATATATATATATATATATATATATATATATATATATATATATATATATATATATATATGCACTTTTACTCTCACCCCCTAACACATTTGTCGACTTGACATCTTGATCATTTTATCCAAAATTCTCAAGAAATGTTTTCTTAATGAAATGTTAATAAAATGTCAAGTATTCCTTCCTCGTGCCATTAAAACCCAACGTATTTTTGATATATAATAAATCTATATATATATACATAAAATTATTTTGCTATCAGAAACTAAACCCGAACTAATTCCTAGTTTGGTAGGCGGCCCCCTTATTGTTTAAGGGGACCGGCTAGTAAACGGGGGCGGCCCCCTTAATAATTAAGGGGACCGGCCTACTGTAGCTCCCAAAAACGTTTTTCTTCCAATTTCATTTGCCAAACACCCCACTTTTCAAACAACACCCATACTTGCTGCTGCTGTGAACGAACCAAAACCCAAAACCATTCTCCAAATCATCATTCCTGACTAATTTCACAAGGGGCAAACACCTATATTTAGATTAGCAACACATTTTGTAAGTTTTCTAATTCACATTTCATCTAATTCCATTCAATTTTGAGTCTAATCATAATTAGGTCTTTTGCTTAATTTTCTTTTAATCCAAATTTTGTTAAAATTAAGTCTAGAAATCTTATAACCAAATGCTCCCCATAGGATTAGCATGCTTAATCAACCTAGAAACTAAGTAATTAAACACCATTATGTCAAAGCATTGATAAACTAATCACTTATTTTCAAAACTAATCACATTGTTGAATTATGCCATAAACACTTGTTAAAACTAATCACATTGGTTTATTACAACCCACTAATCTTAAAAATATATTTTTCGACTCATAAAAAATGTTTTTGTTAAATATAAGAAAATGTTTGGATTAGGAGCTAGAATCATCAAAATTTGATCATAATTAAGTTCACAACTACTTGTCAAGTTTATAAACACGCAATTAGTTGTTTTAAGTCATCAAGATACATAATTCATATGTATATTGAAATTTCACTAGTTATTTTCATATTGGAGCATTTGGCACAACATTTTGAAAGAAATTTTTGAGTCAAAATCTTAGTTACTTAACATAAACACTCGTAAGAAATAGCTAGATATACAATCCAATGTTTGTCTAGCCACATTTCAAAGTAGCTTATGACGTATAAAAGAACGTTCGGATATTTTTTATTTCTTATCATAATGTCCCTATAACTATTCTTTAACATCATAAAATACATTTTAAGCGAGTTAAAAATTAAAACTAAGGAACATTGTAAACTACTTCTTAGGATTTAAGTTTTAGAGTCGAAGTATGTTTACGTTCCACATAAGTAGCATATATAATATATGCATGTCATTTTCTTATTTTTCTTTGTTGCTTTCTTGTATAGGTGAAAATGCCCAAAACTACAGTCGGTGATGTTTCAAAAACAAAAGAATACATTCCAAAAGTCTCTGCTACTCCAGGCATTTCTCCCGCTATTGCTTGTTTCTATCGTCCCATTGAAGATAGAAACATTCATGAAGGGAGAGTTGTCTATCCATCGTTCTATGAATCCGACTATATCGAACGAATGTTCTCCAACGTTAGTCTTGATTGTCTCTACAAAATCAATGAGCTTATCATTCCCCGCTTTGTTCTTGACTTCTATAGCCAAGTGACGGTGCAAACCGATCCCAATGGTTGTATCCTCATATCCTTTATGATTCAACACGAATTCATTACTCTTACTCTAGCTCAATTCGGTCAAATTCTAGTAATCCCCTACTTTGGTCAAGCCGTCTTCTCTAATGAGTGGGATCTCTCATCTCTTGAGCAATATCGACCTCAACAGGGTCCTTACTACTCTGAGATTCCATCCTCTGAAGAAATTCGTCAATATCTTGGGCTAGATCGTGGTACGACTAGCCGGAGAATCAAGTCAAAAGATGTTGACATCCATGCTAACCAAATCCTCCTCAAGGACTTACGCCCCGACATGAAGCGTTGGGAAGAACTCATTCGTGAGAATGCGTTCGGTACCGGTGGTCACCGTGATCATGTCACGGCGAGCATAGCTCATATGTTGTATTGTATTGTTGCTGAACAGCCGTACAATTTGGCATATCTCTTTGTCTTCCGTATCATGTCCGCCAAAAACACTCATAATGCAAATCTTCCGTATGGCATGTTTCTCACTCGCCTCTACAATCATGTCATGATGCATTATCCACATCTTCAGAGTCCAATTTATGAGTCTGTTCAACCGGTCCTTAATCCACTTGTTCGTGTCCGTGAACGTCGCCCCCGAAGCGACAAGGGAAAATCTCGTAAATCTGTCTCACTTCCACCTCGTGGTTCCACGTCACATCATGAGGAGGAGGGCACAACACGTGCTAGTACCCCATCACCTAGGACCTTCGTTCAAAATCTTCCGGATCTTGATTACACCGAGTATCAAGTTCCTTCTCCTTCCGAACGAACAGACGAACTACTGTTTGAAAGACAAACCGAACTACTCAACACCACACAGCAGATGCACCAAGAAGTACGAGGCGGTTTCAAGTCTATTGGAAAGACACTTGGAAGGATGTTTGGAAAGAAGAAGAAATAGACATGTTTGATGAGTGTTTAGTTGATTATTATTGATGTTATGATTAGACATTTATATGTAGTATTATTATCTTAACATTTGTTTGCTATGACTTTTATTATGTTAGATGATAAACTTATTAGAACTAAGCTACTAGTTTATTTGATATAATTTGCCTATGCTTCTAATATGATTTTTTTCTAGTCTTAAATATGTATATTATTTTAATATGCTATTGATAATATTTAATCATTCTTGATGTACATGATCCAAATGGAACTTGCTGCAAAAACACCCTAAAAATGACCTTTTTCTGGAAAATTTTCAAATTTGGTCGCCTGGGAAATCACCAGATGGGCGGCCCCCTTAATTCCTTAGGCGGTCCCCTTAATTTTAAGGGGGCCGCCCAGCAATTAAGGGGACCGGCCATCTGGACAGTAAAATTTACTGTTTTCTTTTGCATCTTGTGACCACTTTTACCTAGCCCCAGCTACCATTTCTCCTTATGGACGAACTGGTATTGGAATCTTCCTACAAAACCTCAAAAATCAACCTAAACCAACCACATTTTCATACTATAAATTCCCTCCATACAATCACCTCTCATTCCATCATCCTTCATCATCCAAAATCACAATGTTATCACCAAAATCCTCCATCTCTAAGACTCCAAGGATGTAAAGACTTGTTATCATACCACCAAAACAACCTTTTATAGATCTAACCCAAGATGACATCAAAACTCCATCACCACCACCTCAAAATTCATCCCCAAGTGCACCTAATGCACCATCCAAAACACACTCTACCCATGGAGCTTCATCTTCCTCCATTCCATCCACTTCATCCATCAATGACTACATCCACACTCACCTAACATCATCACCAAGAGCATCATCACCACCATCCACTCAAGAACCTTCATACACCTAACTTGCCATTTCCTTATCACCCATCACACCTCTTGATGCTCACTTTTCACCATCACCAACCCCACAACCATTCTTTCCTATACCTTGGGCAATGCTTGAAGCCCATGGTGATAATTGTCTTTGTTGCATCCATAACCGGACCTTAATCTTTGGTCTTAGAGATGAGATACACTACATGTTTTCATCTCTTGAAAACATGATTGCCAACCCACCACCACCACTTCCTCCACCTCCTTCACCCACTACACCACCACCACCTCCATTTTCACCCAATTAAGCATATGCAATGCTTAAAAATAATTTTTCACAATCTTCTTGTAAGCAAGCTCCATGGAAGACCATGTACCTCTAAGACGATTATGTAGTTTCATTAGTTGTTTTTGTTTGTATGCTTGCATGCTTCATGTTGTAATCTTTTGGTTGTGTATTTATACACAACACTTTTATTAAATGAAAGATCTTATTCTATATGCTTGCTTATTGTTGTTACATATACTTGTGCTTCTAACATTTTTTTTTTGCAAGCGTTCCATAGCTCGTTTCCTTGGTGCCCCCAAACAAGGGGGAGTACACATCAAGGGGGAGTTCTCGTCCCGACAAATTTAGATTCTAAAACTTGTCGGCTTAACCTTTTTGATTCTACAAAAAGGGGGAGAAATAGATGTAAACTCACTAAATACTTGTCTAAAAACTAATTTTTAGATTTAATGAGTTTAGATTTTGTAATCATCAAAAAGGGGGAGATTGTTGATATAAATAATGCCTAAACACGTTATTAATATTTTTCGATATCTCTACGTTTTGATAATCACAAAATGTAAAATCATTAATCGGAAAATTATGACGTAAACAAGTATTTAGTTGTAAATATCTATTTCTACAACTCAAATCACTTAAGGTATGAATGAACTAATGCTTAATGCATTATATGATCAAAGGAACATTTTCTTAATAACTAGATTTTTTATAAAACATCAAAAACATTTTATATATTTTTGAAAAACATTTTTGGTATTAAATAAAAATGTTTAATCTTTTATAAAAATATGAATTCAAATTTTTAACCAAAATCAGTTAAAATGTTCCAGAAAAACCTTCCCCACAAAAGGACAAAATTGGCCAACGTTCAGTAGGGGCGGCCCCCTTAATTTTGCTAGGCGGCCCCCTTAATAATTAAGGGGACCGCCCCCTATTTAAGGGGACCGCCCCCGCTCCAGTAGGCCTCCAGCTATCCAGTTTTTCTCCTATAAATACCACCCTTCTCCTGGATTTTTACTCACCTTTTGCACACTAAAACTTTCTGTTCTAAATCCTTTCTAAACATTGTAAATCCTTTGATCATATTTTCTTAAGCATTGGTTTCTAAGTGATCCAAGCTTCCACCACCAAAATTGCAAAAGAAGAACTCTACTTCAACTAGTGAAGAAGTGTTATTACTTACCTCATTCAATTGTGTTGTTGTGTAAAGTGTTGTATAGTTGTGATAAGTAGATCCTAGTGTAAGTAACTAGTTGTGTTGTAAAGAAGTTGTGTAGAAGTAGTTCTGAATTAGTTGTGAAGTAGTTGTGAAGAAATAGTTGTGAAGTAGTCGTGAAGAAGAAGTCGTGAAGAAGTCGTGAAGCCGTTGTGAAGCTATCGTGAAGAAGTCGTGATCAAGTCGTGTAGAAGTTGTGTATAAGTTGTGAGATTGGTTCTAGCTACGATTAGGACTCGACATCTAGCTTTGTGTCGTTAAGCCGGAGTAAGCTAAAGTTGTGTAAGTTTTCTCCGCCATAAGGGAGTTTGTTGACATAGTGAAGAAAACTCTCGAGTAGGTGACTCGAGGAGTGGAGTAGGGCAAGGAAGGTGTCCTTGTAGCCGAACCACTATAAATCTCCGTGTTGTGGTTTGATCTTTCTATCTCTCTCTTTCATTTCATTATATTTACCTTACTTGCATTACTTATTTATATTTGTATATATATGTTCATATTGATCAAGAGTTGAATTCACATAAGATAGAATCGAAGTTTTTAAAAAGTAAACAAAAGTTTTCATAAATTTAAAAGGATGTAAAACTATTCAACCCCCCTTCTAGTTTTCCACAGTGTTATATCTAATATACTCTAAAAGTCCATGTTACGGCATTGTCGGAGTCAAACCGAGACTAGAAAGTCACGGTGACACCGACGTGGCACAAATCATCACAATTATATATTTATATATCACAAATCAAATTTATAGTTCGGTTACCGGCCCTAATCCTACGGCTCGACAACACTTATCCGCAATCAATCAAACTCCAATCCACTTCTCCACCTAAGTTACACTTCAACAACAACAACATGTTTGCCGAGACCCTAATGATCTCGGCCTACTCTCTCGGCACTAACAATAACCACAACAACATCAACCAGCAATAACAACAACCCAAGCTCGACAACTTCAACCTTACAATACAACTTCAACAACAATGGCAATCCAATGCCGAGACCCTAATGGTCTCGGCCTATTCCTTCTCGGCACCAAATGACACCAAACGGACCTAAGTCCCATTCGGCCACAACCCGCAACGACAACAACAACAACAGAACAATTTACCAATTCCCCAAATCCAACAATTTCTAGTCCTAGTCTCTCAGCTACATTCCGATTACCAACAATCCCCATTCGACTAGTCCTAAATCCAACTCTCGACTGCAACACAACCTTATCCAAATCAATCCAAAACAAAATAAATATAAACAACAACAAGATGAGTAGCTCGTTTAGTACCACAATCAAAAAATAATAAACACAACCGTGAGCTTAGGCTCACGGTTTGACTCGACTCGTCAACCAAGCACAACCTAGATACCAAACAATTTGTTATTTCACATTTTATTTATAAAAATGAGTTTTCCAATCGTTTTAACCTTAAGCCCGAACCTAATGATGAAAAACATGACTCGATGAGTCACGAGTCAACTCACACTGAGTAACCCATGCGTGTGACTCGGTGTACCTTACCTTTTCTTCTCGATCTACTAACTAGGGATGGTTAGGAGTGGTGAGGGTGGCTCGTTGATGGTGAAAGGGTGGTGGTGAGGTGTTTTTACGGTGCATGTGGTAGAGATAGTTGAAGAGGAGGTCGCGGTGAGTATTTTGGTGGTGGTGGTGTGGCGTTGTGAGTGGCGGTGGGGGTATGTTGGGGTGGCCGGAATATACGGTCTGAGAAGAAGAGAGGGAGAGAGAGTCGAGTGCGGCTGTGTGTGTGAGGAAGAAATGGAATAACCCTAAGTTTGTTACAACTTATGCTTATATAGTACTAGGACTAGTTTTAAATGTACAAGGTCCCTCAAGGAGTGAAGTTGAAACTTGGGCGTGGGGGTGGGAAGTGGAGATTTGCCAAACTTTCTATAACACATAACCGGGATAGATTTAAGTATCGAGACGACTTCCCGAGTAATTTTAATGCTTTCCATTGACCTTAAAAAAAATTTCCAATAAAATTGATTATAAATAAGCATATTTTTGTCCCGAGGTATCAAAATTAAATTAATTCGCGTTTTTAAACTAATTATTGTGCCAAGCCGCGACGTGCTACATTCTAGGTCTACAAGGACTCGATACAAACAATGGGTAAGGACCATGAAAAATTGCGGGTTGTTATACAAGTCAAACATTCTTTGGGAACCATGTTCTCTAAATTAGCACTGTAAATATTGTCTTTTCTAGGAACCTTAAGCAAAACATGACTTTCATCAGTTAACTTAAAGTCAGGAGACAAGACAAAGCATTCAGTGTCAGTAAAAAGAACATTGTTCTTTTTGTCACACATTTGTGAGACACTAAAGAGGTTAAACTTAAGCTCTTTTACAAAGTACACATTCTCAAAATCTAATTTACCAGTTTTGATTGTACCTTTGCTTGTGATTTTCCCTCCTTTGGGGTTACTTCCAAAGGCAACATATCCTCCATCAATTGGCTCAAAATCTATAAGATATGACATGTTTCCAGTCATGTGCCTTGAGCATCCACTGTCATTAACTCCTTGATCTTGTAACTCCACCTGTGGATTGCCCTGCACATAAAGTAAGAAAATCAGTCTCTCTTGGGGACCAAATCCGTTACTGACTTGGATCTGCCTTATGCATCATTATAATCAAATTTCTTAGGACAATTGATGCACTGTCATGTTTGGAAACATGGTCTAAAACTTATATTTTTGGTTTCCAAACCCAACATGCTGAGGCCTTACCAACATAAAAATGATCCCCCCAAACAGTATTAGTTACTACTTTTGGCTTAGCAGTAGTAACTACTGCTTTTGCCTTAGCAGCACTAAATGCTGTTTTCCTTTGAATGGGTTTTGTTACAGATGAATGTGCCATTTTTGAAAACTGTAACCTTGATTTAACACCATTCACTTTTCTCTTAGTGGGAGCAGTATCAACTTGTCTAGCGGTATTAGTTAATACTGCTAATTTGGAAACATTTTGCTTGGTAGTATTTACAGATACATACCCAGATTTCGTTAACACTGCTCTTGGAACTATATTTCTTTTAGCATTTGGGTGAGTATTTTTAGAAAAACTTTGGTGATTCACCCTCCTAGCATAGTTCCAAACAGGTTTTTGATAGTTATGACAGTCTTGTTGCAAGTGTTCAAAACTACCACAATAATAACAAGCTTTATTGTACATTTGCCTATCACTTCCTAGTCTTTGAGATATCATGTTATTCCAATTTCTCTGATTCCCTCTAGGACTGTGTGTGTTATTCCTAGGTTGCTCAACTTGATCAACAATTTTCCTAGTCAACTTACTACCAAAGTCAGGTTTAACAAACTTTATCTTTTCTACACTAGGCTTAACTGTTTATCTTTCAACCTTAGGTATAGACTCAACCATATCCTCATCATCTGACTCCCAATCTTCAATAATTGGTGCATCAGAATACTTCCTATCAACTATAGACTTTTCCTCATTAGACTTAGCATTACTACTCTCATCTACAGACTGATTAGCAGACTCAATTAAACAAGACAATTCTTTCATAGGAGGCACAAATTTCCCTGTAATGGGAGGGGGAACTTCATTATAGCCTATGCCACTACCTTTCCTCATAAGTTGGCACTCTATTATCTTGTTTACTCCTTCAGATGCATGTTCAAGCCTATTTACTTTACATTGAAAGTTATCTTTTTCCTGTTGAGCTATATCTTTTTCTTTATGAGCTACATCAATCCTTCTTCTAAGTTCTGTGATAAGCTCATCTCTTACATAAATCTCACTCTTTAAAACATTAATCTTTTCTACTAACTCAGTCTCATTTGTTTTAAAGAATTATAGTCTTTTCTCAATAGACTCTTGACCTACTTTATAAACTAAAAAAACCAACTCAGAGTTTCTTAAATCTTCTATTAGTTGATTATTTTTAGCTTTAAGAGACTCAACGGTATCTAAGCAAGATTTATAAGAACAACCAGATTCATTAGATACCTCAGAGTTAGAGCTTGAAGAGGAAGATGAATAAGCCATGAGTGCAAAGTTAGGTCCTTCTGAAGCTTGGTCACTCCAATAATATCCACCCAGGCCATCACAAGACACCAAAGCTATGGAATTAGTTGCTTCCACAGGCACAGTTTTCCTTGAGCTTTCTCCATTCTTGTAGTCTTGGCTCCTTGGTGCCCTGCATTCCCTAGCAAAGTGTTCCTTTCTGTGACAGTTTTAGCATTCAACCTTGAACTTATCAAATCCCATGTTGTCTTTCCCATTGACCTTGAGCTGTCTTCCAGTATTCTGCAAGAATCTCCTTGCCCTCATTGTTAACATAGCCATCTACCACTTCAGATCCATCTCTTCAAGATCATCTGGATGAATATGTTCTAAGTCCTCATGTACAATATGAGGATTATTAGACTGACTAGACAGAAATGCATAGATGAGAGCATCACTCAAGTTCTCAATGTTTGTGGAACTAGTAGTATTAACCTGATTGCTAGCAGTAGTAACCCCATGTGTAGTAGTAACTGCTTCATTGGTACTACTAGAGGTGTTTGAGGAGAACACAAAAGCCATGTTTTGTGAATTAGTACTTGAGCTAGTCCCTTTGACATCTGGTTCATAAACTTTGAGGTTGTTGTAAAGATCATCCAAGCTTATTGTGTCTAAATCATCCTTGTTTCTCCACACAACAACATGTGTACTCCATTCAGAGGACAGGATTCTCAAAAACTTTTGATTTATATCTTCCTAAGAGATCACTTCTCCCAACATCTCTAATTGACTTATAAGTTTTTGAAGTCGATTTGTTACACCCCCAAATTTGGTTTGCAGCGGAATGGAATTCTGAGGGTGTGATGTTCTTGGATAGCAAAGTACAAGGAAATAAAGAATGACCTCTAAGTGAGTCATTTTAAAACAAGCGTTTGATTTATACATAAACGTTTTACAAAAACATTATTATCAGAGTTCACCATCAATTGTAAGATTTTAATACATAAGCAAACGCTAAGTAATGTAAGGAAATCTTCATCATGACGTGCGTTCCAATATGTGACTCTAGTATGCTCCATACATAAGTGATTTTTATCGTCTAGTTACCTGAGAATACACGCTAAAAAGTCAACATAATTGTTGGTGAGTTCATAGGTTTAAGTAAACAAGTAAAGTGCGGACCACAAGATTTCAATAGCATGACAATTACAACAAATATAACGTCATAGCGAAAAATAATATACAGTGCCCTAAGCTCATGACCCCGAAGCTCAACGAAATGGTATGCAATCAAGCATAATAATAATCAATGCCCCAAATAAGTGTTTGCCAGACACTCGGAAATAATCCGAATGATATGCGTCCGTTTGACAGGTTGGCGCGACCAACTCGGACGGGGGTGTTAACCCAAATAGATCTATTCATAGCGTCCGCGCTTACAAGTAATTAACGGTTCATGATTCAAGGGGACTTTAACGGCATAACGGTAACTTAGGCAATGTAACAGTTTTAATACTTGTGTTTGAAAAATAAGCAATGTATTCCCACCCCGAGGGTTTTAAAATAAGATATAAACAATGTAAAAACCGGGGCTATGAAACTCACTTTAGTTATCAAATCTCGATTAGTAACTTGGCAAACTGTGAAAAGTTGTCCGATAACTCTAACCGCAACCTAAATAAGTACCATGTCTTAGGTTTGAAAACAAGGTCGTCCATGCATGTTCATATGCTATTATATCACTTGTACATGTTTGTTGCAACATTTAACGTCAAAAATATAGTTATGACAACTCTTTCAATTATTAAGTATAAATTACCTCGGATATAACGCGTAATTAGTTTGTCTCGTACTTTAGGTAGGGTTATCTTACTAATAAGTATTTTAGAAAAATCACCGTTACGCTTTAACAACATTCTACGATAGTCTTCTAAGTGACTTTTGAAAAAAATAAAGTTTTACGTCAATAATTAACACTTTGTTGGATTCCTGAAAATGACTAAGTGGCCCAGTAAAGCTAGCAGTAAAACGGTTTCTACCAAGTGTTACTGACCCAACTCAGTGGATTTAGAAAGTATATAGTAATGTCTACAAAAGATAACACTGAATTTTAGCCCATTCGGATCCCGATCCCACATTTTTATGGCCATAAAGTTAGGTGGTCAGGCTATTTTTATGGTTTCTGGGCAGTTTTCGGGGAAGTTTGAGAGGTCATAAGTTACTTGTTATAAATCCATTTGACGAACGGTTGGAATTTTTGGAATCTAGGCCATGTGAACTTTATTTTACCTACTAATGCCATTTTTCCATAATAGAACCTATCTATGAGAAAAACGGGGTTAAACATGGTCACATGAGAAAACAGTTTTGACACTTAGAAAAGTTTCGTCATAATTCAAATCTATGTATCTTGGTCGTTTTAGCTCCGTTTCTTAAGTTATTTATATCCTCGGGTTCGTATTTAAGTGTACTAACATATTTTTACTGCCTCGGAATATCTAGCTAGCTTCTAATTAGAGCTGGCATAACAGGTCCGACTCGACATGACATGACACGAACACGATAAGACACGAACCTGTTAAGGCCAAACACGAACACGACACGATAACAAATCGTGTCAATTTTTCCAAACACGAACACGACATGAAATTTAAAAGGTTACACAATAAGAAACCTAGTAAGAGACCTGTTAACAAAAATCATAAATTTAAACTAGCGAACCTGTTAAGGAACCTACTAAGAAACCAGCTAAGGAACATGTTAAAGACACGAAACCTGTTAAGGCACGATAAGAAACCTGGTAAGAGACCTGTTAACAGGTCTTATCATGTCTTAACAAGTCTTATCGTTTCTTAGCAGGTTTCATTTAGTACATATGTATATTCGTGTCTTATCGTGTCTTAACAGATCCGGACCTGTTAAGACACGAAACCTGTTAAGGCAAAACACAAAACCTGTTAAGACCAGGTCGTGTCGTGTAGTGTTAACAGGTCCGTGTCAGAAATTGCCAGCTCTACTTCTAATGTCCGTTTTCACCCTTTGAAAAACCCTTAACAACATCCTATTTTTTAGAAAATTAGTTTTTAGATACCTAACTTGTAAATAGCGTAGTTTCTTCGTTATATATCTGTTTTAATCCATTCAAGCGACCACGTTTTCGTAATAGAGTATAGTTTCTATATTTTTACTCAAATCATTCATCCAACTTACTGATTTTTCTATATTTTACAAAATAGGACAGCCTTGTATAAAAGTGTTTCAAAAATGTAGTATCTAGTTCCCAAATTATACCAAACCACTTTCAATCACTATAAAACCATTCTAACTCTACCACATACTCGCCAAGAGTGTCATGTAAATCAAGTATGCATAAAAATGAGAGTTTTTAACATAATAGCTAGTTGTCATTTAATATGTTTAAGAAAATCACAAATATGTACCCAAGTGATTCAACACATATGTAATCATGCAAAAGTCATACTAGGAAGTGAAATAACTCATAAGTGAGTAGTGTATGGTTATAAAATCAACTTGATGACTTACTTGAGGTGATTAAAATTTCGAACCGGAGTAGGAGCAAGGTATCGGGATATCTTGGACTAAATATAGCCTAAATTCCTAGTGCACTTGAAAGGTATTCAAAATTTTACGTTGATTCAACTAAAAAGTTATGCGTAAATTGTTCTCAGATAAGCGTCAAAATAAATAGTTTGAGTTTATTGAATAGTATTGACCTGTAAAATGGTGGGTTGTCATACGATCAAAGGTTTGATCTAGCATCTCAGAACCTTGAGCCGAAAAGTTTTCATATTGCTGTTTCAAAAGACTTTTCTTAGTCTTCTTAGTAGCAGTACTACCTCCAAACCTCTTTTCAATAGCTTTCATTAGAGACTTATCATCTTTAATGGAGTTGAACTTCAACCGATACTCATTAGGAATGGCCATCATCAAAATACTTCTTGCCTTAACTTCGAGTCTTGTTTGAGCATTTTTCTCAGCAGTTGTAAGAGGCACAACTGTAGTAATACCTTGATGCGTCCCAACAAGCCAAAAACTTGATGCGCTTTCGCAACGGGTTTTAAATTTATAAACAAGAAATACCGACTAACTAGGAACACATACGAGCAAGTATACTCTTCCGTGTGTATCAAGAGGATTGGTAAGTCAAGGTCGTCCCAAGAGACTTAGTTGTACTCAAATGTTGTTTGATTGTTTAAGTAAGTAACAAGCTGATGGTTATGATTGTCACGGATCAAACTACCAAGAAAAGCAATTATAAAAGCATGATGTAAGCACACAAAGAACATAATTGTATGGACAAATGATCACAAGGATATTAGGATGTTTAGTTTGGAAAACATATTATCATTGGTAATCCTTTCGACCTATAGAACCAATTATAATAGCTTAGCATTTTATAAATCAAATATACATAAGTCTTAATCAATTGGTCATGTCATAAGGCTCATGCCTAAACCAACAACAAACAAAGAGTTCTTTCGACCCATAAACTTTGATGTCATCAATTTGTGAAGTTCCATTTACTTGAAAGATGATGAGAACACATATTCAAAAGACTCCTCTCGACCTATAATCTAATTTAAACTTTCACTTGTTATGTTTATTAATTCACTTGCACAATCGTCACAAAGTACAAGATCAAAACATTCGTCGACTAATGAATTGAAACTAATCACTGTTGAGAATCCTTTCGGCCTCTAAACTCAACAATAATCAACCAAAACAATAAACAATGACAAGTTCCAATTTAACCAAATATGATGTCTTTCATCATAAACCAAACAAACACTAATTATATCCAAACATCCTTTTATCACAAGCTCTCATAATAACCAAACAAGCATAAAGAGATAATTGTAATCAAACATGTAACACAACACACAAAAGAATTCTCATGATCAACACAAGCAAAAACATAAACATGATTGAAATTAATACAAACAATACCAAACATTCGAGTCAAAGCATCAAGTGCTACAATTCCAACCATGTGATTCCAACCAAAAGAAACTACCAAAATACAAATCCTCCATCCCTAAACCTTCCTGGAAATCGGCCTCATGTTGTGAGTATATGACTTAGGGGTGTTGGGTAATAAGGATTGTTGGTGATGTATGTGGTGTTTAATTGGTGTGAACTATAATCAAGCCTTATGTTGTAAGGATGATCAAGTCATATGTCCTGCGAATGTAGACCAAACCAACTCCCCAACACCTCTAGAAATGGGTGGGGAGTGGTAGGAGAGAATCCTCCAAGTGTTGAGAGAATTGGTTGTAGATGGTATGGATTATGGTATGAGAAAGATGATTTCTATTGATGATTTTTTATATTATGAAAACACTTAACCAAGCACTCTTATTTATAGTTGAATGAGCCTTGGTCACAAAGCATGTTTCTTGGGCACAAAGTGTCATAAAAATGCAGAAAAAATGAGTTATGAAAAGTATATGATCGGACTTGGGAGTAATGGCACTTAAAATCCACTTAAATGCAACTTTGGAAGACTTTAAGTGCAGCAACCTGCGGTTTTGATCTCAACCTTGGCGGCTGGGAACATTCTGACCACTTCAACCCACGGTTTGGGGTCTCAACCCGCGGCCGGATGACTGCTCAACCTCAGGTTGAGGTATTGAACCTTGGGTTTGAATTTCAGCTTCAACCTTAGGTTGGAAATTGGTTTGCACATTAATTTCAACCTTGGGTTGGCATAAAACTCCATTCTTTAACAATCATCTTTGGCACTTAATCTTGACTCCTTGTTCAATCGAATAACTTCATAATCTTTTACTTGAACTTGGAAATAATCATAGCATGAATCTTTATCTTGAACGGAAAACTTCTCTTCGTGCACATACACTTGATTTGTCGAATTTTCTTCGTCTTTTCGTTATTTCCTTCGACATAGTTGTACTTGAACCTGAATACATCTTTTGTACCTTTTAAGCGTAAAATGTTCACAAATACAACCAAATAACATGCACAAACATACGAATAACGCTACGAAAATATGTACAAAATGAGTGTTAACAAATCCCCCACACTTAAACTTTGCTTGCCCTCAAGCAAATCTAAGGAAAGAAAAATTAAAATACATAACTAAATGGCAAAATGAAAAGAAAAAAATTTAAAAATTTATGAAAATTTTTGAAAATATCGAAAAATCTTTTTGGTTTTCTTTAAATAAGCGAAAAATGAGCGCACACTCCCCCACACTTAAGGGTTTGCTTGCCCTCAAGAAAATCTAGCAATTAAGGAAAATAGATCCCACATGGTATATAAAAAATGATTAATAAAAATATGATGCAAATCTACCAAGTACAAGTACGAGATACGATTCATCTTTTTAAGCTTTAATGGTGAAAAACCGAGATGTTTGACAATACCCTATTGATTCTCTCGCTTGATAACATGGCTAAGCACCTCACGAAAAGGAATGAAAGTATAATTCACTCAACACTCATATATTTTTGGTGATGGAGTATGTAAGAAAATCAAACTCATTTTGCTCAGTCATGATCCGTTTATTACCATAGGCTTGTACAAGAAACAAAACTCCACCGATGTGGCGTAAGCACCAAGTGCAAACAGAATGATTATGGTAGCTTTTGAATTTTTATATGAAGAAGTGAAGAATAATTCGTATACTATGTGTCAGGGATTAGATAAGGAGCGTTTAATATAATATGGGAAGTGTCGTATTTCTTGCCAAAATCATGGAAGACCCATTCTATTTTTAAGTTGAAATTTTATTTAATCTTATCATGTGTCTCAAAGTAAATGTATAAGAATTTAATGAGGAGCGTCCCTCTTGACCTTATAGACGTGTGATATATATTCACTATGTATATAGATGGGTCGATTTCCATGTGACTTAAACTAGGAGTATTTATTTTATAGTTTTAACTTATAGCATAAGTATATAGCTTAGTCAAATATTCAAAATTTTAGGTAATCTTCATATCAGATGTTCAATTGATGTTTCGGATTTTAGGTCGTTATAATCTTCCCTCTAAGCTCAACTCGTGTGAACTTACATAACATGCTGTACCACCAAAGATCTTCAAGTTGCAAAATTTCTATGTACTTCTTCCCCTTTTTTTCATGATGCGTGGTTTTGTAACCTTACAACAGGTTTTACCTCTCGAGGGATCTCAAGAGGCTTACAACCCCATCAGGCAGTGTACCTGACCGATGTAGTATAGTGTAGTGGTAAGTACGGGGGATTGATCGTTCTCCACAGGGAATAGTGTTCGTTAGGTATGAAAGGCTACTCTAATTAGGTCTAAGGGTTGAGGAAGATTCTTTTTTATGTTTTTATATTTTTATGAAAGCAAGTAAAATCTCGGTTTTGAAGGAGTGGGCGGAATTAGTTGCTAGTCAACTAACCCAAATTTCTACGAATGCAATAAAATAAAATAACAAAAATGAAAATGTGGTGAGAAACTTATGTGTAGAGAAATGTGTTTACTTAGATTTCCTTACTCCCTAACTATCTTTTACCGGTTAATTAGTGTGTATTAGTTGCGTGGATGACGGGTGTATTCCTTAATACCATTCGTGGGGTGGCGTACTTACTTCCCCAAACTCTACAAGCTCCTACTTCACTCCTATGTCGAGCCGGCTAGGAAGCTCCTAACATGGGATCACTAGAATTCGCTTGTGCATTAAATACAACCATAAAAACCTTTAGTACGCATTTGGTTCATGTTTCTTAAGACGTTCAAGCAAGTTACCGAATAGGAAGTTAGCCAGTTTTCTTAAGCCTAACATAGATAAACAATCATCCAATACAACTAATAACACACTAACAACCAATAATCAATAGCTAGGTTTCATTAGATCTAAGCAAACACAAGATAAATTTAGCCTAACATGTTAAACAAAAGACAAGAATAAGATAGAATCAAACAACACATAGACATATTGAATGATTAATTGATAACTTATCTTTCAATGAAACATGGAAGATCTCAAGGCAAAAAGCCCTGAAAAAGATGCTAAAATCGTCTTAGGGTTTTCTCCCAAAATTCCACACACTAAGCTCTCCCTAATGACAAAAAATTAGAAAACTATATATAGATTTTTGGATCTGACGGCGTCACCTTATGGATTGTGACGCCGTCACCTCGCCGCTTTTAGGGTTCCCGGGTGACCTTCTTGACGCCGTCCCTCTTTAGCTCTTCAAAAATCCATTCTGGCCTATCAAGGCTTGACGCCGTCGAACCATGAACGTGACGCCGTCCCCTTATGATTTAAGCCGTGACGCCCTTGATCAAGTTAAAGCGTGACGCCGTCAGAATTCACATGCTATTTTCACTGGCCCGTCATGAGTAAATTTCACGTCCAACTTTTCTTGCCAAGGCATGACGCCGTCCAGAGTTAATTGTGACGCCGTCAAAGGTAACTTTCAGCCGATTCTTGAGACTTTGTCGTTTTCTTCACTTTTATGCTCCAAAAACGTCCAAAATGCCTCCTTTTCCAGATTTCTCCTCAAAAGTACCTAAAATGACAAAAGGAACGATTTAGGGCAATATTTGATCAAATAAATACGATTTAGGGCTTAAATGGCCCCTTAAAAGCGGTACACTTTTCGCCTCATCAAATACCCTTACACTTGAGATTTGCTTGTCCTCAAGCAAATGTGCTTTTATTCTAATTAAAATACAAGTTAGGGGTCATTTAATGCTAACATAAAAGTAATTACAACAAATAATCGTTCCACTCTAATCATAATAAGCACGGAGATTATAAACTATCACCTCACAAGTAGTGTTTAGATACTCACATCTCTCAAGTGTCATCAAAATAAATCTCATAAATGAAAACGGATAATATCTCTCACTACCTGTCATAGCAAATAGATTATCATAGGCTTGGGAAAGGATCGAAAACCTCCTCCACTAGGCGTAAGCACCTAAGATAAACTATCAAAGAGGGCTTTTAAATGGGTTATAACGTTAGGTGTAGGGAAAAGGAAAACACGGTTTTGTTGGATAAAGGATGTTTTACTGGTGGCGAGTTAAAAATCTTGATCAATTACATGTACTATACAATGTTGCTAAGCCAAGACTAGACTCGATCTTAAGCTAGAAACGAAATAACAAAAGAACAAAAAACATAAAACAAACATAAAATAAAACGGGATGGTAGTCCGTATGTTTTTTCTATTTTTCATTTTCTCATTTTTTTGTATTTTTCTTGATTTTTCGATTCTTTTTTTTTTTTTTTTTTTTTTTTTTTTTTTTTTTTTTTGTGCATACACTCTTGCCCTACCATCCAAAATAATACATCATAGGGGCATTGCATCCCCCTTACACTTAAACTTTTACATAACTTTACAAATACTAATCTAATGACTCGAATTAAGATAATTGAAAAACTTGGAGTACTTTTAAAACATTTAGCACATATGGGGGTAATAAATGATGTTCTTCCCCATTACTCCATTACACTAGTACTTTACCCATGAGTCCCAATCGTCCCAAAACAATATGTACAAGGATATGACTCGACTTAGCAACCATGTAATCAACTAGATAATTAACTTGGGTTTTTAAACAAATGTTGTAACAATAATGCACTAAAGATGAGTGCATACAAGGTAGGCTAAGGCGATTTGGGTGTACATTTTAGTGGGGTGTAAACAAATTCTTCCTTTAAGTAAAATGCTTAAAGGTCGAAACGAAAAGATAGGCTCTGAGGGGTGTACTAGGGGTATCGTGTACTATAAATGAGTACAACGCAAAGGGTGTGGGAGAATTACTTGACCAATGTAGCCAATGTAATTATAACAAAAACACAGGTGTAAAACAATGGGTTAATCCTAATGCCTCTTATCATGTAGTAAATCTAACTACACGAATGTAGTCTCACTTGTGGCCTTGGAATGGTCCTAACGCAAGTTCTAGAATCTAAATGCTACCGGTACACACATCATAGCATAAATGCTTTTCCTACCAATTCTAGGGGCGAACCTCACATATTTGGGGGTGGAAAATTTTTTAGTGGTACGGTTTTTGTGCTAGTCATATAACTCCTATCCGTGAGACGCTCATTAAGATCAAAGTTTCACTCCTATATGTTGTAAAAAATTTTAAAATTGGCACTAAAATTACCTTAACAAGTATTTCTCTCAGTTTTATTACACATCTACTATTAAACAAACAAAAATCAAGCGTAATAGCATTCTCTAAAATCGTACTTTTACCCCCCCTTACACTTAAGATGAACATTGTCCCCAATGTTCAAATAACAAGATGTAAAAGCATAAAGTAAAAGAATGAAATCAAATACTCCCCTGATTCGCTCGGTGGATAATGAAATAATACGGTTAAATCTTCTTCCAAAGTAATGTTGAAGCTCCATGACTAATGCATCGCCACAAGCTTGATTCAAAACATTTCCTTGTCCAAAATAACCTGTTAAACCTGAGAAAACAAACACGAAAACCTGCATAACATCGGCGGGATAAAATCTATATATAAGGATATAATGCTTGTGGAATGATAATTTTGCAGATTCCTGGAGATTATAAGTTAGAGATTTTAATAAAAACTTTTTATGATTCCGGTAGAAAAACAAAACTTTCAAAAATTTCAGAAAATTAAAACCTGACGCCGTCAGAAATGATCTGACAGAATTCTCATGTTAAGTTTTCGGAAAATTTCTGGAAAAACCTATACCTTACTTCCTGGAATTCCTGCAAAACTTCATTATGACTCGATACAAGCATTTGACTCAAACAAATACTAATATGCATGCTTATATCTCATTGTTATCGTTCATGTTCAATCTTGTTCTTAAAAACAAATTTGGATTTCCCTTACACTTATCTTTTGCAAAATACCTTTATATGTAGTTAAGACGAAGTTAAAAACAAAATAAAGCATTTTCACAATTTATATTTGAGACATGAACAGTAAACAAAAAGAATAAGAAATGCATACGGAAACAAATAAAATTAAATAAACAAACAATCAAACAAATAAAGCAAATAAAGCTTGGGCTGCCTCCCAAGAGCGCTTGTTTTTGTTCGAGTCACGAGCCTGACTCTACCCTTATTTAACGGATAAAGGAGAGGTTTTTTCTACACTTAGGATTAAGTGCGGGTGATAGTAGCGATACACACCATCTGGGTGGAAGTATGCCACGTGAGGAAAGAGTGACGGATGAATTATATACTCAAAGGGGTGTGCTCCTTTCATCATAACCTTACCAAGTTCACTTTGGTCAATGGGTGAATTAAAGTTTTCTCCTAAAAAGGGATCATTTTCTAACAACTTCGAGAGACTCCTAATTGGGAATCCATCTTGACCCAATAGACCCGGTTTAAACCCATAATGTTTCTTGTGATCAATCACGAATGGGTGATGTAGACATGTAAGGTCATTTTTCACTCCTATATTGTCTTCCTCACTACAAGGCTTAATGTCTACTACCTTAAACTTAAGACTACCCGGACTATATGTTTTGATGGGTGGATCGGGACCTCTTTTAATTCCTAACTTTTCATCCAAGGATGGAAGATTAGGTAACGGTTTTGGTTTAGGCTCCGGTTCATCAAAACTAGGAACTTCCCTAGAACTAAAAGAAAGGTTGTGATCACTAAAAGCATTCAAACCTATTTCTTCTAGTTGTGTTTGGTCCAAGGGCTCTACCTCTATTGGGGTTCCTATAGTCTCCTCAACTTCTTTCGGGTAAGTCACGGGCGGTGTGTGTGCCTCAAATGATGGTAGGACTTGTGGGGTACTTGGTGGGCTTATGTTACTTACCTCATCATTCCTTGTGTCAAGATCACCTATATCCTCATCATGTGTTTTAGTAGAATCTAACCCTAACATTTTCCCTAGTATCTCAAGTGCTTCTCTAGGCATCTCAACTTCTATATCCGAATCATAAGGATCATCCTCAATATTCTGACTGCTATATTCAAATTGCCCAAAAGATTCATCATGTGTTTCTTGAGATTCATCGTCATCGATCATAAAACCTAGGTCTTTTTGATCAATGTGATCATGCTCGGCTAGATCCTCCCTCACATCAAGATCACCTAAGTGTTCACCCTGTATTATGGTAGTGCCTAACCATGACATGCAGCTAGGTGGCTCAACTCTACCCTCATCCCCAAACAAACTTGTTTCATGATCCTTGAAATTTGTGGTCAATTGACTTGTATTAATGTTTGTTGGGTTGTATACCATATAATAATATTGGGCACAATTCTCAATAGCTTCCCATGCTTTCTCAGCACTTAATTTCCTAATATCCCTGCCGGCAATATGGTAAATGTCCCTTTGGGCATGTCGGTCGACATGATTGTAAAAGATTTGAGTTAGGGACCAAAAATCGAAGTTATGATGAGGGACTTTTTGGAGTAAATATTTAAAACGAGTCCATGCATCATAGAGAGGTTCATCTTTATGTTGTTTAAACATCAAGATGTCATATGGAGTGGGTGAATTAAGTGGTTGGTGGTATGGTGGATTCGCGTTCTCCATAATGGTGAACGGAAGAGTCAATGGAAATCTTATACGAACAAAAGCACGAAGAAAATAGATAGACTAAGAAAACCTAAAAAAATAAAATAAAAATCTCACTAGAAAGGAATCTAGTGAGTAGACCTATAAAATAAAAATTCAACCTAAACAATAACTATTCCCCGGCAGCGGCGCCAAAAACTTGATGCGTGGTTTTGTAACCTTACAACAGGTTTTACCTCTCGAGGGATCTCAAGAGGCTTACAACCCCACCAGGCAGTGTACCTGACCGATGTAGTATAGTGTAGTGGTAAGTACGGGGGATTGATCGTTCTCCACAGGGAATAGTGTTCGTTAGGTATGAAAGGCTACTCTAATTAGGTCTAAGGGTTGAGGAAGATTCTTTTTTATGTTTTTATATTTTTATGAAAGCAAGTAAAATCTCGGTTTTGAAGGAGTGGGCGGAATTAGTTGCTAGTCAACTAACCCAAATTTCTACGAATGCAATAAAATAAAATAACAAAAATGAAAATGTGGTGAGAAACTTATGTGTAGAGAAATGTGTTTACTTAGATTTCCTTACTCCCTAACTATCTTTTACCGGTTAATTAGTGTGTATTAGTTGCGTGGATGACGGGTGTATTCCTTAATACCATTCGTGGGGTGGCGTACTTACTTCCCCAAACTCTACAAGCTCCTACTTCACTCCTATGTCGAGCCGGCTAGGAAGCTCCTAACATGGGATCACTAGAATTCGCTTGTGCATTAAATACAACCATAAAAACCTTTAGTACGCATTTGGTTCATGTTTCTTAAGACGTTCAAGCAAGTTACCGAATAGGAAGTTAGCCAGTTTTCTTAAGCCTAACATAGATAAACAATCATCCAATACAACTAATAACACACTAACAACCAATAATCAATAGCTAGGTTTCATTAGATCTAAGCAAACACAAGATAAATTTAGCCTAACATGTTAAACAAAAGACAAGAATAAGATAGAATCAAACAACACATAGACATATTGAATGATTAATTGATAACTTATCTTTCAATGAAACATGGAAGATCTCAAGGCAAAAAGCCCTGAAAAAGATGCTAAAATCGTCTTAGGGTTTTCTCCCAAAATTCCACACACTAAGCTCTCCCTAATGACAAAAAATTAGAAAACTATATATAGATTTTTGGATCTGACGGCGTCACCTTATGGATTGTGACGCCGTCACCTCGCCGCTTTTAGGTTTCCCGGGTGACCTTCTTGACGCCGTCCCTCTTTAGCTCTTCAAAAATCCATTCTAGCCTATCAAGGCTTGACGCCGTCGAACCATGAACGTGACGCCGTCCCCTTATGATTTAAGTTGTGACGCCCTTGATCAAGTTAAAGCGTGACGCCGTCAGAATTCACATGCTATTTTCACTGGCCCGTCATGAGTAAATTTCACGTCCAACTTTTCTTGCCAAGGCATGACGCCGTCCAGAGTTAATTGTGACGCCGTCAAAGGTAACTTTCAGCCGATTCTTGAGACTTTGTCGTTTTCTTCACTTTTATGCTCCAAAAACGTCCAAAATGCCTCCTTTTCCAGATTTCTCCTCAAAAGTACCTTAAATGACAAAAGGAACGATTTAGGGCAATATTTGATCAAATAAATACGATTTAGGGCTTAAATGACCCCTTAAAAGCGGTACACTTTTCGCCTCATCATCTTCCCATTTTTGTCATTATCTACTAGGGGATGCTAAGTAGATGAAACTCTGATCTTCACAACCATAAATCAATATCACACAATTCTAATCCAGCCTTCCAGTGTCTCAAATTACTCTCCATGAAGTTTTCCGCACTAATAATTATAGGTGATGTAAAATATATAATAACAACTTAAACATATAAACGCAGCGGATAACATCACCAACAACGGATCCATATAGCTATATGATCAATCACAAAATGAATACAAGTATTATACCTTTGTAGCGTGATCCGGAAGTCACTAGCAATCACCAATATCACCAATGGAAGATCAAGAAACCCAAGAGATCAATGATGTTGATCTCCTCTTAGGATGAAACACACTACACTTCCTCGATCACCAATTAGATGCTAGTCTTACGGTTGTAACTATCAATTAACAACACATACAATAGGTATTGTAAAATGAGATGGAAAAAAATAAAAACCCTCGGTGGGTATTATTTTAAGCTGTGAGGTATAGAGGGGAGGGAAGAGAGATTTTCTCCTTTGATAGTGGTAAGTTATTTGTGTGATTGATATCATTCAATATTGATTGACCTTATCAATACACATTTACACTTAGCACCTAGAGAAAGCACAATAAGCCCCTCCAAGCCCTTCCCAAGGCCGGCCACTATAAGGGCCTTCAATGGGCTTGCCCATTGTTGGTCCAATCAAATAACGCTAAGTCTAACTTAGTATTTGATGGCCCGATATAGATCCCGAGTTACATAGCCGTTTATATATTGTAAATACGATAATTATAATCTATAAAATGATGTCTCTGTGTATAAGTGTGTGACCCCATAGGCTCACATATGTCTAGCCATAAAGTTATTTATTATGACACGAGCATACTCCAACAGCTCCCACTTGCGATGTCATAATAATCATGTAATTATACAAGCAAAGGTTAGCGTCTAGGAACACGCCAATGCCCCTAGAAATATGTGAGAGTAGTTTCTTAAACGTCTCATTTAAATGGTTTATATGTCTTATGTCCTTTTGTTACAGATACCATGTTGAATATTAGACATGGATCAAATGTCATTCTAATTGTTCAACCATTATGTTTCTCGATATAGATATTGAACAAGATTACCAAGTGGATCAAGATTCATCTTAATCTCATTTGGGTACGGCCATACAAACATCTGTCCAATTCATCGAGGGGCCCAATAGTATCTAACTCCATAACATGTGGAGGAACAAATCCTGTTTTGACTGCACGTGTCATTCATATGCTTCATATCACTCCTGATGATGGTTATTATAACTACCTTATTCAGGACAGCGTTTAACCATATCAAGGAATGAAATTCCACACATGCAAGACCTACTTGCATCTCAAGTCTAAGGATAAGAGACATAACCACTTGCGAGATTCACTATTGACGACGATCCATGTAGTGAATACTCGTAGGTTGGGTCAATCCAATGTTCATCACAATGAACAACATGTGATTTTGGTAAATAATCACCAACACGCTCACATTTGTCTTAATTTGATGATACTCCCGTATTGTCAACTGGCAATGGACAATTTTAGAATAAATAAATATTCATGGATTAAACATGCAAATATAGAACACAGTAGTATAAATGAAGACGATCATACTAGGTATATCAATTCATTATATAATACGACTGCTTACAGTTCCATTATCCAAATACTAAAAACAGATATGCATAAGACTACTCATAGGTCGGAATCTGATGTTCCCACCATGATCAACTTATGTTGTACAAGACAACAAGTAGTCATCTGAGTAAACTTTGAGAATACTTGTTTCAAAACTCATGAAAGGTTTAAATGATGATTGTCCTTTGTATGTGTGCATTCAAGTACAAGACGAGTATTGCAACAATACATTCCATAGGGTGTTTGAAGCCAGCAAAACACCTACTTTAGACAGTCATCTGAATAGTTTCTCAAACTATAAAGTATTCTTATTCTTTTAATGTATAACGCATTAATGCTCTCAGTTGAGCACATCTAGTCAGCAATGTCATCATTCATGATGACATCCTACTACGACTAGGGTTGCGCATCATCTCAGTTAAATAAGCATCAGTGTATGCAAACAAAACAGAGCTCCTCAAATATCCGTAAATGTTTGAACATATCTTTGGTCCTTTGTAGGTCCATTATAATGTTCGTTTAACAATTATCTAATGACTTTCAATTAGATATTCGTTGTTATCAACTCATCTTGCATTCATGCAAATGATGTAAATAGTCCAATGCATAATACGACTTACATAATGAATCCTTCAGTTATACTTAAGGTTTCATTCATGTGTTCAATCTCATCAAGTGAGATTGATCATTGAGACTCCCCTCAATAACGTGTCATATTGTGTTTAGACTTAATAACCACTTATGTTTATTCTAATAAACATATACATAACAAGGTTTTATGTCTTATTTTACAAATCCCTTAATAGAAACTTCATTACAAGCTAAGGATTAAAGTCTAGCTTAGATGGAATATTGTTTCTAATATGTTAATGACATATGAGATTTAAGAAAATAAATACTGTGCTCCAACTTGCTCTCAGTGTACTTAGGAGTAATCTTATTAATCAAAATCAAATTAATGATTTTATAATTAACTTAAGATCTCTGCTCCTAGATGCATGATCTAATCCATACATGGATTCTTTTATCTTGTCTACATAATAAAGATTATATGGATTCGTAAATACTTTTGATTACTCATCGTCCTCGCAAAGGTAATCAACAAGAAAGGTGTTTTGATATCCTATTGTCATATTTCATTTACATGAAAACAGGTATGACAATTAATCATCTTTATACATTTAATGTTTGTAGGTAGGAGGATTTAGTCATAGTCAATTTCTTGAGTACGAGGAAACTCTTTTTACTACTCGTGCATTAAATGTGTGTACAAGTTTGTCCTTTTGAGTCTTCTCATCAAGAAACTCATTCTTAACCTCACAGTCTAACTGATTGGTAAGAGATCAATCAAGCTCCATGAGTGATTGTCTTTCAAGGACTGCATCTTAGCATTCATAGTTTTGAGCTATTCATCAGATACAATATCTAATAATGCATTTCTATAGTTAGCAGGTTCACTATGATCCTCCAACTTATATCCCCTAGCATTGATATAAAAAAAAACTATATCATTCAGGTGCAAGAGGTATCCTTGCGGATTTATGAATGAGAGATATCAATCTATGGTTTAACATATGCATGTTCAACCTTAGTATGACATTAGCAAGTGTACTCAGAAGGTTGCTCTTGAATAACTTCAAGATCTAAAGGTGCTCCCATTTGCCTTTGTAAATAGAGACTTATCTCTAGATACTAAGCATCTTGAGTAACAATAAATTGTTTTCAAGTGGGACACCCAAAGTACATCGTTAGTTCTTGACTCTAGTTTGTTAATTACTTACTCTTAGGTAGTTAACAAATTCAGAACTTCAATCAAGACATAATGAGATTCATCCCATGCCATAATACAATGGTGTCTTAAATTCCTTCTGGGTTGGAACCATATTGAGTGTACACATGGCACATCCAATTTTCTAACCTTAATAGCTTTGGAGGTAAAACATTTTAAGTCATCAAAGATCAAACAATATCAATAGTGTTTGATTTTCCATGATGGACATACCATAAAGTTGTGGTATTCCATGAGGGCTGATGTTGTGAGACTATCACACAACTCATTAGATGAACTTATACTTTTTGGCTTACATATCTACCAACCAAGTCAAACCAGATGGTATAAAAAGTAATTTTAGCCTACTGCATACTTAACTTCATGTGCATGTTTTGACTAGAAAACATAAACATTTAATATACGTCGTAAGTGTACATGTCTTAACAAGAAGACATAACAAATTAACATCTTACTTTACGTTATAAGTCTTTCAACAATTAACGGAATTGATGTTTGTGTCTTTACAAGAGACCTAAACATATTCAACTAAAGTAATTATGAGCGCCGACACTTGGCCTCAATAGTAAATTCAAGTTAATTTCATACTTCATGATTATGACTTTACAAGAAAACATAATCATATTTACTAAACAATTCAGTAAATATGTTGAAGTAGCTTTTCATGTTATCTTGATATTTGTTCTAATTAGGGCAACATACATTTTATGTGTAGAAGTCCTAGTAGAATCTTAGTTTCTTACCTTGCAGTCAAGAAAAACCATTAGTCATATTGTTATATGTTGTACCTTGCACACAATTAAGATTTCTCCCACTTGTGCATGGCACAACATCATGAGAGTGTACAGACAACACTACGTTCGTTTGTTTGTATGAGCAATATGACAATGTCTAAGATAACATATGATTTTTAGTCAAAATCAAAATATAGAACTTTATCGTTTTAATAATGAATCATGCATAACAAGTTTATAGATAACATTTCAGGAAGCAACATCAGGAACGCGACAAGTTATATTATAAAATTTATGCAATGGTTCTTATATAAACTATGATGCTTAACATGTGGAAAGTAATGTATTATTTCAAGACAATCTGGAAATAAGATGGGCAACTTGTAAGGTAATAAAGCTTACAGCTCCCACTGGATTAGACAACATTACATGTGTTTCGTCACCAGTAATATAATCACGTAGCTCCCACTGGATTAGACAACATTTATAAGTGTTATGTCACCAGTGGAGAGTGAGTGGTGATTGGATACTTTCCTTCTTTCTTTGAATATCTACACATTATTGCTAATGTGAGTCACTTTGACTAGTAAACATGTACTTAGGTATTCAAGGAAGTGCATCAAGTTCTAACATATGGATGATGGGCTAGCCATCATTGCTATTTTAACTTGAAAATAGGCATGCATTTCCTCCATGATTGGTCTACTTTACCACAAGGGTATGTAGTACCTTAGTAGGTTTATTGGGTTAAGACAAACTGCTAGGTAATCATGCTAGTAATTGCCTTTACCACTTAGCGGTTTATTGATATTTTCGTCTTCTAATTGTTTAAACTCATTTTAGTTTGGTAGCTATAGAAAACGTGTTCTCTAGTTATCCAAATATCTTATATTTCTTCAATGTTTCAAAACCGAAACTAGGGTTATAAAACAGCCTTGAAAGAATAAGATGTGTAACCATACTTAACCGTTTTGACTTTTACAAGACATCACGATTTCTAGAGTAGGTGTTCTTTGAGTTTGATTAGAATTAGGAAAATTCAAATATTTCTATTATGGCTTTTCCTCATAAAGAAAAAGGATAGGAATAAGTCTCTTTCTTACAAGGAAAGAGCGACTTAGTTCGTCCTTTTAACAAGAAAGAATAAACTCTTGTTTACGATTGTGTTGCATTAATTCATTAATTGAATTTATAAAGTTCATTTTTAGTATTTTCGATAATTATCCTTTTGTAATTTAACTACCCCATGTTTACAATTTAAAACAATTAATTTTACAAAAGGGCTAAGATCCATATTGTGCTTCTACTATCACATCAGTTGATCTGCTAGCAATAGTATATTCAATTGGTAGGCGACGATCACAAATTGTATTACATGTACAACTCTTAGATCCTTATGGGACTCATGGCATATAGTGTCAAACAACTAGTGTCATGTAGGCATGTTTAGTCCCATCTTTGCCTCGTGTCAAGGTCTCACCGCTTAACTCGATTAAGTCATCCAATTTGAAAACATGTGAGAATATATCTAGGTCCCACGCATAGAGAATAGTCACCTTGGGTTACAATTCAACCCAGGTCCCATGCATAGGAAAAAGGTAATTGCAAGTGTTCTCAACAATTGGACGGCATGACTTAAATTTTGACGGGTAAAATATTTGATGTGGATCAAAAACGTGTACGAAAGAAGCATGCATTCATTCTTCGTAGCACAAGTTAAAAACTTTTCTTAACTTATGTCTAATCATTGTTTTAATTTATGTGTGCCAAGTTGTCCATTTTCAAGACTAATATAAATCCTAAGTGGATTATAATTAAGTTTGGACAATACAATAAATAAATAAATAAACAAGCTTAACTAGTTTACGTGTTATTTAGAAAACAATGATTTTAAGTTTCAAATCAATATTTAAACTTAGTTAAACTAAATCATAAGACTTAGTTTAAATTGGTTTGTGTTTCGTTTCAAGTTTTTAGAAAACAATTTTTCGTTTTACATATAATCATAGCATATATAAAACGACCAAACAAACACACAACCACAATATGCAAAGCCTCAACCGATGAAAATCCGATGCTTGGTCTCATGAGCCATCACAAGAACCAAGAGTCAACTAGGGACATAATACACAACCACACGGAGGGCTCCCACTTGCTCCAAGATGATCATGAGCAAGTAAAAGCCCATTATGCACATGGAAAATTGATTCTGTCAGCCCAGTTTTTCTGTCTTTGGAGGCCCAAAACGCCTAGAAGATGACCTCCTCATGCTTCGGCCCAGTTGAAAAAGTTGTAGGCCCATGTCTTGTGAACCTGTACAAAAAAATTCAGCCAAAAATACCTTACCATTCTCCTGGAAATCGCATTTTTCCAGCAGTGTGTCCAGCAGCTACTTTGGGCCAAAGTCCTTCATTCTTTTGCCATTTGATTCCAAGCTTTTGATTACATAATATATGAAGTAAAGTGAAACTAATCTACTTCCTATCTATTGTAAAAATGCCCAAACAATGGCAAAACTAAAATGAATTACATTACAAAAGTGCCGAAACAATGGCAAACCCCAAAAACAAGAAATCAACCAACAAATCACAACATCACAAGGCACAAGTGGTCTAGGTTTTCATCGAATTTGCATATACACATAATAATACAATAATATTATGATCAAAACAAGGTGTTGGCTAACTCCATGGACAAACATGCATGTATTTGCCATGGATAACAAAATAAATGACAAGAAATAAATTGTTAGCCAACGAAATCGAAGAAATTAATTAACAAGAATTAAAACCCCGATTGGTACGCGTGTAAAATGGACATAGGTTCAAAACCCACTGATATTAGGATCTTCTTAACATCATTTTACCACAGAAAATTAAGCCTCATGGGCTGATTTGAAATCGTTTCACAAACCTATCAAATTAACGCGTTTTTTGGCCATTTTACGGGTACCAAACAAGTATACCAATTAAAGTATGCATAACAAATGGCCATGGGATCAAAAAGTCCAGATCATTAGACCCCATATGGGTCGAATTATTTACAAAAAATTAGCCCTCGGGGCTGTTTTGAAAATATACTTTTTAATCCATTAAAAACACGCGTTTTTAGCCATTTTTACGCATACAAGATGATCATATGACATCATATGATGGCTCGTGATACCACTATAGGTGATGTAAAATATATAATAACAAATTAAACATATAAACGCAGTGGATAACATCACCAACAACGGATCCATATAGCCATATGATCAATCACAAAATGAATACAAGTATTATACCTTTGTAGCGTGATCCGGGAGTCACTAGCAATCACCAATATCACCAATGGAAGATCAAGAAACCCAAGAGATCAATGATGTTGATCTCCTCTTAGGATGAAACACACTACACTTCCTCAATCACCAATTAGATGCTAGTCTTACGGTTGTAACTATCAATTAACGACACATACAATATGTATTGTAAAATGAGATGGAAAAAAATAAAAACCCTCGGTGGGTATTATTTTGAGTCGTGAGGTATAGAGGGGAGGGAAGAGAGATTTTCTCCTTAGATAGTGGTAAGTTATTTTTGTGATTGATATCATTCAATATTGATTGACCTTATCAATACACATTTACACTTAGCACCTAGAGAAAGCACAATAAGCCCCTCCAAGCCCTTCCCAAGGCTGGCCACTATAAGGGCCTTCAATGGGCTTGCCCATTGTTGGTCCAATCCAATAACGCTAAGTCTAACTTAGTATTTGATGGCCCGATATAAATCCCGAGTTACATAGCCGTTTATATATTGTAAATACGATAATTACAATCTATAAAATGATGTCTCTGTGTATAAGGGTGTGACCCCATAGGCTCACATATGTCTAGCCATATAATTATTTATTATGACACGAGCATACTCCAATAATAATGAATTCAAGAAAATAGAAACTTAAACCATCTGTAGTATAAAGACTTATAGTAGTAAAAACCTTCCCCTCAAATGATGCTTGTAAATGATTAAACACTTCTATAATATGCTTCCCCTGAAATCCATGCGTTAACCATTTCTTGAATCTCCAATTCTGTGGGCTTCTTGTAATGATTACTGTTGAAGAAAACTATGTATAACGAATTTGATGATGAAGTAGAACAACTCAAACTTATGTCTTATGTCTTGTACTATCCACGTGACTTTGAACTTATATGAACACCAAAATTGCAACCTCTTGACAAAATCCTCATCTTCTATGAGACACTGAGCACTACAATGTAACTCCTTTAAGTGATAGCAAATCCCAATTGCTAGATTTGACAAGTCATTGTCACAACATTAAGCACGAACAAGTTATCTTTAAACGTTGCAAGCCGTTTAAGATATGATAAGAACATGCATCCAAGAAACTCCACTTCAACTTCAAATAAGTGAAAATCCATCTTCTTCGTAATCAATTATCCTAATTCAAACAAATACGAGCCTTTTAAACACTGAAGAACATTTAAAACAAAATCAATCTTCTGTGTGTGTTGTTTGACATCTCCATACCTATCTAAAATCAATACATCTGCTTAATTACTTGTCTCATAAATCTGTGTAGAAAACTGAACCTTGAAGCTTCTTCCCCTTATTCAATTAACCTTGAAAAATTGAAGCATTCAAGTAATCCTTAATTTCGACACAACAACTCTTACTTGTTGCCGTTGTACATGTTAAAATCACAGCAGTAGTAACAAAACGCAGCAACATAAACTTTGAACAACAAGTAGAACTAATAAATTAAGTAGTAGTACTAAAAATTTTAGTAGTAGTACTAAATTTTTTAGTAGCAGTACTAAATTCCTTCGAGCAGCAATAATCAAGACGTAGCAGCACTAAAATTTCTACTAGCAGTATTAACATGTAAGCAGTATTAACATAGCACTAGTAGCATTAACGAGTTGAATAAGCAGAATTAACCATGTTAGCAGCATTAAGTTTTGATACAAGCAGCAATTATAAACCAAACGAGCATCAGTAAGTTACTTTCAAAACCAGTAACCTCAGTCCATAATGTATTACTTTACTCCCATTAGAAAAGACAGTACCAGTAACATCATTCGACCAAGAACCTCTCCTTAAAGAAGAATATAATTGTCAACAGTAGAAACCATTGTGAGAAACCCTAACTGAGTGAAACATGTATCGCAACAGTAATAAACTTGAATATCACATGTAGATCTACCTATCATGTTTCTTTAATCAAACCTGCAAACGAACCCATCAGAATCCACACAAGGGTTTCACAAAAACCAAGAAATTATTCTTGGCTGAGACTCATCCTCCTTCAACATTCTTCAATAATTCTTTACGTTACTATCTTCAACAAAACCTAATCTAATAACAAGATTAAGATACAATCCAGCGTTTAGGATTTCAAACCAGAAGTTCCATATAAATTTCAAAACTGATGGCCTTAAAATGATTAAGATTTGGATTTAAGCACCATAATCTTCCTGATTTCCTTAATGATTGAGGCCATACGAAATAAGGAAACTTTTAATAAAAACCGAACCCCTAAGAACCATAAAAATCGACCAATATCAACTTTTCTGCAGTTTTCAAAAATTTATATCTTGCGATTGAAAGCTCAGATTGAAGATCCTTCTGGCGAGAATATGCCTTGATATATAGAGAACATTCAGTAAAAATTTCGTTAAGATCCAACAGTTAACAAATGAGATATCGCCTTTTTACCACAGCACTGCAGAAAAATACGAACATACAAACAAAAGTCGATTTTTCTTATTTCTTCGACAAATAAAACCTTGTAGATCATAGATCACGAGCTCCCTGAGCTCTGATACCAATTTTGTAGTTTGTTATAACTTCTTAGATCATTTTGAGCACTTGGAATAACAATAACAAAGATTAACAATATACACAGCGGATTAAACAAAACATCAATGTTATTGTAACAAGGTTTTCATCATGATTGCGTGGTTTTGTAACCTTACAACAGGTTTTACCTCTCGAGGGATCTCAAGAGGCTTACAACCCCACCAGGTAGTGTACCTGACCGATGTAGTATAGTGTAGTGGTAAGTACGGGGGATTGATCGTTCTCCACAGGGAATAGTGTTCGTTAGGTATGAAAGGCTATTCTAATTAGGTCTAAGGGTTGAGGAAGATTCTTTTTATGTTTTTATAGTTTTTATGAAAGCAAGTAAAATCTCGGGTTTGAAGGAGTGGGCGGAATTAGTTGCTAGTCAACTAACCCAAATTACTACAAATGCAATAAAATAAATAACAAAAATGAAAATGTGGTGAGAAACTTATGTGTAGAGAAATGTGTTTACTTAGATTTCCTTACTCCCTAGCTATCTTTTACCGGTTAATTAGTGTGTATTAGTCGCGTGGATGACGGGTGTGTATTCCTTAATACCATTCGTGGGGTGGCGTACTTACTTCCCCAAACTCTACAAGCTCCTACTTCACTCCTATGTCGAGCCGGCTAGGAAGCTCCTAACATGGGATCACTAGAATTCGCTTGTGCATTAAATACAACCATAAAAACCTTTAGTACGCGTTTGGTTCATGTTTCTTAAGACGTTCAAGCAAGTTACCGAATAGGAAGTTAGCCAGTTTTCTTAAGCCTAACATAGATAAACAATCATCCAATACAACTAACAACACACTAACAACCAATAATCAATAGCTAGGTTTCATTAGATCTAAGCAAACACAAGATAAAATTAGCCTAACATGTTAAACAAAAGACAAGCATAAGATAGAATCAAACAACACATAGACATATTGAATGATTAATTGATAACTTATCTTTCAATGAAACATGGAAGATCTCAAGGCTAAAAGCCCTGAAAAAGTAGCTAAAATCGTCTTAGGGTTTTATCCCAAAATTCCACACACTAAGCTCTCTTCTAATGACAAAAAATTAGAAAACTATATATAGATTTTTGGATCTGACGGCGTCACCTTATGGAGTGTGACGCCATCACCTCGCCGCTTTTAGGGTTCCCGGGTGACCTTCTTGACGCCGTCCCTCTTTAGCTCTTCAAAAATCCATTCTGGCCTATCAAGGCTTGACGCCGTTGGATCATGAACGTGACGCCGTCCCCTTATGATTTAAGCTGTGACGCCCTTGATTTAGTTAAAGCGTGACGCCGTCAGAATTCTCATGCTAACTCACTGGCCCGTCATGAGTAAATTTCACATCCCACTTTTCTTGCCAAGGCATGACGCCGTCAAGAGATGATTCTGACGCCGTCAAAGGTAAATTTCAGCCGATTTTGAGACTTTGTCGTATTCTTCACTTTAATGCTCCAAAAACGTCCAAAATGCCTCCTTTTCCAGATTTCTCCTCAAAAGTACCTAAAATGACAAAAGGAACGATTTAGGGCAATATTTGATCAAATAAATACGATTTCGGGCTTAAATGACCCCTTAAAAGCGGTACACTTTTCGCCTCATCAAATACCCTTACACTTGAGATTTGCTTGTCCTCAAGCAAATGCGCTTTTATTCTAATCAAAATACAAGTTAGGGGTCATTTAATGCAAACATAAAAGTAATTACAACAAATAATCGTTCCACTTCAATCATAATAAGCACGGAGATTACATACTAGCACCTCACAAGTAGTGTTTAGATACTCACATCTCTCAAGTGTCATCAAAATAAATCTCATAAATGAAAACGGAAAATATCTCTCACTACCTGTCATAGCAAATAGATTACCATAGGCTTGGGAAAGGATCGAAAACCTCCTCCACTAGGCGTAAGCACCTAAGATAAACTATCAAAGAGGGCTTTTAAATGGGTTATAACGTTAGGTGTAGGGAAAAGGAAAACACGGTTTTGTTGGATAAAGGATATTTTACTGGTGGCTAGTTAAAGATCTTGATCAATTACATGTACTATACAATGTTGCTAAGCCAAGACTAGACTCAATTTTAAGCTAGAAACAAAATAACAAAATAACAAAATATAAAATAAACATAAAATAAAACGGGATGGTAGTCCGTATGTTTTTTCTATTTTTCATTTTCTCATTTTTTTTGTATTTTTCTTGATTTTTTCGATTTTTTTTTTTTTTTTTTTTTTTTTTTTTTTTTTTTTTGCATACACTTTTACCCTACCATCCAAAATAATACATCATAGGGGCGTTGCATTCCCCTTACACTTGAATTTTTACATAACTTTACAAATAACTATTCTAATGACTCGAATTAAGAAAATTGAAACACTTGAAGTACTTTTAAAGTATTTAGCACATATGGGGGTAATAAATGATGTTCTTCCCCATTACTCCATTACACTAGTACTTTACCCATGAGTCCCAATCGTCCCAAAACAATATGTACAAGGATATGACTCGACTTAGCAACCATGTAATCAACTAGATAATTAACTTGGGTTTAAACAAATGTTGTAACAATAATGCACTAAAGATGAGTGCATACAAGGTAGGCTAAGGCGATTTGGGTGTACATTTTAGTGGGGTGTAAACAAATTCTTCCTTTAAGTAAAATGCTTAAAGGTCGAAACGAAAAGATAGGCTCTGAGGGGTGTACTAGGGGTATCGTGTACTAAAAATGAGTACAACGCAGAGGGTGTGGGAGAATTACTTGACCAATGTAGCCAATGTAATTATAACAAAAACACAGGTGTAAAACAATGGGTTAATCCTAATGCCTCTTATCATGTAGTAAATCTAACTACACGAATGTAGTCTCACTTGTGGCCTTGGAATGGTCCTAACGCAAGTTCTAGAATCTAAGTGCTACCGGTACACACATCATAGCATAAATGCTTTTCCTACCAATTCTAGGGGCGAACCTCACATATTTGGGGTGGAAAATTTTTTAGTGGTACGGTTTTTGTGCTAGTCATATAACTCCTATCCGTGAGACGCTCATTAGAACTAAAGTTTCACTCCTATATGTTGTAAAAAATTTTAAATTTGGCACTAAAATTACCCTAATCAAGTATTTCTCTCAGTTTTATTACACATCTATTATTAAACAAACAAAAATCAAGCGCAATTGTATTCTCTAAAATCGTACTTTTACCCTCCCCTTACACTTAAGATGAACATTGTCCCCAATGTTCAAATAACAAGATGTAAAAGCATAAAGTAAAAGAATGAAATCAAATACTCCCCTGATTCGCTCGTTGGATAGTGAAATCACACGGTTAAATCTTCTTCCAAAGAGAATGTTGAAGCTCCATGACTAATACATCGCCATAAGCTTGATTCCATAAACATTTCCTTGTCCAAAATAACCTGTTAAACCTGAGAAAACAAACACGAGAACCTGCATAACATCGGCGGGATAAAACCTATATATAAGGATATAATGCTTGTGGAATGATAATTTTGCAGATTCCTGGAGATTATAAGTTGGAGATTTAATAAAAACTTTTTATGAAAACAAAACTTTCAAAAATTTCTGGAAATTAAATCTGACGCCGTCAGGTTATAACTCCTGACGCCGTCAGAAATGACCTGACAAAAATTTTCGTTTTAAGTTTCCGGAAAATTTCTGGAAAAACCTTTACCTTACTTCCTGGAAATCCTGCAAAACATCACTATGACTCGATACAAGCATTTGACTCAAACAAACACAAATATGTATGTTAATTTATTATTATTATGATTCATGTTAATTTGTGTTCTAATAAACCGATTTGGATTTCCCTTACACTTATCTTTTGCAAAATACCTTTATATGTAGTTAAGACGAAGTTAAAAACAACATAAAGCATTTTCACAAATTACTTTTGAACATGAATCAATAATGATAAAAATTACACACACATACGGAAACAAATAAAATCAAACAAACAAATAAACAAACACACAAAGCAAATAAAACAAATAAAGCTTGGGTTGCCTCCCAAGAAGCGCTTTTCTTTATTAACGAGTCTTGTAGCTAGACTCAAAGTCACGTACATTACGTGACTCCATCATCGGTCACGGTTCCTAGGCCATTCTCCTTCCCGATTTTATATTCCGGTCCTAATTTCAAACAATCCTTGTAGAAACCGAATATCCTTTCCATAACATAGTCTACTCCTTTACTTCTATCCTCATCATTCCTATAGTAAACCGCTTGCTTGAGCTCCTTCTCAACATTTGACAAGTGTTGGAATTGTTCTATCTTATATGGCATTTGGTAGTTTACTTCATCGGTCTCATCCTTAAATCTAACTATCCCTAAGGAAGGTTCATAAGTCATTCTAGAGACCTCAACAAATGGTTTTCCAAAAACCACTTGAGTCAAGGATGCATCGACTATTGGGCGGATATCTTCTACAATTACAAAGTCGGTGACATAGGTGAAGTTTCCTACATAAACCGGTAATCCCTTAACTCTTCCCGTGAAGTTACTCATCCAACCCTTGTCAGGGAGCATCCTATACCCAAGTTGATTCTTCATTATCAAGTTGTAGTGGGCTCTAGTCATGATGTTTATGGGTGATCTAAGGTCGATGTAAGCTTTCCACACATGTAGATGTCCGATGTTGCATGGTATGTTGAGATTAGAAGGGTCGCCTATTTCTATGATTGGTCTACCTAGGAAGTATGGTGTCTCGGGGTCATCGAATAGGTTTGTATGATATGCACGCTCTTCCTTAGTGGGTAGCCTATTGAAGTAGTCCTCATCATCATCTACTTCTTCAATCTCACTTGTCCTAACTTCCTTATTAACCTCGACTTTCCTATCCTCATCCTTAGGTTCACTATTATCCTCATTCCTATCAATTGGTTTAATAGTGACAATGTTGACAAAGTGGACGTGTTTGGATGAAGAGGGGTCTTTTACTTGGGGTCCGCTATTTGTGTTCCTAGCGTCCTTATGTGGAGGTGATAACACTTGGTTATGGAGAGCTTTCAACAAGTTGTCAATTTTATTGGTCATCTCCGTCTGTTGTTGATTGAATTCGGTCTCGAATCTAGCTATCCGAGCTTCTTGAGATGCCATAAATTGGGAAATCAATCCTTCAAAGTTATTGGTACTACCATTGCCGGAAGGATTGTTGTTGAAAGTACGGTTCGAGTTGGAACCGCTTGATTGGAAACGATTAGGTGGGTTGGAAGAATTGGTTTGTTGTGAGTTTTGGTTTTGTCTCCACCTAAGGTTCGGGTGATTTTTCCATGAGGGGTTGTATGAATCACCGTAGGGGTTTGGCTCGGGTTTGAAAGTGTACCACTTGTCTCCCGCTCCGTCGGTACGCGAGGATGCGTAGTCCACAAAAGCTTGTTCGGGGAGTTCCATGCAATCACGAGTGTCGTGGGGACCACTACATAATTCACATGAAGAAGTGATTTTGTTCACTTGGCTTGAAGGTTTAGGAGCCTCGTAGGATTTCATGAGAAACTTGACTTGGTCTTCAAGTTCTATGATCCTACGGTCAGAAGTGCTTGAATTGTTAGAAGGCAAAGATATTGCCTTGACCGTTTTATTCAAATCACGGGGATCACTCCAACTTTCGTTGTCATAAAGAGCAAGATCCTCTAGGAGAGCCCATGATTGTTCCGCACTTAGATCACGTAGCTTGCCACCGGCCGATTGGTCAATGGTTTGCCTCGTGGAGAGATTGATATGGTCATAGAAGATTTGGACTTGGAGCCAAAGTTCTATGCCATGGTGAGGGACTTTTTGGAGTAAGTCCTTGAATCGAGTCCATGCCTCGTAGAGAGTTTCGCCTTGACGTTGTTGGAACATCAAGATATCATTCCTTAGCTTGGTAGTTCTTCCCGGTGGGAAAAACTGAGCAAGGAAACGAGTGGTGAGATCATCCCAAGAGGTAATGGATCCTGCGGGTTGACGTTCTAGCCACTGACTAGCTTGGTCCCGCAAAGAGAATTGGAAGAGACGCAATCGGGTCGTCTCTCGAGTGGCAACATCAAGGTCTATAGAATCAACGATTTTAAGAAAGTCCTTGAGATGTTGATTAGGATCTTCAGAATGAAGTCCATGGAATGCGCATCCACTTTGCACCAACCGGATGGTGTCGGATCGCAAGGGTGTGATATTGGCTCCTTGAGTGAGCTCAATGGTGTTTCGATAGCCATGGTGGCTAGGACGGGAATACTCTCCTAAAGTACGGGCTCTAGGAGGTGGTGGTGGTTGTTGTGGTGGTGGGTTGTGGGGGTTAAGGATATTACCATCTTCCATGATGTCGGATGGTATGGTTACGAACAAAGACACGAAGAAAATAGATAGACTAAAGAAAACCTAGAAAAATAAAATAAAAATCTCACTAGAAAGGAATCTAGTGAGTAGACCTAATAGAAATAAAAATTCAACCTAAACAATAACTATTCCCCGGCAGCGGCGCCAAAAACTTGATTGCGTGGTTTTGTAACCTTACAACAGGTTTTACCTCTCGAGGGATCTCAAGAGGCTTACAACCCCACCAGGCAGTGTACCTGACCGATGTAGTATAGTGTAGTGGTAAGTACGGGGGATTGATCGTTCTCCACAAGGAATAGTGTTCGTTAGGTATGAAAGGCTATTCTAATTAGGTCTAAGGGTTGAGGAAGATTCTTTTTATGTTTTTATAGTTTTTATGAAAGCAAGTAAAATCTCGGGTTTGAAGGAGTGGGCGGAATTAGTTGCTAGTCAACTAACCCAAATTACTACAAATGCAATAAAATAAATAACAAAAATGAAAATGTGGTGAGAAACTTATGTGTAGAGAAATGTGTTTACTTAGATTTCCTTACTCCCTAGCTATCTTTTACCGGTTAATTAGTGTGTATTAGTCGCGTGGATGACGGGTGTATTCCTTAATACCATTCGTGGGGTGGCGTACTTACTTCCCCAAACTCTACAAGCTCCTACTTCACTCCTATGTCGAGCCGGCTAGGAAGCTCCTAACATGGGATCACTAGAATTCGCTTGTGCATTAAATACAACCATAAAAACCTTTAGTACGCATTTGGTTCATGTTTCTTAAGACGTTCAAGCAAGTTACCGAATAGGAAGTTAGCCAGTTTTCTTAAGCCTAACATAGATAAACAATCATCCAATACAACTAACAACACACTAACAACCAATAATCAATAGCTAGGTTTCATTAGATCTAAGCAAACACAAGATAAAATTAGCCTAACATGTTAAACAAAAGACAAGCATAAGATAGAATCAAACAACACATAGACATATTGAATGATTAATTGATAACTTATCTTTCAATGAAACATGGAAGATCTCAAGGCTAAAAGCCCTGAAAAAGTAGCTAAAATCGTCTTAGGGTTTTATCCCAAAATTCCACACACTAAGCTCTCTTCTAATGACAAAAAATTAGAAAACTATATATAGATTTTTGGATCTGACGGCGTCACCTTATGGAGTGTGACGCCGTCACCTCGCCGCTTTTAGGGTTCCCGGGTGACCTTCTTGACGCCGTCCCTCTTTAGCTCTTCAAAAATCCATTCTGGCCTATCAAGGCTTGACGCCGTCGGATCATGAACGTGACGCCGTCCCCTTATGATTTAAGCCGTGACGCCCTTGATTTAGTTAAAGCGTGACGCCGTCAGAATTCTCATGCTAACTCACTGGCCCGTCATGAGTAAATTTCACATCCCACTTTTCTTGCCAAGGCATGACGCCGTCAAGAGATGATTCTGACGCCGTCAAAGGTAAATTTCAGCCGATTTTGAGACTTTGTCGTATTCTTCACTTTAATGCTCCAAAAACGTCCAAAATGCCTCCTTTTCCAGATTTCTCCTCAAAAGTACCTAAAATGACAAAAGGAACGATTTAGGGCAATATTTGATCAAATAAATACGATTTCGGGCTTAAATGACCCCTTAAAAGCGGTACACTTTTCGCCTCATCAATGTTATTGTAACAAGGTTTTCATCATTATCTCCTTTAACAATTACATACACGACTAGCCCTAATACTACTTGATCAATTGTAGTATGGTTACTCAACAATAACAGGGATCAAAGATCCTTGAGGCTAAACCAACACTAAGCCCTAGGCGTTTTTCACAAAACCTACGCCTAGGACACACACATTTTTACTAGACGTCTACATCTTTTCCTGTGCACCCTTAAAACATACGCCCTATGTCTCTTTATAATAGAGATATTAGGGTTTACAAATACTCATAATTGTATTAGGAAACAAATACTTTCCTAATCTTTTATCAATATCTGAAAAGACTTAATCAGTTTTTCAATCTCTGTTATCGCCTTTTCCAATCTCTGATACCACCTGATAGATCGTTTAGACCTCGAGATTTGTTAGATCTCATCTAGGAATAACAATAACAATGATAACAATATGCAGCGGAATTAATCAAAGAACAATTGTTATTGTAACAAGGTTTTCTTTGTCATCATCTTCATAACAATACAATTACAAACACGATAAGCCCCAATTCTACTTGATCAAGTGTAGAATGGTTACTAATCTAATAGGAATCATAAGATCCTTGAGACTTAACAAACACAAACTCTAGGCGTTTACAAAAGAATAACCACGCCTAGGATACACACACACACTTTTTGGTGATCACATCTTGACACACACTAAAACAAACCCCCTATGTCTCTTTATATAATAGAGATATTTGGGTTTACAAAGACTCATAATTGTATTAGGAAACAAATACTTTTCTAATCTTTTATCAATATCTTCTAAGGAATCTTTTATAATCTTTCATAGCTTGTAGAATTCCTTCTTTGTCTTTTAAGTTCTTGTAGTTTCGTATTTGCTTCGTTCTTCTTTTATTTTTTTGTATTATCAACTCAATATAAAACCCAACAATCTTCCCCTAGTTGATAATAAAAAAACATTCTTCTAGTTCTTCCATGAATGAAACAATATTCACGGGACCGTCCCGACATACTCTCCTATTTTTGTCATGATGTGGTGAAAGCTTATCTGGTGAAAAACTTATCTGACTTGAGCGGGAAAACTAGATGTTGGGAGATTTGAAATTCAAATTTATTTTTTTTAATAAAACATTTCTTTTTAATTACAAAAATACTTTTTGTAAAAATATTTTGTCACATAAAAATGAGAAGTTTTGAGAAAATAAATTTTTTGATCACATTACTAATGTCGGTATTATGTTTGTTCATACCTGAAGTGATGTTGTAGTCGGTACGTTGTTGAAACGATTTTCCTCGGTTAAAAACTTATCAAATGTAGTTTTATGTATTGTGTTTTTATATTTTGTGATTATCAAAACGTATAGAGACCAAATAATGCAAATGACATTTTTGACATTATTTGTATTAACAATCTCTCCTTTTTTGATGATTACAAAATATAAACTCATTTTAGGTAAAATTATATGTTAATAAGTTTTTAATGAGTTTTCGTTTACCTCTCCCCCTTTTTGTAGAATCAAAAAGGCTTCGTCGATGTGTAGAGAGGAAAGAAATCGACGATACTAATGCTCCCCCTTGCTTAGTGCTCTCCCTAGATGAGGGCACCGGGGAATCGAGCTATGGTATTGTGCTAAAAAAAACAAGTTAAGATACAATGCACATACACACAAACACACACACACACACACAGATATATATATATATATATATATATATATATATATATGAGAGTTAGAAGGGTTTAGAAGAGAATTAAGATAGATAGAAGGAGAGATGAGAGAAAGAAATGATAAGAGGAGGGTAAAATCATATAGATTAAGCATGAAACAGATCATGCAGAGAAGAGAAATCAGATTTTTAATGCTGACTGGGGACGGTCCTGTATATAAACTGACGGTCCCTCAAATATTGGTGACCGTCCCTGTATAAGCGACCGCCGCCAGTGGGCGTGTTTTAGACGAAATGTTGTGATTTTAGTATTTTTCCCATTTTAAGGTTGGTTAATATCACACATTTTAAAGACAACCATCACCAATATCACAATATAATAGCATAGATTTCATAATACATAAAAGAAAGCATACATTACATAACCTCAAGGATTCATACATCACATAATCAAACTGCAAGCTATTTCTAGAATAACCTAACTTCCTAGAACATGCTTGATCCAAAAGATACTCATTTGATTATTTGTAACCAAAACATGTAGTGATGTTTAGTTAGAAGGTGGAGAATAAGATGGTGGAGCAGAAGGTGACATGGTTGCAAGAGGAGTTGGTTGCACATTAGGTTGAGAAAGAAGATACTCAATGTTGGCAAACATGTAGTGAAGTTCACCTCTTAGGGAAGAAATGAGGTTGAAGTTATGAAAACAAGATGCACAACCCATGGTGTGGTTGTTCACAAAGTTGTAGGGAATAGAGATAAGGTGAGAAGTTACCAATGAAAGTTGAGAATTGAGAAGATGATGGTCTAGATGAAGATAATGATGTTCCATTTGTGGATGGAGTTTTCATTGGTGCACTTGGTGCTTGAGAAGATGATGGTGGAGATTTTGGAGAAGGAGTAGTGTCTTCTTGAGTGAGATCAATGAAGTTAGTTTGTGGTGGTATGAGGGTGATTTTAGGCCTTCTGTTTGGGAGGAACAATGAGGTTGAAAAAGAACCTATTGTAGGAGGTGAAGAAGAAATGAAGATTGGTGAAGATGAAGATGAAGAAGAAGAGAAGAGGAGTTTAAATAATCAATGATGATTATAGTTTAGGCAAATCATGCATTTGGAGGTTTATAGCACTAATATTTTTTTAACTAATCCTGGAAATGGTGGTGATAAACATGCAATAGATTCAAGGTTTGCAGGAAGGAAGAAATAGTCCAGAAACCCGTGACCTACGTTGGACGGTCCCTTAAATAGGGGACGGTCCTTTAAATACACGGGACCGTCGCCCTTTTATTGGACCGTCACCAGTAGGTGATCAGGTTTCCACCCTGTTTTTAATTTCTACAATCCTGTAACCAACACATACTATCTGAGAGTTCAGATTAATATTGAATTATATGTATAGTTACTTTACTAGAATAGGTTTCAAGCAAGTTCAAGACATATGCATTCAAGAAGGAACATGTTTTAATGCAATTAAATCAAAACTCATCCAAATACATCATTGATCAAACATATATTAGAGATTAATACTACTTATTAAGAAATATGTTGTCTTGTTCTTCTACTTCCATTGAATAACTTCTAGGTGCCAATGTTCATTGGCTTCAGTCACTCCCGATGCATCTCGCTTGATCATCAATTGGAGATCTTTCCGGTTGGAGGAAAAATGATATACGTGACTCAGTTATGGGTTCCATGAGTCGATAGAAGAGTTGGTATTGAGGATTTTGTAGAGACGAGTTAGGAGCATCCCATAGGGCATTAATTTAGAGTTATTGTCCTTGAGATGCATTATTCGCATAGCGAAGAAGTAAGCGAGATTGTACGGTCGTCTAGTGAGAATGCAATAAAGCATATGAGCACAACATTCCGGTAGATACTCACGATCTTTTACGAGACAAAAGACATTTTCTCGTAAGATAACCGCCATTGGTTGAAGAAAATAGCGGATTTCAAGCATACGGGTTTTATTAGGATGAGAGGTACTGGGTGAATCACATAAAGATGCAATTAATTCAGTAGAAGAGGGAACATATGAGCGATATGGACAATCCTCATCTCGATGTTCGAGGAGGGAGTCAAGCTCAAGTTTATCCGTATAGGCACATTGCCTACAATTTGGAAGTCCAAGGATTTGAGCAAATTCCTCAAGAGACAGTGAAAATTTGTACTGGCTGACCTAAAACCAAAGATGTAACACCCCCATAATTATTGCAGCGGAATATAGTGTCACCGGGGTATTACTTCATAGTTCACAGCACAAATTATAGAAAACGACTCTAAATGAGACGTTTTGAAATAAATTATCATTCAATTAAAATATCAGAGTTTACAAAGAAGTCCCACAAGGTTTACAAAATGTACAACATAAAAGTTGCAAAGTTTTTCAAATGATAATATATGCATCATCTTCAAAATGTTTTCCGTGCGCCTTCTCATGCCTGCTAATTCCTTTCGTACCTGAGATAAACATGCTAAAAAGTCAACACAAAGGTTGAGTGAATTCATAGGTTTGTAAATAGTAGTGGACAATAAAGTTCATAGTGTAATTGCAATGTGCGCAATCATCATCCTGATAGTTATTATTGCTCTAAGCTCATGGCATGCACGACTGACTGTATATATATATATATATATATATATATATATATATATATATATATATATATATATATATATATATATATATATATATATATATCACCGTACGATATATACATTAAACAATTTACCCCGTGTAGGTACTATGCCATATACCTAGAAATTCAAATATAGTGCGTTTGTGATATCCGCTGTATGATTAACACAAACGGGATTCGTCAATCCCGATAGGCCTATCCACAATATTTGCGCTCACTCGCAACAACAAGTGATTAGTGGCCCATGATAAGGGGACTTTTGGCATAAACAACTTAGGCATGCAATAATACATTCAGGGCTAGCATTCAGTTTGCAAGTAATTGTCCATAATAATAAAAACAGTAGCATGTATCTCCCCCAAGTAGTTTATAAAACAGTTAAACAAAAGTAGGGGCTATGAACTCACCGTAGTGATCAGTAGTAGTTTAATACAACGGATAGTGTATGGCAAGACCACGATCTTTAACAATAACTTACAAGAGTATAGTGATCGCGTCTTAGTATAATGTACAATATGAGTGTACAAGTGTATGTAAAGTCATTGACTTGATTAAGATGTTGTACATTATTCTAGTAATTTGAGAAAATGAGTGAAGTATTCTTAAAGTATGGTTTGGCTATTAGTCTTTTATAAATAACATCATACTACCGTTCGGGCTATCAAAATCTAGAGGTCATGTAGTGAACGTATGAGGAGCCAGGACACTTTAATTCGTAAATCCACAACTCGTCGATACAACACCCCGAAGAGGCCTCTTATGATAATGAAACTCCCTACTATTGTAGTACTTATCATTTATAAGCAAAAGTATTTGACGAGACAAATGTTGTATAAAAACATTTGTCGTGTTTCGTCAAAGACTATTGGTTGAACTAGTGTGGTGACTTGATGATATAAGTTGTGTGTTGTGAAAAGGTTTAGCATAACATTAGTCAAGTGTGAATGTTACCAATTTAATGGTCAAGTGTGTTGTGATGAAATCGTTAACGGCGTTTCATAACTTTGTCGTGTAAAGTGTTCAAAACGATATTTAGATATCATACTAGTTATTATAATTTCGCGGATCAAGTGAAGTTGTGACTTTGTGGTAATGATATATGTGATATGGTCAATTTTTATAAGTTGTCGAAGTCAAGAAAATGAGTCAATTAATTGAACAAGTCTCAATGACAAGTTTCGGGTCATCAAACCCAAGCTAATCATGCGGCTAGACTCATAGCCTTTGTTTTTGACTTTCAACTTATGTGCACGCGAGTTTTTGTATAAAACATCATTCTGAGCAACTTTCGTGTTTTACACTTTTGATGATTCAGAACAGAAAAGGGTCTAAATCGTGATTTAATATCAGATCAAAAGACTTTTTGTTCCAGCACCTAATTTCCATCTAGTAATCTTCATTTAGCCATAACTTTTTAACTACAAGCCCTTTTTAAGTGATTCAAAAGCTCAAGTTCTAGTTTTTACTTCCTCTAACAGCTTATTAAGGTCATTCAAGTCCATGGCTTATGAATTTGTGTCAACACTCATCACAAATCACTAGTTACAGACTAGTTGTCTTAAAGGGTTTTCTAATGAATTTTAACTCATGTTTTAAGTTATGTACAACATCATATCATGTCCTATTACATATGAAACTTGTACAAAGTATAAATAACATCAAAAATAATTGAAAGACTTGAAAACTAATTATATTCTTACAACTTCTTGGATGGAAATCACAAAAAACCTAAGAATACTACCCTAAGTCTTTCAATCACCAACTAGCCTTTCAATCTTCAACCCAACTTGTGGTAGCCTATTGAAAACCTTGTGCTTAGACTTCTAATTCAGCCTTTGGTCTTGTGTAACTCTTGTACTAGGTAGAACACATCATGGCCTTCATGTTTCTTATGTAACTTAAGTCTTGAATGATCTTTCGACACTTTCTTTTGTTATTTGGTTTTGAACGCACTTGTGTCCTTAATGTAGGAGGTTTTTATGGTGTATTAAGAGGACAAGGGTATCTAGCATGCACGTTGTGTGATTTGGCTTTGCAAGTATGAAGGATCGTTTATATTCTTGCAAAGTTAATGTAGCTATATTGTTTCAAGTTTAATCTTGCTTGTTTGGTCTTCAATTATATATCATATGTTGGTTCTTTGCATGGTATTGTACCTATGATGACATTGTATCTGATATGAGTTTGAATTGCATTATCACACACATATATAAATGGTAGTAGTGTATGTTTTATTGAATTGGATGCATGAACCACGTAGTAGCATACAAGGTAACACGTTTTCATGATGCTTCAATTTATCGGAACACATTTATTTTGCATGAAGAGCAATGGTAAGACACGTATGTAGAAAATATAGATAATCGTTTATATGGTTTTGTGTTAGTCTAAATACACGCCACCTCAAGCATGAGGTGGTGAGGTGCTTAATTTAAATGATAACTATTGATTTACGGGGTATAGCTAGGTCCCGGTAATTACTAATATTAAGCCTTTAAGTCTCAAAACTTAAAATCGGGCAACGTAAAAATGTGATACTTATAAAAATGTCAAAACTTATCAATATATTCCAACTAAGTATATTAGATGTGTGATAAGTTTAATGGAGAGCGTATACGTTGATAAAACCTAATAACGTATGTTTGAGTACGCGTATTACATAAAGAGTATAATGACAATAGTTCATATTAGATATGACTATTGGTGAGATTTGAGTATTTTGAACATATAGACTCATCATAGTCTTGTGTTGGTCGTGAGGAAAAGTTTAAACGATTAAACTTTCGTGATTACTTATAAAAGTAATTTAAATATTAAAAGTAATATTAGATGACATAAAAAAATAGATAATAATCAAATCAGTTTGCTTGTTGAGTTTATTGTTGTGCCGGTACGCTTTGTGTGCGATTTTCACGTTTTGCGAGATATCTTCTCGGTAAATAGACAGAGGTGAACAGAAACGTTCAGAGAGTAATAATTCAAAGAAGAGTGAATTATTTAACTTGGAAAATTATCGGTTACAGTATTTGGTTTTACGTTACGGTAAAATTCAAAAAGTAAAGAAGTAAAAGTCAAAGTCAACTTTGAAAAGTCAAAGGGTAAAATAGTCATTTTTGCCTTATGAAATTTTACGGGTTGCTACAGTCTCCACCGGTTAAGGGAATCATGTCCTCATGATTTATTTTTTGTTATGAGTTGATGATGTGCCTCAAAAGAGGGGGGTGTTGGGTCTGTCAGTACCCAAGCTTCCTGAAAATAGGATTTGGACACAAATTAACCAAGTATTAATCAACATTAAGCACTCTCAATTCACTGAGTGAACAGTCACTCAGTGAGTTACCATCAAGATGCTTAAGACGATTCTAAGAAGAAAGATTCAACATTCAGTGAGGCGGAACTACCTGAGTGTCACTTAAGCCAAAGAAGAAGGTAATGGGTTCAGTGAGTATTTGACAAGAAGTCACTGAACCCCCAGTCTCCTCAACAACAATAAATGATTGAAGACTGAAGACTGAAGAATTTGAAGTCTGAAAGAAAGGCGGGATTAGGCGGGAAGAGTTTGATAATATAAGGAGAAGTCTTATCGGGCCAGAAACAAACCTTCCCTAAAATGGCTTAAAGTCAAGAAGTGTCAGACCTGACACTCGGAAAGACTTTTAGCCTATTCCTATTGGTTCTTGGAAATGACAAATACTGTTGTAGTTGTCAGACACGCTAGGTTATTCTTTTTGTATTTTTAATCATAGGTGCTCTTTTATACTTGTGTATAAATAGGAACAGATAGGAGAAAAGTGGGTTAAGTTTTGTGCATTAAAAGCTTAAACTTTCACAAAACCACTTTTCTCCTACAAAGAGTAACCAAGTCCCTGAGATAGCTCAGTGGGTCGATAATGTTACCACTCAAGAATAACTTGAGTTTAGATAGGAGACAAACCATACCTTGTCTATTCAATCCCAAGTGTTTTTCGCAAACACTTGGGTAATAGATTCTTTTGATTGATTTCTAATAAGAATTTAAACGTTGAAAAACTTGTGTTTTATCTTTACGTTTTATTTATCTGTTATAATTAATCAATACATTAATCTCAGTCATAAACACAATTAGATTAACTTCTTAGTTAATTCTGCTTGTGTAAAGGGAACAACAAGTGGTATCAGAGCCTCTGGTTTATAAAATCTTTTCAAAAAAACTAAGAGTGCTCAAGGTTTTTAAAACCAAGATCCTACTATGGCTGATATTAATGTGCCCCAGCTCGTCGATAAAAAGGGTGGTAGCTATTCGGCTGTTGCTCCCAGATTCGAAGCTGGAAAATTTAGCAAGTGGAAAAAGTGAATGCTTTGCTACTTGACTGGTATGGAACCATACTACATCACTTGTATCAATGAATGTCCTTATGTCCCTAAGACTGCTGAGGGGTTAAACAAACCTGAAGCTCAGTGGACTATAGATGAGAGAAGGGTGGTCAATCAAGACCAGTGCCTGAAAAGCATAATTATATCTTGTCTTCCTGACGATATAATAGAATCAGTCATTAACTGTACTATAGCCAAGCAAACTTGGGTTGACTTGATTAATAGCTTTAAAGGTCCCTCAGATACCAAGGAAAACAGGATCATGGACCTGAAACTTGAGTACAACACTTTCAGGGCAAAGGACTCTGAAAGTCTCTCTCTGAGATATACCAGATACAAGATCCTGATAAATGAATTGTCAAATGATGGTGTAGTTTTGTCTAAGCATGAGATCAATGTTGGCTTTGTCAATAGTCTCCCTGAGAAGTGGCTAAACTTCACACAGAGCCTCAGGAATGCTAACCACATTCAGAACCTTGAGCTCCCTGAGATCTATGGGAAGTTTGTCTATGAAGATAACTTAATCTCTAGGAGATACCCAGACTCAAAGAAAGCTCTTGGGACCAAAAAGGACCTGACTTCCTCACCCATATCAACTGTGACCGGATCTAATCACACACGTTGTGTTGGGGATACTTTGAGTATATACTTGATAGCACGCGGAATTTACTACCAAGTACTTAGAAGAATATGAGTTTGTGTTTGGTGATTGATTAAGTAAAACAATAAGAACACAAAACGATATCAACCAAACTATCACTTCAATATATCAAATGATTACAATATGAACGTGAAGGATATTAGGTATTAGATGTATTCGATATATCTAAAACCCTAATCTAAGGATCTCCTTTTATAATGCAAAGAGTCCTATACAAGTAAAACATCTAATCGAATCATTCTATACAAATAAGATATATACCATATCTTTTCTATAATTATCTTCATACGGTTTCACCTTGATCTCTTAAGCAGTCCTAACTTTTCTTCCTTCAGCAGTCCTAACTGCTCTTCCATCAGCAGTCTTAACTGTTCTTGTATACTTCAACCGTACTAACTGCTTAAGTTTAATTCCCAACAATCCTCCCCTAAACTTATGATTTCGATGCAAATCAATAAGTTTCTTGAATTAAACTTCTGATTTTGTTGATGGGGTGGACTCTTTCAAACACTTGACTTAAATCACGAAACACTTTGGGAATTATCTTCACATATCACACTCTTTTGGTCAACTCTTCAAAAATTACCAAAATTTGATTTAATTCCATCAAGGAATTAATTCCTTATACCAACCCAAGAGTTAATTCTTCATATCAACCACGCATTGAATGTCATTAATCCTTCATTAACTCTATAAAACTCACATATCCACACAAAATCTTCTTCAACACAAATCTTTAACTCTTCAATCACAATGAATTCTTCTTCACCAAACATCATAGAAATTTCATCTGACTCTTCTTCAGATTCTGAAGATTCAGGTTGGAACAACTATTTTCCACCAAATTATTCTTCAACTTCAAGAGTTAATCTTTCAAAGAAAAATACTAAAATATCCTCATCTAAAGAACCTCTCCTCCGATGAACTTCCTCCTTATGTGGATGATTCATCCTCCTTTTCGTCTGACTCGTCTGACGATGATGAACTTCAAAAACTATCAGACTTACTAACAAAAGAATCTGAAAAAGCAGCATCATCAGTGAAAATCCCTGTTCCAAAGAAGAAGCCTGAGAAGAAGCAAGTTCCATCTCCAAGAACAGTAATACTGGCACTTCCATGCAAAAATGTATCTGACATCATGGGTAGCAGAGGAGCCCGCAGCAAGACCATGCCAGATATCATTGGAAAAGCAAAAGGAAAGCTTGAGTAGTTGTGTTGTGTTTTGTGTTGTGTAGGTTGTTTTGTTGTGTTTTGTTGGTAGTTTTTGTTGATTTTTCCTGTGTGAAGCTTTGTAATGAATCATCGTTAATGAATAGACTTTAAGCACTTCTTTAACATCAATCATCTCTGACTCTTAATTCCTCCCCTGAATTTCATAATCATCAATCATCTTTAACAGCAACTAGAACAAACTTTATCTTTAACAGCAACTAGAACAAACTTTAATCCTCCCCTGTTTGGAAGAATCCTCACCATCAGATGAATTAGAACATAAGATATCCAAACTCAGCATCCAAGATGACCATTTGTACAAGTTACCATCAATTCAATTGTTTTAGTTTCAAACTGCTCTCAACACTTCCAGATGTATTACCTTCTGAGAGAGGTGTATCACAGAGCATAAACTCAGTAGGAACTAAGTTTTTAACAATCAGTACAAACTGGTGAAGCCAGCAGTTCAGATTGTTTACTCCAGCAGTACTAACTGTTAGCAAAAAGTTTTCAGAGATAAAATCAAATTTTTAATTTTAATGTGGATTCGAAAACATTTTTGTCCACTTATAGTTTTTAGCAAACTATCAGCTATGAACGGATTTGACTTGTCTTTACCAATAGCCGTTTGCTATGGACTAGCCAACTCTTCACACTTAGATTTGGTGAGTTGATAACCAACCAGTTTTTGGTAAACTGTCAACCATAAACGGATTTGAGTAGTCTTTACCAGAAACCGTTTGATCTGGACTAGTTGATTCTTATGTTGATTAGACATGGTGAATCAATTACCATTTGTTGTGTGACAAGCATTCACACTTGACAATCCAAACCACCATACTTTATAAAGCACAATCCAAAGCAAAAAGCTTTTCTTAACCTGAAATGTTAGTCCAAAACCAAAGAAAACACAATACATAATATTCTCTTTTAACAGTTATTCCATTTGACTAACAAATTCACAAGCAGTACTAAAAATATTCAAGCAGTCTCAACTATACAAATAGCACAACTAACAGTACAAAATCCAAAAACATTTGCACATTAATCTTTTGAAGGATTAAGCATTCCAATACCTGTTACCAAGTACTGAAATCTGCTTACATCAAAACCTTTTGTTAAGAGATCAGCAAAGTTGTCATTAGTGTGTATTTTAACAACTTGTATTAACTTCTTTTCAGCACAGTCTCTTATAAAATGATGTCTAATTTCAATATGTTTAGTTTTTGAATGTTGAACTGGATTCTTAATGATACACATTGTACTGTTATTGTCTATATGTATAATTGTGTTTAAGAAATTGTACCCATAATCAAGCATCTGGCTTTGAATCCATAAAACTTGAGCACAACAACTTGCAGCTGCCACATATTCTGCTTCAGTAGTAGATATGGCCACCATAGTCTGCTTCTTACACTGCTAAGAGATTAATCTTCGACCTAAGAATTGACAACCACCTGTTGTAAACTTTCTATCCATGCTAGCACCAGCATAATCAGAATCAGAGAATGAAACAAGATCAAATGCAGACTCTTTAGGATACCATAGCCCCAAGTTAGGCTGTCCTTTAAGGTATCTGAAGATCCTTTTTACTACTGTGAGATGAGACACCTTAGGAGTCACTTGGAATCTTGCACAGGCACAAACAGCAAACATAATATCAGGCCTAGATGAGGTAAGATACATCAGAGACCCAATCATAGATCTATACATGTGCACATCCACATCTTCACCACTGTGATCCTTTAATAACAAATGTGTCTCCTTGTCAATTGGTGTGCTAGCAACCTTGGCATCTGTGAATTGAAATTTCCTTAAAATTTCACCAACATATTTATCCTGAGAGATAAATATACCATCTGACTTTTGCTGTACTTGAAGACCTAGAAAAAAGGTAAGCTCTCCCATAGAACTCATCTGAAATTGGTCTTTCATCAGCTTTTCAAACACCTTACACATCTGTTTCTTTGTAGAACCAAAAATGATGTCATCTACATAGACTTGTTGATGCGTGGTTTTGCGACCTTACAACAGGTTTTACCTCTCGAGGGATCTCAAGAGGCTTACAACCCCACCAGGCAGTGTACCTGACCGATGTAGTATAGTGTAGTGGTAAGTACGGGGGATTGATCGTTCTCCACAGGGAATAGTGTTCGTTAGGTATGAAAGACTACTCTAATAGGTCTAAGGGTTGAGGAAGATTCTTTTTATGTTTTTATATTTTTTTATGAAAGCAAGTAAAATCTCGGTTTTGAAAGAGTGGGCGGAATTAGTTGCTAGTCAACTAACCCAAATAACTACAAATGCAAATAAAATAAATAACTGAAAATAAAATGTTGTGAGAAACTTATGTGTAGAGAAATGTGTTTACTTAGATTTCTTTACTCCCTAACTATCTTTTACCGGTTAATTAGTGTGTATTAGTCGCGTGGATGACGGGTGTATTCCTTAATACCAATTGTGGGGTGGCGTACGTACTTCCCCAACTCTACAAGCTCCTACTTCACTCCTATGTCGAGCCGGCTAGGAAGCTCCTAACATGGGATCACTAGAATTCGCTTGTGCATTAAATACAACCATAAAAACCTTTAGTACGCATTTGGTTCATGTTTCTTAAGACGTTCAAGCAAGTTACCGAATAGGAAGTTAGCCAGTTTTCTTAAGCCTAACATAGATAAACAATCATCCAATACAACTAATAACACACTAATAACCAATAATCAATAGCTAGGTTTCATTAGATCTAAGCAAACACAAGATAAATCTAGCCTAACATGTTAATCAAAAGACAAGAATAAGATAAAATCAAACAACACATAGACATATTGAATGATTAATTGATAACTTATCTTCAATGTAACATGGAAGATCTCAAGGCAAAAAGCCTTGAAAAAGAAGCTAAAATCGTCTTAGGGTTTTCTCCCAAAATTCCACACACTAAGCTCTCCCTAATGACAAAAAATTAGAAAACTATATATAGACTTTTGCATCTGACGGCGTCACGTTATGGAGTGTGACGCCGTCACCTCGCCACTTTTAGGGTTCCCGGATGACCTTCTTGACGCCGTCCCTCTTTAGCTCTTCCAAAATCCATTCTGGCTTATCAAGGCTTGACGCCGTCGAACCTTGAACGTGACGCCGTCCCCTTTTGATTTAAGCCGTGACGCCCTTGATCAAGTTAAAGCGTGACGCCGTCAGAATTCACATGCTATTTTCACTGGCTTATCATGAGTAAATTTCACGTCCACTTTTTCTTGCCAAGGCATGACGCCGTCTGGGGTTAATTGTGACGCCGTCAAAGGTAACTTTCAGCCGATTTTTGAGACTTTGTCGTTTTCTTCACTTTTATGCTCCAAAAACGTCCAAAATGCCTCCTTTTCCAGATTTCTCCTCAAAAGTACCTAAAATGACAAAAGGAACGATTTAGGGCGATATTTGATCAAATAAATACGATTTAGGGCTTAAATGACCCCTTAAAAGCGGTACACTTTTCGCTTCATCTACATAGACTTGTACTAGTAGAATATCACCCTTGTCCTTTTTAATAAAAAGAGTTTGATCAATTTTCCCTCTATGAAACCCATTCTTCAGAAGATATTTAGCAAGAGTTTCATACCAAGCTCTTGGAGCCTGATGCAATCCATATAGAGCTTTCACCACCTTATAAACCTTGTCAGGATGCTCTTGGTCTATAAAACCTGGAAGTTGTGAAACATAAACCTCTTCATCAATAGTACCATACAGAAATGCACTTTTCACATCCATTTGATAGACCATAAACCCCATAAATGAAGCATAAGCAAGAAATAATCTTATTGCTTCAATCCTGGCAACTGGAGCAAAAACTTCCTCATAATCTATACCCTCCTCCTGAGTATAGCCTTGAGCAACCAATCTTGCTTTGTTCTTTATCACAATGCCCCTCTCATCCTTCTTATTCCTGAATACCCACTTTGTACCAATCACTCTCATTCCCTTTGGTAGATCAACCAGAACCCAAACATTTTGAATCTTGAATTGAAGTAGCTCTTCTTACATAGCTTCAACCCAACTTGATGATTCTAAAGCCTTTAACACATTCTTGGGTTCAACCTGAGATAGAAAGCATACAAACATACAATCATTCTCATCTTCATGATGTTTCTCTTCATAAACCACACTGAGAAATCCATGATGATCTGGGTCTTGTATTTGCCTTCTGGTCTTGACTCTAGATTGTACATCTCCTATGATATTGGTAAGTGGATGATTACTATGTACAATAGTATGGGGAGTAGAAGGAGCTGCATAGCTGGCAGGCATGTTTTGTAGACCATCTCCAAAGAAATCAAACTCATCAGCTTGAGAAGCAGTATCAACTGGTGAATCAAGATGAGGTTGACTTGGTCTAGCAGTATCAATATTTTGCTCAGCAGTTGGAACTTGAGGTTGAGCAGTACTAACTCCATTGGAACTACTCGTTGGAATTTGAGCTTCTTTACCATTCTGACCACTTGTTTCAGCAGCATCTTTCTCTTTGTCTACACCACTTGATGAAGGAATATCATCTTTCTTTGTAGAAGACTCATTCACAGGACTTTCTTCCATGACAGGTATGAAAATGCAATCATCATCTTCCTTCTCTGAACCTGCATCATTGTTAGTATTTGTACCTGTAACAGGCACATAATTCATGAAATCTGAAAGACTGTCAATATCAAAGATCCAATCTGGACCTACACCTGCAACATTTGGTTTATTCTCCAAAAATTCTATGTGCAGATTTTCTTCTACATGCTTGGTGCTTGTATTGTACACCCTAAAAGCCTTACTGTGCAGAGAATAACCAACAAAGAAACCTTCCTCAGATTTCCCATCAAACTTTCCTAGTTGGTCTTTGGTATTAAGGATAGTAACATGACAACCAAAAGGTCTCATGAAGCTTAAAGCAGGGGTTCTACCTCTAAGAAGATCATAAGCAGTCTTATTGTGAGGTTGTACAACCAAAACCCTATTCAATACATAGCAAGCAGTGCTAACTACTTCAGCCCAAAATGAAACTGGTAGCTTAGAGTCAGCTAACATTGTCCTAGCAGCCTCTATAAGAGTCCTATTCTTCCTCTCAGCTACACCATTTTGCTGTGGGGTTCTAGCTACACTAAATTCCCTCTTAATACCTTTTTCTCTGCAAAAGTCATCCATCACTCTATTCTTGAATTCAGTCCCATTGTCACATCTAATTATTTTAACCTTCTTATCAACTAGGTTTTCTACTTCAACAATGAAGGTCTTAAGTATTTCACTTGTCTCATCCTTAGTTTTCATAAAGAATACCCAAGAAAACCTACTATAATCATCAGTGACAACAAGACAGTATCTTTTAAAGTTCAAGCTATTCACAGAAGTAGGACCAAACAAGTCCATATGCAACATATATAAAGCTTGAGAAATAGAGTTCTGGGTCTTAGGCTTACATGAGGCTCTGTGTTGCTTACCCTTAAGGCAAGAAACACAAGTTTGGTCATTGAGAAAAGTTTTGTTTGGTAAACCTCTTACCAATCCATGTTTAGCAATATTGTTAATGGTTTTAAAATTAACGTGACCAAGCCTCCGGTGCCACAACATTGATTCTTCCAATGTGGATTTTGCAACAAGACAAGTAAGTCCAACCTTAGGAACTAGTTTATTCATCTCAACACTGTATGTATTATCCTTTCTGTGGATTTTAAGCAATACTTGAGTTTCATCAGGTAGCTTGAAATCAGGAGAAAGTATAAGACAATCAGTATCAGTAAATAAAACTTTGTTCTGTTTATCACAAATTTGTGATACACTGAAAAGATTGTACTTAAGTTCTGGTACATAATACACATTCTCAAAATCAAGGTTACCAATTTTAATTACCCCTTTACCAGTAATTCTTCCTCCAATACCACCACCAAAGACAACTGGTCCTCCATCCAGAGCAATAAAGTCTGAAAGATATTACATGTTGCCTGTCATGTGCCTTGAACATCCACTGTCTGAATATCCTCTATCTTCTTTGCCATTTGAGGGATGTTCCTTCACACAAAATAAAGGTGTTAGTTTCTTTTGGGGATCCAAACCATCACTGGTTTGGATCTGCCTTGTGCATCAAGATGAGAAAACTTGTTTGAGGTCTTTGATGCACCATTGGGTTTGGTAAGATGTTTATCCCAATGTGCTGAGGCCTTGACAGCATTGCCCCTTTTTCCCTTAACATTTAAGTGCCTAGTAGTTGGATTTGCTGGTCTAGCAGTTGGAACTACTGACCTAGCAGTTGGAACTGCTTGTTTGATCTTAGGTACCCACTTCTGATTAGTCATTGATGTTTTCTGATAAAAATGCCTTTTAACTGTTTGTGCATGATTTGAAAATTGTTTTGCACTAGAAACAGTTTGCTTGTTATTAAACCACTTATTTTGACTAGCAGTTGAAACTGTTTTGATGCCAGTCTTTAACATAACAGCTTTAGGTGACATCTTATGATTTGCATTAGGGTTTGTCAATCTAGTTGGACCATTTTGAGTTACCCTAGCATTGTTATTCCTGTTCACCCTTTCATTCCGAGAAACCCTCTTTTTCCATGGGTTAGAATCACAATAAGCAGCCATATGCTCAAAACTTCCACAAACAAAACATACTTTTCTAATCATAGCAAACTTATCATCCATTTTCTTAGATTTTGAGCGATTCCAGTTCCTATGACTACTCTCAGAACTTGATGATCTGTTCTTAGTTCTATACATCTCAGCATATCTAACATTTTTCCTAACTGGTTTTATGTTTTCAGTCTTAACCACTTTAGGAGCATGTTTAACTTCTACCTTAACAACATTAGGTTTTTCCTTAACCTCTACATTCTCATCATCAGATGTCCATTCCTCAATAGTTGGTGCATCTGAGTTCCTATCAGAGGACATCTTTTCCTCAGAAAGAGATTTATCACTAGCACTCACAAAAGAATCTTCTGCCTTAACAAATTTAACAGATTCTCACTAACCTTAACACCATATCCAGGAAAATCCATATCCTTAAACTCTTCTAAACCAGTATGAGCTAAATTAATTCCTGGTGGAGCAAACATTCCTCTAAAGGGGGGTGCAACTGACTTATAACCTAAACCAGATTTAGCTTTGTTAAGTATTTGACTCTCTACAATCTTCTTAACTCCATCTGAAGTATATTCAAGAGTGTCTACACTTAACTGGATGTTTTCTTTCTCCTTTTTAAGCTTCTCTAGTTCATATACAAGTCCACTCATTTTATTATCTTTTATTTGCAATTCCCTCTTTAAAATACCTATCTCATCAGAAAAGTTTGACTCATTCTGTTTATAAAACACAATTTGTTCTTCCAAAACAGCTAATCCTCTTTTATGATTTGACAGACTAAAACTTATTTGATTAAATTCAACTCTAAGATCATCATAGTGTTTCTTAATATTTTCAAAATCTTTTAAAGCACGACAAGAGTTTGAACATTTTTCAAGTATATGTACCTCAGAGTCTGAGAAAGCTATTAAACCCAAGTTAGTTGGTTCCTCTTCTTCCTCCATGAAGCTCCAATCAAATCCAGCTCCATCTACAGCTACCATAGCCTTGGAAGAAGGCTCTTCAACATTAACTGTTCTCCTTGACCCTTGCTGATTCTTAAACCCTTGACCCTGGTTGCTTTGTTGTCTTGGACCTCTACATTCCCTGGCAAAGTGCCCCATCTTGTGACAATTAAAGCATTCCACCTTAGACTTATCATACCCAGCAACATCTCTTCCATTGAAAGTAATCTTATTCCCAGTCCTTTGGTAATACTTCTTAGCCCTGATGCTTATCAAAGCCAACTGCCACTTTAAATCCATAGCTTCCAAATCATCTTCAGCAATTTGAAGAAGATCTTTATTAAATATCTTTGACCCACCAGACTGTTCTGACACAAATGCATATATGGTCTCTTCAGTCAAGCCAGCATTACTAGTTTTTACACTAGCAGTGCTAACTGTTGGTATAGCAGTACCAACTGCTTCTTCATCTTCATGATTAGAACTGTTTGAAGAAGATACAAAAGCCATATTCCCTGAACTGGAACTAGTGCTACCACTCTTCTTGACCTTTTGCTCAACAATATTAAGATTATTGTAAAGCTCATTCATTGTCATGTTCTCCAGCTCTGGTTTATTGCTCCAAACCACAACATAAGTGTTCCATTCAGCAGGTAAACTATTTAGAAACTTCATGTTGAGGTCTTCTTGAGGTATCACAATCTTCAACACAGTAAGTTGACTGATGATCTTTTGAAGCCTATTAAAGATATGATCCAAAGTTTCATTGCTTGATGCAGTGAAATTCTCATAACTTTGCTTGAGTAGGGTTTTCTGTGCCTTCTTGGTAGCTTCATTGCCACCAAACCGTACTAACTGCTTAAGTTTAATTCCCAACAAACTGTATTTTACTCTAATGGTGTTGTGCAGGATTTTCAAGAGGATTCTGATGATGAGGTTGATGAAAAAACTAGTAATAAGTACCAAAATGATTTAAACATGGAATTCCAAGAAAGGGCACTCCTTGCTAATTCAAAACGTTTTATCAAAAGAAATTAGTGAAACTTTACAAAAGCTAAAGCAAATGAAACCACTAAATGTTTCAAATGTGGTAAAAATGGTCATTTTGCTAAAGACTGTTATTCAAAAACCATCTCAGAACCCTCTTATAAATTTTCTGGAAACAGTTCCTCAGGAACTAGCAAGTTTCAACCTAGAATGCTTCAGTCGACCCAACATTTTTAAAACAATAATGTTCAAAAGGGTCAAAAATATTTTGATGCTAAATATTGGAAAGTTAAGGCTAAACTTGCCCTCCTTGAAACTAATCCCTCAATGTCTCAGGCTGCTCAAACTTCCAAACCTGTTCAGACAAAGAACAAGGTTCTTGTAGCCGAAGCCTATGACTGGGATGAAGAAGAGGTCTCCTCAGAAGATGAGGAAATTAGAGTGAGTGCACTGATGGCACTTTCAGAAGGTGATCAGCTGGCTGTTGGAAAAAGCCATGCAAGGAATGGAGAATGGGTCAACATAACCATGAAAAGGTAAACATTTTACTTTCAATGGATGATGATTCTGATTGGCAGTCCTATATGAATTACATTTGTGTAGATCTTAAGTTTGTAGAAGAACAAAGGCTTAATTTGCTTTCAAAGTATAACAATCTTGTGTTAGAATAAATAAGTGTAGAGATGAATTGCTTGTATTAAAACAAGCCAAGTTAGAAACTGTTACACTACAAATTCAAAACACAAAAATTTTGAAACAAAATCAAGCTCTTCAAAATGAACTTAACAGAGAAAAGGCTGTCATTAAGGGTTGGACTAAAAAGAACCCCAAAGTCTATGAAACTGTGAGCCTAATTCCTAGTGAAAACAAGAAAATTATAGGAATAGACCAACTCACTGAAACCCCCAGTGAAAGTCATAGAGAAAAGGCTTTTATTCTAGCTGGCATATCTTTTGAGCAGGAAATGGAACCCAAGTCAAATGACTGGATTGTCAGGGACAACCCAGTCAGTAAGTTACCAAACTTTGAGACTGGAAAATCTTGCTTCCTGAAAGTCAGGCTCTGAAAAATATGTTTGGACTCACTGACCAACCCAGTAGTACTGAGTCAGTCAATCAGTCTGAATCAGAATCATTTACACCACTCCCACCTCTAAAAGTCCTTCAGGGAGCTGCACCTAGCTCAGACCTCACACCATTGGTCTACTCTCAGCATTCTCCAAAGGAGAAGCCAGGAATGGGAAAAACCATCCTGAAAAGGCAAACCCCTGAAGTCTCAATTTATACTGATGACTCATCAACTTCAGTCCCTTCTGAAGTAAAAACAGAAAGCCCTGACTTAAAAATTGATCAGTTGGCTGAGCTTGTCAGGAAGCTGAGTGAGAAGATTGAATCTTCTGAGAAGCCTTCTCAATCTAAGATGAAGGAACCCAAATCAGCTTCCTCAAGCACCAAACCAAAACCCTCCAAACCACTGAAAAGGTTTGAGCTGTGTCACTATATCAATCATTCCACTGATGATTGTTTTAGAATCCTTTACTGCATGATATGCAAAAAGGAAGATCACAGGACCTCTGATCACCAATCATACACAGCCACATCAAAGATGGCAAACTTTAAGGCACAAGCTTTAAAGTATCTTTCTGATTCTAAGCAAAAACAGAAACAAAAGGCAAAGCCTTTTGCACCTTACCCTCACTGTGGCTTCAATGACCATCTTCCTGAGGATTGCCTAATGGACACATGTTGTGACATATGTGGTGATCCCACTCATGACACCTCAGGACATGAGAAGGTCATTCAGACTAGAAGAGGTATTCCCAAGACATCCTCTCAGTCTACTGAGTCTACTTCTGCAATCAAATGTAAAACCTGTGGTAGCTCAGTCCACTCAACCACTTACCATGAGTCAATTGTTACTTTTAAAAAGGCTGTTAAAGCCAAGCCCTCCAAAAAGAGGGGTCCTAGAAAGAACTAACTCAGTTTACCATTTGTGCAGAGACATGCCAGGGAGCCAGTTTGGCATCTAGATAGTGGATGTTCATGGAGCATGACTGGTGTGAAAGAGTATATGCACAAATATGTAGAAGAACCAGGACCCAAGGTGGTATTTGCTGACAATTCATCATGTCTCACTGAAGGTTATGGTTCAGTAAACTGTAGAGGTATAGTCTTTACTAGGATAGCTTATGTCAATGGTCTTAAGTATAATTTGATCAGTGTCAGTCAACTATGTGATGCAAAGTACATAGTTCAGTTTGATGATAAGCAAGGAACCATCTTCAATGCAAATAAGGAAGTTGTCCTTATTGCACAAAGAAGACAAGATGTTTATGTTTTAGACATGTCCAGTCTAACTCAGAATGGAACTTGTCTCTTTGCTAAGGCCACTAAAACCCTCAACTGGCTTTGGCATAAGAGACTCTCCCATCTGAACTTCAAAAACATAAACAATCTTGTGAAACAAAACAAGGTCCTTGGCTTACCATCACTTGTGTTTTCAAAGGATAAACCATTCTCTGCCTGTGAAAAGGGTAAACATCATAGAGCATCCTTTAAAACCAAAACAAACTTTTCCATCAGGAACTGCCTTCATCTTCTCCATATGGATCTCTTTGGGCCCATCAGTCCTAGATCCATTAACCATGAGAAGTACACTCTGGTCATTGTGGATGAATACTCAAGATACACTTGGGTTTACTTCCTGATAAAAAAGAGTCAGGCAGCTGAAACAATCATATCCTTTGTCAGGAACATTAAAAATCAAAATGACATTAAAGTCAAACTGATTAGGACTGACAATGGGACAGAGTTCAGAAACTATGAACTTGAATGTTTCTGTGATGAGAAAGGAATTTCCCAAAAAATTTCCTCTCCTTACACACCTGAACAAAATGGTGTTGCTGAAAGGAAAAATAAAACACTCATTGAAGCAGCTAGGACAATGCTAAATGGATCAGTCCTTTCCAAACACTTCTGGACTGAAGCAGTAAAAACTGCCTGTTACACACAAAACAAATCCATCATTGTCAAGAGACATAGCAAAACCCCTTATGAGTTATTCAAGGGAAGGATCCCTAACATCAGCTACTTTCATGTCTTTGGGTGTCATGTGTTTATTCATAATCACAAGGATCACTTAGGGAAATTTGATGCCAAAGCTGATGATGGATACTTCCTAGGATACTCTCTTGTCTCAAAGGCCTTCAGGGTGTTTAACACTAGGAGACAGCAAACTGAGGAAACATTCCATGTTACCTTTGATGAGAGCACTGATGCAATCAGTGTCTCTGACACCTCAGTGGAAGAGATAGGTATTGATGATTCATCAAGATACCCTCCTGATGAACATCATCCTGACAATGATCCTTCCACTCTGTACCAAGCAAATGTTGACATCTCCTACTACATCATCCCTCACAACCTTCCTTACCCAACCATCACTGAGTTTGTTTAAGCACTAAGAAGTACTGATGCAATCAATCAGTCTGAATAAAGTGCTCAGGAACCAAACAATCTCAGTGATCAGCCAACCCTGTCAGACACACAAGATTCTGAAGATCATCAGGTGTCTACACCAGACCATACCAATCAGGCCTCCACAAGTTCTAATCAGTATCCTAGACCTCAGGACAGTTGGACTAAGTCTCAAGATATAGAACTTGTCAATATAATTGGAGTGCCTACTGAAGGCATGCTCACCAGAAGCATGGCTGCTAAACTAACAGCAGCCTCAGCCAATGAATGCCTATTTGTGGACTTCATCTCCACAATTGAACCCAAAAGTGTCAAAGAAGCACTTAAACATCCAAGTTGGGTTCAGGCCACGCATGATGAACTGGAACAATTTGATAGAAACAAGGTAATGACCTTGGTCAAATGTCCTGAAGATGTTTCAGTCATTGGCATGAAATGGGTGTTCAAAAACAAATCTGATGAAAATGGCATAGTCATTAAAAACAAGGCCAGACTTGTAGCCAAAGGCTATAATCAACAAGAAGGCTTTGACTATGAAAAAACATTTGCACCAGTGGCAAGGATGGAAGTCATCAGGATCTTCCTTGCTTTTGCAACCTACATGAACTTCAAAGTGTACCAAATGGATGTAAAAAGTGCATTCTTAAATGGCTCACTGAAAGAAGAAGTTTATGTTCAGCAACCTCCTGGATTTGAAAGCAATGAGTTTCCTGACTATGTCTGCAAGCTTAACAAAGCCCTTTATGGACTGAAACAAGCACCCAGGGCATGGTATGAAACTCTCTCAGCCTTCCTGATCCAAAAAAAATTTGTCAGAGGCAAGATAGACAACACATTGTTTATCTATAGGACAAATGGTGATGTCATCCTTGTACAAGTGTATGTGGATGATATCATATTTGGCTCAACAAGTTATAAACTTTGCAAACAGTTTGAAAAACTGATGGCAAAGAAATTTGAAATGAGCATGATGGGAGAACTGACTTACTTCCTTGGATTGTAAATCAAGCAGACTGATAAGGGAACCTCTATCAGTCAAGAGAAGTATGTCAGAAGCCTACTGAAGAAGTATGAGCTCAGTGACTATGCCTCAGTCAAAACTCCCATGGTTCCACCAAACAACCTTGGTCCTGACCTTACTGGAAAACCAGTGAATCAAACTCTTTTCAGAGGAATGATTGGATCACTGATGTATCTACTTGAATCAAGGCCTGACATCCAATTCTCAGTCTGTTTGTGTGCCAGATATCAATCTGACCCAAGAGAATCTCATCTCACAGCTGTAAAAAGGATACTCAGGTACCTGAAAGGTACTCTAAACCTTGGATTATACTATCCAAATTGTTCAGGCTTTGATCTCAAAGGATACTCAGACTCTGACTATGCTGGATGCAACATGGACAGAAAAAGCACCTCAGGCTCTTGTCAAATCATTGGAGGAAAATTAGTCTGTTGGAGTGCTAAGAAGCAACAATCAGTTGCCATGTCCTCAGCAGAAGCTGAATATGTTGCAGCAGCCAGTTGTTGTGCAAATGTACTCTGGATGAAAAGTCAACTCAGTGACTATGGAATCCAGTATAAGATGGTTCCCATCTTTTGTGATAACACAAGTGCAATTGCCATCTCAAACAACCCTGTTCTTCATCAGAGAACAAAACACATTGATATTAGATATCACTTCATCAGGGACCATGTCATGAATGGTGACATTGAATTACACTTCATTCCTACTGAATATCAACTAGCTGATATATTCACCAAACCATTGGATGAACCAACTTTCACAAGACTGAAAGCTGAATTAGGAATGTTGGATATTGAGAATCAGTCCACTGATTGAATCCATCCAACTAAGTGTAAATTCTCAAAACCCTAGGTCCCTGACTCAGTGTGTTCCTCAGTGAAAAAGATCACTGAATCACCTTCCCTGAACCCCTCACTGAATGAAAAGTCATTCAGGGCCCTCAAGATGACATTCAATGCTAACTTAAATGCTCTAAGTATTTAGTTAGTAAATGTCCTAGGTTGGTAACTGAATTCTTATTTAATATAAGAATATTTGTTCTTTTGCCTTCTGGCATCCACCTCTGGGCCCCCACTTACCCACTTGGCATTTAATGCCTCTTCTCTCACATAAAAAATATGTGATGATGTAAACTCTGCAAATTACACTTTTTGCAGACGGCACAACTGTTCACCTCAACTGTTGCACAAAACCCGAGAAAGTAGAGTGGTGGCATTTTAATGCGGATCCCAAACGTTTTATACAAAGCTGTTTTCAAAATTTTGAGAATAATTCGTTTAATGCCTAAACCACCCTCCTCTTCACTTCCCTATAAATACCCCCAAACAAAATCAACACACACACGTTTTAGAAATTTTAAAGAAAAACTCTTGCCCTTTTTTTACTCAAAAACTAGTGTGTGTGTATGTTGTTCATCTTTAGACCTAGACCATCCTTTTCTTGCAAAACCAAGATTTTTCAAAAAAATGGCCGCTTCTAAAGCTATCACCTACGTCCCAAGTGTGGATTTCACAATGGAGGGCGTGGACATGACCAAAAATAACATTGTAGGAAATTTTGCCTACCCCGAAAATTTTTGGGCGTACAAGAATGTAGTCAAATATCTTCAAAACTGCTTTCTTGCTACGGCGTTTACAAAAACCCCCTCAGTCATATATCATGACTATCTGAGAGAATTCTAGTGTACAATAGTGGCAACAAGCCCTGAGGCACCAAAGACTCCATAATCACGTTATCAGTGATGAATGGGAGAAGGACCCTCTCCCTGGATTACCCAACCTTCATCAAGGCCACAGGTCTTGATTTCACTGAAAACTTTGAGCCTCACCCCACTGACACAGAAGTAAAGGCCGAATTGCTTTTACTAAGGCCACATGATGAAAAACATCCTGATGTGGCCCCAGGAACCCTTTTGGCCAAAGCGCCTATCATTAAGACCTGGTTCCCTGCTGTCTGGAAGATCCTGATGACTTTTGTCATTCAGGTCCTTGGAGGCAATAAATCCTCCACGGAGCAATTGAATGCATCAAAACAATTGATGGTGTTCAGCCTCCTGGAGGGTAGAAATATAGACATCGGAGGAATAATCTTCCGAGACCTCGTAGCCAAGCTATCAGGAAAATCAAGGTAAAGACACATGTCTTACCCTAGGTTCATTTCATGTGTGCTTCAGGACTTACTAGGCTCTGAATATGTTAGGCCAAACATTGAGGGATCTAAACCTGATGTCTTACACAAAGCCAACTATTCAAGAGACTTTACTGAGGTACAACCAGTCCCCCTGACCAACTACATGCTGATAGTTATTCAGGGGGCAAATGTTGTCTCGCCAGTACCTTCTCCTACAAAAAAGGAGAATAAGAAGAAGGCAGGGTCCAAGAAGGTGGTTAAACCCAAACCACTCGCCCTTGAGACTTCCGCCTCAGAGCCTAAAGAAAGGCAAACAACGGCCAAGACCTCTGAGACACCCACTCTTGAGACCCTCTTGACCTTAAAACAAACGCCAACGGAGGGTACTGAGAAATCATCCTCAGTGTCCTCGGGCAAAACCTTTTCTCATGGCTCTACTGACATACACAAGTCAGTATGGTCTGGAACCTTTACCCTTTCACATCCCGATGAAGGCATTAGTCAATCACAACCATTACCTGAGGGAGTACAGGGTCCTATAACCTAGGTAGAGCAGCACTACTCTACTGAGAAGGGGACCCACACCCATTCACATCCCGCTTACGGCTCTGGTATATCACAACCAGAGTCTTAGGGAGGAACGGTCTCTAAATCCTCATCAGGGCAGTACAACCCTGCTGAGAAGGGGGACCTCAACATCTCATTGCCTCATGATAGTACTGGAGAACACCCGCCAGTCCTTGAAGGCACTCAGGGGGACAAAGACTCAGAGGGATTAAAACCACCCGCTGATACGGAACCCACAACCCCCCATGGCGAATCCAGTCACTTGGGAACTGACTCCACGGTCCAGGCTGAGCAAACCCACTCAATGCACTTGGAGGGGTCAGAACCTGGCCACAACAAAGGTGAGCCCTCTTCTGAGGGGGAGCCGGATTTCCACAAGGTTCCCACTCTGGCAGATCTTGAAAGACTGCTAGATGATGTATCAAAGGAGGAAATTGTCGATTTTGGCGATGAAGACATTTTTGGTGCTGGGGAGGAAATGGAGACTGAAACATACTACTCTCCTCAGCACACTGAACAACAGAAATCATCTCCTCCTCCTGAGGCTCAACCAGAATCCCAACCAGAACCAACATCATCATCATCAGGCACCTCATCTGCTCCTGCTACTCCTTAGTGGTTGCAGAAGTATGATAATGTTCTTTCACTCACTGAAAGGCAGCTGGTAATGTTTCTCCGCAAAGCCAACCATGCTCTATTTCGTGAACTTACTGAAGAACAATGGGAACAGCATACTGAAGCAGCAGCCAACTATGCTGACTTCAGGGCTACTGTTGAAGAATCTCAGGGTAATGTGCTTCAGGTCGCCAAACTCACTGACAAATAACTCGATGACCTGAGGGAATCTTTTGACAATATGGGTACTAAACAAGATAAGCAGCTCACCAACATTTGAAGACTCTTGATTCCATCCAAGAGGAAGTCAGAGATGACCCAACCCTGATCCAAAGCTGAGTGAGTACATGGATACTCAGAAGACCACCTCCACCAACATTGCTGAGCTTCTAAAGCTTCTTCAGGGGGTGGATCTTAAACCCATAAGGTCTCAGCAAGATTCTATTTAGCAGTCAGTCACTGATTCCAAGGAGTGCTTGACCAAGCTATCCTCAGCCTTTGATCAGCTCTCCAACAAACATAATAAGCTGATCACCCATTACACCACAAAGGTCACTGAACTCGCTGAAACTCAGGCTACAATGGCAGAAGAAATGACCACACTGAAGAATGAGACCACTGACATAAAGAAGATGGTCTCCAGCATCCTGTCTATTCTTAAGGCCTCTCCTGTTACCCCACCTCCTCCGTCAACAAGTGCATACACTGAAGTTCCAGCATCTGTTGAGGGGGAGAAACTTGATGATCTTACTACTATGCCTTCATCCTCAGGACTTGTTGTTGCTACAATCCATGTACAACCTGAAGCCATAGCAACAGAAGTGCTTGAGACTTCCACCAGTCAACCCCCTCCCACTGAAAAAGGGAAGGGAATCATGGTGACTAAAGATCCTCCTCAAATGCAACTAGTTCCGGCATCAACCGAAGTGCGTCCTAATCCGGATTCACCATTTTGGGTCACCTTAGAGGATGGGAGCAAATTCTTTGGAACTCCTCAGGAAGTAGCCGAAGTCCTGGATGAACAGGACAAAAGAAAGGCTGAAAAGAAGGCTAAGCAACTCAACAGACCTACAATTTTTGAGGTTGCTAAGGAAGTGATCAAGGAGACTGACAAGGTCATCAAGGGGGAAGAATTCCTCAAGCTTCAGACTGACCTCATTCAGGAACACAATCAACAGGCCAAGCTTAGAGAAGAAAGGAGGAAGAAAACCTATGAGAGGTATATGTAGCACATGACAAATACCAAGGGGGAAGGCACCATCACTGATATGACCATTCACCTGACCAAGCCTATAAGCGTAACGGTTCACAGGGGACCAAGGAAGTCTGAGGTAAACAAGCCCTTCAAGTTCTCAGACTATGGGCTAAGGGAATGGGACATGATGATGCCCATCCTGAGGAAGAAGCAAGGCAAGATTGTTCCTAGCCTTCTAAAGACACTGAACTCCAAATATGAAGAACTGGAAAAGGTGGCTAAGAGTTTAGGAATAGATCATGAGAAAGCGCTTGCTTCTCAGGGACTGTCAATCCCTGAGCCTACTCAGAAGACCGGGAGGAAAAGAAAAGTTGTGGGTCAGGAGCCCGAACAATTCATAGCAGCTCTTCATTGCGACAGGATTCCTCCTCAGGGAGTCAAGTTTGTTCCCAACCTGGTCATCAAGGAGCCTGAGTATGGTATTTTCTTTGTCGATGAGTTTGACCAACCGGCCTTTCAGCGAGTCAGTGATATAAAACTTGTGGAAACGACAACTCTCCTAGCATACAAGCTAATGGCACTTCAAGTGAAGGGTCCTGAAAATGAAGAGTTTGTCAAGCTGCTGGATAGGATGATGAACGAGCGACCTGAAAAAGAAGTGTTAGTGTCGAAGAAAGCTAAACTGGAACTCATGGGTATCTTGGAAGGCGGAGTACGAGAACCCTGAGTATTATGTTAGATGTTAGGACTTTTGTAATGATATTAATAAAATGATGGCCCATGTTTTTGTTATATCAGTGTCCTTAATAGCTTTCTAGTATATTCAGTATGAGAAGAAGCCCATTTGCTCACTCATAACTGATCAAAACACTTAGGCATAATTTATATCCAAATAGGGGGAGATTGTTGGGTCCGTCAGTACCCAAGCGTCCTGAAAACAGGATTTGGACACAAATTAGCCAAGTGTTAATCAACCTTAAACACTCTCAAGTCACTGAGTGAACAGTCACTCAGTGATTTACCTTCAGGATGCTTAAGACGAGTCTAAAAAGAAAGATTGACCATTCAGTGAGGCGGAACTCCCTGAGTGTCACTGAAGCCAAAGAAGAAGGTAATGGGTTCAGTGAGTATTTGACAAGAACTTACTGAACCCCCAGTCTCCTCAACAACAATAAATGATTGAAGACTGAAGACTGAAGACCTAGACTAAAGAATCTGAAGTCTGAAAGAAAGGCGGGATTAGGCGGGAAGAGTTTGAGAATATAAGGAGAAGTCTTATCGGGCCAGAAACAAACCTTCCCTAAAACGGCTTAAAGTCAAGAAGTGTCAGACCTGACACTCGGAAAGACTTTTAGCCTATTCCTATTGGTTCATGGAAATGACAAATACTGTTGTAGTTGTCAGACACGCTAGGTTATTCTTTTTATATTTTTAATCATATGTGCTCTTTTATACTTGTGTATAAATAGGAACATATAGGAGAAAAGTGGGTTAAGTTTTGTGCATTAAAAGCTTAGACTTTCACAAAACCACTTTTCTCCTACAAAAAGTAACCAAGTCCCTGAGATAGCTCAGTGGGTCGATATTGTTACCACTCAAGAATAACTTGAGTTTAGATAGGAGACAAACCATACCTTGTCTATTCAATCCCAAGTGTTTTCCGCAAACACTTGGGTAATATATTCTTTTGATTGATTTCTAATAAGAATTTAAACGTTGAAAAACTTGTGTTTTATCTTTACGTTTTATTTATCTATTATAATTAATCAATACATTAATCTCAGTCATAAACACAATTAGATTAACTTCTTAGTTAATTCTGCTTGTGTAAAGGGAACAACAGGGGGGTACTTCTGTCGCATTTGGTCTTCTCATTCCCAAGTATATTCAAACTTCGGCGAGAATTCCAATGAATTTAACAATAGGAGTGCGACTTTGCTTAAGTCGCTTGACCTTACGGTCTATGATTTCGATAGGTTCTTTAGTAAAGTTCAGACATTCATCAATCTGGATCTCTTCCAGAGGAATAGTGAGTGCCTCCATAGAAGGACATTTCTTCATATTGCTCACATGAAAGATGTTATAAACACTGCTAAGTTCTAGTGGTAGCTCAAGTGTGCAAGCTACCGGACCAATCCTAATCAGGATCTTGAATAGTCCGATGTTAAGCTGTCTGGGAAAAAGTGTGGGTATTTGTAGTGAATTTCTGATCTCACGTTCCTAGGTAAAATCATGATACTACAACTGTGAGCATAAGTGCTTTGATTAATATTAGGATTCAAATTAGTACTTTAAATGATAAAGTAAAGATATTGATGATTGGAGGGCTAACGCAACTGGAGGGCTTAATGTTGTAGGGCCAGATATTGCAAGGCCAGTTGAAAATGCTGGAGAACAAAATGTTGAGTAGCAAGCTCAGAAATTTCAAAAGCACGAAGGAGCAATTAGTTTGACTTATTGGTTTGAGAGAATAGGGTTTGTATTGCTAATCAACAACTGTGCTGAATACTGCAAAGTCAAATATGCCACAAGCACATTTATGAACAATGTTTTGTCATGGTGGAATGTTGTTCCTCAATCTATTAGTATTGAGAATACTTACAAGATTGCTTGGACTAAGTTGAAGAAGTTATTAATCAAGAAGTATTGCCCTCGAAATGAGGTGCAAGAAATGGAGGTGAAGTTTTCTTGCTGTCAGTGGTGTTGATATCACAACTTATATTCCTCGCTTTCAAGAGTTGGCAGTAGTGTGCCCAATGATGGTCTCAACTAATGAGAAGTTATGGGAAAAGTTCATCTAAGAACTTCCACTCAATATTCAAGGGATCGTAACTTCGTTTGATCCACTCACACTAGATGTAACAATCCCGATGTCTCATAATCCAGTGGATCAAGTTGTGCGAGCTTGGTCTGCTCAAGGACCCAACAATAGCAAAACAGAAGGCAAGAGAATGCCAGAGCCTATGATGTCGTTGCCTCAGCTGAAAGAGGAGGTTATGTCATGAATAAACCATTATGTCATCTATGCAAGTTGCATCATATTGGTTCTTGCACTGTTAGGTGCAGAAGTTGCTAGAAGGTAGGCCATATGACCAAAGATTATAAGGGTAAGAATCCCGTTAATGGTGGTAATGCTCAACCAGTGGTAACTTACCTTGGATGTGAGGATATTTCAAGAGGCACTGTTCCCAGAACATGAGCCAACAAGTGAGAGGAGCTCGTGGGAGAGCTTATACGTAGGTGTCCACACACTTAAGTAAAGTAGGCATCTCACGCACCCAAATAAGCAGGTAGAATACGTACTCAGTCTGTTAGTTTGAGATTGAACCAAATCAAGAGTATAACAAGTCTGTTAACTCAATATATAGCTCATGATTGTAAAGATTTGTAATGAAAAAAAGTGATAACTTAAGAATGAACTCAAGTAGTTCAAATAAGATCTTAAGATTTTTGCTGAGTGGTAGAATACTGGTGATTCTCAAGTTCGAGTTCATACTCATGTTATATCGGATACAAATAAGCCCACTTATTTATAATTCATTATTTCCATAGAGAGGCGTCCCAAACAATGTAAATAAGGAAATATAAACTTATGGTTCGGCGATTCACAATTTCTTTATTTAAATAAAAAGGCGTCCCAATCCATTTAAATAAGGATATTCCAAATCATCCTACTTAAGAATTCCCAAAACAACACTCATACTTAACTGATAAGTTACAAAGCGGTGTATTATGAGACGTTGTAAGTGTTCCGAGAGTATGGAATGAATGTTCACACTCATCATCGAAGACGAGGAGTAAAATAATCAGAGAAAGTCGACATAGCATTCAAAAGAGTTGGTGAGTTCAGTGTTATGAAATAGTTTTCTCACAATGTTTTAGAAATACTAGAGAGACCATTGTGCAACTCACAATATCAAAAAAAAAAAAATAAGACTAACGTGTATCTCTCAATGTCTGAGAAATAGATAAAAGTATTGCGTTTCTCTCAATGTCTGAGATATATAAATAAATATGTTGTGTATCTCATGATGTCTGAGATATATGAATAAGCAAGTTGTGTACCTCAAAATGTCTGAGATATATAAGGAATCGAGTTGTGTATCTCACAATGTCTGAGATATATGAGTAATCAAGTTGTGTATCTCACAATGTCTAAGATATAAGAATGGTAATTATATCAATTACAATGTCTCGAGTAATTTCGTAGATCATAAGAAAATAAGTATGATCGGGGAAATATGGTTGTGCCGTAATGCCTTGGAATAGGCGTACGCAGTCATATTTAGTCACTCGTTCATATAAACAGCCTGTATAAAAACAATACAGTATTGTGCTAAGGAGTTAGCATGGCGCACGGAATGTTGAAGATAGCAATGAGTGATACAGGTTAAATGTAAGATGTAGTTATAGTCTAGGTTCATATGCAGCCTCGTTCTCTATAACTGTAGCTCAGATACCAATCTGTAACACACCCAAAATTATTGCAGCGGAAGATAGTGTCACTGGGGTATTACTTCATAGTTCACAAAACAAATTACAGAAAACGACTCTAAATGAGACGTTTTGAAATAAATTATCATTCGATTAAAATATCAGAGTTTACAAAGAGGTCCCACAAGGTTTACAAAATGTACAACATAAAAGTTGTAAAGTTTTTCGAATGATAATATATGCAACGTCTTCAAAATGTTTTCCGTGCGCCTTCTCATGCCTGCTAATTCCTTTCGTACCTGAGATAAACATGCTAAAAAGTCAACATAAAGGTTGAGTGAATTCATAGGTTTGTAAATAATAGTGGACAATAAAGTTCATAGTATAATTGCAATGTGCGCAATCATCATCCTGATAGTTATTATTGCTCTAAGCTCATGGCACGCACGACTGACTGTATATATATATCACCGTACGATATATACATTAAACAATTTGCCCGTGTAGGTACTATGCCATATACCTAGAAATTCAAATATAGTGCGTTTGTGATATCTGCTGTATGATTAACACAAACGAGATTCGTTAATCCCGATAGGCCTATCCACAATATTTGCGCTCACTCGCAACAACAAGTGATTAGTGGCCCATGATAAGGGGACTTTTGGCATAAACAACTTAGGCATGCAATAATACATTCAGGGCTAGCATTCAGTTTGCAAGTGATTGTCCATAATAATAAAAACAATAACATGTATCTCCCCCAAGTAGTTTATAAAACAGTTAAACAAAAGTAGGGGCTATGAACTCACCGTAGTGATCAGTAGTAGTTTAATACAACAGATAGTGTATGGCAAGATCACGATCTTTTACAATAACCTACAATAGTATAGTGATCGCGTCTTAGTATAATGTACAATATGAGTGTACAAGTATATGTAAAGTCATTGACTTGATTAAGAAGTTGTACATTATTCTAGTAATTTGTGAAAATGAGTGAAGTATTCTTAAAGTATGGTTTGGCTATTAGTCTTTTATAAATAACATCATACTACCGTTCGGGCTATCAAAATCTAGAGGTCATGTAGTGAACGTATGAGGAGCCAGGACACTTTAATTCGTAAATCCACAACTCGTTAATACAACACCTCGAAGAGGCCTCTTATGATAATGAAACTCCCTACTATTGTAGTACTTATCATTTATAAGAAAAAGTATTTGACGAGACAAATATTGTATAAAAACATTTGTCGTGTTTCGTCAAAGACTATTGGTTGAACTAGTGTGGTGACTTGATGATATAAGTTGTGTGTCGTGAAAAGGTTTAGCATAACATTAGTCAAGTGTGAATGTTACCAATTTAATGGTCAAGTGTGTTGTGATGAAATCGCTAACGGCGTTTCATAACTTTGTCGTGTAAAGTGTTCAAAACGATATTTAGATATCATACTAGTTATTATAATTTCGCGGATCAAGTGAAGTTGCGACTTTGTGGTAATGATATATGTGATATGGTCAATTTTTATAAGTTGTCGAAGTCAAGAAAATGAGTCAATTAATTGAACAAGTCTCAATGACAAGTTTCGGGTCATCAAACCCAAGCTAATCATGCGGCTAGACTCATAGCCTTTGTTTTTCACTTTCAACTTACGTGCACGCGAGTTTTTGTATAAAACATCATTCTGATCAACTTTAGTGTTTTACACTTTTGATGATTCGGACCAGAAAAGGGTCTAAATCGTGATTTAATATCAAATCAGAAGACTTTTTGTTCCAGCACCTAATTTCCATCTAGTAATCTTCATTTAGCCATAACTTTTTAACTACAAGCCCTTTTTAAGTGATTCAAAAGCTCAAGTTCTAGTTTTTACTTCCTCTAACAGCTTATTAAGGTCATTCAAGTCCATGGCTTATGAATTTGTGTCAACACTCATCACAAATCACTAGTTACAGACTAGTTGTCTTAAAGGGTTTTCTAATGAATTTTAACTCATGTTTTAAGTTATGTACAACATCATATCATGTCCTATTACATATGAAACTTGTACAAAGCATAAATTACATCAAAAATAATTGAAAGACTTGAAAACTAATTATAGTCTTACAACTTCTTGGATGGAAATCACAAAAAACCCAAGAACACTACCCTAAGTCTTTCAATCACCAACTAGCCTTTCAATCTTCAACCCAACTTGTGGTAGCCTATTGAAAACCTTGTGCTTAGACTTCTAATTCAGCCTTTGGTCTTGTGTAACTCTTGTTGCGAGCTTGGAATCACCAAAGTAACTCTTGTACTAGGTAGAACACATCATGGCCTTCATGTTTCTTATGTAACTTAAGTCTTGAATGATCTTTCGACACTTTCTTTTGTTATTTGGTTTTGAACGCACTTGTGTCCTTGATGTAGGAGGTTATTATGGTGTATTAAGAGGACAAGGGTATCTAGCATGCACGTTGTGTGATTTGGCTTTGCAAGTATGAAGGATCGTTTATATTCTTGCAAAGTTAATGTTGCTATATTGTTTCAAATTTAATCTTGTTTGTTTGGTCTTCTATTATATATCATATGTTGGTTCTTTGCATGGTATTGTACCTATCATGACATTGTATCTGATATGAGTTTGAATTGCATTATCACATATATATATAAATGGTACTAATGTATGTTTTATTGAATTGGATGCATGAACCACGTAGTAGCATACAAGGTAACACGTTTTCATGATGCTTCAATTTATTGGAACACATTTATTTTGCATGAAGAGCAATGGTAGGACACGTATGTAGAAAATATAGATAATAGTTTATATGGTTTTGTGTTAGTCTAAATACACGCCACCTCAAGCATGAGGTGGTGAGGTGCTTAATTTAAATGATAAATATTGATTTACGGGGTATAGCTAGGTCCCGATAATTACTAATGTTAAGCCTTTAAGTCACAAAACTTAAAATCGGGCAACGTAAAAATGTGATACTTATAAAAATGTCAAAACTTATCAATATATTCCAACTAAGTATATTAGATGTGTGATAAGTTTAATGGAGAGCGTATATGTTGATAAAACCTAATAACGTATGTTTGAGTACGCGTATTACATAAAGAGTATAATGTTTACGTAAAAATGACAAAATGACAATAGTTCATATAAGATATGACTATTGGTGAGATTTGAGTATTTTGAACATATAGGCTCATCATAGTCTTGTGTTGGTCGTGAGGAAAAGTTTACACGATTAAACTTTCGTGATTACTTATAAAAGTAATTTAAATATTAAAAGTAATATTATATGACATAAAAAAAAAGATAATAATCAAATCAATTTGCTTGTTGAGTTTATTGTTGTGCTGGTACGCGTTATGTGCGATTTTCACGTTTTGCGAGATATCTTCTCGTTAAATAGACAGAGGTGAACGAAAACGTTCAGAGAGTAATAATTCAAAGAAGAGTGAATTATTTAACTTGAAAAATTACCGGTTTCAGTATTTGCTTTTACGTTACGGTAAAAGTCAAATAGTCAAGAAGTAAAAGTCAAAGTCAACTTTGAAAAGTCAAAGGGTAAAATAGTCATTTTTCCCTTATGAAATTTTACGGGTTGCTACAAAAGAGATATGGAGTAGTCTTGGTTATGATTAATTTTGATTTCACGGAAGAATTCAAACATGAAGCGAGGACAGATTAGTTCATCTATAGTTAGTAGGCTTTCAAAACCTATTGTTCTAAAGGCTCTGTCGATATGTTCCTGGGCTACCAAAGAAGGATCAACAGTTCGGCCTTCGTGGATGTTACGAGACTCAAGATCTTTGAAACTTTGGACAAAATCAAGTGGTAAGTAGGGTTCTAATGAAACTTTTGGAATGTAGTTGTTGGTTAGAAGATTATCAAAATCATATATATGTGGTATTGTTATACCTATACCAGAAAATAAAATAACATGAAATTAGTTTTAAGTACACATGTTAAGTTTGATATATTAATCCAGGCACTCCTTGATTTTATTTATTTCACCATGTTAAACCTATGTGATAACTCAGGCATTCCTTAATTCAAGTTTTATTTGATAAACTATGTTTGAAAACCGCATTTTTGTAAAATTTTGACTTATAGCAATGCACGGTAGTAAAAACGTTTTTTACATTTATTAACAATGCATGATTTCGTTTTACTAAACATGATCATTTACAAAAATTCGAATTGGGGAATATCAAAGGTTTTGACGCTTTTTAAAAATGGACTAGTTAGGACAAATCCTAAACCTAGGTGAGTTATAAGGGTTGTACATTGTTAAGATTTGTTGTTAATTTCAAACAATTATATGAAAGATTGAAGATCCCCAATTTTAATTTCATGTTCAAGTAAACCCTAGTTTCGAATTAAAGAGGAATTTGATGAAATTGACTTACAATTGAAGATTGGGACGGAGGAATGATTGATAACCTTTGAATTTGAAACCTTTATTGAATTTATTTAGGATTGGGTGGTTTTGGTTTGTTTTGTCACTACGTATGTAGGGAGAGTTAATTGATTTTAGTTTTTCTGCAAGTGAGATGAAACGGGTTAACCCTGTTGGAAAACGCGACGGTCCTTTAAAGATAAGGACCGTCTATAGGACCGTCTTCTATTTGGGGACCGTCGCCAGTAAGAGGTTTTGTTGAGGACTCTTAGAAACAAGAGTTTCGATAAAGTGGAATTCTAGACACGGAATAGAGGAAACGGAGGAGACACAATACGCACGAGTAGTCTAGAGGAATGGGTATTGGGGAGAATCGAGACAGAAGAAGTAGAAGAGACTCGTTTAAGGTAAGAGGTTCACGACACGCTGAATATGGAGTTGGAATAGAGTCGAGACAGAAGAAATAGAAGAGATGTAGATGAGACGAGGATCAAATACGAGACTTCCATCGGGTCAATCATGTTAATGGCGAGTAGAGACAAGAGAACATAAATAGATATCGTGACGAGAAATAGAGAAGAGAAGAGATTTCGAAGACGTTAAAAGTGTACATCATCCATAGTGATTGATAGACGTGCATAAACGGCTATTGATAATGGTTGTGGTAAGACTATTATCTCTAAAATTTACTAAGATCCTAAAAAGGATACGCATTTAGACATATAGTCTAATTCTAAAAGTTATATATCACACCTATTATCACTTAATCATCATGTAGCACATAAGCATATAGCAAGCAAACGCATAATAAATAAGCACATAGCAGATATGCATATAGCAATCAAGACAATCAAGGTTTTAAGAAAGTGTACCTTTGCCACTAGTTATTCCTAATGATACATTACCATGAGAGATGTTGTGCGTGATGCAAGATTTGAGTATTGATGAGTCTTCATACGTATGACGAGAATATGAACGTACATGCATATCCATTATGTGCTTCCCTTGTGCATCTAAAGACATAACTTGCAAGAAGGCTTGGTACCCAGTTTCTCATGGGTCCGAGATGGTTAGTAATAAACATCCTTTGCATTTACATGCGTAAGATGAGGATGTTGTTAGCAAGCAAAAATTCTCGTTGATATATGTCTAGTTGATTTTTATAAAGGATTTTATTTGAAAACTGTTTTACTTAAGATCCATTAAAGTTAAACGAGATTTTTAGAAAAGTAAGTTTTCCAAATAACAAATCTAGATTTGTCTAAGAGGTTTCACAAATTTTATTTGTTTTGACTTGCTCGTTGATGACTCACATGAATTAAAACCTACGCCCATTTTATCTCCGAATGTCTTTTGACTCTTTAGTAAATCTTTAAGAGATTGAGAACTCTTTTCAAATTTAGCTAGTATATTAGCCCATTCATTAAGCCTTTTAATTTCACTTTTGTAGTCTTGACACATTTTACATTCTAGATCAATTTCTATACACTTTCATGGCTATACATTTTATCTTCTAAAATAATTTCTTTTTCCAATTTACTTTCAAAAGATTTTGAGGATTCATTTTCTGAAAATGTTTTTAGACTTACGTTGCAAAAATGTTTAAACTCATTTTCTAATTTTGAAAATTCTAGAATAAATGGGTCATAGCAAAAGTGTTCGATTTCAGAGTGTACCTCACTTAAAGTTTCAACCTTTTGACATATTTCGTATTCAGAGTACACGTTGTCTTCTTCATCCGTATCACTCCAAGATTCTCCGATGAGTTCTCTTCGTATATTACTCATATAGTCCTTGACAACATTACCTTTATTGAAAACACTTGAACTATTAGCATTTATATTTAATCTATCTAAATATCTATCTACTGATTCGTCTTCAGAAGTGACAAATTGTTCATGTGTATTTTCAAGATCAATTCGGTTATCTTTGGCTTGATTATTCTCTTGATGACAGTTTAAAAGATTTTTCCAAATGTCATTTGCCGTTTGACACAAAAATATTCTTTCATATTCAATTTTCGGCAAGGCTTTATAAATCATTATTTTGGCTTCAATATTTTTACAAAACTTTCTTTTGAAATAATCACTTTGATTTTCAAAATTTATTTCCGTTGGTTGAAAGTCACCAATTGAAATGACATGCCAAAGATCTTGATCTATTGATTTCACATAACTTTCAAATCTATTTTTCCATTCAATAAAATTATTGTTTTCGAAAAATGGTGGTTCTTTCAATGAACGCCTTTCTAGATATCTTTCAGACTCCATAGATCGATTCAAGTTTTAAAATACAGTATACTTTAAAGCTCTTGAGTGACCCGCTCTGATACCAATTGTAGAAACTAGAAGGGGGGGGGGGTTGAATAGTTTCACCGTTTAGAATTACATTTTAAAAACTTTTAGTTCTTTTATGTTCTTTTTGAAAAACTGTTTAATTCAAAGTTGTGTGATATCTATGAACACAATAATAATGCGTAAAATAAGTAAAGTAAAGAGTAGAAGTAAAGGAAGAAAACAACCAAACCGAGACACGGAGATTTATATTGGTTCGGCACGAAACTCACTCTTCGTCCTACTCCACTCCTCGAGTACCACACTTGAGAGTTCACAATCACTATGTCAACACACTCCCTTCAGGCGGAGCAAACCGTACACCAAAGCTTACACCAAGTTTAACGACACTAAGCGGAATGTCGGGTCCTAATCCTAGCTAGAACCAATCTACACAAAGCCCACGTGGCTACACGAACAAGCACTCTTGTCCACTTGGATTTACACACAATCCAAGTCTTCAACGGACGATCACCCCGTCCAAATCTTCACACGGACGATCACCCCGTCCACTTGAATCTTCACCTGATCCAAGTCTTCACGAACCTTCACTCGGTCCTAGTCTTCACTTCACGGACTTACACCAAGTCCAACTCTTCACATACACCGACACAACAACTTACACAAAGTCCTAATCTAGATACACCACTTCATGGACTTACATTTTATCCGTATTTATCCTAACACACCTTATCAAGACTGACACACAAGTCGGATATAAAAATTTACAATATATACAATGAGAGAGTTTGGGGGAAGAAGAGAATCGTAACACAAGTTACGTGTGTGTGATGACTAATCTATAACACTTCGTTTCTTGACGAATACGAGCGTTCTTCTCTTGCACTTTGATATATAGGGTAACCGGATCACTTATAAACATAGCAACACGTTATAGTGATCAAAGAAGAGAGGAAGAAAGACCATAATGGTTTTGTGCAAAGAGGGTTAGTTTTTCTGAGAAAATAGTGCAGTATTTATAGGCATCAGGAGGAGCGGGAGACGGGCCCTTAAAGTTGGATGGTCCCGTATATATAAGGGACCGTCACCATGTTTACGGGACCGTCCCGACATACACTCCTATTTTTGTCCTGATGTGGTGAAAGTTTATCTAGTGAAAACTTATCTGATTTGAGCGGGAATACTAGCTGTTGGGAGATTTGAAACTCAAATTTATTTTCTTTTATAAAACATTTCTTTTTAATTACAAAAATACTTTTGTAAAAACATTTTGTCACATAAAAATGTGAAGTTTTGAGAAAATAAATTCTTTGATCACTTTACTAATGTCAGTATTATGTTTGTTCATAGCTGAAACGATGTTGTAGTCGGTATGTTGTTGAAACGATTTTCCTCGGTTAAAAACTTATCAAATGTAGTTTTACGTATCGAATTTTTATATTTTGTGATTATCAAAACATATAGAGATCGAATAATGAAAATGACGTTTTTGACATTATTTATATTAACAAAGTATTTAATGCAATGTTTGGAGTGTCACAAAAAAGTGGGCTATGTTAGAGTATAGGAAAGGGGGCTATGTTAGAGTACAAAAGGTCATTTGTAGTGTACACACGAAGAGGCTATTTTAAAATACGAAAATGATCATTTTTAGTGCACAAGAAAACAACTATTTTAGAGTATAAAAAAGTAAAAAAAATAATCGAGTTTGATTCGGGACATTTCGCATAGAGGATTGCTACATCCACATACATTTTACAAAAACAAATCCACACAAAGGAGGTGGCAACATTTGATTAGTGTGATAAAAAAGAAAAGGGAGAAAATGTATCAAAATACACCGATCACATGTTGCCAACTCTTTATGTTAATTTGTTTTTATAAAATTTATGTGGATATAACAATCCTCCTTCACATAAGCCACATGTCACATTAACAAAACGCACTTACTTGAATAAAACTAAGAAAACTATCTTAAATATACCTTTTAACTAATCTCCATTTGTCCATATACTAAAAGGATTCACGCAACTTTACAATTGATTTTTTTAAACAATCATACAGTTTAGTGATATCACGGTTGTAAGCGCAAATTTGACTTTAGCTACATCCATTAAATTATAAAAAGTTCCCTTAATTATAAATAACCACACATACCGCTAATCTTAACTACTTATAAAGCATGCATCACATCTCTTAATATCTTAATTTTTTAGTAATGTTTTTTCTTTATTATACCCTTTATTATAAATGTCAAATTAGCACAAACTTAATTAATAATAGTTTTCAAAAAATCATACTACTCTCCAATATACAAACACTATACACTTCTTTTTTGCTCTTGGCTTAATTTATACTCCGTAGTTAATTTTATGGAAATGGAAATGAATGATCAACAAAATGTTATTATTGAGATTAGTATATTGTGCCAAAATATCAATATAACTATCTGACATCATAAAATTTTGTTGCTATACACTATAATAATAAATGGTGGGTGAATAAATACTTTGGTAGCGAACAAATAAAGGGTTATTGATTAGATTATGACCCCACCATAAAGTCTTATTTTGTTTTGACAACTTTTTTTGGAAATATCAATAAAGTTTACCATGTAATGTTATTAGCCTAAACTAATGAGGGTCGATCCTCCTTATTTTATCTGTTATGTCAGCTTTCTTTCTTCGACGATTTATTGTCACAGTAAGACGATCTACACTACAAAAAACATACCCCACAAAAATAACTTTTATATTTTATATCTACAAAAAAAAAAAAAAAAAAAAAAAAAAAAAAAACGATCGAGGTCGTCCAAGCGACCCTCATCGCCCAACACACTCGATCGATCGATTGTCCACAAAAGGGACGATTGACATAAATTGAGAGATTGATTGATCCTTCATAGCTTACTGTGTGTAGCCTTATACCACTCTGTATAGTACGTCATAGCGCTCGTTATTGCTTTATGACGCGACCTTATGGCATCAGTCGGTACTTTCTCTTGCTTTATAGGGCATTGTGCCAAATCCACTAGCCTAGCCATTGGGCTTTTTATTTTTATTTTTTATTTATTTACGTATTGCAACAGTTAAAATATGGGTTTAAAAAAAAAGCCGTTGGGTTTAGAAAAAAGAGGCGTTGGGGTTTAAAAAAAAACAATTTTATCCGCTTTTTTACCTTTTAAAAATCCTATAAATACCCCTTTAAATTGTCTAATTTTTACACACACTTCTGGCTACACATCTCAAAAGTAATTCTCTTTATTTATACATCTAACTCACAAAAATGAATCTCGATAAATCAAATGCTCTCCAACCCGCAAAATCAAATACCAAATTCCTCATCTTCATCTAATCAAAACACACCATCATTCCACAAATTCCATTACCTAAATGCCAACCAACTTCCACCATTTGGTATGCCATACTAAATCCATACCAATTTACCAACTTTAACCCATTTACTATACCCGAGCAACTTTAACTATTCGCACAATTTCAACTTTAACAACAACTCCAACAAAAACAGATTTCCAAACATCATTACAAACAAATCCAATAACTATACCAACCCCAATTTTCTAAACAACAATATCAACAAACCCAACAACAATCCCCACAACCCCAACAATCCGAAGTCGAAGGGCCGCCGTCACCCAAGAAACGTGACAAAGGAAAAAGGACCTCGTGAAAGAGAAAGAAAACCAAATTATGTCGTACGCTATGGAGTCAAATCGAAGAGTAAATTTTGGCGGAATGTTGGTTACATGTATCCGACGATCCGAACACGGGGACCGATCAAAACGATGAAACTTTTTGGTACAAAATTTTTGCGGAATACAATGACCAAGCCACGAAAAAGGGATACATATCGCGTTCCAAAAACATGTCGACCACAAAGTGGACTTCCATAAACAGAGAAGTCGGGAAGTATAACGCGATTTTCAACTAAACCGCGAGGCTTAGTGTTGAAATGATGAAGATTTGAAGACGCGTGCTGAACTCTTGTGTCATGACAATGAAAGGAAAAGTTTTCCTCACATAAAAGCTTGAAATTTTTTGAAAGACAAACATAAATGGGTGAATCTTGATCAGCCACATGCAAGAAGAACCAAATGACAGCCAACCGAAGAACACAAGCTATTTGGAGATGATGCTTTGACGCGTCCATCAGATAAAGAACGAAATTCGAAAAGTCAACGATCTTCAAACTTACCGGCCACTTCTTCTTCACCAGAAATGTTGCAACAACTCGCTTTAGACCGTGAGGCAATGATGAAAGAAATAAGAAACGAGGCTAAGGCGAGGGTGCAATTAATCAACGCTCAAACAAGGAACGAGGACATGAAGATGCTTGCAGTCAACACCTGGGGGATAGCTCCGATAGACAAATCTATTATCGAGAATGCCAAACGTGATATCCAAGCAACCACTTAAGGGTGGCCTAGTGGTAAAAGGACTTGTCACCATCACTCTAAAAATGTGTGAGGTCTCAAGTTCAATTCCTGTTAGGTGCAAACAACTTTAAATGGCCATGCCAACCTTCTGAAAAAGGAGGGCTTTACATGGCCTTCTGAAAAAGGAGGGCTTTACATGGTTTGAGTCTGTGTGGCGTTGAGTTCAACCCCCGAGGGTTAGTCGGCCAAAAGGTCGGAAATCACGGTTACCAAAAAAAAAAATTTGATCCAAGCCAAAAATATTATCCTCAAAACTAGGTTAGTTCATGTACTTTTATTTTTATATCTTTTTTTATTTTTATGTACTTGTTTTATGTCTTTATTTTATTATAATGAAAGTTTAATTTTAGTTTAATTTGTGTTTTATTTGAATAAATGAAAAAACAAATAAAAAACTGCGGGGTTTGCTATAAGGGCATGTTTGGTAGAGGTAAATGAGAGTGGAGAAATGGAAATGAAGCCAATTCTCTTGTTTGGTATGTTAGAGAAATAAAAAGGTGGAGAATTGTGGGGAATTGGTGGAGAATTGGTGGTGCAATTTTTTGAGTTTCATTTCCACTACTTTTCGTGAGGAAATGGGAGAAATGAGGGGAACTTTGTAAGCTTTTTTTTTTTTTTTTTTTTTTTTTTTTTTTTTTTTTTTTATTTGCAAACTGATTTACGTAAATGTATTTTTTATAAAAAAAATTAATAATTTTTTTAAAATAATTTTTTTATAAAATAAGTTTTAAAAAAATAATAATAATAAATTTTTTATAAAAAATAATTAAAAAAAATATATTTTTTTATAGAATTGTTATTTAGAAAAAATAAATTTTTTTAAATAATTTTTTTAATTAATTTTATAAAAAATAAATTTTAAAATAAATTAAAAAAAATATATTTTTTTTAAAATAAATTTTTTTAAAAAATAAAAAAATAATAATAAAAAAAATAATTAATTTTTTTTTTTAATATATATTTTTTAGAATTGTTATTTAGAAAAAATATTTTTTTAAAAAAAATCAACAAACAAAAGTTCTAATTCTTTCAATAAAAAGTTTTTTTTTTTGTTGCCAATTCTCAAGTTTATTTCTCATGTTACCAAACACTAGAATTGACTTTAAATTTCTCTACCCATTTCTATTCTCTGAATTCTATTCTCTACTTCATTTCTATTCTCTGAAATTCTCTCTACCAAACGTGCCCTAAAAGTGTCGGATAACACCGACAGTAGTGCTCTTATGGACGTCTAAAGATGCATATAATTCAAACTTTATAGTGCTGATCAAATATTATCAGACGTTTTTCAGTAAATTTAATCTTCTTTTCATCAAAATTTACATCATTCATTTCTCTGGTTCTTCTTCAGCTGATCAATAAGAGCTAAATAAATAAACTTTTGTATCAAAATGGAAATTATAAGTTTAACGTAATGGTTTTTATATGATGAAAATTAAGATTTTATTTAATCTTACCCAAAAATGAACACTGCATATATCTTTCGCCATATGATCATCTGACAAATCAACTGCACGATGCCACAATTTTTTTGTTTTCTTAGGAAGATAGGATTAGCGGTTTCTAGCAACTTCTTGAATCCTGCACGAAATATATCAACCTCACGTTCAGCTAAATTTTAATAAAGAATTTATCTGTTCTAACATTGCAGACAGTGAGACACTCATTGAACTCAGCTAAAGTTTAATATACATTTTTCAGAAATCCCATTATTAGTTGCATCTTAAATGAATCACTTCATACTTGTGTAAAACTAGGACAGAGTTGCTAGTAGCGCTGCAGAGTGCACACACTGCTTGTGCAATCGCTATGAAGAGGTCCATCAGCAAAGAGGACACATATCTTCTAAATTAGCTTTTTGGTACTTCGAGTGAACCGCCCAGTAACGTTGGTTTAGTCTCAAAGCAACTCTTTCTTGCTGGCTCCCAATTTGGTAATAAAGATGTCCATATATGACTCGCAAGATCATGACAATTCTTTCACATGATTTTTGATCTTATTGGCATGGTACAATCATCATCAGCTTCAAGATCACTAAAAGAAATGTCTTCCTCTGTTCCAATATGAATATCAGAACCAACATATCCATTTAGTTCTGAATTTTCATGGATCCAATCATCATCATCATCATCATCATCATCAACATTAACATCGTACTCAACGGGTATAGTGTAAGAGGAAGATGTCCTGTGGTCTAATGGATTCCTGGTCAACCCCACTTCTTGCCTGTCAGATTCTTCAAATTTTAATGGATATTTATGTGTCATTGTATGTGTTGTAGGTTCAAAAGTATGTGCTGATCTGTTTGCAGCAGTAAAATCATCATGCATAGAATTACTCCCACAGGAAGTATTTATCTCAGACAATTCGTGTCCTGGATTAGTCTGCTTTCGCAACTCCTTCATCCACATACTCCTTGCTGCAACAATCTGCAGTTCAGCCGCCGAATTTTTACTTGATGGATCAACAAATCTTGATATTTACAACCTTGATGATAATGAAGAAATGCCTACTTTTTTGGGGTACTAAAGATTGTGACCATTTAAGAAACTAAAATTAGATTTGATAATAGTTCAGCTAAATCACATCAATTTACTGATACCAATAACTAGTCTCAACTATGGAAATCAGCAAATATAAACAAAAAGGAAACACCGAAAGGAATAAGAAAGAACAGAAGTCTAATTGTCTAAACTTACTTGGGGTGTTGATAGAAGATCAGCATCACGTTTATTTAGCCTTGGGTGTAATAGAACAAAGTAAACTTTCCAAAAGTAACTCTCACTCATGTGAAAGGAACAGAGTTCGATTCTGAGAGCAGCTAATCTAGGTGCTAGACGTTCAACCAAGGTCACATGGTTCCATTGGGTATCAGACATTTCGAAATCTATATCAAAGAAAATAATGGTATATTTGATAAACTCGGATATATAGAAAATTAGGAAACGATTACTGCCTCATATCAAACCACTTAAATATATTAAATACAATATAGCATGCACGAGTTTAATCCTTTCCAGTGAAAAACATATATGGGCTTCAAACATTAATCTCAGTCTAAGAAGTTTCCACCATGATGAAAATAGGATGCCTAAAATACAGGATAAAGTAGACTTGATTAATGGCACTTGAAACGTATCTTCTTCCATCAAAATACATGCTATGACAGCGGTTTGTATGCGACATTTGCTAGTAAATTGCAATATCCTTTTAAAGCCAAAGAATCCTAAAAGCAGATTTTGCAATAAGAATTGCTGAGTGATGAGTGTTTTCTTCCATACATCAAGTATACCTAGTGGTATATTAAATCATATTTTGTTATTTATGTCTCTTGATGTATGAAATCTAAATCGAGCTTCAAATATATAATGTTTTGTGTTTCTTAGGTTTATTTTACTCCGTACCAAAGCATTATCAACTCCCACATACGCTATTTTAAAGTGATATCCTAGAACGTCACTTAATTTTAAAGCCTGTTGCCCATTTCTAACAGGGGAGGATGCAGGATTTCCGTAAATGAGTTCTGTCGACTCTGCAATGAAGCAATATCTTGAAACATTCCATAGAAATTGCTAATTCTAACAACGGAGAATGCATAGAAATTGCTTATTCTAACAATGGAGGATGCACGATGTTCGTATAGTGGGGTCGCTTTTGTCTTAATGAGAAATGATATTCGTATTAAACTAGATCTATTATTTCATTAGGATTTTCTCGGAATAAAAACAGCTAACAGATGACTTTTGAGTATACAGGTTCAGTAGTATCAATTCAATGAGTCCAGTGCTACAAATTACAAGAGACAGGCGGAGAGTGCTTTGTTAAACCAGATGTCCAACAAAGAAAGCTCCGCAGGCAATTCTTATGTAGCGTAACTCGACAAAACTAACCTTCATGAGATTCTACAAGTTTGATTCACCCACAAGGATCGAAACTTTATGGTCTTAAAGATAATATAAACAGTTATACCAGTTGAAAAACTTATATTCAGATGCAGCTTCTAAAATTACAATCCTGAATCCATGACATTAGAATCACTAAACCAGCATCCTAACGCCCTAACTATTCATGACTAGAGAAAGAATGAACACGTGTGATTGTTTGATTAGAAACCAGAGCTCTACATGTGAACAAGTATTTACGCCCTCATGAGGAGTAACAACATTGTGAAAGGAAAGGTTCTACCGGTGATTATGATGTTTCTCGATGTACCGCACACCTGTGAAAGAAGATAATATAAAACCAGGCTTCCCCTCGAGGAGTTAACCAGTCCTCACTTTCATTACTTCATCTCGAAGCTTTGATACCAAAACCTCAATTAAGTAAATTAGCGAAACTATTAAAATGAAGTTCAAATACAATATAAAATGAAAGAAAGCTTTTTATTTTGAAACAGCAAACTCACGCATACCCTAATTCGACTTAAACCCTCAACCCATGGGGGGCACCCTAATGTAGGGCTGAGATCGCAGTTAAAGGCAACTACGAAGCCAGATTACTCTATATAAAGATTATTATGGGAGATGATTCCAATGCTACTTTTCTACGGACTTTATCTTAAGTAAAAGATGATCACACGTTTCTATTTGTTCTCTCCGTTAGACACTTATATAGAGTACGCCTTGGAATTAATAGCTAAATCAAACATAACTAAAAGCAACCACATTACACTCACTTAAAAATTATGCAGTAAACTTTTGAGCCATGATAGAATTACCATCATCATCTTCATATTCGGATAATGGAAAATCCAACCACGTCTCTGGATGATTCGATATATTCGTAGCAAACGCCAATGCTTCTTCCGTCACACCAGCAACGCCACCACCTGATGATCGTGTTGGTTCTTGTAATTCAGTCATTTCAGGTTGATGATGGCTAAACCATGACATGGTGGAATGTTGAATCCAGATAATGATTGGGTATTTGCTTTTTGTAACTCATTCTGTCAGAAGTTGATTGTTTAGCGTGTGTGGAACCCACTTCAACTACACAACATTTATATTACCTTAATATATAAAAAAAAAAAAAAAAAAAAAAAAAAAAAAAAGACTCTCTCTCCTCTTGGTATTAATGACTCTCTTTATGCTTTTGGTCTTAAAATTAAGACTTACAAGCTATAATACTTATTGTATAATACACAAAGCACTATTAATGATCTTTCTCATCAATCTTAATTTTAAGACTTACAAGTCTTAAAGCTTAATGTACAAAATATAAAGCACTATTAATTTGGTCAAGATATTTAATATAGTCAATTAATTAATTGGTCAATAAATACAATTAATTTAGTTATTAAAACATCCCTTACATAAGAAATACAAATTATCAAGCATATTGTACAACCAACTTAAACACAATTCCTGCATTAAATGTTACTAATACAAATAATAAAGCACATTATACAAATATTCAAGCACGAACAGGCAACGGGCCCAACGGGCTAGAGTCCGAACGGGCACGGGCCAAACGGGCTAGAACCCGAACGGACACGGGTCAAACGGGCACGGGCTAAACGGGCACGGGCCAAAAGGGCTAGAACCCGAACGGACACGGGCCAAACGGGCACGGGCTAAACGAGCACTGGCCAAACGGGCTCATGTTATACGAATGACTTTAAAAAAGACCTAAAAAGACGACATAAATTCCTTAGTTAAGGAGTTGAAATACGTCACATGAAATTCTTGATATCCGTAAATTTATTATTAAAAAGAACATAATAAACTAAAATACATGATTCACCGGAAAATATTATTTCAGGGTACCCGCCGCCGCAACGCGTGGGTACCCTGCTAGTGTTAGTTTAATGGACAAATCTAATAGTGTATGTCCGGATCGGAACTCGAAACCACGAGATTGCACACTTTACGTACGAAGAATTAAAGTTTAAATAATTAAATATTAAATATTGTGTTTAATTATTAAATACACGATAACGACTAACGGGCGTTAAGTAATTAATGAAAATTGACTAACGACCGTTATAAAGGACTATAGTTGAAAATAGTGGACAAGAAAGTTCCGGAACCCTTTCTTGGGTTATGGCCGATCGGTTTGGGTGGGTTTAACCCAACCCATGCCTAACTTGTTCCTTAAGTTTTGCACATTATAAATACAAGGCAAAGGGTTCATTGTTTAGTAATCTTGTGTACAGACACTAAACCCTAAACTTGTTTTTCTCCTCTTGTTGTGGAAATCGGCCGAATCCAAACAACCCTTAGGGTTGATCGATTTTTTGATTATCACAAAAACGTTTTGTGTTTAAAAACTAGCATTTACTTTAATTTGGTATTAGTACGTGTGTACAAGAACGTGGTACAAACACACTATTGTTTGTATCTTGGTTTGAATTGAAAAGCGGTAAGGGTCAATTCGTTAAACTACATAAACCCTAATTAGCGTTTTTTTTATTAATCCATTAATTGCTAGCTTGGAGTTGCAAAAGGTACTCATACTATTTAATATTCGGTTAGTTAATTACTATAATATGATCCTTACGCTTCCGCATGTACTTTGATGTTTATTGTGTTTATATTTAATGTTTGACATGTTATGTAATTCAAACAGTGGCATCACGAGCCGTTATAATGTGTAATTAATTACCGAAACACATAAAAAACGAATCGTGTATTGTGTTTATGAGTTAGTCAAATTATAGGGTTTGATGACATTTGAAACCTTAATTTTTTTTTGGGGGGGGGGGGATTTGCCCTAATTTTTTTAATAAAAAAATTTAGGGTTTATATTTTGTTAATTAATCTGATTAGAAACCCTAGGATTGCATGCTTGTTTATGTGTTATTAATGAATATATGTATGTCATTAATTTTATGCGATCTTGTGACTAATTGTAATAATTGTTATGTAGAATTCATGATGATACATGCATGTTTCGTCATGAATTATTAGTTATATGGTTTAATTGTTAAGATCTTTTATATTTAATTGTTAAGATTTTTTCACATGTAATTATTGATAGATCTTGAATTGGGGAAGACCTCAATTAAATTAATGAATCAATTATGTGCAATATGGTATATGTTTAACTATGGTTTACGCAATCAATTCGTCGATATATGTGGCTCACTTCCTTTGCAAGTGAAAGCCTTAGTTAAATATATGCATTATTTAAACATAGAATTGATTATTAATAGGTTTTGTCGAATAAGTTTGCATGTGGCTACTTGTTTTCACATATTAATTGTTAGTTATGTGCGCATTATTTAGATGTTTATTTTTTATTTTACTTGTTTGTTTATTTTTTGTGTGACAAGTTGTAAGAAAAGGGTAATTTTCGAGTAGAATAATAAACCGGACTAAATAATGGTGAAACTTGATTGTGTATAAATTGTAATCTTGTAAAGTCTTATGTGCCAATAGTGGTTCGCTTCGCACGGTAATTCGCTCCCGGGCGAAACTAGTAAGTTTTATAATTTATAATATATTTTTAAGAGTCAAATCTAAAGCTTTTAGTTGATTGATGTTTCTTTGTACCAAATAGTTGGAAAAGCTCATCCAACTTGACAAAACTGTGTGAGGGGTATAAGGAGGGTACGCATTAAATTGTGACCTTAAAGAAACGGGTTTTTAATGGCTTTAAGCTAACCTTTGTTTCTCCGCTTCTTTGTGCGTCAATTTGGAGTTACCTACGACTATTTTTTATGTACAAAACATCTTAAGGGTGAATTGACCTCAATTCCATGTGCCACTTTGTGGTAATTATCCGAATAACTTGGGTCTTTTGACACATGCAGTAGTAAGATATAGTGGGCGATAATTGTAGGTAATTCTTTGATTGGTTAATCCAATACCTCAATTAAAACTTTGTTGATTTGATCTTACTGAAATTGGTTAATAAAAAGTTTTTATTAAAACCTATGATACAAAGATGTATACATGCTTCTTTATACATATTTTGATTAACACTTCAAATTAGTACCCTTAAAACTTAAGTTTATGCTATCTAATTATAAGAAACACTAGAAGGTTCAATTTAGCCTAAGTGAGACCTTAGCTAGATTGCAATGACAAGGTAAATTTTCATGATTACGTTAGACCGTACATGATAATTTACTGTTAAGATCTATGACTCAAGGCATAAGATGGGATGAAACATGCTTACATTGCAAATAGATTTTTGGCAAATGTAAATCCCATAATGATCTAGGAATTGCAATATGAGATTGTCAATTATTGTTCGACAATTACCTGGTTGAATACTATCATTACAAGCAGATCAATTGATATAATGGTACTATGTCAATAAGTATCCTAACTTTAAGAAAATTCTATGGTTTATATGAATATTTACCAAGTGTATTTAATTTTCATAAAGATCTAATTATTGAAAATATTAAAATTGCATTTTGTAAGTTCTTTTAAATGTATTAATGCAACATTGAACCGTAAACGTTTGTTATTCTTTTGTTGGTAAATTGATCTACACCCGTAGGGGTTTTTGCTTAGAGTCAACTTTACTAAAAGAATAAAATCGAGTCTGCTTTCCATGAGATAAGGGTGAAACTCGACCCTATTCCTTTTCATAATTGAGAAAGGTATGATAGGAACATTAGAATTGTCTAAAGTTCTAATATAACGCATAGCAAACTTTAATAGTTAAGAGAATTGCATATTTTATTTTCCATAGAGATTTCATCACCATCATTCGGTGATTGAATTATTTTATAACAAATATGATATTTGGTTAACTGTAAAATGTGTATGACATTTAATGAGTTATTAAATTAGAAGTTAGACTAATTACCGCAAAAATGGTAAAAGAAAAACTAGCATATTTTATCTAGTTGTTTTGCTTTTATCATTTAAAGGTGCTACATACCATTGAAGGGATAGTAGACCTATTAAGGAAGAAATTGCATGCCCAATTTTCAAGTTAATAGCATTGATGGAAAGTCCATCATCTACATAGTAGAATACACTCTTTTAGTGTCTAAGTAATTGTTATGTATGGGCCTTCAAAGGTCTAGGAAAGTTTAAAGCACGCTATTTTTTTCACTGGTTATGAAACACTTACAATGTTGTCAAATCCAGTGGGAGCATTGTGTTGTAATTACTGAATAAGGAATTATTGTAATGATCTTTAATTCAGTGAGAGCTATAAGCTTTATTGTCTTGGTAGTAACCCGGATTATCTCTAGATTGTCTAAAGATAATTACTTTCCAATTGTAGACACTTATGTTTTTTTAAGGATAGTCTTGTACATTTTGTTACTAGACAGTAAAGTTCTACATCTACTTGTTATACTAATATCTATGTCACAATCATATTGATCATATAAACAAATGTGTGTCGTGTTGTTTATCTGCTACATGATGTTGTTCAATGCACAAGTGGGAGAAATCCTTAATTGTGTGCAAGAAACAACACATATAGATATGATTTAAAGGATTTTCTTGACCGCAAGGGAAGAAACTAACGTTCTAATATGACTTATACATATCTATTCCAAGAAACACTTGGTGTTGCAATTTATGTTATGTGAGATCTTAGTTAGATTGCAACAACAAGGTAAATCTCCATGTTACGTGAGACCGTATCTGAAATAAATTTACAGTTTCTAAATTAGACTACTATTTAGAGCATGTGTCAAGATAATAACAAAGACCACTTCAATTTAATTTATATATTATTGGAATGACATAAATAAATGAAGTCATCTAATATACTTCAATATGGATATTTATGTATTCTTGAAATGACATAAATAGATGAAGTAATTGATTAACTTGAAATTGCTATTGAAACCAAGAAGTGGTGTTCATAATTACTTTAAGTAAACACGTTTATGTTTTATTGTAAAGATATAAACATGAAGTCTTTTAATTGTTACAAGACTTACAATAGAGTAAGACGTTAACTTGTTATGTTTAATTAAGACATATATAAGAAGTCATTGAGTTGCTCAATGATTTATAACGTATAGTGGGATTATAAAAGTTTATGTCTTCTTGTTGAGACATGGACATGAAGTGACTTAGTAAAAAAGTAATTGTGTTATAAAGCATGCAATTGGCTTGAAAAATCTATTATACCATTGAATTGACTTAGTTGGTAAATAGGTAAGCCAAAAGTTATTTGATTATCTTACATATTGATTAGATTGTCTCACAATATGAATTCTAATGAAATACCACATGTTTATGGTATGTTCAGTTAGGGGAATCAAACTCTTGTTCTATTGTTTGATTAAAGATAACTATAACTTCTTTTCTTCCAAAAGTTATCAAGGTTAGAAAATTTAGTATGGATTGAATATACTCAATAAGACTCCAACCTAGAAGATAAATAAGACACCATTATATTATGAATGTGATGAATCAAATCAAGTCTTAAAATGAAGTTCTGAACTTGTTAAACTATTTATGAATAGGTTATTAACAAACTGAAGTCAGGAACTGTCAATATGTTTTGCAATGTCCCAAAAAGAGAACAATGTATTGTTGCTATAATTGCAAAGTATTTATAGATAGTCTCTAAATTACAAAAGGCAAGTGGGAGTTTTGATCTTGAAAAGATAAAATTACAAGATACACAATCTTCTAAAAACATTAGTGAATGTCATGATGAGGTTAAACATGTAAATGGTAAACCTCAAGATGATGGAATTCTCATTCATAGATCTGCAAGGATATCTCATATATTTGATTAATATGTTGAGAAATATGAGTTACAGGATCATAAAGTACCTGTTAATCATTATGATGTATTACCAAATATTGAATTGAGTAAATTACTCATGCTATGAATGTTGTAGATGTTGTTCATAAAGATAATCAAGTTTTGGAAATTTGGTTTATCTTAATTCTAGATGGTTAGACTATAGAACGATGATGAGTTTATTCAAAGATAAGGAAACCCTAGCTGTTTAAATCTTTGTGTAGAAATCATATGGACAATACTGTACACATGTTTAATGCATGTCTTATGATAAGATTATTAATCATACTTAAGCAATTAACTATGATTAAGTATTCTATTCTAGACACATTAAATATTCAAAGATGATAATTGACATATTTATTTTCATAAATATGAAATTTGACAATAGATTATAAAACTATTTCTTGAATAATTACTTTAGCGAGGACGGTAAGTAATCAAGAGTTTTATGAATTCTTATAATTTTTGAAAGTGTAAAAAGTGCAATAATTCATGAATGGATTAATGCATGCATCTAGGAGATAAAACTTATGTTTAATTAATAAATTCAAGTTTTGATTTATAATTAAAATAAGATATTTCCTAAGTATTCCAGAAAGCTAGTAGGAATATTATGTTTATTTTCTTAAATCATATATGTTGTATAACATATAGGCAGTAACATTACATCTAAGATAAATGTTAAGTTTTATTTTAGAATGAAACTTGAAAGATTTAGAAAATAAGACATACAACCTTGGAATATATGTTTATTGTTATAAACATGAGCGGTAAAATAAATAATTCTAATAGAACATGATATATCATTTAGAAAGTCTAAATGGATACATATTTTTGAAAAGATAAAACATGAATGAAATCTAAGTTTGACACAAGGATTTTTCATGTACATCATGCTATTGTTGTATTATGCTTGAATGCAAGATGATTTAACAACATTGATATCTAATTGAAAGTTATTAGATAACATCATGTTAGTGTAATAAAATAGAATATGCTTGGATTTAGAATTGCATTCCTCAGCTTGGAGTTGCTCCCAGATTCTATGGATGAACAATATGTCAATTGTTGTGCAAATTATCATAGCCAACAAACTTGAAAGTTTGGAAGGCATCAAACATTACACAATAGATATTAAAGTTTACGGACCTCTAAAGAGCATATTGTTATTTGTATACAATGAGGCTGTTTTAGTTGAGATGACACTCAATACTAGTCATGGGAGGATTTCGTCCTTGCTAATGGCTATGTGAACTAGTTGTGCTCAACTAATAGCATAGTTGCATTATACATTAAAGAAAAGAATACTTTAAACTTTAAAAGGTTTGAAAGTTTAATTGTCATAAATTGGTGGTTGAGGAAGTCACACATTTTATGAAATATTATGTGGCAATATCAAGTTACTTGATTGCACACATATAGGAACTTCACTTAGTGAATTCTTGAAATAAGTATTCTCAAAATTCCGATAGATCAAAGTTAGTTGAATTTTATGCCTTGTCAACAAATATGATTGTTATTACTTGAGGCATAATTGTCAACAAGTATGATTGTCATTACTTGAGACAAAATTCATTAACTATAATTATCATGCATTGATCTATTTAGTGTTTGGATAAGGGATGTTAAGCAATTATTATTGTATTATAATGAATTAAAAGTACTTGATACGTTTGTTTTCATTAATAGTAGATTGTATCCTATATTTTCATGTTTAAATCCATGAATAACTCGTATTATTCTAAATAGTCTGTTGTCAATTAATGATATGGGAATATCATTGAATTAAGACAAATCTGAGTTTTGGTAAAATAGACTTGAAAGTATATTGATGCGTAGACATACCAAATTCACATGATATTCAATGAATTGAATATAGCACATATCCCAACCGCATGATTGTACTTATGGATCTATGTCATTAAGTAAATCATGAATATTTATCCTCGTACTTGAGATACCAGATAACTGTCATGAATGTAGCGCATTTTTTTAGAATAGTCTAACGCTATCCGTAACAGGTGGTTATAAGGGCTATTTTCAGAAGTGTTGCAAAATTCATGAGTTTTGCTTGTAGTCAAGAAAAATTTGTTCCTTCGAATTTGTTTCGAAGTTTAATACTAGATAACTGTCATGAATGTAGTGCATTTTTTTGGAATAGTCTAACGCTATCCGTAACAGGTGGTTATAAGGGCTATTTTCAGAAGTGTTGCAAAATTCATGAGTTTTGCTTGTAGTCAAGAAAAATTTGTTCCATCGAATTTGTTTCGAAGTTTAATACTATTGGGCCCATCGTATGGTTAACAAGATGTTTGTATGGTCATACCCAAGATCTATCTGGAATACGTTCAGATGATTTGGTAATCTTGTTCAATAAGCTATAACGATAAACATAATAGTTAATTATGGAATGACTAAGATCCATATCCATATTAACATGGTATTAGTAACAAAAAGATAAGTATAATGATGAATCATCAAAATGATTTTTCCAAGGAAACCACACTCGAGTTGTACTGGGGTCACTGGAATGTTGCTAGACGCTAACTAATGTCGTTACACTATTAAGATCTGTCCAAGTGGGAGCTGTTAGTTTAGTGGAAAAATCTAATAGTGTATGTCCGGATTCGAACTCGAGACCACGAGATTGCACACTTTACGGATGAAGAATTAAAGTTTAAATAATTAAATATAAAATGTTGTGTTTAATTATTAAATACACAATAACGACTAACAGGCTTTAAGTAATTAATGGAAATTGACTAATGACCGTTCTAAAGGACTATAGTTGAAAATAGTGGACAAGAAAGTTCCAGAAACCATTTCTTGGGTTATGGCCGATCGGTTTGGGTAGGTTTAACCCAACCCATGCCTAAATTGTTCACTAAGTTTTGCATACTATAAATACAAGGCCAAGGGTTCATTCTTTAGTAATCTTTTTTACATACACTAAACCCTAAACTTGTTTTTCTCCTCTTGTTGTGGAAATAGGCCGAATCCAAACAACCCTTAGGTTTGATCGATTTTTTGATTATCACAAAAACGTTTTGTGTTTAAAAACTAGCATTTAATTTAATTTGGTATTAGTACGTGTTTACAAAAATGTGGTACAAACATACTATTTTTTGTATCTTGGTTTGAATTGAAAAACGGTAAGGGTCAATTCGTTAAACCACATAAACCCTAATTAGGGTTTTTTTTTTTAATTAATCTGTTAATTGCTAGCTTGGAGTTGCAAAAGGTACGCATACTATTTAATATTCGGTTAGTTAATTACTATTATATGATCCTTACACTTCCGCATGTACTTTGATGTTTATTGTGTTTATATTTAATGTTTGACATGTTATATAATTCCAACAATTTACACCCTGGATGTGTATGTATGTACCTTTTAGAGCTTTAAGGATAATTTATGCAGTGCACTTTTTTTCTTCGATGCATATCTTTATGTATATCTATGGCAATCATCAAATATTAAGATTTATGTATTTTTTGTTCATAATATAAGTCGTGTACTGAAAAAGTAAAATGTAAGCTCATTCACCAAAACACTTCTGGTCTAGCAGTATTCACCAAGACAATTTAGAAATTGTGCGCACGGAGTTTGGTAATGAATAATAATCTTTTGATAACTTCGCTTTGAAATTTAATATTGTGACAAGTTATAAATGTTGGATTTTGTAATTTTTAAGATTTTTTTATAAAATTATTTTAAATTTTTTATACTTATATAGTTATAATACCTGTATACGCGATTTTACATAATTTTTTTCATTCTATGTTAATACCGATTAATATTTTATATAAATTTTTGTTGCACAAAGGATTTCACTTTGTTTAACTGACATGGTGTTTAGATTGATCTCGTTTAAATTTAGTTATTGATATCATGGTATAGACATTATGTGTTAAGTAGCAAACAATGACCTTTGAAAAAAATAAATATGGTTGTTATATGTAGAACAACGACTCACATATAACAACACTTATTCCTTTTAATTTATTCTAATTATAAAAAAGGGTCGTTGTTTATTTTCAAAAACTCTCTTATCGCGTATTTATTTTCATCTCATAGTAAACGTGTTAGGTTGTGTTTTCGTTTTGACATTTTAATCCTGTTAATAATAAGTTTAGCCGATTTTTAAACCCGTATGCGGGTTAAACTTATAAAGAGGAATAGCATGAGTAGTTATTGAATGCCGATAGTGAAAAATAATACTTTTTCCGGATATCCTTACTTAGTCTCATAAAGAGGAATAACATGAGTCGTACGTATATGTATAATCTTGTGTATTCATTTACATGTCACAGTAACTCGTGCTTTCCTTTTAATATTTTTAATTCCGTGCAAAGTACATTAGCTTAATATATAGTGATATCGAGGATTTGAAATCGCGCGGTGCGGCGGAGTGTTTGTATACGATAATATTGTTGGTATTTGTTGGAAGAGTAAATTTTTTGTAAATATAATGAATGCTAATAATCTATATCTAACACTTACGAACATAGACTTAATCCTTGATTATAACAAAATCAAGTAAAAAATATACAAAAACTCTGGCAGTATTAAAATCCAAAAATAGGATACAAACCAAAAAAGAAACTAAAATACTCTCCGCTAACCAATCAAATGAAACCACTAAATAGTTATAGCTCTTTGAGCAAACGGGAGTTTATGACCTGTATTGTTTCTAGGAAGTGCACTAGCTGTAAACAAAGTGCCACGCTTTTTGATCAAACATGAGTAAACAAACCATAACTCGAGTTGTAACAAAAGATCGAAACATGAATGAAATACAACAGCGACATTCTTCACATTAAACAATGGATGATCAGATTAAAAAAGATGACAATGATGATGATAATGGAAAATGTAGTTCAGTTTTGAAAAGAAAAAGGAGTATGTAATTTCATTCTTTGAGAACAGTTAAGCTTCAGATCATCAGAAAGCCAAAACCAATGAAAAATTAGACTAAGCTAAAGAAAGGTGGGAGACAAAAGAGGATATGGTGAAGGAATTTGCACCAAGTCACTTTCGCGACATCCTCTTCTGTTTCCCATCTTTCTTTAGGTAAGCGCATTTTGTCAATGATTTTGTCTTTTTAATCATCTAAATCTAAACTGCTATGAAAATTGGATGTTGTCCTTCTCGTCTAAAAAATTAAGCAAGTTAGCATTATCATCATCGCTATCACCTCTTTTAATACTTATCGTGGCCATCATCATCATCAACAACATCGTCATTATTTATGTCATCAATCTCTGGAAGTTTGCATTCTTTTTCCTCAAATCGTAGAGGAGGAGGAGGTCTACTTCTTTATGTTACAGGTACCCTCAACGTGTAGAGGTGGATGAGGTTTACAGCTTTCTGTCACAGATAAAAAAATTAATTAAAATTTCAATTTAAACAATCATATTAGTGGGCTAATGTTTATGATGCAATAAATAATACGTGAGTGTGATTAAATATTTAAACAATCCAAAACCCACATTGAAGCAAGTTATTAGCTACATCTGGAAGAACTATTAAGTATGTGTCTACGCAATCAGTATAAAGATGATAAGCAAACATAAAAAGAAATTCAAATAAACATGTGAAGATCGTTTATAGCTCGAGATTGGTTAGATCTCATATAGGGATAACAATAACAAAAGGCGGAATATTCAATTAAAGAATCAATTGTTATTGATACAAGGTTTTTTCGTCATCATCTCCTAACACTAACAACAATACAAAACCTAGGTGTCTACACTAAGACTTGACACCTAGACACACACACCCCTTTTCCTGGTGTTACATCTTGACTCCTGTATATTAAAACTCATGTGCTATCCTCTTTATATAATAGAGGATTAGGGTTACAAAGACTCTAAATAATACATAATTAGTCCTTCATCTTTGTCTTCATAAGTTTCTTCCATCTTTCATATTTTGTCAATATCAACTCAAAATATAATTCCCAACAATCTTCCCCTAGTTGATAATGACAAAACCAAGTATGAAAGATGTCGTATTCCCCTTAATCCATGCACATCATCAAGGATTTTCAAGCTGCAATCTTCAAAATATTCTTCCCCTTTTTGTCATCATCAATTAGGGGACAAAAGTATGCATCTTTGATCTTCATAATCACGAATCAGTACCATACATCCAATTTAGTCTTCCAATGTCTTGAATCGCCTTCCATGAATGAACACCAAAACGCTTTCTTTTATAAATGAACCCAAGACAGAAAAATCCCAAATCTTCAGTAACAATACCAACGAGCAATAACAAAAACCTTCACCTCGATGTAGCATGTAAATGGTTAAACATTTGAACAATAAGCTTCCCCTGAATCCCATATGTTAACCATTTGAAAGAACTTGTCGAATAACTAACCACCACAGCAACGAACACCATGTAGTACCATCCATGAACGATCATAGCAGCAGGAATACTAATAAAAAATGACTACAATAGAATTCGAAACCAAGCAGTAGTAATCAATAAATAATAGTTCTTCAACTGGAATCTTCAATTCTGTAGGCTTGATGTACTGGTGAAGAAAACTAACTATTACCAATTCGATGCTGAAGTAGAATATCCCAAACGCATGTCTTAAATATAACTTCGAACTTATACCCAAACCGATGTATAAGGAGACCACAATCTCTTGACAATAATCACTGAGCACAATAATGTAACTCCTTCAAGTGATCGTCAATTCATAAATATAATAACACAAATCTGAAAAATTTCACTTCATCTTCAAATAAATAACAAATAATCATCTTCGCCAATAAGAATAAATAAGAACGAGCCTTTAAAACCTTTAAGAACCGAAACCAAAAATCAAATTTCTCATGTGTGTTTCTTCCCCTGTGTGTGTGTCAAATCTCCAATCAACCATATACGCTTCCCCTCAATTTTGTAATAGCATGCTATTTTATTACTGGCTTGATGAAAGCTTCTTCGACCAACAATAATAATAGAACCTACACATTCTGTATAGAAGAATAATATCCAAGCTTCCATCAAAATAAAATACACCACCGTCCCATGATAAATTATAGCACCATTAAAATAAGTAGTAGCATGCAGTTTCCAACATGAATATGCATAATGGGAAGAGTACGTATTCAATTAAAAGGCGAAATATTACTTGAGAGGATTAATGATACACTTAGGATGTTACTCCTGTTAACGTGTATATGATACTATGAGATGATATAACCAAGTATGCGGAATCTACTTGATTATAATTAGAAGAATAATTGATTGAGTGATGGAATAGTATGAACAATGAAGATAATGTTTAACATCAAAATATTCAATATTATTAATAATAATACGAGTGATCTTTACTTTTCACTAGGGTTTACAACCTTGAATCTATTCGTATGACAAAGATATATATCACCTAACCTAGGATCTCCTTTTATAGACTAAGGAGTCCTGTACAAGTAAACTAATATTCGTATCAATCTATAACTAGAAGATATTCACTAAATCTTTTCTATACTTATCACATTACACGTATTTAGAACATAAGCAGTACAAACATCTTGTGTTAGCAGTACTAAGTCAGTTAGTACTGATAGTGTAATCTTCAACAGTCTTTAACTTAAGCTTGACAGTTTATACTGTTAGGTTTAATTCCCGACAATCCTCCCCTGAACTTATGATTTCTCTCCAAATCACTAAGTTTCTTGAATTAAACTTCAACCTTGTAAATGATGGGGGGATTCTTCCAAACACTTCATCTTCTATTATGTCTCTTCCTTTCATACTGATCATATATCCTCTGAATCAGATTTTGAACAACTTCAGAGTTTTCTTCACATCTAAGCTTTGAAGAAATCATCACTGCTAACACCTCATAACTTAATGGATACTCCAATTCTGCTAACATAAAGATATCCACTCCACTATGTGTTGACAGATGATGCACATTGCAAGAATTATAAAACTCCTATGAGACAGATAGATCATAGTAAGGAAAATTCCAATACACATCTGTAGGATCTGGTTCATATAATCTCTTGAATTCAACCCAAAGTTCTTGTTCTTTCACATCTGTCCTCTTCTTTGTTTTGAGCTTCTCTTGAACTAATCTCCACAATGTGTCTAGATCTTCTCTATCACAAACTCTGATCAGATTTTCAAAATTCTTGAAAACTGTTGTCTCTCCACCAACTCTAGTAATCTTCCATGCTTTTCCAAATTTGTCTTGATAAACCCCCCCAATCCATAATAGGATGTCTTGCTTGAAGTGGATCAACACATAAAGCTTCTGGCACAGTAACTAGCATTCTGCTCATCTGATCTTGTGATAATTCTACTCTTTCTTCTTGTGCTTCCACTTTCTCAGATTGTTCTTTCTCAGTAGTCTTGAGTCTTTTTGGTGTTCTTGTATCTGTGTCCCAAGGAATAAATTGTTGAGCTCTTCTGATTGCCTTGTAATAAAGATATTCCATTTCTTCATTTGATTTCCCTTTCAACTGAAATGCCTTCCAATTAGCTTGATTCTTGATATACATCTTCATTCCACTGATTATCTGAGCCTTTGTTGGTTTTCTCTTTCTCTTCTGACTTTGTTTCTCTCTAATATTCTGCATTACCTCATCCAAAGCCAATTCATCATTACTTGAGTTTATGAAATCTGCAAGTTGAGCTGATCTTTCTTCAACACTTAGTCTTTCATTTGCAAGTAGTTCTAAGGGTTTTTCTCTCACAACTGGATCAGTATCAATCAAATGTTGTATCTGCTCTTCATGTGATTGTTGAGCAATAATAACATCTAAAGCAACTCTTTCCTTCTCCAATCTATGAGTTTCCATAAAGCTTGCCACTTCTTCTTCATGAAATTTTCTTGCCACTTCTTTATCAAAATCTATCTGAACTTGAGTTCTTGGCTTTACTTTCTTTGGTTGTGGCTCATCTTCAATCATAATTCCTTTTCCCTTATCTTGAGCAGTAGGATGTACAACCTCAGCAGTACCTTCTTCCATGCTAGCAGTTTGTACTGCTACCTCTATCTCGGTAGTACCTTTTAGAAAACTTGTAACAGTATCATGGATTTCTTCTTTTTTTTGTTGTTGAATCTCTTCAGTACCTTGTTGTTCACCCATATCCATATCATTACCACCACCAATACCAGAATTACCTTAATCAAAATCCAATTCCCTCCCCTGAGTGTCTGACCCTATTTTCCTCTGAGTTTCTTTCCTCCCCTGTTTGGGAGAATTATCACCATCATCTGAGTCAGAACTGGAAGAACTTGTAGAAAGAACCATCTTTGATTTATTGCTCTTATTCTTCTGTACTTGATCCTCCAATATCTTTACTCTTGTAACTAACTTGGTGTAGACTTGGGCAAAGTTCCTTTTATGACTTTTGAGCTCATCCTCCAGACTTACCACCTTTTCAGACAACTTTGTACATAATTCCATCAATTCATTGAGTTTAGAACTGCCCTCATCACTTCTAGCTGTGTTACCTGCTAGATGAGGTGAATCAAGGGGCATAGATTCAGTTTATGCCCTAGTTGGACTAGGATGTACTCCTGAACCACCCAAATAATCTATTTGGCTTGGGGTTACATCACCTGTGGCAAGTCTTTGAGGACTTGGCACATTAGATGTTGCCATGGTAGGGGTCTTAATGATGTTTACACTGGCCTGCCCAGCTACTAAGCCAGAAACAGTAGTGTAAGCCCCATCCATACTATCAGCATGGATAGCCTCATCTGCTACAAAGGTCTGAGTAGGATGACTAGGCTGAGGAACCATAGTCTCCTTTCTGATTCTTCTCCTATAGGTGGTTGTAACAGGGGGTGTATGAGTGATATCTGGAACTACAATGGGTGTGTGTTGGGGCTCAGTTGGGAGTACTGACCCTTCACCCTGAAAACTTTGAATTCTTTCCAACATTTCAGGAAAAAGAGGTATTACTACCCCATTGAAAAGTCTACTTGCCATAGCCATATTTTGAAAAAGTTTTTGTTGCAGGCAAGGTGTTGGAAAGGTTTGCTTATGTTTCTTTAAGTAATTCTTTTTCTTGTTAAGAAAGGCTTGCACAAATCTTGGATACATCAAAAACTTGGTTTTACTCTTTACATTATTTACCATACTCTCAAATATGAATTTAGAAAAGTTAAAAACTCTGTTTGTTGATAAGCAGATGAGAGCAATAGCAATATTGCTACTGAATTGCTCCCATGATGTTCTTTTAGGGCTTAAACAGTGTAAGAGAGTATGGATTAAAAATCTCCATTGTGGGGAGAAACATCCTTTTTGAAAAGTCAATTTATGGTTGGATGTATCATACCCCATTCTAGCAATTTCTTGCCAAATTTCAGTGTTTGGCAAGTCATTGATACTATCAGAATCTTCTAACTTAAGATGTCTCCTAATAGAAGATTCAGTAACAATGAATGATATGCCATCCACATTAGAATGAATTTCTATGTCTCCATTCTCACTGGTTATGACAGTAGCAGTCTGCCAAAACTCTGTGATTTGAGAGACAAAAAGAGTAGGGTTAATGGTAAGAGCATACCTTATGTGACTAGTGTTTAGGAAGTCCACTATCTCATGAAAAATAGGTCCATCCCCCTGCTCTGTTTTCTCCAAGTAGGCAACCTGATTGTGCGTCTTAACAAACTCCAAATTTGCCATCATAAATTATGCAAGTTAAACAAGAAAATTGATCGTATGTGGTTTAATTTAAGGTGTGAGAAGCCAATTGGGTTTTTATATAGATACTGTTAGGGTTTGATAATTTTACGTAAGGGATAATTATTATCTTTAGAAAGTATAGAAGTAAATATTTAGAAAGAAGATAATTATCCTTTTAAGAAACCCTATAAGTATGGTAATAACGGTTTTTAACCAACGGCTAGATAAAAAATCTGTTACTGACACAACAGTTCCAACGGCTAGTTCAGCAGTACAAAGTTTACACTAGCAGTACAAACTTTGCACTAGCAGTACTAACTTTTTAAGAAAAATTTTAAGGAGCAGTATAAACTTAATAATGATTTAAAATAATATTGCCCGCACATAGTTTTTAGCAAACTATCAGCTATCAACGGATTTGATGTGTCTTTACCAATAGCCGTTTGCTTTGGACTAGCCAACTCTTCACTGTGAGATATGGTGAGTTGATAACCATATAGTTTTTGGTAAACTATCAACCATGAACGGATTTGAGAAGTCTTTACCAGAAACCGTTTGCTCTGGACTAGTTGGTTCTTGATGTGAGTTAGACATGGTGAACCAATTACCATTTGTTGTGTGCACAGATAACACACTTGAATCTCCAAAGCACCTCACATTCCAAAGCATAAAGCTTTCAATTCACAAACTCCAATCAACCTGCAATTGTTAGTCCAAAACAGGAAAAACAAAGTGCAAAGCACTTGTCTTATAACATATAAGCATATGACTAACAAATTAAACATAAGGAAATTAATTTCCTTGAGAAACCCAAGCCATCACTGACTTAGGTTTGCCTCTTGCATCAATATAATTAAATCTTTTTAGAACAGTTGATGCACCATTGGATTGGATTGGTCTCCAAATCCAACATGCTGAGGCTTTAATACCATTACCCATATTTCCCTTAGAAGTGTTTTTAAAACTATCAGTACCAACTGCTTACCTAGCAGTATGAACTGCTGGGTTTACAGTAGTTACCTTAGGTTTCCAAATTTGTTTCTTTACCACTGCTTGGTTATGAAAGGGCCTTTTAGCAGTTGTTGGTGCAGATTTGAAAATTGTTTTTGCACCCTGAACTACTGGTCTTGGGTAAAATGTCTTATTTGGTCAGGCAGTATGAACTGCTGGTCTAGCAGTATGAATTTGTCTTGGGCCAGACCTTAAAAGAACTGCTCTGGGTGTCATTCTAGCAAGGTTAGAGTGATTTTGAGGTCTTTCTAAGCTCACCCTATGGTTTGAATACCCAGTTACCCTTTTGTTGCAATAAGATGCAAGATGGTCAAAAGCTCCACAATTAAAACAAGCTTTCTTGTAAAAGATAAAGTCATCACCTAGTTGGTGAGACTTGAGGTTGTTCCAATTCCTTTGGTTACCTCTGTGCTTGTGTGTGGTTCTATACATTTCACAATATCTTACTGGTTTCCTAACTTGTCTCACATTGGTTTTAGGCCTAACAGTATTTTCCTTGACTACCTTAGGAACTCGTGTTCTCTCTACCTTAACAGTATCAGGTTTAACCTTAACCTGATCATCCTCATCATCATCAGAAGTCCAATCCTCAATTTTTGGAGCATCTGAATCCCTAGCAGAGGACACCTTGTCCTTAGTGAGTGAAGTATCACTTGCACTCTCAAAGGGTTTACTTTCTTCTACAGGCTTTTCAACTACTACATTCTCCTTTTGTTAAGGATCATATTCTAGCTTGGGTAGTTGAAATTCAGGCAAACCTGTGTGTTCTAGGTCTATACCTGGAGGTGCAGGTATTCCTCTATGAGGAGGTGGAACAGAGTTATACCCTAGACCTGACTTAGCCTTGTTGATAATTTGACACTCAATTATTTTATTGACACCTTTAGATGCATATTCTAGTGTCTCTACACTTAATTGAATGTTCTCTTTATCCTTTTTGATCTTATCAAACTCATCTCTTAAGAAACTAATTTCAGCATCTCTAAAAAATATATCCCTTTTAAGCACAGCTATGTCATCAGCAAAACTAGACTCATTTTTCTTATAATGAACTATCTGTTCCTCTAAGACAGCTAAACCTCTCTTATGATTTGCTAAATTAAAAATAGTCTTGTTTAGCTCTATTCTTTGTTCATCATATTGTTTTCTTAGAGTTTCAAGTTCTTTTAAAGCAACACATGATTTAGAACATTTAGAAACTTGTACCTCAGAATCAGAGAAAGCCATGAGTGCCATCTCAGTAGGTGCTGCTTCCTCCTCTTCCATAAAGCTCCAATCGAATCCTAAACCATCAATGGCTACCATAGCCTTTGAGCTTGAGTCAGTAATCTCCACTTCCTTGGTCTTGCTTCCATAGCTTCTGCTCTTGCCATCTTGTTGTCTTGGCCTTCTGCACTCCCTTGAAAAATGGCCCATCTTATGGCAATTATAGCATTCGATCTTTGACTTATCATAACCAGCAGTATCATTGCTGTTTATGGTAATCTTCTTTCCTATCCTCAGATGGAATTTCCTAGCCCTCATGCTAAGAAGATAAATTTGCCATTTAATATCCATCTCCTCCAGATCATCATCATTGATCTCTTGGAGGTCTTCATATGTCAACATGGATCCATTATGCTGGGTTGTTAGGAATGCGTAGCAAGTTGTCTCATCCATAATGCCTTTAGTACTGCTTGATGTACTAGCAGTACCAATATTTGAGCTAGCAGTACTAACTCCTCCAGCAGTCTTAACTTCTTCAACAGGACTTGAGGTACTAGGAGATGACACAAATGCCATATTCCCAGTGCTTGAGCTTGTTCCAGCAGTCTTCTTTACATCTTGCTCCACAATCTTGAAATTTCTATACAAATCCATTAGACTCATAGAGTCAATGTCTGGCTTGTTTTTCCAGACAACAACATGCATAGCCCATTCTGATGGTAAACTTCTCAGGAATTTGGATTTTAAATCTTCTTGTGGTATTTCAATTCCAAGAACTGCAAGTTGGCTCACAAGTTTCTGAAGTCTGTTGAACATATGATCCAATGATTCATTGCTTGTTGCAGAAAAGTTCTCAAAATTTTTCTTGAGGAGTGTCTTCTGAGTCTTTTTGGTGGCATCATTCCCACCACACCTTGCAACAATGGCTTCATATAATGACTTGGCATCCTTGAACTTGCTGAAGTTCAATAGCTGATCATTAGGTATTGTCATCATGAGCATACTCCTTGCCTTGAGGTCATTCTTCATCAGAACCCTTTCTTCTGCAGTCACTGGCTTTGTCTGCACAGTTGTCACCACCTTACCCTCAACAGTTGATGTTGTGGTTGTAGGCTTGAATGAATTCCCTTCTTCAATGATTTCCCAAAGTGCATAGTCTTGCACCTGGAAGTATTGCTCAATCCTTAACCTCCATATGTCGAACTCATTCTGCTTAAGCATAGGTAACTTTGCAGCAACATTTGTTGTAGAAGTCTCCATGTCCATCCCTTCTTCTAAAGTTCAATAGTATCAACCTGTCTCTGATACCACTTGAGAGGATTGATGATACACTTAGGATGTTACTCCTGTTAACGTGTATATGATACTATGAGATGATATAACCAAGTATGCGGAATCTACTTGATTATACTTAGAAGAATAATTGATTGAGTGATGGAATAGTATGAACAATGAAGACAATGTTTGACACCAAAAGATTCAATATTATTAATAATAATACGAGTGATCTTTACTTGTCACTAGGGTTTACAACCTTGAATCTATTCGTATGACAAAGATATATATCACCTAACCTAGGATCTCCTTTTATAGACTAAGGAGTCCTGTACAAGTAAACTAATATTTGTATCAATCAATAACCTGAAGATATTCACTAAATCTTTTCTACACTTATCACATTACACGTATTTAGAACATAAGAAGTACAAACATCTTGTGTTAGCAGTACTAAGTCAGTTAGTACTGATAGTGTAATCTTCAGCAGTCTTCCACTTAAGCTTGACAGTTTGTACTGTTAGGTTTAATTCACAACAAAACCTTTTTCAGAACATTTAAACCACACATCTATCTCAAATTGATCCACGTTTTTAATAAAGCATCAACATTTTTATATGTATTCACGGCATGGAAACATAAACGAAACACAACAACATCATGAACAAAATAGTAGTTGATGAATTAATTTTAGAATACCTGTATTGTTGTAGCAGGTCAGGGTACAAACCAAAACTGTTTAAGGATTTTCTCCCCTTTTCAGAGTAAAATCTATGTCACGATCTCCACCTAATAAAGAAACATTTATCTGTGAAATTAGTCATCTGTATTCAGGGCATCTGATGTGTTGTAATTAGGTCTTAAATTTATAGTAACCAACTTAACCTATAGACTAACACTATAGGGCAGTGTACCCGGTCAGTTCTAGCTAGGATGGTAAGCACGGGTCATTCATGAGGAGCAATTTAACTAAAGCTAAACCTAGTGGAATTTCTACAACTTTTAATGGGGGGTTTTCAATATGAGGGATTAACACGCTTTTGATTATTTAAACTACTAATTAACTAGAAGGCAAGTAAATTACGAGTGCGATCAGATAAGGAAGAACATGCTAGCCAAGCTCATCCTACTATGTCTTAATGATCTGTCTATTAGTGCCCAATAAATGGTGTCGATCATTAGGGGATCTTCATGGTAATTCCGCCTTAACTCCGCCCTATCTCATCAAGACCAAGAAGATCTACCTAGAAGAATTATATCTTGATTATATGGAAGATAATGATCATGAAAAGAAGATCGAAAGAATGATTAAAACAAAAAGGACTTCTTTTTCAAAGATTCACTAAAATAGATAGAGTAGATTTTCATCAAGAGATCAAGTATAATTCAAGGGGGCAAGGGAAGAAGTAAAAGTTTCATCATCAGAGAAACAACACTTTACTTCTTAAACTCTACCCAATCTTCATAACATTCCTATCCTTCTACAACACTCATCATCTTGAATCTATAAGCTTAAAAAGAACATGAAATGAGAAAAGATTCACAAGAGTTGTAGATTGAGATAAATATTTATATAGTCTTCAAGAATTCTCTGAGAGAATTCAAGATTCAACAATGAAGGAGAATCAATGAGTATGAAGATGGGGACTTCATTAGCCGATTCATGTGTTTAAAGGAACTATCAACATTCAGAATAAAGATGACCATAATAAAGAAGAAGACTGATGAGGTGTAATTTCATATGCTTTTAAGGGGACATTTAACCTTTAAATCCTGATAAGGATTATTTGTTACCTTTTTAAGGGGTCATTTAATCCCTAAAGTCGTATGTATTTGATCAAATATTGCCCTAAATCATTTCTTTTTTCATTTTAGGTACTTTGGAAGCAAAAGACGTAAACCGACATGTTTTGGACTAAAATCGACAAGAAAGTGAAGAAAATGACAAAGTCGCGAATCTGTCTTGAAAAGGACTCCAGACGACGTCACAGTTTACATGTGACACCGTCACTTGCAAACTAGAGATGAGATTAATGTAAATTTTACAAGAGACGGCTCAAAACTTTTGGAAGACCTTATAACCTGACGGAGTCACTTGTATTTGAAGACCAAGATTCAGAGTAAAAATTACATGTGACGGCACAGAACATTTAAAGACTGACGGCGTCAAGACCCAACTGACGGCGTCAGAAGACATTAGCGACGGCTTCACAACGGCAACTTACAACAGACGAAACCCTAATGATGGCGGGCTGACGGCGTCACAACCTATAACGTGACGCCGTTACAGATGTAAAACTATATATATTTTTGTATGTTTTCCTTTATTCATGTAACACTTTGGAGAGATGAAACCCTAGACAAAATTCTGCTGTATTGTAAGGGTTTTTACAGCCTTTTCATCCATGTTTTATTGAAGATAATTGATTCATCTTTAATCATTCAATATGTCTATGTGTTGTTTGATTTTTTTTCTTCTCTTCACTTTAACATGCTAGGCTAAATTAACTAGTGTTTGCTTAGATCTAATGAAACCTAGTTGTTAATTATTGATTGTCGTCTGATGTATCTTTTTCATTCGGTTTTAAATTTATAAACTAAGAGATACTAGGACTAACACATACTCATAGGCAGTGTACCCGGTCATGTGAAGTATAGCCTAGGTAAATCCAAGTGTCGTTCCAAGTTCTGTTGTTCTGGTGAAATAAGGTATTAAACTCAAGTAGATATGGTTAAATGAAAGTTGTTAGTAAGAAATTCTAATTTAACAGAATAAAAAAAGGGATAGAAAAGAGAATGATAAGACTAATCAAGACTTAAGGATAGTAATTTCTTCATTCCTTTGATCCATATAGTGGATGAATGTCACTAGAATCAGTTGGTCAATTCCCCTAGCCTATTTTCCATAGCGTCCTATTCCGTAACCGAATGATTACAAGAGTTCATGGGTTTACACTATGCAAGAGTCATTAAGTGCCATGTTTAACAGACTTGTTTAAGCGTAACTCGGCCTTTCGGAACTTAGGTTCCCTCTAGCTTCTTAAGCTTCTCCACTTGATAAGTGCGCATTGGGTGAAATTCGCACGCAAAGAGTGAAAGTACTATGGCCAATTCCTATCAAACCTCGCAACCTGCTCGTCTAAGGTCATATGTTCAATTCTCCTAGCTTCCTAGATATTATCAAGCTTTAAAGCTACCGAAACGAGAGTGTCCATAAACAAGCAAAGAAAACGTCTATATAGAGAAACAAAGATAAAATACTAAACCAAAGCTTAATTTAACACAAATGAATTCATTGAATGATTAATGGAAAATCGTAAGAGAATTCAAACTTTAAATAGACTAGAATTCTTCCTAGCTACATGAAACCTAGTAGAGGTTTGGGAGAGGGGAGATATTTTGAATGTAAAATTCATCCAATATTTATAGTGCTCGTCATTGTTACGGCGTAACCTTATTAATGGTTACGCCGTAACCCTTCTTAAAAGCCGATCTCAAATCCGAGTTTATCCGTAATTACGGCGTAGCTGCATTATAAGTTACGCCGTAACATTACTCCTTGGTCAACACGCTTGGTCAACTACGGTGTAACCCAAGAGTGAGTTACGACCGTAGAACTCTCGTTAACACATTTACACCATAACATTATTACTAGTTACGGCGTAACCTTCTTCATGCGAAAATATGGCAATGTCATAACAGATCTACGGCGTACCTTCAATGACTAGTTACGCCGTAGCCTTGTGTCTTCATCTTTACTCCTCACTTTAGCTTGTATCAATCAATATTCGTATCAAATCTATCAAAATGCTCTTCTTAGTCCTGAAATGAAATATGAAGAGATAAGAGCATAATTGAATGTGATATAGCATAATTTGTTGTTATAACGGGGGAAATTGATGCTTAGAACGTCAGGACCATTTGATTTTATCAAATATCCCCCCCCACTTAAACTCTACTCAAGTAGACCATATTAGAATAAGTTTAGAAAGATATCTCCCTCATTACTAAGAAGATATGAAATTTTAAGAACTTCCTATGCTAGAATAAATTTAAGCCGAACACCTCACGAAATGGGGAACGAAACACTCATATACTCTCCCTATTCTAAGTGTTCAATTCTGGGGTGATCTCTCATACGCGCTGTCATAACATGTATCCTATCATAGGCTTGACGGTTACACAAAACTCCACCACTATAGCTAAGGTCAAGATAATTTTTGAAGGAAATATTAGGTTGTAATGTTAATAAAGGTTAGGATGAATTGTCATTACTAACATGCTATGGTGAAGGCGACAAAGACTACTGATACATGACCAAATCCATGGCCAAGATACCAGTGACTGCTCACTCCCTCACCTAAGCATGATTCATAACTAAAGGGTAGGATAAGACATGGGATGCACAACATTGGTGAAAAATAAAAAACAAAAAAATAATCTTAGCTCATAACCAAGTTATTGCCACCCACCGTCCATCCAAACTCGAAGCTTCAAAATGCAAAGACCGGATCATCAAACAACAAGTTAGTGTGCCAAAGATGCCAACGGATGAGGTGCACACTATCTTGGTCTTTAAAAATTAGCTGATGTAGATTAATTGGTTACCAACTTAAATCATTACTCGGAAGTGATTCTAGTCAAATCAGCATCAAGTGCTATTCTTCATAACCAAACAAAAACTACTACTATTATTATTTCTTTATATATATATATATATATATATATATATATATATATATATATATATATATATATATATATATATATATATTTATAGTTAGGATCAAATAGGAAGAATAATTAAAATGAGAAGGATAATAAGTGACCACAACCACACATTTCAGATGCACCTACAAAAGTGGATGCATCTTCCTTCAAATTTTCCCTCCTAATTTGAAATGTGTGGTTAGAATTACTTCTCACCCTTCTCATTTTAATTATTCTTCTTACTTGATCTCTTCCCTATATATATATATATATATATATATATATATATATATATATATACACACGCACTAGTTGTCGAAGCCCGCCCAATGGGCGGGGATGCTTTGTAAGCCCGTTGGGCATGACTTATAAGCCCTCTCGGGCATATAAGCCCGCCCTGAAGGGCGGGCATGAATTATAATTATCGTTGGCATATTTTACTATAGCGAAAGAATGGTGGTAAAAAATGGTTGAAAATTGTACATGTTGAAAGAAAGGGTTGTACATAAAAACTTTTATATTTCTGTAAATAAATTATTAGATATTAGTGATCGAAGGCAAAATGAGCGCCAACATAATGGGATTTCATCCGTATTCCGATAAAAGAATCAAAGAAAGAAGGTTTCAGTTTCATATAGTATCCGATAATTCCCCCATATACATGCACCAAAAGAATGTCTATTTGATAAAGTAAATATTCAAATAAGCTTGCATAGATGGCACAAACTGAAATGTGTACACACATATATGTTATTGCCCTTTCTATTAGATCAATAGTTATGAAAATAATGTTTACTTCTATCTTTCTAAACTACTCATCAAAACATTTCATGCCCATAGGTATTTTGTTATTATATATGCTTAGTCCTCACCCGATAACCAAAATATGTTTCTCTACATGACCATTTAATAAAAATAAAGTAATGATGAAAATAGTCAATTTTTAAAGCATGGGTTAAGTTCAACTTATATGCACAAAATATATGATATTGTATCAGGTAGTATATAAGTATCCTAGTTATATGCAATTGCATATGCCTAAATTGTCAAACCATGGCGATTAAGAAACATGCAGTATACAATTAAGCATTATAGGTATTTTAGTACTTTTTCCATAAATCATTAAAGTAACAGGTATATGTGAAATTTTAATATTGTAAAGTATCCTTGAACCAAAAAATGTATCAAAACTTATCATGTATATTATGCATAATCAAATCAATTATATTCCTAAGTAATCAAAATACTACATGAAATTCAGCTTAAGAGTGACTGAAATAAGTAGAATGTAATAAAGATAATCGTTAAGATTATGTAAGAACTTTAAAAAACCTTAAACATTACGAATAATATGGATGTCCTACATCGTAGATTATCTTTAACATCATGTAAATACTTTAGCTAAACAATACAAATAATCATTTTACCTTATAAATTATATTGATCTTTTACTTGTATAATATAATCTATGATTATTTGTATTGATTACTATATCGATTACATATGTTGTGTTTGCTTTATTTTCTCTACTCCGATGCTTGCCCAAATATCTTCGGATACGATCCTTATCACGATGAGCTCAATCCGTCTTATTGTCTTGCCTATTAGAATCATCCATATTGTATTAATTCACCTACATTTACAAAAACAAAAAAAAAAAAAAGAACACGTTAGCTTATCATATATAAATGGTAACTAAAATCATTTATCAAATAAATAAAAGGCATAATTTATACACATAATCGTGTCTGATATATGTAAATCAAATAAAGACATCTTAATATAACATCAACATACCTTTGGATCTTTAGTAAATGATTTGCATGCATATTTTTTATAAACTGAAGCTAATAAGACAAATTCGTTGTAGCGAATTGTTTCACTTTTTCTTAAGTTGATTTCTTAAACATGAACCAGGCTTCTTTCTTTCACTGCATGATAATCAAAGGGAACAAATGATCAACACAAAAACTAATCATGTTTCATTGACATAAAATAAAGAAAGATATTATAAAAAATGCAAGCAAATCAATAAATACCATATATACGAATAAACAAATAACATACAGAGATTACCTTGTGATTATGGTGAAAGAATGTGAATCTCACATGTATATTATGTGATTTTTCTTTGCCAATTTCCTTTGATATTAAAATCACAAGCATCCTTCCAACTCTTTTTGTTCGCTAATTCCTCCAACCATCTTTTTATAAATTCAAACCTAAATCTAATAATTTAAACTTAAATCTAATAAATTCAAGCTAATTCATAATCATGCTGACATTGCTAATGAAATAAATTTCGAAAGTTATGTATGATGACACTGACAAGTAAGTGTGAATAAACACAGGTGAAAAGAAGGAACTCACTTGAATATGATCCGACTCAGATGCCTTATTCGACCACCATCAGCTCCAATGTTCATCCCTGTATGAAGTTATAGATCCATGTGTATGATGCTTATATAGGTAAATGATATATGATGTCATGTTATTTCCTTTACTTACTAAGCGATAACTAAAACGATTAAACCTCGACTTCCATAACTTAGAACGACATGTTAGTTTCCAGTAATCATTTACATAAAATATACTTCATTTTCAAATATACACTTGGTCTAGAAGACCCGTGAAAACATAATTTATAAAGCGATGGGTGTTGTGCATTTTTGACCCACTTTCAAACACTATAACACACATTTAACACCAAAAAATACTATGATCTAAACCAAAACATACATTCATCGTATAAAACTATAACATCCATACTATAACATATTAAACGACGCTTGACCTATTTGACCCCAAAATGGGTATAATTATCCATAAACGAAACACCCTTTTAATTAAACTCTGAACAATTCAATAATTACTATAACAACCATTTTACATACTTGATCTTGACAATCACAACACTTTTATGACCAAAGCATATAACCATTTAAAGACTCTCGGGGGTTCAAATTTGACTTCGAGCTCGGTATTATACACTAAGCTCCTACTTACATATAAACCTTCTAACATACACTCTCCCTATCCTTTAGCCTTAATCCAATCGATAACACTTCCACCAGAACCTACAAAATGTTGTAACACTATAACGTAAGCTTTTGCTTAGTAAGCAACTAGATTATAACATGATTAATACTTTAATTCACATATATGCATCATGAACACTTTAAACCATTACAATCTCATATCCAACACAGTAGCAATACCATAAACTATAACACATAAACAATCACAAAACATACCAATCTTTCCATATTATGAACTATCACTTGCATAGTCTCAATAGGCAAGCCTCCAATTAGACCAAACTTACTAATCCAAGACTTAAATCCTACAAACTCATTCATAATCACATAATATGAGAATATTCATATTAAACACATAATAATCATAGTTACTTACCTTGATTCCAAGCTTAGTCTAACAAGAATATCATCATCATCATCATCATCATCATCATCATCATCTTGCATCATTGGCTTCCATGGCTATATTTACCAAGAACATCATCATCTTCATCCTTGTTCCCAAACCTATAATCATCACAAGACTTACCCTTTGATTTGGAATCCTAATCTTATTCTTCCAAGATCATCAAACTTAATTTCCCTCCCTTTCTTTCTCTCTTGAGCCGACACCATCACACACACACACCGCTAAAACTCTTATACAAATGAAACTAGTATGTGATTATCAAGATCAAAATATACGTTGTAATGTTGCAATGTTTTGTAGGTTCTTTTGGAAGTGCTATGTTCATATTATGGTATAAGACTTGGATGCACGGGTTAGAAGGTTTATATTTATATAGAATCTTACTACAGATACCGAGCTCATAATAAGGTTGGACCCCCGAGAGTCTTAAAAAGGTTTATAAATTTGTTTGTAAAGTGTTAAAGTATTGTATCTGTCAATTTAAAAGTAAACTTTAAGGTTATGTTAAAGTTTAGTATGCAAATGGGTCAAAATGGGTGTTTGACATAACACCCATCACTTTGTAAAGCATGTTTCCATGGGTCATTATGGCCAAGTATATGCATGAAAATGATCTTTATAATGTAGAAATGTATTCTAGAAAGTTTGGTGAATTATCGAGTCTGGGAGGTTGGTCTTTCGGGAAAAAGTTTTGAAAGTATTTTTGGGTGACCAGAAGCCTCTAGCCGATCGGCTGGAGGGATTTGCCAATCAGCTGGATGGCCATGCCAATCGGTTGGATGGTTTTGGTAGATTTTATCAATTTTCGGAAAAATCATATCTTTTAAACCGTAAGTCATCACTGGTCGTGCCAACTGTCGTTTCGAAGGTAGTTGAGTCTAGTTTCATTTAAAAATACTTCGGATTGGTTTGTTATAGATTTTTATCAATTGGTTAAACAATATCAGAAGGTCCATTATTGTTGAGTCGTTTTCACATAAAAGTTAATTTTTTTTTTTAAATCAGGCACGTAGCGTAACAATTAGATCTTCCGCCTATATTTAGGTGGATAAGGAAAAAATTGATTGATTACATAGTGCAATATCTTGTGTAGACATATCTGCCCCTATAAAGCCTAATATTTTCACATGTATTTTCTTCTATCGAACTCCTACTCCGTTGCTGCTGTCATTTGGGTGTTCATCCTCTAGTTACAAATCAATTTTCAAATAGCAAATTAATTAGAATCTCATATTTTTTTAAAGTGTTTATTTTTGTTTTTTATTAGATTGAGAATTTTGACACCCCCAAAAGTTAGCCAGTCAAAAGATGATTGTTTAGTTTAGCCCTTGTTTGCATATTCCATGAAGCACAAATAATGTCTCTTAATTTTCTATTATTATTATTATTATTATTATTATTATTATTATTATTATTATTATTATTATTATTATTATTATTATTATTATTATTATTATTATTATTATTATTATTATTATTTTATGTTGCCTTTGCAATATAAGGTTTTATATTTCAAGTTTTGTTTTTTATTATTCACTCGCAAGTTAGGGTTTATTTATAGTTATTTTGGTTACTTATTTCAAATTATATGCGGATAGCGTTTATGTTACAATAGTTTTATGATTATAACACGATGGGAAATTTGTTCTTTTCACATAAAGGGTATATTCATAAAATACGCACTTTCATTTCATTTTATATAAACTCGACAACATAAAATTTATAAAGTTTCTTTTCTTTTCCTTATATATTGAGAACACAAATAAAAGTTTGCATTTCACTTTTTTTTCTTTTCCTTTCTTTTCTTATCTTTCTTTCAAAACCTTGCAAACACAACATTAATCTATTTACACTAAAACATGTTACTACCCAAGTTTTCATAGAATAACGCATCAAACTCAAAAAGAACTGCAGATTCTTCATATTTGGCGAACTAAACACAAATCTAGAATATCATCTTCAACCTCAAGAAACATACTTAAATTCACTAAAAGTCACCATTCAAAATTTACTAAATTCATTTTTACTTGATATTTAAGCAATATTATAATCTTTAAAGCTAAAACCCACTAGAGTATATATATATATATATAAAGCAATAAATATATATATATATATATATATATATATATATATATATATATATATATATATATATATATATATATATATATACATATATATATATATATATATACACATATATATATATATACACATATATATATATATATATATATATATATATCCTAGACTTCAAAGCCCGCCCAATGGGCGGGCATGACTTGTAATTATAGTTTTCATGGCTCACCCAATGGGCGGGCATGACTTATACGCCCTCCCAGGCATATAAGCCCGCCAGATGGGCGGGCATGACTTATAAAGTTCAAGGTATTAGTTAAGTAGGGCTTCTTTGTTAATGTGTTAAACATGAAAATTAGTTGACTGTTATTAATTATTAAAAAAATTGACAAATAACAATTTTCAATGTGCTTATTTTATTCACTTTTTGAGACAATTGCATATTGTTTGTCAGGGAAGAAAACTCATCACTGAAGAGACAGGCATACATGTGGAGATTTTTGTGTTTACTTTTATTAATAGTTGTTGTTGAGCACACCGCAGTAAGCAATTGTATACTGTTTGGGAAGCCCGACCGATGGGCGGGAATCAGTTTATAAATATCGCTTGAAGGTATTAGTTAACGAATAATAAGATATAAATGTACAAATTTCATAATAGTTGTTTATAGGAAGCGTTAGTTATTGTTTTTGATGAATTAGCATCCGTATGCCAATAATCAGTTGTCTAATGTTTTTTGTTTCCCAATTTTGAGACAGCCACATGAAGACACACTGCAACAATGAATTGGTTACGGTTAAATTTTTACGCCATCTTATTCTCAAAAGTGATGAGGACCATAACTGATATGAGGTTTTTCGTTGGGCGGGCTTGACTTATAATTATCTTTGGAAAAAATAAGTTAACAAAAACTAAGATATAAACGTACTAATTTTTGTATTAAATGCATTAACAATTAAAGTAAATGAACGTTAACATTTATAGAAAAATTAATATATACAAAGTGTTTCTTTTTTAACAATATAGTATATGATTGAAACTCAAATGTAAAATAGCATAATCACAAACATGGATTTGTATTTCACAAAATAAGTAAATAAATATAAACAAACACAAAAAAAAGTTGATATCTATCCTCTTAACACATCGTTCTATAACTTTGAGACTACATATATATAAAACTAACGTGCCTTATAAACCCCAAAGGAGTCATGTAATCATGGGTTTTGATGGTGTCTGTTAATGAAAAATTATTTTTATCGGCGTCGATTTCATTCATTTTGTTATGGTATTAGTTTACGTTTAAAATTTTTTAAGAGAAGGTGAGGTTGGCGTAAAATAAATTTTGTGTTGTTATTTTTTAAGTTTAAGTAATTTTTATGTTGTTAGTTAACTGGAAATTAATTTTAAGGACGTTGAGTTTAGGTATTTTTGTTATGATATTAGTTTATGTTTAAAAATTTATATTAATAGGTAAGGTTGACGTATATTTTATTATTTATTTATTTTTTATATAAAAAGAAGAAATGTTTTATTATTTTTTTAGGTTTGTCGTATTAATTTTTTTTTCGTCTGTGTAAGGGGATGGTATATCGGCTGTTATTGGGTTAAAACGGTCGTTGTTGTTTTTCCTTTTGTATATTCCGGTGCGAAATGCATGTTTTGCATGAAAAAAGATAATTGTATATTTTGTTGCAATATTTAGTCTAAGTTGTTGTATATTACACATGGTATACATTTGAAATACATGTTAAGTAATTAATAAGAGTGTTGTATTTTGTATATAGGCAATCATTACCTCTATGCTATTGAGTGGTTTAATTTCCACTCTTAAACTTCACATTTCCATTCAAAAGAAAAAGAAAAAAGACATAAATATACTAAATTATATATTGAATGGATTAAGAACGAAAAGAAGTATACGTTTATCGAATATGAGATAAAACATAAAGTTTGACAACCTTCGTATTTACAAACTTATTTACATGAATGTTGCATTTGCTAAATCATAGATGGGCCAAGATGTCTAAGGATTTCTCTCTTCATTCCAGAACCTTGACAGCCGGCACATTTCATTGAAGCGCCTGACTTTGACCCGTTACTGCAACATATATAACTTCAGTTAGACAACATTAATTCTTGCTTAATGGCACATAACTATCAACCCGATAAACACATATAAAAAAATTCATACCTTTGTTGCTCTAAATCAAGTAAACAGCCTTGAGTAATTAAATATACAAAGGTGCTTAATATATCACAGCATAATAAATTGTTGAAATAAGGCATCCTAAACCACAATTATAAACTTATTCATCATGCAATTGTAGCTCAATTATTCAATAAAAGCACAAAATTTACACTCAAATAGCAAAATAACAATAGAATTAAAACATCTTATCAACAGAACATGGAGTGTCGAAACCATTTGAGAGGCTAAAAGCAAAATCGGACACTCCATTTCATGAAAAGCTATCTCATACTTCTACGCATCATATATTATAGTCACATTCTCAATGCATGGGGTGTTTTTATATCAATAAACCAATATTTCATACTTCTATATCATATTGATATTGGACATGCTAATTCATGATTCTACCATCAGAATTAGCTATTAGTATTGTTACTAAAAAAGATCACATAAAAAGTTAAAGTCGTTATACATGATTACATATTATATATTTGTTTATATGCAACTATGCATGTCTAAACTTTTTTACCAAAAAGGCAACATGTTAGCTAAATTTATTCATATGATCTCTTCCTCAACTACAACCTTTGTGACAATCCCCATCACACTACTGGTATTTAACCTATTTATCGAGTTAAACCCTTGACCCAAAAAAATTGATAGTTATAGTAACCCAAGTCAAACCTTTTAGTATTTTTGACTCCTTGATTGCAGTTGTAGACTCCCATCACGTACGAAATCACGAACTTCAGCCTACAAAAATAAAATCAAACACATGACTATGGTAGTATAAGTCTTGTTTTAAAAATCAGGTCCACTTGTTAACTTAACTTACATCCACCCTCAAATAAGCCGCATGTAAGTGCAAATAAAAATATAATGTCGCAAACAGTCCAATAAGAAACTATATGCATTTTAGAGGCTATCCATCGATAAAAACCAAAAAGTCAGTAAAAGCTGGGCGTGATGTTGTCAAATTTAGTTGAAGAAAGCATCAATGTTGCAACCTGGCTGAAATTGATCTCCATTCTCCAATGTTTCACGGGATCCAACATCTTGCAGAGCTCATTGAATATAGCCTAAAAGAAGTGAATAGATTATTGTCATATATACATAGTTATAAATAAGAAACCTGATAGAATTCTTGTCAAGCTGTATGTATAACGATGGTAAAAATAAAAGCCAGGCTGTCTCCAGCAGTAGCCATTAGATAACAGTTTCAAGCAATATAAAGTAGAAAATAGTGGAGTCACCTCACATATACTCGATCAGCTACCCAAACAAAGCAGATGACTTTGCACCCAAACTTGAGGCCCGAGCATAGCTCGCATCGGCTCCAGCTCCAGATGGGATGAAATAAACCCCATTAAGAAGTAGGTCACCCTCTGATCTCCAGTTCCACCCGTGCCATTGGATTCTATCTGTGTCGTCTCTCTTAGTAACCTGAAATCATATGCATTTTCAGATTATGATCCACAGTAAAACATTATAATAATTCCATAAGCGGTAAAATCAGAAGAGTTTTTTATTAACTATCAGTACCTCCTTTGCAAATGGTCGGGTCTGCACTTCCTTGATTGTTAATGGTCACATCTCCCAATGGGTGTAGTCATTGTTCACCACATGGAAATACCGACGTCGTCGTTTATAAAAAAATAAGTTATAAGACTAATTAATTTTTTCTTACGTGTTTTTGTGCACTCAATTTGATATTTAGTACCTTGGCATTCTTTGAATAAGACCTTCTCCAAAATGATTGTAGGCAATAGTCACTTGCATTAATTTGTCTCTTGCATTCGAGTCACTGTGGCTCAACAATATCACCTGTTTTAAATGCATCAGATATCATATTTCGAAAAATGGTTGATCAGTTACTTTAATTAAGAGTTACACACCTCGTTGTGATGAGTGAAGTAATTGATTGAAATGGTGATTGCAGTTGAGCCCATGACAACATCCACGAGTCCATCAACACAATTAGAGAATTGTTATCGACCCATACATGGCTTGACCCAAAGATGGAGATAGCGTCACCATCAGCCATCGTCCGTCAACCATAATAAGAAAGGGAGCTTCTCACCAAGGCATTTCCAGTGGGTTTACAGTCATGGATGTGTAAACCATGGATGATAATAAAACCCAAAGACAATACATTTAATGCCTTATAAATTGACAAAAAAACTAACCACGGGTATACTTTTGACCTAACATTTTTGAGGTTATCATTTTTGAGAAAACAGACCTGCATAAAGATGAAGACGATGCTTCAGATTCAGGATCCAAACTCACACCTAAACTACCATAATCCATATATACATTTTCACACAACCACAACAATGTATATGTATCTAATGAATCACCTAGAGCAATAAAATCTGCATCAGGTATAGTCGTATACTCTGTATAAGAACTTGAAGCTATAAATCGAAGGATATGTTTATACATCTGAAGCAAGAGTGGAAGATGTTGAATGAGAATAAAGTAAGATATGTACCATTACGGGTGCGTTTGAGAAGTTCGCTACCTCGTGCTAGAAGTTGTTAATTACATATTCTAACAAAGTTAACATTTAAGAAGCTTAACACTCTCGATCAAGAATCCATGTATAAAAGTGGTCAACTATGTGCAAATTATTTAAAAAGAAAAGTGGCACAGGACTCGTGTAAGAGAAGACACTCGCAAATAACATTTTATCACGCACCTGATGTTGATGCGGCTAAATTCTCAGCTTCTCCCCTTCACTTGATTTTTCTCCTCATCTGGACCACCTATTTTATCAAACAGGCTTTGCAACTTTGAGTCATGTCCCTGTATTATCAAATAACATATTCTACTTAATACATTATGACATAACAGCATAAGTAATATTATTAGTTGACCATCGATGAAGGACTTAAAAGTGGATAATAAGAAATTACCAAGTGATGGTGGCGAGGTCAGAAACCTTTATCAGTTTATGTTTAATAACCACCTTTGTTTTCTTTTTCTTTCACAACCATCTGATATTCTGATTCTTGTAGCTGAGTACACAATTGTAACCTTTCACAACCATCTGATATTTTCCTTTTTGTTTTTCTTCACCTAGTTTTCTCAAAACACATTTGCAGTTAAGTGTTCATTCAAAAGATCCAACTGAACGAAATAGAAGACCAGATGAAGTACAATTGTTTCTCTTTCCTGGGATAACGAAGAGTTAATAGTGTGAGTGTGCGACAACAACTCATTATGAACACTTAATTGCACTATAAAGACCAACAACTTATTTCCTTTCCAAGTGTGAATTGCGGTCGTGAAGTAAAGACTTAAGTGTTTATCATAATTCAATTTGCAGGCCAACTGAGTTAGAAGATAAGCTACAGAGGAGCTTACTTGCTAAACTTGAAAAAAGTATGCAACTCATGAGCAAAAGGCTAAAAATACAACAGATCACATAATGCTCACCTATGATTCCACCATAATGGTGTATTTGTTGATTCCCTTTGACCTGCAACAACACAAATAACACACACAGTTAAAATCATACATAACAAAAGATTCCATTTTAGACCATCAAAATAGTTTACGCAAATGAGATTTGACCTGACACCACACTCCAAAAGCCTGTTAAACCAAATTATGCAAATGAAAGTTGCTCTTTTTTTGTCACATTGGTACATAATGCTCACCTATGATTCCACCATAGTGGTGTATTTGTTGATTCCCTTTGACCTGCAACAACACAGATTCCGCACAGTTAAAATCACACTCCAAAAGCCTATTAAACCACATTATGCAAATGAAAGTTGCTATTTTTTTTGTCACTTTGGTACAACTCATTCCATGGCTCGAGCTCATCTTCAGAAAGCTCGTTCATATAAATACAACCAATAAAGCAAAGGTATTAATTAAGACGAGAATCATATATATGTTAAGAAAATATCTGATGTAAAAATCCCTTTTGATAGTAACGTTCAATCGGTGAAGGTTGAGCTTATTCGGTTGGAAAATGAAGTTAGAGGTGACAATAAATAATACTGATTCATTTTTTATGATTTGTGAAATGTGAAGAGAATGGGTTGAATTATTACTGCTACTAACCGTTGCGGCCATTTCTTTAGATTTCACCAAGCGAAGGCACAACTGCTGGTTGTGCAGCTTATGGGGGCTGAGAACTGATCCACAACAAACCTTTCTTATATTTGTGAGCAGCTTCATATGCTCTTCGGGCATAACTTCCCTAACAGCCTCAAAACCACATTTATTCACAAGCATTTCAAGGAGCAACTTCACCTATAAGAATAACATACGATCATCTGAGAGTTTTTCCAACAACACTTTAGCAAACGCTGGTTTAGAGAATAAAACTGTTCCCATCCGCTATTTTTTTATCAACTTTATACAAACTCAGAAGATGCAAACCTAGATTCTTATATCTTTGTAATTTAAAAATAAGTTTGGACTGTTTTTCACTTGCCTACCTCGATGATGTGGTTATAATTTGAACAATGGAAGACTTTGACTTTTAAGAGATTGATGTTGATACTCTATCCTCCCTAGTGATCACTTATATTTTAAACAACCAAATTTATTTACAGGCGACAAAATTGAAACCGGAGTGAAACCGAACAGCTTCGATTTGGTTCGGTATAATACCATAAAACCAATATATAATTAATCAAGCTGAAGTGATTTGCTAACCTTTGCTTTAAAATGATTCTTGTGGCTACATTGCCAACTCAGCAGAGGCTCCACCATTCTGCTTCCTACCTTGAACTACTGTCACATCCATCACATCATGAACTCATCTAATCTGAATAATCCTAAACTTATCCTCCCCATGGCCCAAATTCCTCATCCAGCAACCTTCAGAAATAGAGATTTCATAAAAATAAATCGTATAAAGTCATAATGTAATTAACGACAACTGCTATGGAATCCTAAAATCAATATACTCATATGCTTGAATGTATGGAAAATTCTGTTTATTACTTATTAGCCTGACTATAAATCACAATAATCAAATTTTTGTTCAAATCAGAATATCCAAACACCCGTAGGTTCAAATTTAAACAAATTAAAAACTTACTTTCTGATTGGGTGGAATTGAGAAGTTAGGATTGTGATTCTCGCTATCATCCACACGTTTACTATTTTTCGTGTCTTTGTTTAATGGGAAACCTCTTTTCTTCAATGGTGCATCTCTATGGAACAGAAATATAAAATCGATTTAGAAAATAAACTACATACATCAAATCAGAATTTGTGAGTTTAATGTCAACAGTTTTACAATTTACCTCCAATTTCGATCACCATACTTAGGTATCTCGGAAACAATAGCCGATCTTTGAAGCTGCATAGAAAGATAAATTATACAAAGATTATGATTCGTAAGTTTTGATGAAAAAGATTAGATTTTCAATAGTAGGGTTTTTAGTTGTGGTGGCAGGTGGTGATTTATAATTAGTTGTAGGCAACCCTGAAGCCTCATGGCTCCATCAAAAGACTATTCCACAATTGATCAATAGGGCTGCAAGTTGTTCTTTAGTTACCTAAATCCAACAAACCAAATAAAGTAAATACAGATCAAAACTTGTAGAAGATAGTTAGAAACAACAATAAAAGCAAAGATTTATGTATAAAAGCTTTTATATTGGTGATCAATATCAGAAACATAAACAGTACTCTTAATGACATCTTCTTGTTGTTCTTGGAGTATTATTGTTGCGAAAAACTACAGACGGTTAGTTATACGATCACAGTAAAATAAAATAAATAGGAAAAACCTCATGAGAAAACTTAGCATGCTACTTCCAAAGAACACCTGGTATTCTAAAACCTGCACACACAAAAAGAAGATCATCGTGAGAGAACTGAGGAAAAAAAAAGGCTGTGCAAAAGATAAAATTAGGGTTTTGAGAAAAAGTATATTATGAATGAACGTGAGATTAGGGTTTTAAGTTGTACAAGTTTATGAATATCTATTAGGGAATGTAGTAGTTATTAAAGAATGACATAATTGTTTTCAATTATCAAATCACATTAAGTTACATGCTCCACTGGTTGACACGCTTGTGTGTGGATGCAAAGACCTAGGTTCGAATCCTGTTTCATGATTTTTGGGCAAAATAAATCTGAATTTTAATTAAAATATATATATATATATATATATATATATATATATATATATATATATATATATTATGGAGAAATTTTGCCACGTGGCATGATGAGTTGGAATTAATGCCTGCTTACTGGGCAATCTGGCATTTGATGACGTCATACGCATATTGTTATATATATTATATATATAAAGCAATAATTAAGCACTTTTCAAATTAATCAACTTTTAGTCTTTAAATTCTAAATTTAGCCACAATCAATCAAATTGAACAGTTCAAATTATCTAACAACTAATTCGATCACTCACTAGATGTTTCCCCATCACTTTTGTTCAATATGAGGTCAAAATGAGGTTCGCTTGATGCTTATGTGTATTGTCTACTATAATTAATAACAAGCAATAGGTCTGATACCACATATTGGTTCCATGATTAGAGTTTAGAGATGTTAGATTAGTTCGTGCGTGGGTATGTTTTGACTGTGTGTAGACAGAGATTATAGGGTTTTTTTTTCATTTTATTTTTTTTTTTTATTTTTTTTTAATTTTAAATAATTGATAATGTTATGTGACAAAGATAAATAATAAACTATTCATACTTATGAAACAAGAATCATGAAATGTCCAATCTAGTCCCTATACTTGAACAAAAATACGTTCTTTATTTCTAACAGTTAATATTAGTTTAAAATCAAATCCCTCAATCCACGAATTTTATTAGCTTTCAATTTAAATACAAAAACACAAAAAATAATATCATAATCTTATATCATTTTGTCATAATTTATGAGTCTACCTCACTATTCCTTTAGAGAACGATAAATGCCCTAAAGTTTTGATTACTACATAACAATAATTAGGTACACTGCATAAGGGTTTGTAAACTTGTTTTTAAAATCCGCACATCAATCTCATATAAATAACTTAATGATATTTTTACTTATTAGAACAATTCTAAACATATAGCAATAAATTTTATACACTATTGAGACTTGAATGTTTATTACTTTATCTGTTACTAAGCTTACATTACACTTTTGAGTGTATTAGAAAAAAATATCAAATTATTAATGTCAACTAGAACATCAGTTACTATATTTCTATATAATTGTAATTATGTCACACATGTTACTCATTAAATATGTTCTTGTTTTTTTCTAGCTAATGTACACATGTATTGATTGTAGAAAATAATTTAATAAAAAAAAAAAACTAGTCAAAACTATTAAATGTTAATTTACGTAAATAAATAAAAAATATTTTAAAACATAAAAATAATGTTCAACTGCCCCGATACCAATTGCCTATACATACAAGTCATACATTAAAGCCTTTGAAAACCATTCACTTAGCTTTTTAAATTTTCTAGATCCTTACCATGGCAAAGTCACCAAAAAGTGGTCGTAAAAAGATTGAGATAAAAAGAATCAATAATGAAAGGGAACGAGCGGTAACCATGTCCAAGCGGCATAATGGCTTGTTTAAAAAAGCATGTGAACTAGCCACACTATGTGGTGTACACATCGCCATTATATTTTTCACAATTGGTGGAAAGTCTCACTCTTTCGGCAGCCCAAGTATTCGTTCAATTTTAAATAAGTTCATGGGAATAAATGAAAATGATGAGCAGCCCAGAAATTTCATAACGCAGTTAGACAACTGAAACGAGTCCAGGCTTCAAGAATTGAATAAACATTATAATGAAATAAGTGAGAAATTGATAAATGAGAGGAAGCGGGGGAAAATTCTTGAAGAAACCCCAAAAGGATCATTTCGGGGTAAAACGTCTGAGGAATGTTTCAGTGGTATGGTGACAGAGGAAATCGTGAACCTAAAGTTCCATTTGATAGAGTTAGAAAAAATCTTGAAGGATAATTGTGAATCAAGAAGTACGTGTTCCTCCTCTAATAATGATTATAAAGAGTGTCTATCCAAAATGGAAGTACCGAGAGATTACTTAATGTTGTGATAATATATGTAATATGAATCAAATAAAAGAAGAAACTTATAAATTCTTCTAATTTAATATGAAAAAATAAAAAAAATTATATGTTTTGATTTAGTGTTTGTATGTATTTCTTTTTCCTGCTTTAAGGTGAAAGTATTTATTCATTTTTGTGTCTAAATGATTTTTTTAAACATAGTGGTGTATATGTGACCAATTGTGATTTTATGTGATAAACATTCACGAAACATATGTGTGTTGATAGCATTTAGCCTTTAAAAAGAATCTACCACACTCATCTTATTTCATTTAACGAGTGTATTAACAAGCGGCTTCGCCGAGTAGGTTTATTCATTGCTTATTAGTTAAAAAGTTTATACAAATCAAAACACTCGAGAATATACTTTAGAAGAAAAATAAATTATCTTCGAGTTATAAAATATATTTTCTATTATATTTTGTTTGATATGTATCCTATTGTTGATTGTACAAAAACTTGGTTATTATGGACTTTTAAGTCTCGCAACGTTGTTTATTTCTCCTTAATTTATTATTTTGATTTGAGATCTTGAAATTATTTAATAAATTATAAAAGTATCCAACATATTCTAATTTTAAATATCCTTATGCACCTTTTAAAATCATAAAAGGTATATAAAAGGCCAATACTAAGAGCAAGGGGCATGGTTGCGCTTTTCAATCGCGCCAAGCATCCAACCCAAACAATAGAACGGCGCACTGTACCATGTTGGTCACCAAACCATCTCGCGCCGTCACCACCAGCCAGCGTCAAAGGTAATATATATTATATATATATATATATATATATATATATATATATATATATTATATATATATATATATATATATATATATTTGGTGGTTTTGTCTGTTGTGTTTGTGTTTGTGCAAGTTTCGAAGGGAGTGTACTTGTGTGTGTGAACTTGTTTGCTGGTTGCAGGTTTTTGTTATGTGGTCAAATGTACCATTGTAGGTGATGAAGTAAGAAGTATGGTTAAATGACCTGCCCTAAATATATACTGTATTAAAGTTGTAATTTAACTTAAGGCCCAATTCATCAAATTGGCCTAACATAATAAATTTCCTAACACATATATTATGAACATGAAATATTTTTGTAAACAAGTTATAATATATTGTTTTTTGGGCCATTTTGTTTGTGTTTTATTTTATGTAAATGAAAAAAAATAAAAATAAAAATTGTGCAACGGCACCACATTTTCTGGTGCCAACGATAACGGCACAAAATGTGGTGCCAAAGGGTTTCTAATGCCATAGAGTGTTTTGCTGACATGACAGTACTTTTTGGTAACGGCACGAGCCCAACGGCTCCACCGTACCCGGTGCTCAAATATTAGGCTCCTTATTTCAAAAATATTTTTAATGAAAGATTTTTAAAAAGTAAATATTTCATTACGTTACAATAAAGATAATACTTTAACTTTTCTTTAATAGTTAAGGGTTAAAATTTAAATATCTTTTTTAGTTTTATAAACTCATTAATAGTATAGGAGTTATTTATGAATTTGTTTGTAGGTGTTTATGAAATTAATTATGAACCGTAAATATTGGTGAATCAATGTATTTATAAGATCATAGCTATTTAAGGAAATATTTGTTGTTATATAGAAAAGTTTCATAAACAACTTATTTTCTAATGGTTTTAGTTTGAAACCAATATTAACATACTTTGTAATGAAATATTAATCCCTTGTGGTCATGGAGGTTCACCTGCGCTGACTCCAAGGGATTACTCGGCTCGCAATGTCGAGCTGGAAACCTAAGTAACCCAAAAAAGCATACTTTGTAATAATATTTTTCAACTATAACATAAATGTAGGACATTGCATATTATGCACGTCATTGATAAATATTAGAGTAAATTAAAAAAAAAAAAACATTTGTTTCGGTTCTTATTCCTAAATTATAGTTGTAGCCCCTCATTTTTTCCTTCACATGAACCATCCTTATCATGAACATAGTAACAACATTGGTCTCGATCTCTAGCGACCGTTAAAATTTTGCGATGTAACCTCAGCATCATGTGTCATATGAGGGTAAAATACAGTTTTGATTCATTTTTCTTGTCTAGTCCTATTCATATACACTAATTTCAAATCTCTGTCACACGAAATAAAAACTAAATATCTCTCCCCGTACCAAACTTTATCTCTCTTTCACAAAGACCACCATCCATTGCCATCTTTCCTCACCCACCATCTTCTACAAACCACACAACAACTATAAACCCATCACTACATTCTTTAAAACGTTTTATGACTTTCTTTATTACACTTGATAATCACTTTTAACACTCGTAACATTCAAAACCCACTGACACCATATTACACTCGTTAATGTTTAATTTATGTATTCATTTTTATAAACTCTTTTGAAGTTTAAAAGGTGTAGCCAAGTCTATGGTGGTAGGATCTATAAAAAAGGTAGTAGAATCATTGGTTAGTTTCATTGGTGGTGAATTTTAGAGGTTATGTTTATTGACGATGTTGGTAGGTTGCGAAAGAACACATACATCTTATAGAACTAACAAATTTATGTTTACACATTTCCTTAGAGATAAAATGTTCAAAGAATAGTGGACTCAACCAATCAACAACAACAATCATAAACCATTTAGAGAAGACTGACACTACTTTACATAAGTTGTCATAAGGAGTATTGACAATTGCATATGAAGTCTCTAACTTTAAGTCACCAATTAAGGATTATGACAAAAAGGGGGGACGAAACAGAAAAGAAAAGTTGATGTTGAGGAGGAGAGACAAGATATAGAAAAGAAAACTTAAGTTAATGTTCGAGATGAAGCTGAAGTTCAAGCTAAAAGAGAAACACTTGAAGCTGAAAGACCAGCTAAAATCATAGAGCATGAAAAAGTTCAATTTCAAGTTGAATACTTTCATTCTAGTACTTGGGAGACATTTACTAAATCTCAAAAAGATATTCTACAAGTTCAAGGAGTATCAATTTTTGTAAAACCTATTTCTTTTATACCTGGAGATGCTGAGATGACTTCTCAAGCTAATGCACAAGAGAGATGTATTTTTTTCCAAAGATATATTGAAGATGATCAAATAATAAATGAAGAATTGTTCACAAGGTAATCACAGCCATTAATCAAGTCATCAAACGGTTAACTAACCAATGTTGGACTTGTACATATGAATGTGTTGTTTGTTGCTTATGGTTTCTGTTTATTGTGTAGCCAAGACACCGCAAAGTTGGTGCTCCTTAACCCATGGATCCCGGCCTTTGAACAAGGGGGAGCAATGATCTAAGGGGAGCATTGAAGAAAATGTTGAGATACAGTTGCTCTTTGTATACATGTGTAATTCATATTTGTATCAAACACTTTTTGCTTTGAAAATAGGGGGAGAAAAAAGAAAAAGTGTAAAGATATAAAGAGCTCAAGATCTTCACCAAATTAAGTATGAATAATAAAGCATGACTAGTTACTTCAAAAGTGTAAAGATATAAAGAGCTAAAGATCTTCACCAAAGCTAGCTACTTCCGAGAGTCACAGCGTCAAATACCTTCAAGCTAGCAAGTTCAAGACACAAGCCTTCATCAACGGCGGTCTTCATCATGCTTTGTCATAATTTTATTTGCTTTCAAAATAATATTTGTCATATCAAAAAGGGGGAGATTGTTGGTGCAATCCATGGTCAAAGTCTCCTTTATGTTTTAATGATGACAAATATATATTCGTAAACACATAAGATAACAAACGATAGCCAAAAACCAAAACACGCAATAGCAGACCTGGCGCGCCAGGGGCTGTTCCGCCTGTTCTTTGTTTTTACAAGTCGGTTTTTCTCTAACCCGAATAAAGTGATTATTTCAATACATGTTCGTACATGATATTTGAGATGTTAGATAAACTCATAATGAGATTTGGACTTAGTGAGATGCCCAAAACAAGACCTCCCATTTTACAAAACGCCAACTCAAATCTAGTTTTACAAATGCCATTAGCCAAGGCAAAAATGTTTTTCCTCAAACCTAGGAATTTCATATTTTCAATATAACTTAAAATGAAAGTATTCAGGTGACCATAATCCTTACGTTTGTCTTTACTAATCACGACACCAGTTTACTCCCTTAATGGTAATTTAAGCCAAGGTCACTTTGCATAAACACAATTCTCCCTTTATGGGGTTAATGCTTTAGGTATGATGCAATTCCTTTATCTTACTTGCATCAAGGTAATTAGTGAATTAATTAATTGTGGCTTAAAAAGGATTATCAAATTTGAATACGTGAGTTTGGTGTTTTGAAATACGAGTATCCTTTGTATGTGTTCAATTCTCCTACATACATTTTCTAACATTCTCATACACTTCCTACACATTCTTACATTCTTGCTCCCCACACCACAAGACAATCTACTGCTCATTCTTATTGTCTTCCACATTCTAAACCTAGTCACCTACACATTCTTTCGTCCACAAAATAAACTAATACTTCTCCACCAATACAAATCAAACACATCGCCAAACCTTTAGCCTCCAACCTTCATCAATTTTCACCACATTCCACATATGTGAATCTAAAATAAGCCACCTCACCCTTTTTTTTATACATTTCCTTCTCACACAAGTTTGAAGTATATTATTTACTACCCTCCTTGTCCCCTACTACAAAACATAAGCCACCCTCATTTCTTCTCCTACACTCATTCTCACAAACTACAACTCTTTCATTTGACTTTGAATTCAAATAATACCTCCCTCATACTCAAATTATCCCAATACTCTTCTATCCCACACACTTTTGAATTTGAAATTCCAATGTGTGGTTTTCCCTCCTACAACATATCTTCTTACACAGTCTTTGACAATGTCTTATAAATACCCCTCTTTTCATTCATTTTCTTCACCTCTTGTCCTTCATTATTTCTCTCTATTTTCTTCTCTCTAATCCCTCTAAGCTACTATCTTATTGTGTTTTAACTTCTTCTCTTATCAGCTATTGAAACAACACTTAATCCGCAAGAGAGACACACAAGAACCTAATCCACTCTTGTGTATTTTCTCAAGGGTCTTCCTCACTATACCCTTTCTATTAGGTTGAGTCTCTAGGATAGGTTAGGTATTTCAAAAAAAACAAAGTCATAATCATTTTTAAGGGTGTATAGAGTCTTGTACCTTTGTGGTCAAACCTAGATTTGGTGAAGGTCTAGTTGGGGTTTTACACTTCTGTTGGGATGTTATTTGTGGTCTTGGTGGTCTTTGTGGAATGTTGAATCACGAGATTCTTTTGGGTGGTTTTCGAGGGCGGAATAACACTCTTCTTAGTTAGCGCCGATCTTTTTGCTTATTGGTGGAGTGAAGTTTGTAAACAGTATGTAATCCACCATAGGGATCATACTTAGTGAATAGTATCGATGTCGTGGATTCACAATTGGACCTAAGGATGGCATAAAACCCCCATCCCAAATCAGTATATATTGTGGTGTTTATTTCTCTCTTTACTCTCTTTATATTGTGGTTGTGGTTGTGTTGTTCATATATACCTATACACTCTTGGAGACTTGAAGTTGTTAAACTTCAAATAAGTAGAAAAGACCATATTCAACCCCCCTCCCCCCTACGGTTCTACAATTGGTATCAGAGTGGGATACTTAAGTTATTAAGCATTAAAACCTTTTTCGGCAGGTGGTTTAAAGTGAAAACTACTTTTTAAAAAATTTGAAAAACCTACGTTAGTTTTTGGAAAAGTTGAGTATAGATCCATGGCTCAAGAGAACTATAATGAGAGGTACTAGACCACCTTTGCTAGAACCCGAGGGCTTTTCTTTTTGGAAAACCCGGTTTGAGACTTACATTAAGTCTAAGGATGTTAACTCTTTAGAAGTTATTAAAAATGGTGACTTTGGTTTTATGATGACGGATCCGAAAACAAAGTTGGAAGTTGAAAAGCCATTTATGGAATTAAAAAATAATGAGAAAAAGAAACTTGGTAGAAGTAATGAAGCCAAGATGACTCTTTACAACGCCTTTCCACGTAAAGAGTATGAGAGAGTGTTAGTGTGTAAAACTGCAAAGGAGATTTATGTAGGTTTCCCTTACTAGACATTATAAATCATAAACAATATAGTATAGAAGTTTAGAGAGAGAGAGAGAGAGAGAGAGACGAGAGATGGTGGAATGCAATGTTTACTTCGGATAATAAAACACACACTCACACGCCATCTCAAATGAGAGGGTATTGTTAGGAACATGTTTTATAAGTATTTCAAGTCTTGTACATTTCACTAATAGGTTGCTTAAAATAGGATCATATTTATGTACAAAGGCCACGATCCATTAAGTGGTCCATGGGCCTTGAAGCCCATACGATTTACACATCCAAACACACTAGCCTATGTTGCCCTAGATTGTTTCTATAAATAGGGAGCTAGTGTGTTCATTTCTTTTGTTGGTTTTCATGTATTATGCGCAAGCTTTGTCCTTGAATCATTCGACTATTGAAAGCCTTCCTTTACTTCTTATTCTCATCTTATTCTCTTTAGCTTATTTGCTTATTGTATTTTCTCTATTAGCGTAGCTTATAATATAGTAGTAGTACGTAGTTACTTTGCTTTTACGTGTGTGTATTTGAGATATTAGTGACCTACAAGTGGTATCATTCGCCAAAGATAGTTAAGTTTAGTGTTTTAAGAGTAGATTTAATCGTTATTTCATTTGTTTTCATTGGTTTACGTAAGTTTTTTGTCATTCGTTGCGTTAAAAGTGTGAAAAACGTGAGTTTTGCAAATCGTTGCTTATTCCTTTTCATCAAATCTTCGTGTTTTAAGGATAAAGTTGTAAACTTTGGTGCAAATTTGGTGTTTTAATCACTAATATTCATCAGTTGTACGATTTTCATCATCATCCAACGTTTTGGGTTGAATTTCGAAGGAAAAGGGTTTCTCGCAATTGGTCTGCAAAAATTCAAGGGTTTCTCGCATTTGGTAAAAAGGGTTTCTCGGAATTGCTAGTTTAAGGGTTTCTCGCAATTGGACTGAACAAGGGTTTCTCGCAATTCATCAGCTTCTTCGGATTTGGTACTCGGTGTTTCCTTCCTTGTATAAGGTTGTGAAACTACCTCGACTTGGAATTATTCTCATCTTTTGTATAAAAGTTTGAGAACGTGATCGAAATTGTAATTTTGAAAAATCTTTCGAAATTGCTTGATCTTTCGCAATTCAGAGTTATCTCTCGCAATTGAGATTATTTCTCGCAATTACAATTTTCTTTCGCATTTGGTGAATCTCTCGGAATTACTCAGATCTTTCGCAATTGGACAACCTCTTTCGCAATTCAGAATCTCTCGCAATTCAAACAGTGTTTCTCGCAATTGGACTAAGAACATTAAGTAAACTTAAAAAATCAAATATCATAACTCTTAAAACACATCTTAATTATCTAAAGATCCAACAAAATGTCTCAACCACCTCACTTCAATTACTACTATCAGCTGCAGCAATATCCTCAACAACAGCAATTTCATCCTCAGTATCAACAACAACAAGCATTCGTGCAACATCATCAATTTCTCTCTCCACCACAAGTATCCCCACAACAAATCATGCAACAAAATCAAATGATGAACAATCCATCCTACTCCAGAGAACCACATTGGTTTAACAAGATGTGTGAAGCAATCAGTAGTCAGCAATCCCAACATGAAGCTTGGAATCAGGATACTCCACCTATGCTGACACCTGGTAACTATGTGCAGTGGGCTAGTAGATTTCTCAGATTCATTGAACTCCGTAAACCCCATGGGAAATATCTTAAGCAAGTCATTGAAGAAGGACCCTTTCCACTTCCAGTTAATGTTGATCCAGGAACTACAGAAAGAGATGAAACATCAACTCCCATTGCTGTCGCTAACTACACAAATGAACAAACACTGCAACAAGAGGCAAATCAATTGGCAATGTCTTACATACTTCAGGGGATTCCTAATCCTATTTACCGAAGTATTGATGCTCAAAAGACTGCCAAAGACATGTGGGAACATGTGCATCTTCTTATGGAAGGGACTGAGTTAAATCAAGAAGACCTTGAGTCAAAGCTTTACATGGAATATAACAATTTCATCATGGAACCAGGAGAGACAATTGAATCATACTACCACCGTTTCACAAATGTTGTAAATGACCTCGATCGTCATGACATCAAGTTACCTAAGATTGCTATCAATTCAAAATTTCTGGGTTGCCTTGGACTAGAATGGCAGAAATATGCAACATTTGTTAGGCAAACTAAGAAGATTGGTGAAGTCAAGTATGGACTAATGTATGATTTTCTGAAACAACATCAATCTGAGGTAGATAAGGAAGTTGCAGCACGAGGAGGTTTCATACCAGCACCAACACCGAACTCACTTGCTCTCGTTGCTCAATCCAACTTTCAACTACCAAACCAGGAATTTGGTCAATCATCTTTTCAACCAAGTTTTCAACCACAACCTTCTAACCAAATCATCCCATATGAAGCACCATCACAATAATCTAACAACCAAATGGTTCCATATAACAACTCAGATTCCATGTTGTACTCAAACACTGATTATGATGAGGAAGAGGATGCCTTCAACTCTCTTAATGAAGCATTTGGATTAATTGCTAAGGCATTTGGCAAATTCACCAAATCCAACAACCGTCTTCGTTCATCTTCCAACACCAGGAATCAAGCTGTTATTCATGATGGCAGAGTGGAAATTTAGAATATGTCTTCAGGCAGATATGGTTCAGGAAACAGTGGAAACTACGGGTCTCAGAGGTTTCAGTCAGGAGGGAATCGGTTCAATTCAGCAGGGGGTAACAGGAACAGTGTGGGTAATACTCAGAGCAGAAATCAGATGGCTGGGAATGCACAGAAAGGCATTGCAAATACTTCAATCACATGCTACAACTGTGGTGGGAATGGTCACATGGCAAATGCATGTCCAAAGCCTCGTACTATGGGCAGTGCATATCACAAGGAAGCTCTCTTGATGGCTCTTAAAGATGAAAAGGCAGCAGGAATGGTGACACAGAATGAGCAAAGCTTCATGGCAAATGCGGCATCTGATGATGAGATGGAAGATCTTGAGGCAAATGCTGCAGTAATGCTCATTGCAAACATGCAAGAGATGAATATGTCCGAGACAGGCCTGGTCTATGACACTGATTGTCTATCTCAGGTACCTGATCCACAATGTCTTATACATGAAATTGCTTCACCATCTGCATCTTCATCTACAAATGATAATTCTGTTCAACTTGATTCATCATTCTCATCTCCATCAGATGATCCAATAAACACTGTTGTATCATTTGATGATGATAAAACTGTCGTTTCATTTGATGATCCTATTGAAGACGAGAATTTAATTAGATCATCTTGAACAAAATGATCCTTTGCATGATCAAGATTCAGAGCTTCAGGCCTTGTTAATGACTACCCAATCACAAATTGAAAAATGCAATGAAATCAATAATAATCTGAAAGAAAAGATTGCAATGTTAACGAAGGACAATGAGTGCTACAAACTACAACTTTCGGGATATCTTAAACAAGATAAACGTGAAAAAGGTTTTGAAATTGCTTTCCAACAAGAGTATGTAAAAGTTCAAAATTTAGAAAGTCAGATTCGTGAGATAACCGTTGCCAAAGCTGAGCTTCTCTCTAAAAAAGAAAAGGATCAATTTGAATTCAAAAAACAAATTGATGCTTTAACTTCTGAGTTGTTAAAAACTCAAACAGAGCTTTCAACATCTCAGCAGGATCTTCTTGAAGAAAAGCAAGCCACTAGGAAACGTGTTGACTCATATCTTGACGAAATCCTGGATTTGGAAACTAAACTCAAAGAATTTCAAAATGTTGTGTATAAAACGGGTAAATCTGTAACACAAATTCAAAAACTAATGTGAAACCGAGTCCTAAAGGAGTAAGTTTTGCACTTGGAAGTGACAAACCCCGTAATTTACACATAGCACTCAAAGACAATCCTAAGTTATATAATGCAACATTTTTGTTAGATGATACCTTTCAACGTGTTGTTATGTATTCTATTGATGAAGAAACTGATTTTCTTGCAAACAAGATTGAGGGTCGATCAAATTCACAAAATAAGTTTTCAAAAGTACATTATGATTATAATGCACGACCTCATTTGAGCAAATCATTTGTCCCTCCTAAGGACCATCCAGAACAAACGTTAACATACACAAACATAAATGCTCCTTCGTCTATAACTTCTGTCCCCACAACTGTTGTCCAATTCAAAGATTGTTTGACAGAGGATATTGTTGATCCACAAATGCCTCCAAAATGTCGGGTTCTTTGATATTTTAAGACATTTATGGACGACATTTCTCGTTTGGAGAATGAAATTGAGTTTAGTTCTCAAATTCCTGTCTCTTCTTTTCTTTCTCCTGTTCAAAAAGAAAAGAAAGAGATTCTTCAAAAGAAAATTCTTCCTCATGTCAGAAATCTGAAGAAATGCGCAAAAAAATGGGAAGATGAGTTATACACGGAAGTAGCATCTATGCAAACCATTTTCAAAGCTAAAGATGACAAGGTTCAACGTCAAAAACTTCAAAGGAAATTTTTAGCAAAAGAAAATGATCGACTCTTAGAAAAAGTTCTGTGCTATGATGTTGTTTCTGTGATTATGAATTCGCTTTATGAGTCATGCAATGAATTACTTGTGAAAGATCATGCTGTAAATGTTGAGATGTTGCACATTGAGATAGAGAATTTGGTTAAAGAGAATGAGGATCTTCGACAAATCAACAATGATGTGGAAAACAAAGTTTTTAATCTTCAAAAAAGGCTTGATTGGTGTCAAAATCAAAGTGCAGAATTTGAACTAAAATTTCAAAATCTCATAGGATCTTTATCATTTCAAAACAGTCATGTTCCTGAAAATTTTAAGGAAACAAAGGCTTTCTTAAGACTTAAACTGTTTGAAAATGAAAAGGAACTGGATGAAATTCTTCAAAATAGAAATGACACAGTTCGCCTAAACAGAAAATTAGATTCTCAAAATCAAGAATTCCAACACATCATTGTTGATCTGAAAAAGAAAATCAGAGTTTTAGACAAAGGCAAAGCTAACATTCATAAGATTGCCCCAGGGATGTATGTAGTAGACAAAACAATTACCCAAGCATCAGACTCAACCACTAATGCAAACACTTCTACTTCCACAGGACTAGATACTATCTCTAAGGTTAGTAGTTCCAAGACTCCCAAGAAACAACAGAAGAGAAGAGTCAGGAAGTCTAGGAATGGATCATCTAAGTCTTCAGAAGTTCAAGAAAGTAGTTTGAATAACACAGATGTAATATCAGGAATAGAATCGACCTTAGAAAAGTCTAATTCTAGGAATGATGTAACAAATGTTGACTCTTTGAATGATAATGTTAATGTTTTTGATGCAAGTTGTATTGTTTGTCATGCTAGTATATTATCTGGTGATCATCAAAACTGCATTGCTAAAACTTTGTTGAAACGTAAAAAGAAACGAACTAGTGGCTCTTCCTCTAGGCTCAAAAATGTTGCCAAGTCCATTTTAGGGAAACCACCACTAGTTGTTTCTGAGCAAACCGTTGAAACACCCATAGCCAAACCTAAGACAACTAAATCACCTAGTGCATTCATTAGGAAAAAGGCTGAGACTAGTTGGACATGGCAACGTTGGTTACAGAACACTGCAAGCTTTAAATGGATTCCTAAAATAATTAAATCTTGTGTTTCTAACCCAACGGGTCCAACCGTTATTAATTCTCCACCTGTTTCCAATATTTGTGATGCAGGTGATTCAAATTGTTCTCTGGATTGTTGATAGCGGGTGCTCCCGACACATGACCGACAACCTCAAACTTCTCACAAACTTTATCGCAAAGTTCATTGGAACGGTCAGATTCGGGAATGATCACTTCGCAGCAATAATGGGCTATGGAGATTATGTTAATGGGAACATCGAAATCAGTCGTGTATACTATGTTGAAGGCCTTGGTCATAATTTATTTTCAGTAGGACAATTCTGTGACAGAGACTTAGAAGTAGCATTTAGGGAGAAAACTTGCTTCATTCGTGATCTTCAAGGAAATGATTTGATGAAAGGAAGACGCGGAACCAGTCTATACACCATATCCTTTGAAGGCATGACAGCTTCATCTCCTATTTGTTTACTCTCCAAGGCTACTCCCACAAAGGCTTGGTTATGGCATAAAAGATTGTCTCATCTCAATTTCAAAACCATGACTGACCTTGCAAGGCATAAATTGGTTGACGGTTTACCCATATTCAGATACGCCAAAGATCATTTGTGTTCTGCATGTGAACAAGGGAAAAGTCACCGTGCTCATTTTCCTCCCAAAACAGAACACAGCACAGATCATGTCCTCCAGCTGCTACATATGGATTTATGTGGTCCAATGCGGGTTCAAACTACTAACGGAAAAAGGTATATATTGGTAATAGTTGATGACTACTCACGATGGACATGGGTCTACTTTCTTCAGACAAAAGATCAAGTTCCTTCAATGGTCATCACGTTTCTCACAAAGATTCAAGTTCAAGTCCGTAACACCGTCAGGATTATTCGAACAGACAACGGCACTGAATTTAAGAATCAAACCCTTCGGGAATACACTGAGAAGCATGGGATTGTTCATCAATATTCAATTGCTCGCACTCCCGAACAAAATGGTGTAGTTGAAAGACGAAACCGTACGCTTGTGGAAGCAGCTAGAACAATGTTGATCAATGCTCAATTACCAGATTACCTTTGGGCTGAAGCTGTTAATACTGCATGCTATACTCAGAACCGCGGCATGATCAACAGACGACACAACAAAACTCCATATGAGCTTATTCAAGGCAGAAAACCAAATATCAACTACTTTCATGTCTTTGGAGCACTGTGTTACCCGAAGAATGATAAGGATGATCTTGGTAAACTTAAGGCTAAAGCAGATATTGGGATATTCGTTGGCTACTGTGAAAATTCTAAGGGATATAGAATTTGGAATCGTCGGACAGGGGAAATTCAAGAGACTATACACGCCAATTTTGATGAACTCACCGAAATGGCTTCTGAGCAAGACCGCCTAGAACCCGAACATAACCGTCTAAACTTCCCAGAATCTTCGGCTGCACCTTTACCTTTTAACAGGAAAGATCTGGAAGATTTGTTTGCACCAATGTTTGATGAAGTTTGTGTTAGTAGTGCATCAGATGCTTCCACCAGTTCCGCTGCTCAACATGTCCAAAATCAAGCACCTGATCTATCTGCAACTACTACTACAGTAGTTGATAACAATGCACCTCAACCTGAACCCTCATCACCAACGGTTCAAACACCTCCACCTGCAGTTGAAGATTCTTCCCCCACTTCTAACCAAGTTCCCGCACCTTCAGATTATGACGGAAATGCATTCTTCAATCCATTTGCTCCACCACCAACCATTCCAGAACCAGGAGAATCATCCTCGAGCAATATGGACCCGTCAGATCACCAAAACCACATTCAACATTTTCCATCCACCCACAAATGGACAAGAGATCATCCCTTGGTAAATATAATTGGAAATCCTAACAATCCAGTCATCACAAGTCAAAAACTTCACTCAGATAGTGAACACTGCATGTATGCACTCACTGTCTGTCAATCTGAACCTAAAAATGTCAAAGAAGCCCTTACATATGACAACTGGATTGAATCCATGCAAGAAGAGCTGGAACAATTCAAACGTTTGGAAGTTTGGAAATTAGTTGAAAGACCAAATGGAGTTTATGTTGTTGGATTGAAATGGATTTGGAAGAATAAGCTAGGTGCAGATGGAACAGTGATTCGTAACAAGACCCGACTGGTAGCAAAAGGGTATAGCCAAGAAGAGGGTATTGACTTCGAGGAATCATTTGCTCCAGTAGCTCGGATTGAGGCAGTTCGAATGTTTCTGGCATACGCAGCGCACAAGAACATCACAGTCTATCAGATGGATGTGAAGACGGCATTTCTCAATGGAAAACTCCGAGAAGAGGTGTACGTGTCACAACCAGAAGGCTTCGTGGACCCAGATCATCCAAACCATGTATATCGGCTTAAGAAAGCCCTATACGGCCTTAAACAAGCCCCGAGGGCATGGTACGATAAACTGTCTGCATTTCTCCTTGCTAATCATTTTACCATTGGAACTGTTGACCCGACTTTATTTATACAAACACACGGGGAAGACATTCTCATTGTTCAAATTTATGTGGATGATATTATTTTTGGTTCAACCAATAAAAAATATTCAAACGCTTTTTCTAAACTGATGAAACAAAACTTTGAGATGTCTATGATGGGTGAACTTAACTTCTTTCTAGGATTGCAAGTTCATCAATCACCCCGTGGTATATTTCTAAGTCAGTCAAAATATGCTCAGGAAATCCTGAAAAAGCATGGTATGACCAGCTGTGACACCTATAATACCCCAATGTCCTCCTCATCCCCGAAGCTAGATGCTGACATACATGGGACACACATTGATCCTACGAAGTATCGTAGTATGATTGGTTCGATCATGTATCTCACGGCTAGCAGACCGGATGTTGTATTTGCCACATATCTTTGCTCCCGATATCAGTCTAGACCAACTGAACGGCATTTTTCAGCCGTTAAAAGAATCCTTAGATACATAAAGGGAACCATTAATTTGGGGATCTGGTATCCAAAGGATTCTGGGTTTGAACTTGTTGCATTTTCAGACGCTGACCATGCAGGGTGCTTAGACACAAGGAAAAGTACATCCGGAGGAACACAGTTTTTGGGTGACAAGCTAGTCTCTTGGCAGTCAAAGAAGCAAGATTGTACCTCCCTGTCTTCAACAGAATCTGAGTATGTAGCTATGTCTGCCTGTTGTGCTCAAGTCATCTGGATGAGATCACAACTGATGGACTACGGTTACATATTCAACAAGATTCCGATGTATTGCGACTCCAAGAGTGCCATTGCCATTTCATGCAACACAGTACAGCATTCGAAGTCCAAGCATATTGATCTCCGGTACCATTTCATCAAGGAACACGTGGAAAAGGGTACTGTTGAATTATACTTTGTGGGAACTGAACACCAACTGGCGGATCTGTTCACAAAAGCCTTGCCTCATGCAAGATTTGTGGATCTAGTTCACCGGATTGGTATGAGATGTTTGACGCCAAATGATTTGGAAAAATTTCTTAAAAACAATTAACCAAGTCAAACATCCAAAATATCTTTGTAAATATATCTTAAAAAAAAAAAATGTGTGTGTGCAAGTACAAACCCTTAGTCAACATTTTGTTCCTATTAAACCGTATTTATTTATTTCTAAACAAATGTTGAGGGGGAGACACAAAATTTCACAAATTTTTTAAAAAAAATTTGTACTTGCATGTTTTTTCTGTAACACTATTGCTTCGTATTGGTTATGATGGTATATCCTAAGGCTTATTTGCTAAATGGTTAGGACTTTGATGGTAACAACAAAAGTTAAAAGGACCATAAGTGATAAATATTGAAAATTGTTTGGTTAGGATTAATTGTGCTAAATATTGAGGTTAAGGGACTAATTGTGAGAAAAGGATAAAAAGTTAAAAGTTAAGAATTTAATGCACTGCGGTAGTCATTTACTATTACTGCCATTCCTGTCTCTCGCATTTACTTCCATTCAACAACCCAATCGACGGCTATTATTAATTTTGATCATCCGTTCAAGTTTTAACTAATCTGTGAGTGCTTTCATGATTATTAAGTGATTATAACATACGGTTCTCAAGGAATTAGAGATCCAACGGTGGATTTTGTGTATAATGATTAGTCGAAATTCTAGGTCTTGCGTAGATTTGGGGATTTTTTAATCCTATGTGCTATGAATGATTGTGATTGTACTTCTGTGCTTAGAAAATGATTGTATTACATATATGCATGCGTAATCGTACCAGAAATCCATATGAATGCTTATTCTTGATTTTAGGGTTTATGTTCATAATTTGGGGAAAATCGAGTACGAATGTTTTGGTGTAATTAGAGAGTTGTTGTGTTGATGTTATGATGTGAATTGAACATGTGTTGCCTCAGATTAAACCCAGAAACACTCATTAGTCGTTAATTGAAAATTAGGGTTTATGAAGAACACGATGCACAAGCAGTTTGATTCTAGAGATTTTGTGGTTAAATATTGTTATAACTTGGACTAAATGCGAAAAATAGCTATGTGAACCCATTGCAATTAGCGTGAGATCATTAATCTGTGTTAAAATGAAATGCAAAATCTTGGTGAAAAATCGTCGTCAAAAGGGTTTCGGAATTTCTTGTATAAGATATTCTCGAATTTGCAATTGCTTTCGCAATTGCCATTGCTATCGCAATTAGTGGTTGCTATCGCAATTGGTAAATGCTCTCGCAATTGAAAAAACTTTTCTCGCAATTGGAATTTCTCTCGCATTTGAAAATTTTTCTCGCAATTGGAATTTCTCTCGCATTTGACAATTTTTCTCGCAATTGGACTTTCTCTCGCATTTGACAATTTTTCTCGCAATTGGTATTTTCTCTCGCAATTGGTAATTTCTCTCGCATTTGTCAAAGTCTCTCGCATTTGACAACTGCCTTCGAAATTACAAATTTCCAAAGAAATTACAAATTTCCTTAAGTCTTGTCAAATTAAAGAGAAGGTTTCTTATGCAAATTAAATAATGATTAATTCATAGATTAACGATTGCATAGTCATGTTAATAAAGGATGTTATGTACAAACATTTAGTGTCAACTAATGCTAACACACATATATCCTGCAAATTGGTTTCATAATGCTGTTTCAGATTATCCACAATGTCTTCACAACAACAACATCAACCTCTTCCATTGATCACCAAAGCTGAATTATTCCCACAAGGATTCACGGCTAAGTATGGCAAGAACAATTCAAGAGTTGTCTTTGATAACATCAAGTGTGCTGAACCAAGTTGTCGCATTGTTACTTAAATCCTCAAAAGACATGAATGCCGTAGTATTTTGGAGGATTCAGATAGTATTCCTGAGTTATACATCCATCAGATGTGGAGCACTATCAAACCTGATGACAGTAACAAATTCTTCACATGCACTCTTGACAGAAAACAAGTCAAAGTCACACCAGCACATCTACGTGAAGCTTTATCTCTACCTAATCCACCGGACATCTCACGACAATACTGGCCTTCACCCACTGAACAAGACATTCTCAACTTTCTCATTGGCATTGGATATGATGTAGATCCAAATCTTCCACTCAACATTATCTCAAATATCAATGCCAAGTCCATTCCTCAACCATGGAGAGCAATGTACTACATTCTGATTCGATCAGTGTCTGGAAGAGACAGTGGTCACGAACATCCAAGACTTTCTCATGCTCAACTCTTCTGGGGAATTGTTACCAAACACAACCTTGATTTTGCTGCTATTATATGGGAAGATCTTATGTTTCAAATGCATGCTCAACACAGAAAACCATTGACTAAAATTCCATTTGTCCGTTACACTAAGTTGCTGATCAGTCTTCTCCTTGATAAGCATCATGATATTTCTAATCGACCGGAAGACCGAGAAAGACATGTGATAAAGATGGACACGGATTTCAAATCAGTATACTTTCCAAAGGATAGCACTCACAAACAAGGTCTTAAGCTGTTTGATGTTCTACTTACTGATGAGGTCAAGGAAACTCCTGCTTACGAAGATTACATTCAGGCTTATGAAAAGAAGCTTGTTGGCATAACTAAACTGACTGAGGGAACATGTTCTTCCAAGACTCGTTCCAAAAGTAGTAGAGCTAGTAAAACTGGAAGTGCATCGAGTGCTTCAAAGAGACAACCCCCAAACAAGAGGAGAATTATTAAGACTGCTCCAAAACCTAAAGTTGAAGACATTGGTATTCGTGATAAATCTTCTGAATCCTCTGAAGACACTGAACCAGAATTAGAAATACTTAATGAGCAAGAAGCTGAGTTTCAAACAAAGCTTGACATAGAGAATGCAGCTAAGGCAAGTATTATACAAAAGAAGATTGATGAAGAAAAAAGAGCGGATCTACATATGAGAGTGATGAGGGAATTAGAAGAAAAGAAGAAGGAAGAAATTGCTAAGGGAGCAGGAGGATCAGGAGTCTCTCCAGCACCAGTTTTATCCCCTAATCCAGTTAATCAACCCGGTGAATCAAAAACTTCCACAGTTCAGCCAGATACGGTTAATCAACCCGATATGGCTACATCTACGGTTCCCCCTCCTCAATCAAGCTCGGTTAATCAACCCGACTTGGAGAATCTAACACAATCTGAATCAGAAAAGATAGTCTTCACAAAAAATGAAATTTCAGATTCAATGTTTGATGACATCCCACATCAAGAGGAGGTACACCACCATGCTAAAACTGGTGAATGGGGAAATTATGATGAAGAAAAGGAAATTACTGGAACAAAGGCTACAGAAGCTGCAAATGAGCTGGAGGCACTTGCTGAAATAGAAAGGCAAAGGAAGGAAGAAGAGGAAAGGAAACAAAAGGAGGATGATGAAGCCGATAACTACATTATCTCTCCACTTCACGATCCTATGAATATTAACAAGTCTCCTCAACAACAACCACGAGATCAGACTCCTCCCATTCCTTCTCCCAAACCTATTACGCCTCCTAATTCACCTCCCAAGCATCTAACTCCTCAAGAATCACCAAGAAATACTTCAAAACCTTCACCTTCATCTCACAGGGATCCTACACCTCCAAATTCTTCATCATCTATACCTTCACTCACTCCATCACCATCAAAGTCACCATCACACAAAGGCAAAGCAACAATGGCAGAAAGAATCAGAACAATCATGAAAGGCAAACATGTTAGTAAAATCGCCAAAGTCACAAGAGTTGAAGTTCTCTCACCCATATCCAGGCAAATAAAGAAAGCAGCCAAACTTGCTCAAGCAAGAAAAGAGAGCAAGTTGCAAGAACGAATGACAGAGATGAAAAACCTTATCCAGGATCTGTCTGATCAAGTCAAGGAGATGCAGGAAACAAAGCAGAATATGGATGAGTTTCTCACTTTTGATATTGAAGATCATATCAAAAGTAAAACAAGACATTATGTCAAACGCTTCACTGCTGATCTTCAGAAAAATATTAACGAGAATGTCAATACTCAACTTGATGTCAAGGTCAAAGAAGCAATCATCTCAAATTCTGGCTTCAAGCAACTCAAAGACTTCACCACTGAAGAACTCAAACTTGAACTTCTCAACAGACTCCATGCTATGACGTCTCCTTCTCCTGAAGATATCAGTCTCATAAAGTCTATTAAAGCACACATTGAGAAGGTTTCTTGCAAAGTTGCTGCTGATAAGGGTAAAAGGATTCGTGCTGACGACAATGAGGACCAAGATCAAAATCCTAAACAGAAGAAACAAAAGACTGGGAGTGGATCTGGTATTCACATTCAGGAACCAACAATACAGAAATCTTCTTCACCACCTCCAAAACATCAAGAATCTGGTCCTAAGGAAACCGAGCATCACTTTGAACATTTCATAAATGAAGACATTGAGTTTCAACCTCAAGATGATCCACCTCAACCACCTCCATTACCAGCAAAGTCTAAACCTTCCAGCAGTAAGAAACCTTCTATAGAACCAGCTGTGGTAACATGGTTGGATACTGATGAAGATTTACAAGGAAATGACTGGTTCGACCATCTTGCAAAGGCTCAGATCAACGACGACGAAGCTTCCAAAATAGAAGATAGCACGTTTGAATACACTCAGAAAGTCAAACATGCATTCAACATTAAGAAGATGACAAAAAGAGAGCTTCGTAGAATAAAAAATGATGCCTTCATTCTTTTAAAAGATAAATCTGCAAGTGCTGCTGAGTTGGAATATCATCTGGAGAACATTGCTCGGGCACTATCCAAAGATTTCGATTGGACAAATCCAGATGTATTCAGGGAAGGTGGTCTTGACAGTAAGAAACGTCCATACATCACTGACTGGACAAAACCACTTCCTGTGATTCGACCATACCATGGAACGTCAGAAATCCCATTCGAATTCTTCTTCAATCAAGATTTGGAACTACTTGTACATGGGGCTTCTAGTAAAGTCAAATATGCTACCTCAATCACATTCACTCCTGCTGCGAACTACATCAATCCTGCCATTGAGGAAGAAGCTAGACACCGTAAACTCTTCATCAACAAAATTGCAAAATATGATCGTGACGCTGAACTTGGAATTCACCACTGGTTTGACAAACGTAAGTCGTGGTACAAGTACAAGCTTGGCCTCGTGGCATCTCGTGAAAAGGTGTTCAGTGATCTTCGTATCAAGGCGGTGCTTGATGCCAAGGGATCACAAAAGCTTGGCTACACTTTCATTTCTGAGATCACTGTTCGCAGACAAGATGATCTACTTTACACGTTCAATGAAGCAGATTTTCCCGCACTCAATCTCAATGACATTGAAGATTTGTATTTGATGAAAGTACAAGGGAAGCTGAATCATCTTAATCCTACTCTTCTGTATGCATTTAGCACGGCTATCTGTCACTTCATCTGAAGAACGGTTATCAAAGAACGTGTTGAGGACCTTCAGCTTGGAATTGAAAGCTATCAGAAGAAGTTGAATCTTGAGGAACCCATGTATACTCTTACTGACAACAGAGAGCCTCAGTACTTGCTCAAGAACGACCCTGTCTTCGGATTTGTCTACAGAAGTGCTACAAACACTAACCGTTTCATGCCACATAAAGAGATTCACAAGTTTTGTGATGACACTCTGAAGAATGTTCGAGATGGGTTAGTTACATGAGTTCAGGATCAAGTATTGAAGAAGCACAAGAAATGGAATCATCATCAGCTTAGGCAAGTCAAGAATTTTATCTGGTCAATCGAAGAAAGGCTCTACCGAAGGGATCAGATGAGGAGGTTGGAAACATATGTTGGTGGTCGTCCTCCATTTGCCATCAGATTATTTCAGAGAACAGATCCACAATTCACCACTTTTGGCAAAGGCGGTTAATTGTAAGAATTTGATTTCAATATTCATTATTCATTCCTAATTCTTACTAATATATGACTGTAATATGACAACGGCTTGTGCACACATAACAGTGTACAACCCGGACCTCAAAGAAAGGACCCTGAGGTACGCTTCAGTGCCTCAATCCTGAAAAAGGAGCGAAAGCTTCTTACTTATGAGCAGAATTAAAACCAGAATTTTAGAAAACATTCTGCTCATAAGGACAAGTATTCCCTTGTTAAGGGGGAGTATTTGAAAAATATAATCTTTGTTCTAAAAGACAAATGTTCTTGAAATTCTTCCCTAAAACTCAAAAACAGCATATTTTAATCATAAACGTTTTTCAAAAACATCATGAGTATGCTATTTTTGAGGGGGAGAAGTAAAAGATGATTAAAATATGATGTCTCATTTGCTGGAATCTCGTGTGCTCAAACTCAGAATTGACCCTCGAATTGACGATAGGAAAAGTCAGTAGTCGAAAGGACATGTCCCGGACGGGTAATAATTTCAAGCCAGTTTATCTGGTGATGTAAGCGTGTCTCGCAAAGGACGTGTCTGAGTAGAATGTACCGATTTCGAGCGATAATCTTTGAATCTGATCTGGACGGGTAATAATTTCAAGCCAGTTTAACTGGTGATGTAAGCGTGTCTCGCAACGATCAGGTTCATTGAAAGTCAATCAATTCAAAAGTGCCAACTCTTCCCGGCATGTGCAAATTTCAAATTTATTATTTATGCGCACATGTTAAGGGGGAGTCTTTCTGAAAATCATCAAACTCTCAAGGTGTCAACAAAATGTCTTTACAAATTATCGACACTTTGAGAGATTTTCAATGGTTTTGGTTTTATGGCATCATTAGGATAGTCATGGAGTTATAAGGTAACTAAGGTTAGGGAAAACCGTCCTATGATCCGCCAGAGCCGGAGGGATCTACCCAAGGACAATACCAATAGTTTAGAACTAGAAAGTCCTAGGTATGATATAAAAAGGAGAAAATGAATGAACGGAGAAAGAAGGGGTTGAAGAATTAAAAAGAAAAGCAAAGAAAAGGGTGAAAAGAAATAGCCCTCCATTTGTTCAACCTTAGGGCAGACACCGGGTTCAACTCATAATCTACTGGTTGATGAGCATCACCGGTATTGAAGACTAAAAGACATCATGGACCCAGTGACGCACTAATAAACCTTCTAAGCCACTCAAGTGTCTCTCAAAAGACATTTGTTTCATTCACACGGAGAACCCTTCATAACCTATCGACCTCTCATTACGAGAATGTTGATATTGAAAAGGAGGCAATCTGCTCCACGCCTCCGATGACCAAACAATGTGCACTAATTGAGTCTAGAGCCATGAGATTCATAAAAGATCTCTTAGGTAAACTTAGAATTACTCTGGTGTTCTACATCAAGGGCATCAGTTGTAACTTAGGAGAGTGTCCTTCGCAGATCTTAGCAATCTGCCGAGAACATTCATGAGAGAAGTCACAATTTGTGATTATCAATGATTGAATGGAAATCCTGCCAGAACAACATCAAACAACTCTGACAGCAGGTCACTTCGGTAACTCCTTGTGGGTTACGCTTAGTGTTTGCTCCAAACGGTCTACAGTCGTGGGGTGATCTCCAGCGACTCACTGAATCGTGGGTGCACTTCGGTGTGTCCGTGTTATCCCTTTCGGGGGAATCCGATTCAGAACGGTCTGGGTTAGGATTTGAGAAAGTCTTCACACTATGCTGTTGATGATCTCAAGTCTGAGCCTGTAAGTACCGGTTGGTTCGTGCTGCTGTTGCTGCTGAGGAGCTGGAGTTCAACCATCAAGACTCCATCATGTTCATATATTGAAGAAATGTTCTCTCAAAGACTCAGTAACATCAAAAGTTCAACATATGATATAGTAAATTCATAAGTTCAAGCATCTCAACCTTTCTCATGTTTAAGATTGGAAAATGAGAACATGTTGCAGAAAACAAATCAAAGACATATGAGCATGATGGAGAAGACAAGAAGACGTTGGAGATTGGCAGATCGAGACAACATCATATCATCTTAGAACAAGAACAAAGAAACAAAGATTATGAAGACGTCGGAAGCCTAAGAAGCAAAGATGACGTCAAGCAACCAAGATGTTCAAGACTTAGGGGGAGATTGTTAGGAACATGTTTTATAAGTATTTCAAGTCTTGTACATTTCACTAATAGGTTGCTTAAAATAGGATCATATTTATGTACAAAGGCCACGATCCATTAAGTGGTCCATGGGCCTTGAAGCCCATACGATTTACACATCCAAACACACTAGCCTATGTTGCCCTAGATTGTTTCTATAAATAGGGAGCTAGTGTGTTCATTTCTTTTGTTGGTTTTCATGTATTATGCGCAAGCTTTGTCCTTGAATCATTCGACTATTGAAAGCCTTCCTTTACTTCTTATTCTCATCTTATTCTCTTTAGCTTATTAGCTTATTGTATTTTCTCTATTAGCGTAGCTTATAATATAATAGTAGTACGTAGTTACTTTGTTTTTACGTGTGTGTATTTGAGATATTAGTGACCTACAGGTATTATCTTAATATACACGGGACGCCTCTTTGTTGGGCTTGGTGGGCTTGGGACTCGTTTTGGACTTGAACTAATAATCTTAAAAAGACAAGGCTAGCTTAACTCTTAACCAATTAGCTTAACCAAGTCCCTAAGCCCACCATTAATCTCTAACAATCTATTACAAGCGTACAAGGTTTGAATAATATAAATGACCGTCATTTCCTATATAATATTAATGCAAAAAATCTCTCCCTAAGGGGTGGTCATTTATAAGTGAGGCTTCCTTAGTGCTTGAATCTTGAATCTTTGATACTTGCATCTTGAGTCTTTGAACTTGGATCTTTGATATTTTGCACTTATATCTTGATCTTGAATTGTGCTTGTAATAGACTTGATAGACTTATTTGTTCCGTTCATGTTTGTAATCTTTCGTCTTGCCTTCGATCAACATACTCATACTTCTTGTAAATTAAGCCTTTTAGATATTTAAACTTATTATTTTTCTCATATCTTTTCTTGACTCTGACTTGTTCTTGACTTTGGATTTGATGTAACTCATTTTCTTGATAACCTTTGTCTTAAACTTATTGAGGATTGATCACTTGAGTATGAGTATACGGAGCTTGAATATGTTGATGAGAATGGTATGTACGGTCTTCTTACAAGGGGACTTTCATCAGTACATGCACAAATAAATGTCGCTGATAATCACGTTACGCCAATCGATCATTGTTGATCTTTTCTTAGAGAATCATTCCACTATAATTTTTTTACTGATGAATGTATTGATTTCATTCACCTTGGTCAGGCAAATAAGCCATCTAAATCCCGTTAAGGACAATTGTATATACATTGGATAAATCCAAGTGTACACCTACGTCATCAGGAATCGATTCATGAAAGGAATCTCCTTGGTAGGTTTTCTCGCACGTACGTGTTTGAATATTGAGAACATTTGCAGCATAGTATGCTAATGCTTTTTGAATCTTCACACAGGCCATTCTTGAATAGGATGCCACAAGCACGTTTAGAACTATCCAGGTGAGCCGCTGGAGTAAACCGAATTATCACTCAACAACTGTAGACCGTTTGAAACATAAGTAACCACCATGAACACTAAGCTTAATCCATAAGGGATTAACAAAGTGATCCGCTTTCAGTGTGTTTTGATGTTGACACTGGCTGGGTTTCCATTCAATCATCGAAGATCAGAATTGCGATTGTACTATGAATGTTCTGGCAAGATTACTAATATCTGCTAAGGACTCTCAGGCACAACTTGTGTTCTTATTGTTGAACAACAATTGTATATTGAAATGTGTCGTACAAGATTTTATGTATGAATCTCTTATAGCTCTAGACTCGATAAGTGCATTTTGGTTTTAGTAAGCAGAGGCTGGAGAGGACTGCTACCTTTTCAATACCAACATATCTCAGAGTGAGAGGTCAATAATTTACGTGTTTGTCTCCTTGAGAAATGAAACTAGAACCTTTTGAGAGGAACTTGAGTAGCTAGGGAAGGGTTATGCAGCACGGATTTCACTAACCATCAAATTAAGGCTTATTTTGATGATGTTAGCATAACTTATCAAACATCCAATGTCCGAACACCGCAATGGAATAGATTAGTAGAAAGAAGAAATTGCACGTTGGTAGAAGATGCTCGTACGATGTTGATTTTCTTAAATGCACCATAGTTTCTATGCGCAGATGGAGTGAACATCGTGTGCTACATCCAAAACCTTTCTCATATGCATCCAAGATTTAACAAAACTCCTTATGAGCTCCTCAAAAAACGTAAACCAGATGTATTGCTTCTACATGTCTTTGGTGCTTTGTGTTGTCCGTTGAATGACTGAGAGGATCTACGGAAGCTCTAGGCAAAGGGTAATATTGGTATCTTCATTGGATATGCTAAAAATTTGAGAGCTTATAGAGCGTATAACCGGAAGACAAAGAAGATAATGAAGGCGATGAACATACAGTTTGATGAAATATCGGAATTGGCTTCAGAACAACTCATTTTGGAACACGGACTTAACCCGATGGCTTCTAAAGCACTCAGCTCAAGACTCACGCTCAAGCCAAAGTTTCTGAATGACTCATGTTAGAACCCACGCTAAAACCATTGACTTCTAACATATCAATTGAGCACTCGTGCCTTACCCTCCTCAATCAACAACATCAATCATTATTCCAAGAGAGTGTGACTTGCATATTCTGTTTAAGTAAATGTATGATGAGTACTTCATAAATAAACAACGTGATCCTCCCACAACAAATTTTGATGCACCTACAACTCCTTATCAACAGACACAAACTGCATCTACAACAATTGAACCCAAAACACCATTCCCGATAAAAAGAAATACATCGACAGAAACTCCAGATATTGCAAGCACCTCACATAATGTTGATAATGAGAAAATTACACCAGTTCAAGAACAAATAGCTCAAAATGGAGTTGATGTAGTGTTGGAAGAAGAAGTCTTTGTTAATCCGCTAGGCACACCACCATCGACAGAGTCAATCGAGTCATCTACAAGATACAGAGATCCTTCTAACATGCATACATGCTACCAAAAATACCCTTCAACTTAACAGTGGACAAAAAACCACACACTTGAACAAGTGCTCGGCGATCCCTCTAAACCCATGATGACATGAACCAAATTAGCCACTGATTCAGAGTTGTCCCTTTATGCACTAACTGTATGTATAAAAGGCCGAAAAACATTCATGGAGCTATGACTGAAAACAGTTGGATCGAGGCAATGCAGGAAGAGATCAACCAATTTGAAATACTAGGAGTATGGGAACTAGTTGACAGACCAACTAACAAACTGGTCATAGGTTTAAAGTGGATCTGGAAGAACAAATTTGACAAAGAAAATGTTGTCATACGAAACAAAGCTCGCCTTGTGGCAAAGGTTTACAAACAAGAGGAAGGAATAGATTTCGTGGAGTCATTCGCCCCAATTGCTAGCATAGAAACAGTAAGGATATTATTGGCATACACGGAACATAAGCCCTTCACCGTCTACGAAATGGACATGAAAACCACCTTACTGAACGGAACTATTAAAGAGGAAATGTACATAGGCTAACCAGAAGGATTTATCAATCCAGAACATCCTGATCGTGTCTACAGATTGAAGAAGCCCCTTTATGGCCTTAAACAAGCACCGAGGGTATCTATGACAAACTCTCAAGATTCCTTTTAGCCAACAATTTCACCAAATGTATCATTCAACCAACTTTATTTATTAGAAGATACAACGATGACATTTTGCTAGTTCAAATTTAAATGTATGACATAACATTTTGCTCAACAAATCCAAAATTTATAAGAAAATTTTGAAAATTAATGTCTAGAAAATTTCAAATGTTGATGATGGGACCATTAAAATTTTTCCTTGGACTACAAGTCCCTCAGTCCCTTTGTGGTATCTTCATTAATCAGTCAAAGTAAACAATGGGCATTTTGAAAACACATGGTATGAAAAATTGTGATAGCATTAGTACACCACTTACTACTACCATAAAGTTAGATAGAGACTTAATGGGAAACCTGTTGATCAAAGTAAACATAGAAGTACTATCGGGTCTCTCATGTATCTAACTACTAGCCGACCCGATATTATGTTTGTTGTTTGTTTATGTGCAGGATTTCAGGCAAGGCCTACCGAGTGTCACCTCAAAGAGGTTAAACGGATCTTTTGATATCTCAAAAGGACCATTCACTTGGTACTTTTGTATCCGAAGGACTCCATAATTGAACACATGGCTTTTTCAGATAAAGATCATGCAAGTTGCCAAGCCACAACAAGAAGCACATCCAACAGTATACAATTTTTTGAGTCTATTTTGACGAAATTATCCCTCGCAAGTATTTGAAAACATTAAATTAGCCTAAGTTTAGGATAGCTGATCACATCAGAGATCCAGCTCTTTCTCTGACAAAGTCAACACGTAAACCAAAGAGCAAAGTTTACCCTTGACTGAATGATCAACACAACTGAACATCATCAACTATCCAAAAGACTCATAGGTGAAACACCTTTGAGTGGATCTCAGAGAATTAGACTGAAAGACCATTGAAAGGAAGAACAGCGGTTTAAAGGGACTCACTGAGTGTTCACATATCTGAGGATAAACACCTCAGATATGTTGTGTAACTTCTCAGCTACAATAGTCATGTTTCGCATAGACAAAGTCTAGAACTGATTGAAAACTTTGTAACCTGATAACGGAGTTAGCTAAAACAAAGGGCAGAGAAGTGAAAAAAACCCCTAAGATCTCAAATACTGAAAAATGCCCTTAGGTCTCTAATAATGACTTATCATCTTAAGCCATGCAGATGAACTAGTTGCACTTATCAGATACACTCAAAGTATTTCTTCAACATACTTGCAAAGTGTATCCTTGGAGCTGACTGAAGTACTCAGCCACACTTAGGCAGGAGTAATTTGAGCTAAAGCAAAGCGGGAAAACCCTTGGGACAATAAGTATTCATCGAGAGCAGGGAAAGCAACTTGAAAGTACTAGAGATGTCAACACAATAAAGAAACCATAGACATACAAGTGCACATGTACCTTACTTCCAATTTGCTTCTAGTTTAGTTATTACTATTCTTGTAACTACTAACAGTGTATCCCCCTTTGTCTATAAAAAGGGAGGTTAGTAGTAGTGATAGGTAACATATTCCACCTCTAGAACACACTTCCTCTTCCAAGTGGGATCTTCCTCTTCATAACATGAAGAGAAGCATTTGTCATTACTAGAGAATTTATTCCACAACTATCTCTCATAAAAGCCTTCACCTTCAACCTCTAAAGTAAGACTATTACAGTCGCAATGTGCAAATGCGTATTATTAGTTGATCATGGTTAAGATCGTGTAACCATGTACATATCTATAATAAAAATAAGTTATTTTTATTTTCTCAAGATTTTGTTCATACAATTCATGGTGTTGCACAAATATATCGGACCAACAAGTGGTATCAGAGTGGGTGGATCACTCCAATGATCTAGATCCGTTCTTAAATGACTGCTAATAATACCAAGCCGTTCTCGAATGACGACTGATAACATTCGAACGCTGTCCTCACTAACTCCCCACCAAGAACACCCTCTTCATTACTGCCTCCACCATCACCTCTACACAAAATGAGCATCTACTACTCTTTTGGGAATCCAATGGTCTAAAATGCTTCTGCTCTAGCTCTTTTAAACCACACCTATAACTGATAATCCCTTGCAAGAATCTTCACTCAAAAGGATCTTACAAATCCATGTGTACTAGACACACAAGCTATAAGTGTGGAAATAGCTACCACTGGCGACTCACAAGTAGCAATCACCAGTTGGAGATCAAAGCATGAGACTATATGTGAAGAATCAAAGGCTGCTGATGATGAAGTATCAGGGGAAAGGACATGGATTTGTCTTTAGTCGAGGAAAATCAGATGCATCGGGAAGTGTTCGGTACACCAAACAATTCCTGGTCCTCGAGTAACCTCACGAAGAAGACATCAACAACAAAGATCTAGCTTATAAAGACTATCTTATAGATTTTTGTTGAAACCTCAGATGTGAGAAGAAGACATTATGCTCACTCACATCTGACTAAACTAGGCTATTCCAAAGGTTAACAATGAAAGACAGTTGACTAAAAGATAGTTGAACAAAAACAGCTGCTCAATCTGTCTTTCGAAAGGTACTTAGAGTAGCCTAGAAAATATAACCGCTGAATGCAAAAGACTTTCCTGTACTTGAATCTTTTCTTTTAAGCTTCTAAGAATGTTCTACTTCAGCAGCATCAGAGAGAGAACTTTGTAATTCTTAATGCTCTACTCTCTGATGCAAAAATAGGTATGAGTTGTAACTCAGGGATATCAATGCAGAAGTTGACCAAGGGTAAAAAGGCACTAGCAGCACAACTGAGACCTCAACCCAGGGCCACTGATACATAAGGGATTGAGGTGAATCAGAAGCAACAAAAATTTCAGAGGAAGAGTGATAGATAGATACCACTATCATTTGTATTTAAATGTAAAGTTGAAAAATAGTATACTAGTCACTACTAGCAACTGCACACTCCAACACATACCCTTTCTCTGAAGCAACTTCCTCAAGACGGATTCCTAAAATCTCCCAGACCCCTAAAGACCTAGTAAAAACTAATAGAATCATACCTCAAAACCTGGTCCTTCAGTTGGTCTCTGATCAAAGATCAAAAGGACACAACCCTAATATGGAAGGTCAGGTTCCAATCAAGAGAAGAGCCTGGCATCCTTTTCAAGGAGAAGCTCCAAGACTTGAGAGTCTCAAACCCAGGACAGAGCTTAAGGATAACGCCAATGATAAGGATTTATTTGGTACATTTTTAAGGGGTCATTTAAGGCCAAAACTGTATGAATATTATCATATATAAACCTACATCGTTTCTTTTTGCATTTTTCGTACTTGGGACATAACATCTGGAAATCGGCATGTTTTGGGCTTAAATCCATAAGAAAGGTGAAGAAAATGACCAAGTCTCAAAGTCTATCAGGAAAGGGGTCCAGAAGCCATCACACTCTGCTAAGTGACCCCGTCACTTGTTACTGAAGATGGATTTTTGGTGGATGATTAACAAGTGATGCCTCAGAAAAATCTGAAGACACTACAACCTAACGGCGCCAGGTGTATTTTGAAGACCAGAGTTACGTACAAAGTTAACAAGAGATGGCCCAGAACATTTACAAAGGGACGGCGTCAAGACATTCATGACTGTCAAACCCCCAAATATCTGATTTGCAGCGGAATGGAACACTTGGGGGCATGACTGTCATTGCATCACAGTTACGATTATATTGAACGACCTAAAGTGCCAATTTAAAAATACATCGTTTGATTATATAAAACATTCAGAGTTTACAAAAGCTAGGTCCCAAAAGATGAATCATGTTTGCGGAAATAAGTTTGTTACAAATCAAACGATAATTAAGTGCATAAAATACAAGTGAGACGCGTCGTCACCGCGACTCCAAAATATGTCCACATGCATGCCATGATGCGAGTACCTTAATTACCTGAAAATACATTGCTAAAAATGGTCAACAATAATGTTGGTGAGAATCATAGGTTTATGTAAATGATAAGTCTCTACGGTAACCACAAGTATAAAGTGAAATGACATAAATGCCACATAAAAATAATACATTAGCTCTTAAGCTCATGACCCCGAAGCTAGACTGAAATGAATGCCCCAAACTGAGTGTTTTACCAGACACTCTGATAGGATACAAATGAAATGCGTTCGTATGACTAGTTGGCGCTACCAACCCGAACGGAGGCGTCACCCTCAATAGATCTATTCACTCACTCTCGCTTACATCCGTAATTAACGGTTCATGATAAATAAAAGGGGACTTTAATCTGGGCAATGATGTAACTTAAGCAATGTAAATGAATTTGATACTTTGGTCCGTATGAAAAATGGTGCAATGTATTCTCCCCCGCAAGTTTAGAAATGAAAATATAAATTGAAAACGGGGCTATGAAAACTCACCTGATGCAATAGTAATGATGACAAAAGTGGATACACTGAAATGAGGCACGATCTCTAACCGCAACCTAATATGAATGATATGATCTAATGTAAGTCATGAATTGATGCTACACATGCAAATACGTATGTTATCGATACCACTCGTGAATTTTGGAAATAACGTTTATCGTTGAAAAATATATTTTTGACGTCTTGTTAAGTCATAAAACCTTTTACGTGTATATATGTTGTAACGATATCCTACGATAGTCGTTTGGTGAATTATTGGAAAAATAGAGTCTTACGTCGTAATTTAATATTTTTCAACCACTATTAGAAAATGACTAAGTAGCTTCGCAAGGCTAGTCGTAATTTGATGAATATTGGGTGTTAGGAAACGATCTTCGTGCTTTTAGAAAGCTTGTAACAATATCTTAAATTCGTATCATCCAACTTTTGTCCATACGTGTCCCGATCATAAAGAAAAATAATGGTTAAGTTAGTTAGTCGGCTAAATTGACTGTTTTTGTGCAGTTTTCGGGTATGTTTGAAAGGTCGTATCTTACTCGTTATAAGTCCGGTTGACGTACGGCTGGTCAATTTGGAAAATAGGCCGGGAGTACTTGATTTCACTTCAAAGGGTTAAGGTCTCAAACTGTCTCGATCAATGAGAAAAATGGCTCTCAACATGGCTACTCGCAAAAACAGTTTACACTTAGAAATATTTTTAACAAAAGCTGATAGAAATTGTGTTGTGAATGTCGAGTTTCAAACACTTGTATCTCGGTCGTTATAAGCTCGTTTTCTACGTTCTTTATATCCTCGGCTTCGTCTTACAGCTAACTAATAGATTTTTGATATGTCGATGCCTCTAGATTGCGTTCAACGCCTCGTTTTACCCATGGAAAATCGTGCAACAGCACACTATTTTTCAGAAAATAGTTTTCGTCGTCAAACTTAGAATTAACGTATCTTTTTCGTCGTAAGCTCGTTTTTGCTCATTCCAGCGGCCACGGTTTCGTTTTTAAGTTTATTTTCTAAATATGTAAACCAAAATAACCCATGGTCTACTGATTTTTCCAGAAATTGCAAAAATGGACAGCACCTTGTTTAAATCTTGTAAAAATCAATTTTTCTAGTTCAAGACTTGTATATATCCCTTCCAATCAACACCAAAACTATTCTAAGCCTACCATACACCTTCTTAGGGTGTCATGGGTTCCTAATCTTCACCAAAAATGGTGGATCTCATAAGATTACTCATAAAATTCATTAAACTCATTTTAGTGAGAAAATAAATGTTAAGTGGTATATAACATATGTATATTTGCATGATTTGCTACTAGAACATCAAAATAGATTAAATGAAAGTATGAAAGAGTAGAAAATTTATTTAGAACTTACTTGAGTGATGAAGGAGTTTTTTGTTGAAAAATACTTAATTATCCTTGAGGTTTATATTTCAAAACCTTAACTAGGGCACTAATAGAACTTGAAATACTTGATCTTGAAATTTTTGATGAACTTTTCTTCTTGTTTCTTGCCTTGGCCGAACCTCAAAATGAATGGGGAAGAAGAGAGAATTTTGCTAGCTAAATCTTGGTTACTTGCATGTATGTGTGAATTATGTAAGATATATATTTAGTTAGTGAAATATTTGGTCAAAGTCAAGAGACTAATGATGGCTAGGGGGGGGGGGGCATGGGGAAACAAACAAGGGGAAGGAGGGAGGTGATTTGCGTGCTAATAAATTTTCTTGTCCCATGGTGTGATTAATAGCTAGAGTTGATGTGTTCAGGTTAGATTTAGGTAAGATATTGTGTTACCGGGTATTGAGTTAGCTAGAAATAAATTTTGACGGAACAAAATCAAGTATGACGAAGTTGTAAAAATTATAAAATCACATTTCTTGCAAGAATCGGGTGTTCAAATAGTTATCGTGTTGAAATTTCGTAAACCGTCGTAGTTATAAGCTTTTAACGGTATATATAGTAAATGATTTCAAATCATCGGGTAAACTAATAATATAATTTTTATATCATTATAATGATTGTGAAAATATATTAGGACCATAGTCTGGAGTGTCGGGTATATTATTCGTAGTAAATGACTGAGTGGTAGCGTTTATTTAATAAATAAACACACGTTAATTGAAATCATGCAAACCCATGAATGTCTTAACATGCAGATGATGTTACTGATGATATATAGACTACTCTAGTCTATATGATGTGTCCTAGTGATGATCCATGAATACGCAGCTAAACACTTAAGGTTACGCGAATTTTGAATACCTGTAAACCTAGTTTACGAAATGATGAACGATAACCATGAATAGTTATTTCCTTCCAGGAATGAATAGTGTTTCATGAATAGTAAATTTTTTGAAAATATCTCAAAGTCGCAAACTGACTTCAAAAATGATGAATAGTGAAATGATGAATAGTGAAATGGTGAATAGTAACCCGTGAATAGTAAATTTCAAAGTTTGGAAAATGACCTGGAATTACGATTTGTCACAGTCTTCCACCCTAAAAGGAATTCAGTCCCTGAATTCAGTTAGTGTTGGTCTTTGGAGTGGATTCGGTGAAAAGATGTGGATATTTGAGACGCATCTGGTCTTCCCGCTCCCAAGTAAACTCGGGACCTCTTCGAGAATTCCAGCGAACTTTCACGATAGGAATTCGACTCTGCTTCAACTGTTTGACCTCCCGGTCCATGATTTCTGCTGGTTCCTCCACGAAATTGAGCTTATCGTCGAGTTGAATTTCTTCTAATGGAATTACGAGGGATTCGTCTGAAAGACACTTTTTGAGGTTCGAAACATGAAATGTGTTATGTACGCTGCTGAGCTCTGACGGAAGCTCAAGTCTGTATGCCACTGGACCAATTCTTTCCAGAATCTTAAATGGTCCAATGTACCTCGGGTTCAATTTCCCGCGCTTTCTGAATCGTATCACGCCCTTCCAAGGCGAGACCTTCAACATAACTCTGTCGCCAACTTGGAATTCTAATGGTTTGCGTCTAACGTCAGCATAACTTTTCTGTCGGCTTCTGGCTGTTCTGAGTCTTTCTCGGATCTGAATTATCTTTTCTGTTGTTTCGCGAACCATTTCTGGACCAGTGAGTTGTGCTTCACCAACTTCGGCCCAAAAAACAGGGGACCGACACTTTCGACCATAGAGTGCCTCGAATGGTGCTGCTTTTATGCTGGTGTGATAACTATTGTTGTAAGAGAACTCGATCAATGGCAAATGGTTAGCCCAACCATTTCTAATGTGTTAATACAAATATCGTCCTAAAAACGTTATTTATATTTTACGATCTTTACTTAGTTTTGTTAATGAAAATTACAAAGTATATCCTTTAGCAAATTATAAATGCTAGCTAAAGTCTCTTTAAAACACATTTTACATTTCACAAGTTTACTTAGAATTACATTTTACACATCTACTAGTTTATTTCCTTAAAAGGAAACTTTATTTTTAAAATGATACAATGACATCATGGCATGCATCATACATAATATCTTGGCTAGATCTACAAGCAAGATAGTTGACTTTGGAAGATTTTGATATGACATGACAAAGGTGTGGAGGATACAGCTGGATTTGGAAAGATTTCCAAAACTCTTAGCTGTCATTTTGCTGACAAGGTGGCGGAACCAATCGACATAAAGGACGGATCCCTTTTATGGGATCCGCCGGATCCGCCGGCTGTTCACCAGCTTGCCTATAAATAGCAAGCTGATCATTTGGACACACCATCACTCATATAGCCTAACATTCATACTCATTCATTTACATATCATCTACCATTTATCATTCATTCATTTCATTGATCTTTCCTTTTGTAGCAAAGGAGAATAAGCATCAAGGTTCAACACAGAAGTGTAAAACCTTTAGCATAAGTTACTGTGTGATATAGTTGTAGTTCACACATCATTATTTGTATCATTTATCTCAGTGAGTGTGGTTAGTGTTTTAGTCCTCAAAACACAAAGAGTGTAGGGAGTGGTTGTACCCTTGTGAAAGAACCAAACGGGAGTGGTTGTACCCTTGTAAAGAACTCGACATCTAGCTTAGTGTCGGTAATTGTATAGGCGACGTTAGGTTGGTTCTACCTTGAAATAGAACCCGGTGTTTAGCTTAGTACCGGAAAAGGAAGTAAGCGACGTGTAAAGGTTTTCTCCACCTAAAAGAGAGTTTGTTTCTTAGTGAAGGATAACTCTCGAGTTAGAGGCTCGAGGAGTGGATTAGGGCAAGGAAGAGAGTCCTTGTAGCCGAACCACTATAAACATCCGTGTTGTGTGGCTTGATCTTTCCTCTCTTTACTTTTCATTTATATATTGTGTAAATATTTGTTTGTGCTTGTTTCCTTTGAAATAACATAAAGTAACAAAGTGAATTAATTTTAAAATGGTAAAACTATTCAACCCCCTTCTAGTTTTCCATAATTGGCATCAAGAGCTACATTACTTAAGATTCTTAAAATATATTGTATTTTAAAACTTAAAACGATCCATGGATTTTGAAAACTTTAAAGAAGGGCAATCTATGGAAAGACCACCTCTGTTCGAACCAAATTGTTTTATTTATTGGAAAAATCGCTTTGTGACTTATGTGAAGTCAAAGGATATAGATCTATGGTTTATAATTGTTGAGGGTGATTACACGGCCATAAGTAATGATATTTCGGGTTGTCGGGATGTAGAAACTTCTCTTACTCGTCACAGTGATGAGCAAAAGAAGTTGATTGCCAAAAATAATGAAGCCAAAATGATGCTTTACAATGCTTTACCTAAGAAAGAATATGAAAGAGTTTTTATGTGTAAAACGGCTAAAGATATTTGGCAATCTCTAATTGTCACTCATCAAGGAAACTCACAAGTCAAAGATAACAAAATTGATCTTCTTGTTTAACAATATGAACAATTTGTTATCTCTGAATATGAGACCATTGATAGTGCGTTTGCTAGATTTAATACTATTATTACATCACTTAAAGCACTTGACGAATCTTTTTCTAGTAAGAATTTTGTCAGGAAATTTCTAAGAGCACTCCACCCAAAGTGGAGAGCAAAAGTGACAGCTATTAAAGAATCCAAGGATCTTTCAAGCATGACACAAGATGAGCTCATAGGAAATCTCAAAGTTTACGAAATGGTGATGGAAAACGATTCAGAAATAATTAAAGGCAAGAAGGAGAAAATGAAGTCCATTGCTTTGAAAGCTAAAGCTGAGTCAAGTGATGATGAAGAGTCTTGTTCTAGTAGCGAAGACAAAGAATATGCCGTGGCCGTAAGAGATTTCAAGAAATTCTTCAGGAGATGAGGAAAGTTCGTAAGACCACCTCGTGAAGAAAAGAAATCCCTCCGTAAAGACCGTGATGATAGAAAAGGCAAGTTAGAAAGGAAGTGCTATAGGTGTGGAGATTCTGGTCACTTTATAGGTGATTGTCCAAAGCCTCCAAAGAACAAGTCTCAAAAAGCATTTGTTAGTGGAGCTTGGAGTGATAGTGAAGGAGATGATGATGAGCATAAGAACAACGAAGTTGCCCTTATGGCTCATGACACAGAAGAGGTACATTCTGACTCATACTCCTCTATTGATGATGAAACCTTAGAAGTAGAATATAACAAACTATGTGATATAACTTTAAAAATCATCAACAAAAACAAATTCCTGAAAACTAAAACAACACTTTTAGAAAATGAAGTGTATTGGCTTAAAGAAAAAGAGATACGAATGGAAAAAGGCAAAAATAGTAAAGATACATGTGTCTCTTGTCAAGAACTAAAATTAGAATTAGATGCACTAAAAACCACACAGGAAGATCTCATTAAGCAAAACTCTAAGTTTAAAAAGTTTGATAAAAACATAAGTTGTGCAGATGAGATAATGAAGATGCAAAAACTTCCTCATGATAAAACCGGACTAGGTTTTATGAAACAAGGAACCTTAGGTGACTTTAAGAAACAAACTGTGAATGAAAAAGAAACTGTTTCAACTATGTCAGAAGCCCACGGATCCGACGGATCCAAAGTTTTGGATCCGCCAGTTGTACCCAAGGGATCCGCGGGTACAGAAGTTGAACAGAAGGATCTCAAAATGAACCGTACTGAATTTGTTAAGGTCACTAGAAAACCTAGCACTAGTATAACTAACAACAAGCTAAAACCAGCTATTTTTGTAGGAAGATGTCAAGCTAGGAATGAGTATAGAGTTAAAACAACTCAACAGAGACCTCAGACTAGGTTTTCCAAACACCCCTTTCCTAAGAGTAATGTTAACTCACAACATCATTATCAAAATAATTGGAACCAAAATATGCCTAGAAACTTCCAAGGTCCCAATTACATGTCATGGAACAACTATCCTCCATTTGCTTACATAAACCATGATAATGTTATGTTTAACCCAAACGGACCCATGAGATATTGGGGACCAAACGCTTGAGTCTTTCTTGAACTTTGGTATGCTTAAAGGTTGATCTAGAACCTGATGAGTGGATCAAAGATAGTGGGTGTTCAAGACATATGACGGGAAACAAAAGCCTTTTCTCAACTTACCAAGTGTACGACGGAGGTAATGTCACATTCGGTAGCAAACTTAAAAGCAAAATCATTGGAAAAGGTACGATCTCTCATGACTCTCTCTCTATTGACGATGTTGCTCATGTAGATAATTTAGGATTTTACTTGCTTAGTATAAGTCAATTATGTCACAAAAAGTCTAACGTCCTTTTCAGTGAAAATGGAAGTAAAATACTTAAAGATGGCATAACCGTAGGAAAAGGTGTTTTAAAGAATAACGTATATGTTATGAAATTTGATAAAACACCTAAAGACAAGCTTTGTCTTACCTCTTTGGACGAAAACTCAACTCTATGGCATCGACGTTTAGGTCATGCCAATATGAGGCTAATTCAATCCTTATCATCTAAGGAACTCGTTAGGAACCTACCCAAGTTGAGATATGACCAACACTGATGAGTGTGCTTGTTATGCTCTAATTTTTATACCCACGGTATGTCGTTGTGGTTTTAGCAGTATTCAAGTTTTAAATTTATATTTAGCCGACTTATCAATAACACACACTTTAACGAGCAGTGTACCCGGTCAGTATGAATATAATGGTAAGTAGAGTGTCGATCACTAAGAGTGGAACATATTATCTAGTTATTCTAATCAGTATTTTAATATCTTAAGTTAGCTATACAACTAATCTAACGCAAGGGGGTTTCAGCCTGAGAGACTGGCACGGTTTGGTTATGATTAAATATAAACTAAACTAATAGGCACGAATCAGCGATTAGCACATACGTACACAGATAAATACTTGAGACAATAAGAAGACCTGTCCTGATAATTAAGTAGCTTGTCACTTGTTTTATTGCTAGTTTTATATGAAGTGTATGTAATTAACCCTTTTTTGTTGGCTCTAATCTTATCGGCGAGTAAACCCTTAATGATTACTTATGTCTATCCTACTTACCCTTTCTTCCTACTTTTCTATAGACGATAGAATGCATAGGCGATCAAATAAATAGGCGAGGACAGAGGCATGGCGACCCAAGCAATGCTCAGCTAGACACAGAGGTTATCAATGCACTAATAAAAGTCACCAAAGACATCAACATATAAACTTTAATTAATGGGAAAGCAATTTTAAGGGGTGCCCATGGTTTTCCGTAGTCACATGGAATCGGCCCATCAATCCTGATGAATTAAAGTGTACTAATACAATAAAACAAAACTACTTAATGAATTGAATACATGCAGGACCTTCTTACAGCTCTTGTACATTTCAGTAGACTCTTAACATCTTGCTTGTTTTGCTCCATAATTAGTCCAAAATCGCCAAGTTTCACATAATACTTGTTTTTACCTGAGAATTACAAAAGTAAACATTAACGTATCAATTCTCATAGATAATATAATAAAACAAGTCAAATAAATAGGATAAATGATGATAATAAAATGTACTTATTTGAGTTCATCAAATATCCCCCCACTTGAACTTTACTTGTCCCCAAGTAAACCTTAGAATTAATCTTATGAAAATGTATCCTAAAAGATATTAGGATTTATTTTTATATTTAAGCATGTATTCGTTTTATCATAATCACACAACCAAACACTTAACGAATTAGAAATAAAATAAAATATTTTGATAAAAGCAAATCTAATCGTTTAACTGTCCAGTCGTGACGAATATTCTATCATAAGCTTGGCAAGTATACGCATCTCCCCCACTAAAGCCAAGGAATAACAAGTCTAAAGCGGTAAAAAGGGTTTGTAGGTTAAGGGTTAATAATTCTTCTTAATCTCTATCGATCTCAAATTCCAGAAAAGGCGACAAAATCACAAATACATGATCGAATCCACGAACACGATATTTGCAATTGCTCAAACCCTTAACTCGAATAGGCTAAAGATAGGACCAAGTAATCTTTACCAATAATATTATATCAAAAAGGTCGACAAAATCATAAATACATAGCCGAATCCACGACTACGATACTTAAGATTGCTCAAATCCCTAATCTCAATAAATCAAAGGTTTGGATAAAGAATAATATAGGGTATGGATAATATTTGGGATACAAATTGGTGTAAAATGAAAAATAAACAAAACAGATAAATTAAAATCCTAATGTGGTAAATTGCTATCCCAACCATCCCATGAATAAGACTCATATCATTGAATAACTCACGCTTTAACACTTGAAACACACGCTTTAGGTAGACACGAATTATACTCAACAAGATCTCAATCAAAGAATAACCTTAGTTGGCGTTCCCATAACGGCCAACTCCCATTCAATCCATAAATATAATATACAACAAATAGTGGTGATATCGACCACTTAATACAAAATTTTACATAAGTTGGTTAAAATAAACTTCCAACTTTTCTTTCTTTTTCTTTTCTCATATTTTCGATTTTTTTTTTTTTTTTTTTTTTTTTTTTTTTTTTTTTTTTTTTTTTTTAACTTGAAACATAAACATAGATGTGTAAAATTTCACCACATCACTATAACGATAACTCTGGATAATCTTTCCATACTTTTCATGACTTCAGAAATAATGGTAATAGTGAAAGTAGTAAACACACGAAAAACAAGACTCAAAGATATACAATATTTACTTTCCCTCCAATTGCATTGTGCAATTTCCCGACCTAACCATAGATAATGAATTACGCACGCGAACACAAGTAATGTAAGGAAACACACTTTGCCTAAAGCAATTAACCAACCACGGATTTTAATCTACAGGGTAGGCTAAGGTGTAAGGGTGTAACGAAACATTATAACAAGTGTGTAAGAAACGAAAGAAATGGCTCTGAGTGTTTTTCTAGGTGTATCTTACTCTAAAAGTGAGAGTAACAAAAGGTTTATACGGGGGTTAACTAACCAGTGTAGTTAGTTAATATCACATAACATATAAAGGCTATTTGGGTGTAATCCTAGAAATTTACCAATTTAGACAAGTCATTCCAATTATATCAATAATACTCATTATGGTGGTCTCGAATAATATACAAGCCAAGTTCTAAAGTTTACAAGTCACCGGCACACTCATAGATTTGTGAATTTTTGAAAAGTTCACAATTTTTAAAAATAACGTCATGTGTGCAGCAATGTAATTTAGACTTTAAACAAAAACATGCTAAAAATTTTTAATTTTGATATATTAAGCGCATTTTAAGCATATTTTGAAAAAGTTTAGGACAAGTAAGTGTTCTAATTCTCCAATCCCCCCACTTAAGTTAAACAACGTCCTCGTTGTTTGTATCAAAGGTTAAAAACTGGAAAATAAAAGAATTAGAACAGAAAAACTCCCCTGAGATTTGCTCGGTATGATCCTCCATTTGTATAAGAGCAAAAATCAACTTTCTTGTGGATGAGAACGTTTAAGCTTCATATTTGATGTATCCACAGGAAATGCAGGAATCTATAATACCATCAAGACTTTAACACACCTGAGTTAAGAAGGTTCAAACTTGCATAATACATTAGTAGTTAGCAAAAATAAAACTTAAAAATTAAACTTAAAATCATCAGGTCAGTCGATACGCCGTATCGAGCCTGGAATAAATACGAATCAGAATAGAAGATGCGTCGCATCCTTAACCAGGGATGCGCCGCATTAAAATACTGACAGAAAGTTTTAAAGTCAAAAATAAAAATGCAGAAAATAAAGTAAGATATGACCAGTGCAGGAGATGCGTCGCATCTAAGGATTGAGATGCGCCGTATCTTCTGCGGGCCTGACTGACTCGACACAGAACAGAATAGTAAAAAATTTTCCGGGTTGTCTCCCGGTCAGCACTTGTCTTTATTCCAGAGTCTTCAAGTTAGACTCACGTTCAGCTCTTTATTTAGATCTATTGATCCCCACATGTCCGTGCACGATGTAGTTGCGAATTACTTCGTCACGAACATATTTCGGCCCCAATTCAAGTACACCTTTGTAGAATCCTTTCATCTTTTGGTACGGATACTCGATCCCTTTCTCAGCGTCATTTTCATCTACAAAAAGAAATGGTGTAAATTTGTAACAAAATTTGTTAGGGGCATGTTTAAACCTTGGGTGAGCACGAGGCATCATGTAAGTGATAACGTTGCTTCCACTTTTAAAGGTGATCTTCCCTTCAAATCTTTTAGCGTTAATTTCGACCTCCCGACAAAATGGTTTCCCAACGATCACGTCACCCATCTCAACATCACGATAAGCATCCATGTTTTCCACCACGGTGAAATCTGTAACAATAGTTAAATTCCCAACAAAAATAGGTACATTCATGAACACTCCAACTACGTTTTTCCCTCTATACTCAATTTTGTTTTTCATTATAGAATTATAGAAATCTTTTGACATTACATTAATTGGTAAAATAGGGAAAAAGTTGGCACTAACCTGTTTAAATCCTATCATGCAAGGAAATTGTAAATTATAAGCACAATCTACATGGATCTTTCTACCGTAATCACAGAAACTAGGATATCCTTCAAATTCATCATAATTCTTAGTGTTGATCATATTGATTCTAGGTATATCCATAATTTCTCCTTCTTCAATTTCGGGTTCTAAATCCTCCATAAATTGATCATTGATTCCTAATGGTAAATTAAGATCATTTAATTCAATGTAGTCTCCACTATAGGTCTCAAGTGATTCATTATTTATCAAGGTTTCTCCCATAAACCTAGCTTCTAGATCGAGGTCCATACTTTCTCTTAATCCTAGCACATAGACTCCTCCAATTATGCTTTTAGCACGATCTTGGCACTTATAGACTAGTTTATTATTCCCTACCTTTAATGAGATTTTTCTCTTAAACACATCAATCTTAGCATGGGCGGTAGACAAGAAAGGTCTTCCAAGGATTAAAGGAATCTTAACATCCTCGGGCATATCTAATATAACAAAGTCTACAGGGAAAACAAACTTCTCAATCTTAACTAGTACATTTTTAGCAATCCCTTCAGGTCGTTTTACCGTTTTATCAGCCAATTCAATAAGCAACTTAGTTGGTGCTAATTTTCCTAGTCCTAGGGTAGTGAATGTCTTAAGGGGCATTACACTAACGCTAGCTCCTAAGTCAGCTAACACATTATTGAAAGATATATCATTAATTGAACAAGGTAAAGTAAAACTTCCTGGGTCCTTTTCTTTATGAGGCAAGGCATGTAAGTCGGTTGCAGAGCTCTTTTCTTTCATTGTAGCCTTGATCTCTTCTTCAATCTTTTTCTTTTTTTTGAGTAGCCTCCTTAAACTGATTGAAAAATTAAAGAAAAATTCGGGCTTTGCAGCATCATTACCATTCATCGATCTTCTAGGTATGTTAGGTGTGACTTCTTCAGTGGTGCTTATGGCCTTGACATGATCTCTTGGGTTTGTTTTAGTTGAGCTAGGTAAACTTCCGTATCCCCTTTCTTGAAGAACTTTGCTCATTTGTCCAACTTGTTGTTCCAATGCTTTGATCGAAGCTCCTTGATTTCTTGTAATAGTATCCGTTGAAGCTCGGATTTCTTTGATCATAGCATTATTCTCTTCATGTCTTTTAGCAGCATCGGCCATAATTTGCTTTAAAGTGTCATCTAAAGTCTGCCTCCTTTCTTGATATGTGGGATTAAAGTTGTTCTTTTGATAGTATCCCGGAGTAGCTTCCCTAAATCTTTCTGAAGGTCGGAATGGTTGTCCAAATTGTGTGTAATATGCTTCTTCAAAAGTCTCACTTTCATTCTTATTAGGGCAATCTTTAGTGTAGTGAGGTCCTTCGCATTTTTCACATCCAACTTGGGCAGCATACACTTTTTCATCACGCTTCTTCATCTCTCTACTAATTTTATCCAATTGAGCTTGAATTGCAGCAAACCCGTCAAAATTAGTGCTGCTCTTAGATCTAGTAGAGTTTCCATCGTGCCATTTTTGAGAATGATCAGCAGCTTCTTGGATAGCTTTTCTAGCATTGGCTGCACTCATTTGAGGCACAGCTCCCTTAGCATCCAAAATTTGTCTAGTAGGCACGTCCAATCCTTGATAGAACAATATTATCTCCTGCATTTCACTTAGATAATGTTGAGGGCATTTCATCAATAGGTCTTTAAATCGTTCTCAAGCTTGATAAAGAGTTTCATCAGGCTCTTGCTTGAAACTGTTGATAGCCTCCATCTTTTTAGCGGTTTTAGCAGGTGGACAATATCTTTTCTGGAATTTGCTCTTCAAATCTTCCCATGTTGTGATTGAACTAGCAGGTTCATTCCTTAGCCACTTATTAGCAGCTCCTTTAAGCGAGATTGGAAAGATCCTTAGCATAAGTTGATCGTCAGTGACTCCTTCTGTAGTAAACAAATCTGCAATCTCGAGGACTTTTTCAACATGTTCATTAGCATCTTCATGTTCTGATCCACTGAAAGCATTTTCTCTTAGCTCCTTGAGAAACTGACCCTTCAACTCAAACTTTGACTTTTCATCAAACTTTGGTCTAGCAACTCCTGAAGTGTAATCAGCACGGGTTTTGTTCATGTATTCCTCCATAGTAGTGTTTTCCGCCATTGCTTCTGTTTCTTCTTCCTCTTTCTCTTCAGAAAAATAATCAAGCTCGAATGCACTTGAGATATCAAAGCTTTTTGTGTTGAAAAGCCTTTTAAGTGAATGAAAGGCTCGTTCAGGATCTTCGAAAGGTGTAATCAAGTTCTTAGTTGAACTCCTGGTCATGCACTTCCTGAAACTATCACAAAAGCATCAGTAGGGTATGTTCAAGAAAGTAATATATCAGAAAATCAACAACGAAAACGGAATACGAAAAATTAAAGTTACTGATATCTGCAGATGATGCGCCGTATCCAGAAAGTTGGATACGCCGTATCTTATAATCGTTAAAATTTAATCAGACTTTTATTCAGAAAATAGATACGCCGCTTATAATCTAGAATGCGCCGTATCAGTTAAATTATCAAAAATCAATTATATTTATCAAAATTGAATGCGTCGTATTAACAAAAGTTAATGCGCCGTATTTTCGTTACGTTTCAAAATACAAGATTTTTGATTCAGAAGATGCGCCGTATCGATAAAAATCGATGCGTCGTATCTGTTTAATAATTCGAAAACTGTTTTTAATTTAAATAATAGATACGCCGTATCTGCAAAAACAGATGCGTCGTATAGCGTTATCGTTTAGAAAAATTTCTTATTAAAAACAGAATACGCCGTATCTTGGGGAAAGATGCGCCATACTCGAATTTATTAAACGCGTTGTATTTTATAAAAATTAAACGCAATACGCCGTATCTGTGAAAACAGATGCGCCGTATCGTTTGAATTAGCACAGTACAACGATAGCAGTATGCAGAAAAACAGAAAAAAATAAAAACAAAAATAAAAACAAGCAAAAAGAAACAAAAATTAAAACACACAAAAACAGAAAATATGCAAATAATACAATGAATGCAAATTAACTAATATACAACGGAGTTAGTGGTTAGAATTAAAAAAATTAAAACCTAATTAAAATACTAATCAAATTAACAGATAATAACAATTCACTCCCCGGCAACGGCGCCAAAAACTTGATGCGTGTGCTTGTTATGCTCTAATTTTTATACCCACGGTATGTCGTTGTGGTTTTAGCAGTATTCAAGTTTTAAATTTATATTTAGCCGACTTATCAATAACACACACTTTAACGAGCAGTGTACCCGGTCAGTATGAATATAATGGTAAGTAGAGTGTCGATCACTAAGAGTGGAACATATTATCTAGTTATTCTAATCAGTATTTTAATATCTTAAGTTAGCTATACAACTAATCTAACGCAAGGGGGTTTCAGCCTGAGAGACTGGCACGGTTTGGTTATGATTAAATATAAACTAAACTAATAGGCACGAATCAGCGATTAGCACACACGTACACAGATAAATACTTGAGACAATAAGAAGACCTGTCCTGATAATTAAGTAGCTTGTCACTTGTTTTATTGCTAGTTTTATATGAAGTGTATGTAATTAACCCTTTCTCGTTGGCTCTAATCTTATCGGCGAGTAAACCCTTAATGATTACTTATGTCTATCCTACTTACCCTTTCTTCCTACTTTTCTATAGACGATAGAATGCATAGGCGATAAAATAAATAGGCGAGGACAGAGGCATGGCGACCCGATCAATGCTCAGCTAGACACAGAGGTTATCAATGCACTAATAATAGTCACCAAAGACATCAACATATAAACATTAATTAATGGGAAAGCAATTTTAAGGGGTGCCCATGGTTTTCCGTAGTCACATGGAATCGGCCCATCAATCCTGATGAATTAAAGTGTACTAATACAATAAAACAAAACTACTTAATGAATTGAATACATGCAGGACCTTCTTACAGCTCTTGTATCTTCGTTTAGGGTGTGTCTTGTGCTGCTACTTCGTCTGAATTCGGCCTAGGGTTTCTTCTGTCTCGTACTTTGTATATTGCACGAACCCCTAAATTCGTCTGACTTTGGGGTATTTATAGTTTTTGTCTGAGGGTTAGATGCGGCGCATTGAATAAGTAGATGCGGCGCATTGACTTAACTTCGCGTGGGGTCCAAGATTAATATATTCAGGAATATTCGTACACCGCCAGAAGATGCGGCGTAACTCCATTCTTGTATGCGGCGCATGTCCTTTGCCGTCTTGGATTATAACTTGTGAAATCTTGATAGTGATGCGCCGTATATAATAAGTAGGATGCGGCGTATCTGGAGCAGAATGGTCTTGATCTTGTACATTTCAGTAGACTCTTAACTTCTTGCTTGTTTTGCTCCATAATTAGTCCAAAATCGCCAAGTTTCACATAGTACTTGTTTTTACCTGAGAATTACAAAAGTAAACATTAACGTATCAATTCTCACAGATAATATAATAAAACAAGTCAAATAAATAGGATAAATGATGGTAATAAAATGTACTTATTTGAGTTCATCAATGACCAACACTTTTGTGATGCTTGCAAAATTGGGAAACAAGTGCATAATAGCCATAAGGCTAAAAACATGGTATCTACATCTAGGTGTCTAGAATTGTTGCATATGGATTTGTTTGACTCGTTGGCTATACAAAGTTATGGAGGAAATTTTTACACATTAGTTATAGTAGATGATTACTCTAGATATACGTGGTCTAAATTTTTGAAAACCAAAAATGAGGCCTTTGATAAATTTGAAATTTTAAGCAAGAAAATTCAAAATCAAATAGGAAGTAACATAGTATCTATTAGAACCGACCATGGTCGAGAATTTGACAACGAAATCCAATTCGGAACTTTTTTTGATAATAATGGAATAACACATAATTTCTCGGCTCCCCAAACTCCACAATCTAATGGTGTAGTAGAACAGAAAAATAGGACAATTCATGAAATGAGTAGAACTATGCTAAATGAACAAAACATACCTCAAAAGTTTTGGTGTCACGTTGTAGATACATCTACATATATTCTAAATCGAGTTCTAATTAGACCATTCTTGGGAAAAAATCCATATGAGTTATATAGAAGCTAAAAGCCTACTTTAGGGTATTTTAGAGTATTTGGAAGCAAGTGCTTCATTTTAAAAACAAAGGACTATCTCACCAAATTCGACCCAAATTCGTATGAAGGTGTATTTCTAGGATATTCAAAAACTAGTAAAGCATACATAGTTTTGAACAAGGAAACCTCAATAGTCGAGGAATCATTGAATGTAACATTCGATGAAAGTCCACCTCCCTCTAAGACATCACCTTTGGTAGATGATGACTTAGTTGAAAACCAAATGGTTGATAATCAGGAAAATGTTGATAATGATAAGGAAGATGAACCAGTAAAAAGAGATTTAGTCAACATCAAAGAAGCTAAAAGTCATTTATTAGAAAACGTCATAGGAAAACTCAACGAAAGAACATTAAGGTCTAAAGCTCAAAATGAAAGTAATTTCTTTTGTTTTGTTTCAACCATAGAACCTAAAAATGTTAATGAAGCAATAAAAGATGAATCTTGGGTCATTGCAATGCAAGAAGAATTAAATCAATTTGTTAGGAATGATGTTTGGACATTAGTTCCACAACCTAAAAATCAAACCATAATAGGTACAAAATGGGTTTTTAGAAATAAAATGGATGAAAATGGCATTATGTCTAGAAACAAAGCTAGGTTAGTAGCCCAAGGCTATAATCAACAAGAGGGTATAGATTATGATGAGACTTTTGCACCCGTAGCTAGACTTGAGTATATTAGAATACTACTTGCATATGCATGTGCACATGATTTTAAATTATTTCAAATGGATGTCAAAAGTGCATTCTTAAACGGTTTTATAATTGAAGAAGTATATGTTGCACAACCTCCCGGCTTTGCCGATTTTGAAAAACCAAATCATGTTTACAAACTAAAGAAAGCTTTATACGGACTTAAGCAAGCACCAAAAGCTTGGTATGATCGACTTAAGACCTTCTTAGTTGACCATAAGTACACCATGGGCCTAGTAGACAACACTCTCTTTACCAAGAAAAAGGGATCACATATCATCATCATCCAGATATATGTGGATGACATTATATTCGACTCAACTTATCAAGAGTTATGCGACGATTTCTCAAAAATCATGCATGACGAGTTTGAAATGAGTATGATGGGGGAACTAAACTTTTTCTTAGGTCTCCAAATAAAACAATTAGAAGATGGGATATTCTTCAACCAATCAAAGTATATTAAAGATATGCTTAAGAAATTTGGTCTTGAAGACTCAAAACCAATGAAAACACCCATGTCCTCCGAAACCAAACTCACAAAGGATGAAGAAAATGAATTCGTAGATAGCACTAAATATAGGGGAATGATTGGTAGTTTACTCTATCTTACGGCTAGTAGGCCTGACATTATGTTTAGTGTTTGTCTATGTGCACGTTTTCAAGAAGATCCCAAAATATCCCATCTTGAAGCCGTTAAACGGATATTTAGATACATTAAAGGTACTACACATTTAGGATTATGGTATCCCAAAGGAACGGGTATAGAAACCATAGTGTATGCTGATTCAGATCATGCTGGTGACTATGTTGATAGGAAAAGTACTAGCGGTATTTGTACTTTTGTAGGATATTATCTCACCTCATGGTTCGCTAAGAAACAAACGGCCCTTGCAATTTCAACAACCGAAGCAGAGTATGTGTTTGCAGGAAAGGCGTGTCAACAAGCACTGTGGATGAAACAAGCTCTCGTAGACTATGGAATTGAACTCAACGACATCCCCATTCTTTGTGACAACAAAGGAGCAATCGACCTCAGCAAAAATACGGTCCAACACGCTAGAACCAAACACATTGAAATACGTCATCATTTCCTACGCGACAATGTTCAGAAGGGAAACATCTCAATTGAGAAAGTTTCCTCAGAGGACAACATTGCCGACATCCTCACAAAACCTCTCAAAAGAGAACCTTTCAACTACCTTAGACTTGGATTAGGATTAATGGAACATAGTGATTAGATAAAACAGTAGCGTAAACCTTAGTTTAACTCAACACTAAACCAAAAATTGTGTTCTGATCCCGCGGATCCAAACGATAACAAAGGCGGAACCTTTGTTTTGGATCCGCCGGATCCGTCACATGCACAGGTTGTTTTATTATATAATAAACAACACCAAGTACTATTCATCACTCTCCTAAAAGTTATCACCTACTGAATTCGTTTCATACTTCACCACAATCATAATTTAAGCTATTTTCTTCCACAAATTTGTGCTCCAAACATCACTGTAAGTATCCTTATCATGTTTATACTCCTGATCTGCGTCTAGGATTTCTATTTCATGCACAAAATCAAAACTTGGGGAATATGCATAATTCTTGAAAAATCATGAAACATAGTTACTGAATTACACTTCAAATCATGTTTTTCTTAGTTAGGAATTGCATCTTGTAGTACATTATCATCATTCATCAAAAACCCCATGAGAAATTTTTGATAAAATCTTCTCACGACTAGGAAAAATGGTTTTTGAACATTGTTCATACAAATATAAAAACGTTAGTTTTCTTTTGTTTAACATCACTTGCATAATGTCTCTTGAATGCTAAAGGGAATACATAACTAATATGTATTTTCGGGTACATTCAAATGTAGCTACATTGAAGTAGGAGCGTTTGGGTTATCTCTCATTTTATCATAAAACTTGCATAAACAAAATCTTCATGCATCTAAATGAGTCAAGATAACCGCACCTCCACATAGTCCCCATGTAGGCACACACTAGACCTATACACGCATTTTCGATAATTTCAACTAAAACTATATAATTTTTTGTGTTTAGGAAAATCATGCCTCCCGCGACCAACTATGATCACAAACACACCGTAAATTACCTACCTAAACACCATAAAACCAAAGGACTCACTGAACAACAAGTTGAAATTTTCAAGGCTCTAGAAAAACACTACGTACATGAGGGTATGTTTGTAGACCCCTCATTCTATGAAGTAACCTATCTTAGGGAGCAACTAGCGGCTATTCACTTCGATTCCCTCCTAGATATCGATGAACCATTAATTCCTCGATTCATTTTAGAATTCAATGCTAGTGTCAAACTAGAGTCAAACGATCAAGGTTACATGAACATTCGCTTTAGCGTTAATGGACATCAATTCAATATCCCATTAAATCAATTTGGAGAAGTCATAGGAGTTCCAAGTCATGGAACGAGTGTCTATTCTGATAAATGGTCATTGACCATTCTTGAGTCAAATCTTGAACGAACGGCACCATATGCCACTCCCTTAACTTCAAAAGAAATCATTAGTCAACATCTCTTCATACCTAGGAACAACCCAACAAGGTTGTATCGAGGGAAATATGTTCCTAGAGATCCATTTGCTATGGAGCTCAATGAACTAAAGCCCGAATTTAGGAAAATGGAAGAAGTCTTAAGGGCCAATGTCATGTGCACGGTAGGAAACCGCAATCACATCAATGCTTGTCTTTGCCACATGATGTATAATGTGTCAACCCATCAACCCTTCAACCTTGCTTACTATATCGCCAAGAGAATGGCCGATATTCCAATTCAAGGAAAAATGGCATTGCCTTATGGAATGCTTTTGACCCGTCTCTTTAGAGCTTTTGCACCCATTCCTAGAAATGCCTTAGGATTTGTTCCTGAATATGATGAGATAGAACGCACCTTCATTCCCTTGAGTGACTTTAGGGTAGCGGTTGACAAGGGCAAACGTCCTCGTGGTCAAACATCATCATCATCATCATCTATGAGTGACGATGATGGAATGCCAAACTCTAGGATTCCCCCTCCGGAGTACTTGACCCAACTTCCACCAATCCCAAATGAATCAGCCGAGTATCGCAACATCAAAGGAATGGTGAAGAATTTAGGACGTTGGGTGATGAAGCTTCATAAGGGCATGAAGAAATTGAAGAAGAAGTTGAGTTAAAGGAGTGTTTGGCTCGAAACATCATTAGACAATGTAGTATTAATAATGGTTGTTTCTTAACTTGTTATGATGATATTTGATGTGTATCTGAACTAACTAAAAATTGCAGGTCGATAACACTTGATGTTATCAATTTTCCGAGTTTAAGCCTATGTTTGGCTTAACTCCTCATAAGGTAAGTCCCCATGAACGGATTAATCTATGATTAAACATGTGTTAGTATTATCATATTTGATTGTTTTGCATTACATATTAGATGATAGATATGCTCCAGGAGAATTTTCGGGTTTTCGTTGAAAAACAAAAAATATGCACATCTCTCTGTTTCATTTTAGTAGTTTTGATCCACGGATCTGGCGGATCCCTCATTTTGGATCCGCCATGTGTTAGCGTTGGCTCCGCCATTCTTTAACCTGCGGATCCGGCGGATCCAAAAATTTGGATCCGCACGCCTTGTCGATTGGATCCGCAGGTATAACAGTAAACTTCTTAAAAATTTTCGACTCATCCCGATTCTTAGATTTTAGTTTCTAGTATTCTTTAGACTAGGCTCACTGATCATTATACATCTTAGAATGATTTAGAAACTCTTAGAAACTTTAGAACAACATTTCCCACCAAAATTTGCATTTTTAAATTTAAGGAGTGAGTTACCTTTCCTATATAAACAAGGAACCCTTCTAAGGGATCCTTCAAATCCGTGGGTACATCACATCACAGGATTTTCCACTATCCCTTTGCATTTACTACATATCTTCATCATATTACTCAACATAAGTTCTATGGATTGACTTATGCGATGTGATTTGCACAAATTTTTGTTCCAAATCATTAGAAACCAACATTCTCTATTGGATTTACATCAAATCCAAACACTAGTTTCTATAAATCATCTGCCTATATATTAAGATCACAACTTACAGCAAAACTCACTCATTCACCTTCTTCACAACATACAACCTATACATCTTAGTTCTCTTAGCTCACCATGACCAAATCAACCAACTCCTCCACCTCTAGACCACCAAAACGCACTGCACACATAAGTGTTAAGCCCTGTTGCTTCATAAATCTTGCTAACTCATCATCAGAGGAATCATCTCCTCTTAATATCTCATCTCCTATAGCAAGTGAAAATTTCCTTACTTTATCCACACCTACACCATCCAATGTTGTCATACAAACTCCACCTCCATCCATAACTCCAATAGCAACCACACCACCACCCGCTCCATCATAGACTATCAAATCTCAATCACAACCAAACTCACCCAAACTCCAACCCATGGAGCTATTTAGGACTCCACCTACATCACCTCATCCATACCTTGATGACTTGAAGGATCTCCCACCAAGATCAAATAATCCTCCACCCATGACCTTTGAAGGTCAAGAGCCTATGCTTTTTCATCCGATTTCCCTGGATATCCATGGTCCTTTATACCATGATGCACCATCATCTCAACCTCAAATACAACCTCTCTCACCCACATCAACTCTCATTGCCATAGATGAGGCAATGTGGATCAATTTACCTCAAACCCAAGAAGAGATTAGTGAAGAGCTCAACCATCTCTACACTCTCTCGGGTATGGTAGATCACCGCCTCAATGAAGCCATGGACCTCCAAAACATCCTCATGAACTCCCTCCAAACACCACCACCAACCAATGAACAAGCATAATCACCACCACCCAACAACCAATCACAACCACCACCACCACAACCAAATGAGTCTACTCTTCCGCCTGGTTTTGCTCACCATGATTGCAACATGCGTGAAAGAACCGCTCACATAGCTCAAAGGACAAAAATTTTGGTGCACGAGCTCCAAAATGAAATGAGGTTCATTTTGAACCACATTCTTGAGCATCTAAATGCAATCTCTCATCCTCCTCAATAGGAAAATTTTAGTCTCATTATATAGGACCTTTTAGATGTTGTTGTGGGACTTTTTATTTTTTAGGATGTATTTTTCATTTTCATGTAACATCATATTATGTTTGTGACTTTTGTCACATAATTTTCAATGAATGAATGTGATGTTTTTATGCTTATGAGTGATCAACATAAAGCATATTATTATTAGTTAGGTAACTAACATCATTATATAGCTATTTGGAATCTATATTCTAGTTTGATCACTTGTACTTTAGGTACAAAATTTTGATAAGACACTACATTTTGACTTTTTAAAGTCAACTAGATTATCATTCTTATTTGAATGAACATATCATATGCATTATGCTTCTCCATTGAGGCTATTCATAACTAACATTTCTTTTGCAGCATCTCATACCCTTTTAATGTATACGTTGGGACTCTTGTAATAGGGAGTATACATCGAGGGGGAGCATTTCATTTTTCTAACCATTTTTTTGTAGGATCATGCATCATTACCTTGTTACTCCATTTAGGGGGAGTATCAAACAAGGGGGAGCTCTTAAAGTTCTCAAAATCGCATTCCGCTACGCAACTCTTCATTTTGTTTCGACAAAAAGGGGGAGAAAGGATTAAGTTTGCATAACTGTGAATCATCACAGTATATACACTTTTGCATAAAAAGAGTTTTTAAACTCAAATAAAACAAACTTAATCTATATTTTAAAGAACTCATGCTATATTTATTCCTTTGCTCAAAAATTTACTTTATGTTTTGTCATCAACAAAAAGGGGGAGATTGTTAATACAAATATCGTCCTAAAAACGTTATTTATATTTTACGATCTTTACTTAGTTTTGTTAATGACAATTACAAAGTATATCCTTTAGCAAATTATAAATGCTAGCTAAATTCTCTTTAAAACACATTTTACATTTCACAAGTTTACTTAGAATTACATTTTACACATCTACTAGTTTATTTCCTTAAAAGGAAACTTTATTTTTAAAATGATACAATGACATCATGGCATGCATCATACATAATATCTTGGCTAGATCTTCAAGCAAGATAGTTGACTTTGGAAGATTTTGATATGACATGACAAAGGTGTGGAGGATACAGTCGGATTTGGAAAGATTTCCAAAACTCTTAGCTGTCATTTTGCTGTCAAGGTGGCGGAACCAATCGACATAAAGGACGGATCCCTATTATGGGATCCGCCGGATCCGCCAGCTGTTCACCAGCTTGCCTATAAATAGCAAGTTGATCATTTGGACACATCATCACTCATATAGCCTAACATTCATACTCATTCATTTACATATCATCTAACATTTATCATTCATTTATTTCATTGATCTTTTCTTTTGTAGCAAAGGAGATTAAGCATCAAGGTTCAACACAGAAGTGTAAAACCTTTAGCATAAGTTACTGTGTGATATAGTTGTAGTTCACACATCATTATTTGTATCATTTATCTGAGTGAGTGTGGTTAGTGCTTTAGTCCTCAAAACACAAAGAGTGTAGGGAGTGGTTGTACCCTTGTGAAAGAACCAAACGGGAGTGGTTGTACCCTTGTAAAGAACTCGACATCTAGCTTAGTGTCGGTAATTGTATAGGCGACGTTAGGTTGGTTCTACCTTGAAATAGAACCCGGTGTTTAGCTTAGTACCGGAAAAGGAAGTAAGCGACGTGTAAAGGTTTTCTCCACCTAGAAGAGAGTTTGTTTCTTAGTGAAGGATAACTCTCGAGTTAGAGGCTCGAGGAGTGGAGTAGGGCAAGGAAGAGAGTCCTTGTAGCCGAACCACTATAAACATCCGTTTTGTGTGGTTTGATCTTTTCTCTCTTTACTTTTCATTTATATATTGTGTGAATATTTGTTTGTGCTTGTTTCCTTTGAAATAACATAAAGTAACAAAGTGAATTAATTTTAAAACGTTAAAACTATTCAACCCCCTTCTAGTTTTTCAAACAATGTTTGAATCGTTCTCTCGCTCTGACCATCGGTCTAAGGATGATAGGCAGTTCTCATGTCTAATTTGGTTCCAAATGCATCTTGTAATGACTGCCAAAAGTTTGAAGTAAATCAACTATATCTATCGGAAATGATGGAGATTGGTGCACCGTGCTTTGAGACTATTTCCTTGACGTAAAGTCTGGTAAGCTGATCCATATAATAAGTCTCTCTGATTGGAATGAAATGGGCTGATTTAGTGAGACGATCGACGATTACCCAAATGGCATCGTAACCGCCTGATGTCTTGGGAAGTTCAGTGACGAAGTCCATTGTAATGCGTTCCCATTTCCACTGGGGAATTTCTGGTTGCTGAAGTAATCCTGATGGTTTCTGGTATTCAGCTTTCACCTTAGAGCAAGTAAGGAATTTGCTAACATACGTAGCTATCTCTGCTTTCATATTCGGCCACCAGTAAAGTTTCTTAAGATCGTGATACATCTTATCAGAACCTGGGTGAATAGAATACTTCGACTTGTGTGACTCATGCATAATCAACTCTCGTATGCCACCATAGAGAGGTATCCAGCTTCTATCCTTGAAGCATAATACTCCGTCTGCTCTCTTTACAAAGCCATTTGCATTCTCTGGCATTCCATAGAGTTTCTCATTTGGTCAATTTTCTTCCTTGAGTGCCTCCCTTTGAGCCTCGAGGATTCTTGATGGTAAAGGTGAATTGATCGTCATTCCCAATGATCTGACTCTCAAAGGCTTGAGTCGTTCTTTTCGGCTAAGGGCATCTGCCACAACATTAGCCTTTCCTGGGTGATATCGAATCTCACAATCGTAATCACTAAGCAATTCCAACCAACGACGCTGTCTCATGTTAAGTTCCTTCTGATCAAGTATATACTGTAAGCTCTTGTGGTCGGTAAACACTACACACTTAGTACCGTAGAGGTAGTGCCTCCAAATCTTGAGTGCGAAAACCACGGCACCCAACTCTAAGTCGTGAGTGGTGTAATTCTTCTCATGAGTCTTAAGTTGTCAAGATGCATAAGCTATCACCTTCTCGTTCTGCATTAGCACTGCTCCAAGTCCTTTGTGTGAAGCATCGCAATATACCACGAAGTTCTCAATCCCTTTGGGTAGTGCCAAAATTGGCGCACTGCAAAGCTTTTGCTTCAATAACTGAAAAGCGGACTCTTCTTTCTTTCCCCACTCGTACTACTGGTTCTTCTATGTCAACTTGGTCAAAGGTTTAGCTATCCTAGAAAACCCTTCAATGAACCTTCTATAATATCCGGCAAGTCCTAAGAATTGACGAATCTCTGTTGGAGTCTTGGGCGTCGCCCAATCTTTGACAGCCTTGATCTTTGTTGGGTCAACTTGTAATCCTTGACTATCAATGACATGACCAAGAAATTGTACTCTTCGGATCCAAAAATCACACTTAAAAAATTTAGCATACAATTTCTCTTTCTTGAGTAGCCCTAAGATCATTTTGAGGTGTTCTCTGTGCTCTTCTTCGCTCTTCGAGTAAATCAAAATGTCGTTGATGAGTACAATCACAAACTTATCCAGATACGGCTTGCATACTCTATTCGTGAGATCCATGAATACCGCAGGTGCATTGGTTAATCCCAACGGCATTACTTGAAACACATAATGAGCATAACGAGTTCTAAATGCTGTCTTCGGGATATCTCCCTCCCGAACTCTAAGCTGATGGTAACCGGATCTCAGATCGATCTTTGAGTAAAAACTAGAGCCTTGTAATTGGTCGAACAAATCATCTATTCTGGGAAGTGGGTAACGATTCTTCACCGTTAACTTGTTTAGCTCTCGATAGTCTATACACATCCTAAAAGATCCATCTTTCTTTTTCACAAACAAGACCGGTGCTCCCCAAGGCGAGGAACTTGGCCTAATGAATCCTTTGTCTAAGAGCTCTTGCAACTGGTTAGACAACTCTTGCATTTCTGATGGTGCTAGTCGATAAGGTGCTCGTGCGACTGATGCAGCTCCTGGCACTAAGTCAATCTGAAATTCTACTTGGCGAGTAGGCGGTAATCCAGGCAAGTCTTCGGGAAAGACTTCTGGAAAATCTCGGACAATCGGTACATCTTCAAGTCGTTTCTCATCCGACTTCTTTTCTGTTATATGTGCCAAGAAAGCATAACAACCCTTCTTTATGTATTTCTCGGTTTTGACGCATGATATGATACTGAGTCTAGTCCCACTTCGATCACCATGAATGATCAAGGTTTTGCCGTCGTAAGGAAGATGAACAACTTTCTCGTCACAAATGATTCTTGCTTGATGTCGGGATAACCAATCCATACCGATAATGACGTCGAAACTTCCAAGTTCTACGGGCATGAGGTCTATATTGAATGGGTGATTTAGGAAATTGAGTGTGCAACCACGGACAATGGTGTTGGTGCCAACTAAACTACCGCTAGCTAGTTCGATGTGGTAAGGAGTGTCTAGTGTGGTTGGTTCGATGTTGAGTAAAGGTGCAAATATAATAGAAACAAAACTTCTATCTGCTCCTGAATCAAATAAAATGGATGCATAACGATTATTGATGAGGAATGTACCCGTGACAACATTCGGGTCCTCCTTGACATCTTCTCCTCCTATAACATAAACTCTTCCTCTAGCTGTTCCACCTTGGTTCCCGTTTCCTTGATTCTTCCTTTTTTGACAATCACTCTTGAAATGTCCTTTCTCTCCACAGCCAAAACATATCAATGGGAGTCTCTGATTATCAACCACAATTGGAATCTTGCAATCCCTGGTCGAATGACCAACCTTCTTACAGTTACAACAAGGATTAGGACAATTCCCAGGGTTATGATGACTTTGACACTTGTTGCACTTGGGTAAGGTACCATTGTAACCTTTCTTTTCTGTTGAGCCTGCAGCATAAGCCTTTGCAACTTCTTGTCTCTTTGGTGATTGTTGAGTAGCATTGCCACTATGATTGTTGTCCCACCTTCTCTTGTTGTTGTTGTTGTTATTATAGTTGGTACTGTTTCGGTTGTTGCTATAGTTGTTGTTGTTTTGATAGTTGTTGGAGTTGTTATTGTTGTTATTGCGGTTATTGTGGTTGTTGATAGTAGTTCCCTTCTTCGCTACTTGAGCCATAAGCTTCTGAGATATCCTGATTGCTTCATCCAGTGTGTGTGGATCAAAATAAATTACATCCCCACGGATGCTGTGTGGTAGTCCACCAATGAAGTTTTCTAACAACTTCTCGTTATCTGGAACCATAGTTGGACATAGCGCGGCCAACTCTTGAAATCTCCTGATGTAGGTTTCGATCTCATTACCTATAGTCACCAACTCATAAAACTCTGTTTCTAACTTCTTCACCTCGGTGCGTGGACAAAACTTCTTACTCAGTAGCTTCTTGAATTCTTCCCACGTGAGCATGTAAGCATTTTCCATACCAATAGGCTGTGCATAAGAATTCCACCATGAAATAGCTTCATCAATGAGTGTACTGGTAGCGAACTTTACCTTGCTGTCATCTGGACAATTGCATAGAAGAAATACAGGTTCTGTCTTCTCAAACCAACGGATCAGAGCAGTGGCTCCTTCAGTGCCTTTGAATTTTATGGGATCGCCACTCTTAAAGTCCTTGTATGTACATTTACGAACATTAGTACCATTAGCAGCCAGCCCTGCAGCTTCTGCTGTTTCTGCCCGAGAAGTGGCTTCAGCAGCCCGTGCAGCTACGGCCTCTCTTTCAACTACTAGTGTTGCCTCTATACTATCGGAAACAAGTTTTTCTAATATCAGCTGGTGTCATCGCTTGAGTAGTTTTCTTTGGCGGCATAATTCTTCATAATCACAAAAGATAACAATAATGAGAATCTCACAAATAGAAACGATCATCATACACAATATATAACCACAACATGTATAAATACAATGAAATCAAAACGAGAAACAACCACGAAATATCATAAATATAATCACAACACACATGAATATAATACATGAAAATTTTGGCCTACATGGACCGATATCATAGATAGCACAACCATTCCTACATAGTAGAGTCACACTTGATACATTTTGTTTGTACAACAACCAAAAGACATACAAGTTCTTTAAACTATGTCACACACCCCATGACTAGGATAATAATAGTAAAAGCTAACATGATACAAGTCTAGTCTAGGCATCTCCTGGTGTTCCGCCTGATCCACCCTGAAGCTCGCAGATCTCTGCAGCCATCCTGACCACAATCTCCTCCAGATGCTGAATCCTAAGCTGAGTAGCAGCATCACTGCTCTCCAAAGTAGCAATCCTCGTATGTGCTGAAACTAACTCTCCTGCCTGTCGATGCTGCTCCTCCTGTGACATCTGGGCTCTGTCGAATAACTCTGGCATCTCCTGCCTCAGCTCAGTGATGCGCTGACAATCCTCCTGCTGTCTAGCCTCTAAACCCTGATAGGAAACATCAATGGATACCCTGCCTAATAGCAAACCCTCTATCTCCTCCTCCATCGCCTCAACTCGGCTCAATGGAATCTCCTCTAACTGACCTAAGGCCCTGTCAATCTGCTCCTGTTGATGGTCTAATCGTGTCTCAAGTGTAGGAGCAGTAGGCTGTCTAGCGGCAGCAGCTCTAGAACTCTCAACGACCTCAAACCAACTAGGTGGTGCAGTCTCTGTAGCCTCAGTAGTAGCTGGTGATGGTGTGTCAAATCGTGCACGCTTCTTGAGCGGCAAGTCAGATATGGGAGTAGGGTCTCTGGGATGTAGTGGTGCTGATGGTGCTCCAGATAATGGTGAGGATGGGGATACTGATGATAGAGAGGATGGTGATGATGGTGTACGGAATACTACACTCTTTCGCGCTATCAAGCGGCGTCTGAGTGGATAAGATGGAGTAAACACTCTGGGACGAACACTGGTGGTAGGGGTAAGTGATGATGGTGGTGGTAATGGTACATAAGCAGCTGGTGATCTAGGAGTAAGACGACGAACTCTCTTCGCAGCACTGAGCTTCATACGAGGCCCATCCGGACGTAGTCGGTATACCCGACCAAAAGGTATCAGCTGTCCTGGCTGGATGATGGGAACAACTCTGGCCCTATGGCGAATCAATGGTGACAAGGGTGGTGTAGGTGCGATTTCTCCCTCCTCGAAGGGTTCAGTCTCAGCATCGGATGGTAGAGGTGATGAGTCTGGTGTAGGATCAACTGAAGCTAGAACTATAGTGGGTGGTGATGAGACATCATCCGTGTCAGAGTCAGAAGTGATAACGATAGGATGAGTATCTGTAGACATCTCTAAGACAATCGACGCGTAATAAAAGTAAATAACCCGCATAGTGTATGTATGAAACTGCATGTATAATGAATATGCACTTATGATGAAATGATAGGATGCTATGATGATGTGGTTATAGTCTAGGGTATCATGGAAAACCTAGTTCGCTATAACCTTAGCTCTGATGCCAATCTGTCACACCTCAAAAATATCTGATTTGCAGCGGAATGGAACACTTAGGGGCATGACTGTCATAGCATCACAGTTACAGTTATATTGAACGACCTAAAGTGCCGTTTTAAAAATACATCGTTTGATTATATAAAACATTCAGAGTTTACAAAAGCTAGGTCCCAAAAGATGAATCATGTTTGCGGAAATAAATTTGTTACAAATCAAACGATAATTAAGTGCATAAAATACAAGTGAGACGCGTCGTCACCGCGACTCCAAAATATGTCCACATGCATGCCATGATGCGAGTATTTTAATTACCTGAAAATACATTGCTAAAAATGGTCAACAATAATGTTGTTGAGAATCATATGTTTATGTAAATGATAAGTCTCTACGGTAACCACAAGTATAAAGTGAAATGACATAAAAGCCACATAAAAATAATACATTAGCTCTTAAGCTCATGACCCCAAAGCAAGAATGAAATGAATGCCCCAAACTGAGTGTTTTGCCAGACACTCTGATATGATACAAATGAAATGCATTCGTATGACTAGTTGGCGCTACCAACCCGAACGGAGGCGTCACCCTCAATAGATCTATTCACTCACTCTCGCTTACATCCGTAATTAACGGTTCATGATAAATAAAAGTGGACTTTAATCTGGGCAATGATGTAACTTAAGCAATGTAAATGAATTTGATACTTTGGTCCGTATGAAAAATGGTGCAATGTATTCTCCCCCGCAAGTTTAGAAATGAAAATATAAATTGAAAACGGGGCTATGAAAACTCACCTGATGCAATAGTAATGATGACAAAAGTGGATACACTGAAATGAGGCACGATCTCTAACCGCAACCTAATATGAATGATATGATCTAATGTAAGTCATGAATTAATGCTACACATGCAAATACGTATGTTATCGATACCACTCGTGAATTTTGGAAATAACGTTTATCGTTGAAAAATATATTTTTGACGTCTTGTTAAGTCATAAAACCTTTTACGTGTATATATGTTGTAACGATATCCTACGATAGTCGTTTGGTGAATTATTGGAAAAATAGAATCTTACGTCGTAATTTAATATTTTTCAACCACTATTAGAAAATGACTAAGTAGCTTCGCAAGGCTAGTCGTAATTTGATGAATATTGGGTGTTAGGAAATGATCTTCGTGTTTTTAGAAAGCTTGTAACAATATCTTAAATTCGTATCATCGAACTTTTGTCCATACATGTCCCGATCATAAAGAAAAATAATGGTTAAGTTAGTTAGTCGGCTAAATTGACTGTTTTTGTGCAGTTTTTGGGTATGTTTGAAAGGTCGTATCTTACTCGTTACAAGTCCGGTTGACGAACGACTGGTCAATTTGGAAAATAGGCCGGGAGTACTTGATTTCACTTCAAAGGGTTAAGGTCTCAAACTGTCTCGATCAATGAGAAAAATGGCTCTTAACATGGCTACTCGCAAAAACAGTTTACACTTAGAAATATTTTTAACAAAAGCTGATAGAAATTGTGTTGTGAATGTCGAGTTTCAAATGCTTGTATCTCGGTCGTTATAAGCTCGTTTTCTACGTTCTTTATATCATCGGCTTCGTCTTACAGCTAACTAATAGATTTTTGATATGTCAGTGCGTCTAGATCGCGTTCAACACCTTGTTTTACCCATGGAAAATCGTACAACAGCACACTATTTTTCAGAAAATAGTTTTCGTCGTCAAACTTAGAATTAACGTATCTTTTTCGTCGTAAGCTCGTTTTTGCTCATTCCAGCGGCCACGGTTTTGTTTTTAAGTGATTTTCTAAATATGTAAACCAAAATAACCCATGGTCTACTGATTTTTCCAGAAATTTCAAAAATGGACAGCACCTTGTTTAAATCTTGTAAAAATCAATTTTTCTAGTTCAAGACTTGTATATATCCCTTCCAATCAACACCAAAACTATTCTAAGCCTACCATACACCTTCTTAGGGTGTCATGGGTTCATAATCTTCACCAAAAATGGTGGATCTCATAAGATTACTCATAAAATTCATTAAACTCATTTTAGTGAGAAAATAAATGTTAAGTGGTATATAACATATGTATATTTGCATGATTTGCTACTAGAACATCAAAATAGATTAAATGAAAGTATGAAAGAGTAGAAAATTTATTTAGAACTTACTTGAGTGATGAAGGAGTTTTTTTTTGAAAAATATTTAATTATCCTTGAGGTTTATATTTCAAAACCTTAACTAGGAACTAATAGAACTTGAAATACTTGATCTTGAAATTTTTGATGAACTTTTCTTCTTGTTTCTTGCCTTGGCCGAACCTCAAAATGAATGGGGAAGAAGAGAGAATTTTGCTAGCTAAATCTTGGTTACTTGCATGTATGTGTGAATTATGTAAGATATATATTTAGTTAGTGAAATATTTGGTCAAAGTCAAGAGACTAATGATGGCTAGGGGGGCATGGGGCGGCAAACAAGGGGAAGGAGGGAGGTGATTTGCGTGCTAATAAAATTTCTTTTCCCATGGTGTGATTATTAGCTAGAGTTGATGTGTTTAGGTTAGATTTAGTTAAGATATTGTGTTACTGGGTATTGAGTTAGCTAGAAATAAATTTTGAAGGAACAAAATAAAGTATGACGAAGTTGTAAAAATTATAAAATCACATTTCTTGCAAGAATCGGGTGTTCAAATAGTTATCGTGTTGAAATTTCGTAAACCGTCGTAGTTATAAGATTTTAACAGTATATATAGTAAATTATTTCAAATCATCGGGTAAACTAATAATATAATTTTTATATCATTATAATGAGTGTGAAAATATATTAGGACCATAGTCTGGAGTCACTAGTACAAATTTGGCCTACGGTCACACATGTGGTATTTTGAACGGCCACACAATAACTTATTTGTGTGACTAAATGAACTAGAATAAAATAAACAGCCATACTTGATCCGATTTGTGTGACCATTTCGTCTTTCCAACTGAGGCTACAGTCACACATTTGAATATTTTCGTGACTAGAGGTATCTTGTAAATTTTTTTTTGATTATTTAGTCACATATAATTTGAGACGTGTGACGGATACAAATAAGTTTGAAACATTAGTCACACTATATATATACACGTATGTGACAAATATATGTCACACAATTGAACAGTGTGACCAAAATCCATATATGGTCACATGAAGTAATCGTGTATGTGGCTAAATCATATACTCAAGTTTGTCACACATTATTTAAAAGTGACTAAATCATATAGTCAAGTTTGTCACAAATTATTTAAAAGTGACTAAATCATATACACTTAGTTTTTCCCAAAAAAAAATTTCCCCTCTTCTCAACTTTTCACAACCCGCCTAAATTTTTCCCAAAAATCAAATTGCCCTCCTTCTCAAATTCCCAAATATTTCATTAACCATCCTAAATATCCCTCTCAAACTTTTCACACAGATCTGGTCTTCTTCTTCTTCTACCACACTCGCACGCTCGCACCACCACCACCACACTCCTTCCCAAAATTCCCAAATAGGTGTACTGAAAATGTATTATCACATTCATAATATAATTTTTTGAATAAAATGATTTGTGAAAAAAAGATTAAACACACCTTGGTAACTTTCGACCTCTTTCCTCTTTACGTAGCTTTTTTATATGTATTTTGGAGACTTGTTCAGTACTCGTAAGTAAATGGAGTTATATTTGCCATCTCTAATTTGTTTTCTATCTTTATTTTGTACATTTTGATTCTAAATTATGAATGTCGCTTGTTAATTCTGATTCATGTCCACTGTGATTCAATGCTTGTTTGAACAAATATGTTAAAAAAATGATCAATAATGTTGATTGTCTTGTAGGGTGGAGGGATGTTTACAGTGGGAAGGCTATACAATTTGGTAAGCAATCACTCATGAATTAGTTTCTGTTATGAGTTCCTGAGTTGAAGGTGTAAGCAAAATCCCATGCTGTGATAGATTGCAAGTAAATTATCTGGCAAAGTTGTTCTGGAAGCTGCCAATTATCAAATAAAGAAGGAAGTTCTCAAGGAGGTAAAACTTGTGACTGGATTATCAAATATGATACATATTATTCTAGAATAATTGGTTGGATGGTATGGATTTTGTATCAAGAGAAATAATTGTTACTAAATATATGGTGTGATTGTTTGCAGGGTGGACGCCTTGCAGCAATTAACTTGGAGTCAAGAGCAGCCTTACTTGCAGCAAAACAGGTGAGTGAATACTATTAGGTGGTGTTATTTTTGCACTTATGGGTCAAAACAGGTCGGGTTAGGTTGACCCAAAACAGTTTATTTTCACAAAGTGTGTATTTTTGACTTGCATAAAAAGTACACTTCCTGCCCTGAAGCTGCCACGCAAGCCTTCTGAAAAGGGTTGGCTTGTGTACCAATTGTTGCTCTTCACTTTTCTCATGTCACGGTGAACAAAATCTCCTTCCTTTTTTTAATGAAAATCGCAATCCTGAGAGTAGTCTCTACTATTATTTCTGTTGTTTTCGTTAGAGGTGACAAAAGGGACAGGTCCCACTGGTTGTCTAACGGGTCAAAACACATCCCGGTTGAATTGGCTTGGTTGTGCTAGGTTAACATACAGACATCCCTTTCACCATTTTGTCCCTTTGTTTTACATAATCAATGTCTTAAAGTATGAACTGTATGATGATGAAACTTTATGAGTCAATTCTGTTCTTTTTTCTCAAATAAAATGATCGTGGATGCTGTTAGCATTAAAAGTGCTCTTTTGCTCGCTTTCAATCGGTTTGACCTGTTAGGGATAAAGTGTAACCCACCGGTCTTCTTTTCATAGTTATGCAACCGCCACTTCCATCTTCATGGACATACCATTCTGAGCTGATCAAAGCTGCTCGTCAGTCAACTGACGACATCTCAATATACGGATTTATTACATCAAAGCCTATATGGCCATCATGGCTGCTGATCTCAGCAATTCTTCTCTCACTTGCTGCAGTCACCTCCATCATTCCAATCAAATACAATCGAGTTAAGAATGATTTTCTCAATTTCCATGGGAATTGCTCTAGGTGTTTTCATACCTGCAGAATACTTCCTACAAGCAACGTTTTTGCACATCCTTATAGTCACAACCATGGTATGCGCTTCTGTATTTGTGGTTTTCACACAACTACCATCCGCCTCAAGTACAAAGCTTCTACCGTGGGTGTTTGCTTTACTTGTGGCTCCATTTCCAGTCACATATCTGTTAGAGAGTCAGGTTAGGATGAAGACAATTCTAGCTGAGAGCGGGGTTGGGGATCTGGGTGAAGAAGACAGTAAGCTGACTGCACTGTTGTGCAAACTTAGCAAAAAGAAGCAAATGAATTGTTCTTGTAGAATCCTTACTGAAGTTTCTATATGTTGCATCAAATTTTCTGAATGACATTCTATTGTTTCTATAATTGAAATGTGATGTCAATGCAAATCCCATGAATACAAGAAACAGTTTTTCTAAGACAATCTAACATTTGTAACACATGGTGAACTATACATGTGTACAGGCTATGGGGAACGTTTATGGCAGACCTTGTTGCCAGTCATACTCGTTGATACAACACTTGCACCATATGTGACTTTGCTGATTTTTTTTAATAAGATATAGTAAATTGTATCTCTTTATGAAGTTGATATTTAACAGTAACTATGCTACTTTCCAGGTTGAAGGCGATGGGAGATTAGTACCTGCAACTGATGATGAAGTTATGGAAGCTGAATTTCTTGATGGTAACAGTTCGGTGCATCATGTACTGGACAATGGTTAGACTGGATTCTGCACTTTAGATGATGACTCTTTTGATGAGGAGTTCATGCCCATCGACTGTGAAGGTCTCTCCAATTTGTTCTTTTTCATTATTAATTATTTGTGCCTCTCTTATGCCTGGTGTTTCTTAATCGTCTTTGTATGGGCATGTTTTTACTGTCTTGAACGTGCGCTTAATATGGTATTGATAAAGCATTCTTTTTACCTATTGTGTTTCATGATCTGTGCATAATTTTGGAACATGATAATAATATCTTTTGTGAATTTGAATAATCACAGGATCGGTAGACCATGTAAAGGCGCAGGGTGAGATTTTGGAAGGCCTTGTTACACGGATTGTAAGCCATGAGAGCACTAAAGAGATGCAGCTGTTTCTAAAAGATTATCCTTCACCAGTAGAGGAAGGTATGCTAGTCTTTCACATGCCATCATTTTCTTACTTTGCTTTTGTTTCCTATGTTTTAGCTGTAATGGTCAAGCCATTTTCAAACTACTCATTCTCAAGAAATCCAAGATTCCAAAATGCTGGAAACTTCATGAGACCAACTGACTTTTCGGACCTTGCGAGTAATGCTACTTCAGTTTCCGGTGTCTTGATCAACATAAAGGTGAGTCACATCTTTTCATCTTGTTTGTTTTGTTTATCAATAAGATAAAAATGACACCATTTTTGTTCTTACGACTTGCAGAATGCAGCTTACTTAGCTGGCAAACAAGGATTGAGTGTAACAGATGCAGAAATGGGCATTTTGAATACATCTGGAATATATAGGCAGAAGTCCAAGAGAATCCTGATCAAGTCTTCGGATAGTGAAGTTTTGAAATTATTCAAGGCAAGAAACAACAGACACGAGCTGCTAGATATTATAGTATGAGCAGATGGATACTGCTAGTGTATTAGTTACGGCTGTTAGTTATAAGTTAGTAGTGTTGGTTCATAAAGTTAGTACTGCTGTTAGATATTATTGTATTTGAATTTGTTTTGATATATATTGATTTCTTAAATGTGACTAAAAGATGTATATAGTTACACTTAATAACACTTTTGGTCACTGTTTGTTTAATTCGTTGTGTGACTAAATATTACAAAAGGCCACACACAAAAAAATTCATGTGGCAATTGGATGATCAATAGTCACACAAAATACAAATTTCTTCACTTTAAACAACATATGGTCACACTTATTAACACTTTTGGTCACTTTATGCTTAATTGTATGTGACTAAATACCCAAAACAAACATGCTTTGTGTGACTAAATATTACAAAAGGCCACACAAACTAAAAATTCATGTGACCATTGGATGATCAATAGTCACACAAAATACACATTTCTTTCACTTTAAACAACATATGATCACATTTATTGACACTTTTGGCCAATTTTTTGCTTAATTGTATGTGACTAAATACCCTAAACAAACATGTTTTGTGTGACTAAATATTACAAAAGGCCACACAAACATAAAATTCAAGTGACCATTGAATGAACAATAGTCACACAAAATACACATTTCTTCACTTTAAACAACATATGGTCACACTTATTCACACTTTTGGCCACTGTTTTTTAAATTGTATGTGACTAACTCGAAAAAAACAACACACGTTGTGTGACTAAATCATCACAATCGTCACATTTATTATATATTCATATGGCTATAGGATGGGAAATAGTCACACATACTGATAAATCCAACAAAAATTGTGCCTAATTGGTCACACATATTCGGGTTTTGGTCACTCTTTTTCAATGAAAACGGTCACAAACTAAACAATATGACCATATAGCACCTACGGTGGCACGACTTTTTGTCACACACACCAAAAAAAATGTGTGTGACTATATGCATATAGTCACACATTTTTGGTGTGACCGTAGGCCAAATCTGTACTAGTGAGTGTCGGGTATATTATTCATAGTAAATGACTGAGTGGTAGCGTTTATTTAATAAATAAACATACGTTAATTGAAATCATACAAACCCGCGAATGTCCTAACATGCATATGATGTTACTGATGATATGTAGACTACTCTAGTCTATATGATGTGTTCTAGTGATGATCCATGAATACGCAGCTAAACACTTAAGGTTACGCGAATTTTGAATACCCGTAAACCTGGTTTATGAAATGATGAACGATAACCATGAATAGTGATTTCCTTCCGGGAATGAATAGTGTTTTGTGAATAGCAAAATTTTTGAAAACATCTCAAAGTCGCAAACTGACTTCAAAAATGATGAAAAGTGAAATGATAAATAGTGAAATGGTAAATAGTAACCCATGAATAGTAAATTTTGAAGTTTGAAAAATGACCTGGAATTACGCCGTCACAATGGCGGCATCAGAGATAATATGTGACGCCGTCACAATGGCGACTTGCACAAGACGAAACCCATAAGGTGGCGCTGTAAGAATAGTAAAACTATATATATTTTCGTATGTTTTTCATAATTGGTGTAACATCTTGGAGTATCACTTAGGGAATGATTTTCTCAGCTTTTGTAAGAGTTTTACAGCCCCCAAAACTCATGTTTCATTGAATATAAGTTATCTTATTAATCATTCAATATGTCTATGTGTTGCTTGATTACTTATTTCTCTTTTCTTCACTTTAACATGTTAGATCAAGTTAATTAGTGTTTGCTTAAATCTAATGAAACCTAGTTATTGAATATTGATTTGTCGTCTCTTGTTTAATTGATTGCCTCGCGTTAGGATAAGAAAACTGGATAGTTTCTTGTATGTGTTAGATTGAACGTCTTATAAAACACAACCATAGAGTGGACTATTGGTTTTTCTCGTTGTATTGATTGCATGAATTGCGACTTGTAGATCCTATAAAACTTAATAGACTTTAAGGGATTTAGGGGAGACTAAGGTTCATAGAGTTGGGGACTTCGGCACCTTCCTGCGACCAATATTAAGGAATACAACGCTTCAATTAAAACAAGGACGTGACAATTCGACAAATCAGTAGAAGATAACTAGGGAGTAAGGATATCTAAGTGAACACGCTTTTCCTACCATAAGAAGTTACCAATTTACTTTTCTCGCATATTAGTTTATTTAATTTTATTATTAGATTTGGTTTAGTTAGCTAGTAGCTAAACCGTCCACTCTTCCAAATCCCGAGATTTTTACTTGCTTTCATAAAATATAAAAACACAAAAAGAATCATCCCTCACCTTTAGACCTAATTCGACATACACTTTGACCTAACGACACTATTCCCCTAGAGAACGATCAATCCCCCGAGATGGGATTTCGTCACACATTTGGTATTTTGAACGGCCACACAGTAACATATTTATGTGACAAAATGTACCAGAATAAAATAAATAGCCACACTTGATCCGACTTGTGTGACCATTTCGGAATTTCATTGTCACACATTTGAATACTTTTGTGACTAGAGGTATCTGGTAATTTTTTTTTTAATTATTTAGTCACTTATAATATGGGATGTGTGATAGATACAAATAAGTTTGAAACATTAGTCACACTATATATATACATATGTGACAAATACATGTCACACAATTGAACAGTGTGACCAAAATCCATATATGGTCACATGAAGTAATTGTGTATGTGGCTAAATCATATTGTCAAGTTTGTCACAGATTATTTAAAAGTGACTGCTAGTTTTTGTTGAAAATTTAGCCGCATATGAATTTGAAATGTGTGACAACTGAAAAGTAAGTTTGAAGCATTAGTCACGATATGCATTTAAAAGTGACAAATATATGTCACATACTTGAACAGTGTGACCAAATATCATATATGGTCACACTAAACCAAAATTCGATACGTATGGTCACGTAAGTTAATATGTGTGTCTAAATTTTAGTGTGTGTTTGCTTGCCAAATCCTAATGTGTATAGTCACATTTAATTGTAGCACGATCATGTGACTATAGGCTTTACAATAGTCACACCATATCACAAATGTGTATCTAAATTATGTTTATGGCCACATTATAAGGGTATTATATGTGACCAATACATTCAAAATAGTCACATTGTGAAATATTCATGTGACTATTATTTATAGCAAAATGTGAACTCAGTTATCATTAACCTTGATATTAGTCACATTGAGCGTTTGTGTGACTAAATTCAAGATGTTATATATGGTCACATAAAGTATTTATTTAGGTGTCTAAATCATAGAGTCATATTTTGTCACACATTATTTAATGTACTCACAATTCGATACATATGGTCACACATTTCTTATAACTTATGTAAAGGTTAATTTAATATTGAATAAATCCAATATAACTTATGTAGAAACTGTATTTGATTTGTATTAAAGTTTATGCGGAATCTAAACTTTAATCTTAAGAAGAATTAAATAAACAATCTCAAACAATTCACTTCAATATTATTAATAATAATACGAATACTCTTGAGTATTAGGGTTTATAACCTTTAAGTTTTCTAAAGAATCGTATTCTCATATCTATCTATATACCCTAGGTCCTCCTTTTATAGACTAAGGAGTCCTAGTCGGCTTACAATTTCTTGCTATACAAGATAAATCTTAACAGAATCTTTTCTATAATTATCTAACCGACTATACATGTTTATCTCATAAGCAGTACTAACTATACACTCTAGCAGTATAAACTCTTCAGCAGTTGTAAGTTTGCACTAGTAGTTGTAACAATTTGTACTAGCATCAACAATGTCTTTGAGTAAATTCCATCAGCAGTCTTAACTAAACAAGCAGCAGCAGCTCTAAAACCCAACAATCCTCCCCTAAACTTGATATTTTTTCCCAAAATCATCAAGTTTCTTTTTAAGCTTGAACAAACACTGAGAGGATGATCCCAAACAATTAATCCTATGACATGTTCTTGGGTCCTTGATCCTTTTCCATCTTCTTGAGTAATTGATAAGCCATGTCATCATAAGGAAACTGAAGCTGGAGTCTTTTCTTCCCAAACAACATCTGGTGTAGAATGTCTTTGTGAAACTTTAAAGGGTAATCCTTTTCTACAAGCATGTTGATCATCAGCCCATGTGCAGTCAAAACATGTACTCCACAACCCTGAAAAAGCCACTATTCTATAACTGTGTTGTGCCTTAGTTTCTACAACATTCATCCTCATGATTTGGTTCAAACATTACCTTCAAGTACTCCCAATTGACTCTATCATAGATTTGTTCTGGTGCTTTATAACCAAATCTTTCCTTGTAGAAACTCCATAGAGCCACTAAACCTTCTCTGTCAAAATGATGAACCATTTGCAGAAAGCTTACAAACCTTAGAGATGAGCCATCATGCCTCTTAATATCACAATAATCTGTTTTCCCCTGAAATCCAGACTTGAAAGCAACAATGGGTTGTTTAACACTTAACGGCTCTGCATCCATGGCTTCTCCTACAGGTTCATCTACAGATACAACTGCAAGTTCAGTGTGAGCTTGCATTTGTTCTATATCTTTATCAGCTTGCTTAGTTTGCTCTTGTTCTTTGCTCTACTCTTTCACTGCTTTGTGCTCAGTCTTCTTCTTTTTAATGCTTTTTCTTTTCAACTGTTCACCTGCTCTCTTTGAATTTGTTTTCTCTTCTTTCTTTTCTTCACTGCCCTTCACCACCTCATCTTTCAAGAAGCTTTCAGTCTTTCTCTTGGCAATTGCATATAATTCTTTAATTCTTTTATCATTCAACAATTTCAAATCCTTTAGTTTCCAATTGTCCATATTCTTCAAATAGGGACACATGAAAGCTCTTCTTTGTGCTTGAGTGGGTGGCTTGTTCTTCTTAGCTGCATATATTTGTGCTGCATAGAACTTCTTTCTTGTATCAATGAGTTCTTTCAGCATCCTAGCTCTTTCATCTATTGAGTACTGATCTTTCCCTTCTTGTTGTAGTTTCCTAGCAAGTTCACAATCAGCATCAACCTGAGCCCTTTCCTCATCCTATGCAACTATTAACTCTGCATTTTTAGCATATTTTTCTTCTTGTATTCTCTTTTGTTCCAAAATTTTCTGATTCTCTGCTTCAAACTCTTGTTGGAGTTTCTCAGCAACTTCAGTATCTAATTGTAATTTCTTTTCTTTTGATAATGGTTTCTCCACATGCTCTTCAATAAGAATACCTTTGCCTTTGCCTTGTACCTGTGGAGTTGATTGTATAGCCTTTGGCTTTGAAGATGGCTCTTGTATCACAACACCTTTGGTTATTGGTTTTGATGTCTTCAACTCAGCAAGTACACAAGCAGCAGTTGTATCCTCAGGTGTAGCAGCACTAACTTTTGTACTAGCAGCTGTAACTGGCTTACTAGCAGCAATAACTTCTGGACCACTAGCATTACTAACACCCTGATCAGCAGCACTATCAACAGTAGTAACCTTGGCCAAATAGCTATCAATCACCACTTGATTCCCTTGATTATCAGCAACTACAAAATCCATAGGCTCACTCTCTGCACCAATACTTTCACCCTTTTTAGCCTCCCCTGAAACTTTGCCTTCATTCCCCCCTGTTTGGGAGCATCCTTTGAAGCTTCAGAAGATTTAACCTTGTGTTTGGGAATTCTTGATCCTTTGACTCCTTCCAAATATCTAACTCTTCTTTTCAAAGCCTTTATTTCCCCACCTTGAGCTTTGATGACTCCATCTTGAGAAGCAACTAGTGTTTGCAGATCAAGAATTTGTGCAGACAGTTTGGTACATGTATCCATCAATTCATCGAAAAGTTGCATACTATCCTCACCACTTTGGCATGTGTTACCTAGCTCGAGAGGTGGATCATTGGAAAAGTTAAGTTCAGTCTCACCCCTAGGATGAACATCTGAACCCCCCATTGTTTCCAGGTGACTGGGTCCTTCACCTGAATCAGTTCCATGTGGACCTGACTCATTAGAAGTTGTCTTGGCTTGGGTCTTATTGATGTTACACTGTCCTGTGCTGCTGCTAAGCTAGACATAGTAGTGGCAGCTCTTGCCAACATGTCACTCTCCCCACTAGTGACAGCCTCATCTGCAACAGTTGGTATAGAACCACGAGCCTAAGGTAGCTCAGTGTTCTTGGTGTGAGTCCTACGTTTATAGGTCTTTTTAGGTTGTTGATAAGATGTTGCCAAAAGTTTGACCAGCTGGGATTGCTGAACCTTCACCCATTTAGGTTTGGGCTAGTGCCACCATTGCTGGAAACAAAGGTGTCACTTTCCCTGAAAAATCTTTTCCATCCCTCCTCTTATTAGTAAAAACCTTTTTGGTAAGACAAGGAGTGGGATAAACTCTTTTGTGACTTTTCTTATTTACAAATTGGTTGTCCAAAAAGAGTTGCAAAAACCTTGGATATAGAAAATATTTACCAGTAGAACTATCCAAGTTCTTAACCATACTATCAAAAATTAATTTTGAAAAATTAAATCTTTGAGTATTTTTAGACAAACAAATTATAACAGAAGCTAAATTACTGCTAAATTCATTCCACCCAGTGGTCTTTGGACTCAGACACACTAAGACAGTATGGATTAAGAATTTCCACTGATGAAAAAAATTACCTTTATAAAACGTTAAAGCATTTGATTTCCTCTCATAGCCCATCAGTGAAAGTATCTCAAAGATTGTAGCATTTGGAAGATTCTCAACTCCATTAGCATCATCTAGGAGAAGATCTCTTCGAATAGACGCCTCTGTAATAAGAATCCTCTGCCAATCTACAAGGGCATGGATTTGTACTTCCCCATTAATAGTTTTGACCTTAGCAGACGACCAAAACTGGATAATGTTAGAAGTATATATAGTAGGTTTTACTGTTAATGCAAACTTAATATAGCTTGTATTAAGGAAATCAATGATCTCTGTAAAATCTATAGACTCATTGGATTTTTCTAAAAAGCCAACATTATTATGAGGTTCAGTAAAAGTTAGGTTCGACATTATGATTTGATTTAGGGGTTTTGCGATTTGGCGATTAAAACTTGATTAGGGCTTGGAAGAGAGAGAGTTTTGTGTGTGTGAAACTGATTTTGTGCCACAATTGGGGATTTATATCCGTTTGATAAAATTTTACCTAAACATCCCCTGCACTTCCAACCCTAGTACTAGAAACCTAGCAGCACTAAGTTAAACTTAGCAGCACTAAGGTTATGCTTAGCAACACTAACTTTTAACAGTACAAACTTTTGCCTAGTAGTACAAACTTTGTGCAAAAACTTTTTCTCAGCAGTATGAACTCAATTTCCTTTTAAAACCATACTGCACTCATACATTTGGAAGGGATTAAGTGTAAAGGAAGACCCTTAATCAGTTTTGGTGATATTGTTGTTCTTGCATTACAACACAGTTTACTGTTTCAGTGTTTATAGTTTTCTGAGTATTAAAGAGTAGGTTTTTAAAAAAGACTGATATTATCCAAGAAACTAAACACCCCTTTAACATCAGGGGAAACACAGATAACAATTCCTCTTTTGCCCATAAACCCTCAGCATTCTTTTCACCACTTACCCTTATGCAAATTTTGGTTTGTTGACTTCCTTAAATCAAACATTTACAGGAAACCATAAATAATTAATTAAACATCAAATACTTCATTGATATTTTTTAAAAGCTACAACCATTCATAAAAGCTACAACCATACATCTAATTATCCAACCTAAATACTTAACATACTAAAAACATAAAAACACCATCATCATAAACTGCTTCACTCCATTTCACACCAACTTGTTAGAACCAGAGCTCTCTTCCCTCCTTTCCATCCATTTCTTCCTTTCCTCTTGTCGTTGAAACATAATTTCAAGATCGTGAATCCTCTTTTCTAGATCATAAGGGTCTTCAAACCTATCTTGCTGCTCCCCCTAGTTTTGATGCACCACCACATTTTGCTGCTCCACCACATTTTGTGTAGGACTAAGGATATAAACTCAATCACACTATATTAACTTGTATAAGCTCATATATAAAGCAAAAGTATGGATCGTGTATATGTTATGTAAACCATGTGTATATATGAGAATAAGAGATGAAGAGAAAACTATATTAAACACACACAAACACATACACTCGATCACCTTCTAAATGAGGTGTGGAGTGCATTATATAGTACAAACCTAGCGAGCCACATGGGATTTACAATGGGCTTTACATGATCATGGATTGGACTTGTTTACATCTTTACATTCAATGGACTAGTCTAACTTAACTATTAACCACTTAGCTTAGTCCAAATCCATGAGACCTTTTGACTATACTATTACAAGGTACACGACACAATACAAAGTTGTTAATAAGCAAATGACCATCACTTTTTATCAATGCTAACAATCTCCCCCTTAGGGATGGTCATTCAAATGATGCTCCGTGTGATTAGGTCTTTCGTCTTCTTGTTCTTGAACTTCATGTGTCGTTGTAGAATAATCTTGGTTCTTTGTTCCTTCATGCTTTGTGATCTTCAAAGTAATCGTCTGTAGATCGTTCTTGCCTTTGATCAACATCTTCACGGGTTTACAGTGGCGTCTTTTCCATCATACTCATACTTCTTGATAATACTTTGAACTTCATACTTATTTCTTCCTCATATGATACATGAACTAGTTCTTGACATCTTGATTAGCTTCTTGACATTGTCGTTACACTTTGTCTTTAACTTGATTTTTTTATCTTGAACATTTTTCAGTTGAGCTTGTTGAGGATGATATTCATAAGTATGAGTATGAGGAGATGTAGATGTTGTGCTATATGATGATGGTTGATGGACTTTCCTCAGTACCTGCTTAAAATGGTTAGTAATAAAGCATCCAACACTTACAGGTTCGGACTTCGGGATTGTTAACAGCATATTGTGAAAACTTTCTCTAATCTTTACCAAGGCCGTTCCTGAACCGGATACACCGAAGTGTATCAATGATTCAGGTGAGCCGCTAAACTATACCGGAGTATCACTTCATGACTGTAGACCTGTTTGAAGCAAATAACCATCATGATATAAGGCAAGATCCGTAGATCTCAATAAGAATCTTGTACACCTTGTCTCCTTTTTGGCGAACACAGGTGTATTAAATTGAAAGTGTATCCTAAGAGATTTTTAGATGAATCTCATGGCTCTAGACTCGATAATGTGCATTTTGGTTTTAGTAGTCGGATGCATGGAGCAGAGTGCCACCTTTTCAATATCAACACATCTCGAAGTGAGAGGCTAATAGATCGTGTAAGGTTCTCCGTGAGAAATGAAACAAATATCTTTTAAGAGATATCTGAGTGGCTAGGAGGGGTAGTGTAGTGCGTCACTGGGTCCATGACGTCTTGTCTTCAATATCAGTATCAATTTTGTGATTACCGATAGCAGATGTAATGACCCGCTCTCTACCTTAAGTTTTCATGGAGGGCTATTTCTTTTCACCCTATCATAAACTTTTCTTTTTCATTCTTCAACCCCTTCTTTCTCCTTTCTCAGTTACTCCTTTTTTTTAATCTTACCTAAGGACTTCTAATTCTAATCTATTGGAATTGTCCTTGGGTAGATCCCTCCAGCTCTGGCGGATCAAATGACATAACCTAACCATAATCACCTTATTACTCCATGATTATCCTAGATTTATTGATCACAAGCCATAAAACCTTTGGTGAAAATTTCTCAAAGTGTTTATGAATAAACACATTTTAGTCAACACTTCGAGAGTTTTGCATTTTCTGAAATACTCCCCCTACACATGTGCTTATACATTTTAAGATAAGTTTGTACATGGTTGGTAGAGTTCACACATTTGAATTGATCAATTTTCAGTGAACATGACCGTTGCGAGACACGTTTACATCACTAGTTAGACTAGCTAGAAACTATTACCCGTCCTGGTCATATTCAAAGAGAATCTCTCGAATTGGTACATTCTACTCAGACAAGTCCTTTGCGAGACACGTTTACATCACTGGATAAACCAGCTTGAAATTATTACCCGTCCCGGACAAGTCTTTTTGATTAATGACATTTAGTTTTCGTCAATTTGAGGGTTTAATCTGAGTCGAGCTCTTTTTGAGATTCAATCCACGATCTTTAAACATTTTGATCACATTTTAATCACGTCTTCTCCCCCTTAAAAATAGCATGACGTGATATTTTTGATATCAACTGATTAAAAAGAAGATTTTTGTTGAGATAGACGGATTTGTTTTTGCATGAAATCGGAACATTTTTGTTTTGATTTTTATACTTCCCCTTAAATAAAGCATTGTTAAACATAAAGTTTAAAATCAATTTTATGAGTATAGAGGGAGTTATCTTGAGCACAGAATAATTTGAAAGATTTTGAAAAATCTTTTGAAAAATCTTGGTCATGTGCTCAAGGGTTCTTTATTTTGTCATTGAAAACACGAGTTCTGTTCTGAAATAATTAGAAGTCATCATTTAAGTTCAGGTTTCGTACTAAAGTATACGAAAGCCATTGTGAAGAAATTTTAAGAAACGACATGTTTTATAAAACATTTAAATGAACTCTCGCTCAAGCATCTGTACATGTCCGTATCATTGTTGAATGACATTTCTAGATACGTACAGAATATCGAATATACGAGAGACATGTCGTGAGAAGAATATTTTTGGTTTTTATGATTTTATATTGTTTTTGTATTTTTGAAAATCTTCTATTTTTATATTTTGTTTTTGTTGGTTTTTCAAATTTAGTACTTTGTTTTTGTTGGTTTTTTAAATTTTGTATTTTGTTTTTGTTGGTTTTTCAAATTTTGTATTTTGCTTTTTCAAAAATATTTACAGCGAAGCTATTTCGAAAATGATTTTATAGAAGATTCGAGAAGACTTTCTAGCTCCTCAGGAGTTAGGCTTCACATGCCAATTCGTCGAACTAGATTTTCAAACCTTTCTTTTGGAAGGGCTTTAGTAAATATATCAGCGAGTTGGTATTCAGTCTTCACGAAAAATAATTGAACAGTACCCTCTTCTACGTTTTCTTTGATGAAGTGATAGCGGACTCAGATATGCTTGGTCTTTGGGTGTTGTACTGGATTGCACGAGATGGTTATGGCACTTTTCGAATCACAATACAAAGGTATTCTTTCGAAATTAAAGCCATAATTTGTGAGTTGTGTCCTCATCCATAGAACTTGGGCACAACATGCAGATAGAGACACATACTCGGCTTCTGCGGTTGATAATGCAGTACAATCTTGTTTCCTTGATGACTAGCCTACTAGCTTTTCACCAAAAAATTGTGCTCCTCCTGATGTACTTTTTGCTGTAACTTGGCAACCTGCATGGTCGGCATCTAAAAATGCTATTAGTTTAAACTTGGAATCCTTCGGATACCAAAGTCCCATGTTAAAGGTTCTTCGTAGGTACCCAAAGATCCTTTTGACCTCTTGGAGGTGAAGTTCGGTAGGCCTTTCCTGAAACCGTGCTAATAAGCAAACAGCAAAATGAATATCGGGTCGACTAGCAGTAAGGTACATGAGAGAACCAATCATGCTCTGATATTTCTTTGGATCGATGGGTTTCCCAAATAAATCAGCACCTATTTTTGGTGAAGTGACCATTAGAGAACCAACAGAGTCACAATTATCCATACCATGTTTTTTCAAAATCTCAATTGTGTATTTAGCTTGATTAATAAAAATACCACAAGGGGATTGGTGTATTTGTAAATCAAGAAAGAATTTTAGTTCCCCCATCATGGACATTTCAAATTTGCTTTTCACGATTTTCAAAAAGTTTTGAATGTTTCGGATTAGTGGACCCAAAGATAATGTCATCCACGTAAATCTGAACAATCAAAAATGTCATTTTTGTATTTTCTTGTAAACAAGGTAGAATCAACTATTCCTTTCGTGAAGTTATTTTGAATCAGGAAAGATGATAGTTCATCATACCACGCCCTTGGAGCTTGTTTTAAAGTATAGATGGATTTCTTTAGCTCGTAGACGTAGTCAGGATGTTCTTTGTCAATGAATCCGTTTGGCTGACTCACATATACTTCTTCTTTTAGAGTTCCATTCAAGAACGCAGTCTTGATGTCCATCTGATAGACTGTGATGTTTTTGTGAGTTGCATAGGCTAAGAATATCCTGACTGCCTCAAGTCTTGCCACTGGCGTGAATGATTCTTCAAAATCTATCTCTTCTTCCTGTCTGAATCCTTTAGCCACGAGACGAGCTTTGTTACGAATGACAGTCATTTCTTCATCCTTCTTGTTCTTCCATAGCCATTTTAGATCAATGACAAGTTTGTCAATTGGTCTTGGAACTAATTCCCATGTATCATGTAACTGGTATTGAAGAATTTCTTCCAGCATCGCTTCAATCCATGCATTGTCTGCCATCGCCTCCCGAATGTTCTTTAGTTCTTTTAGACTAACTGAGCAAATGTAGATGCACATGTCGGGGTCGGTGGCGAGTTGTTTTCTCATCTGAACTGGCCTTGAAGGTTCACTAATTACTTGTTCTATTGGATGGTCTTTTGTCCACTTGAGTGTAGAAGGGTACCTTGGGTTTAACATATGCGTGTTAGATGGTTCTTGTAACCTTGAAGATGATTCAGCAGAGTCCGTTGCAAACGGGTTTTCGAATACTTCTTCTTCTTCTAATGCAGCATCATTTTGTGTTTGTTCTTCTTGAAATGGTGTGTTTTGGTTTTGCTCATCAACTCTTGGTAGAACAGTTTCTAGAATTGGATTTTCCAGAGAAAATGTAGATGATGTTGAGGGAGTTGGTGCGTCAGCTTCGATTTTTGTAGATGCATCTTGTGGTGGTGGTGGTGGTTGATGGTGTTGAGCGGGTGCAGCGGAATATTGTTGTGATGCATCGGTCGAAGTTCCACCATAGTATTCATCAAACATAAACTCGAAGAAATTTTCCAGTTCTTCTGCTAACGGTTTTTCATTGTTAGTTGACTGAGCTCCTTGAGGTACGAGTCCTGAACTAATATGTCAAGTAGTCTGAACGTTTGGTGCGGGTCCTAATCTGTTTTGATTAGAAGCCATTGGGTTAAGCGTGGGTTCTAGAGCGAGTCTCTCAGAAGCCATCTATGAAATCTCGTCAAACTTCACATTCATCGTCTCCATTATCCTTTTAGTCCTTCTATTATACACCCTGAATGCCCTCAAGTTTTCTGAGTAACCAATGAAGATGCCAATATCACCCTTAGCTTTCAACTTCCTCATATCTTCTCTGTTGTTCGTTGGATAACACAAAGCGCTAAACACGTGAAGGTAAGAGATATCAGGTTTTCTATTGTTGACAAGTTCATATGGGGTTTTATTGAATCTTGGATGGATTAGGGAACGGTTCTGAGTGAAACAAGCAGTGGCAACAACAACAGCCCATAAGAATAGTGGTGCACTAGAATAAATCAACATTGTGCGAGCAACTTCCACAAGAGTTCTGTTTCTTCTTTCAACTACCCCGTTCTGCTGTGGAGTTCTGACAACTGATGTCTGATGTGTAATTCCAGCATATTCAAAATAAGTTCTTAACTCCTGATTTGTGAATTCTGTGCCATTGTCTGTTCTTACAATCCTTACTAGAGCTTGAAGTAGGACTTGAATTAGCTTCAGAAAGGTAATGATGGTGCCTGGTGCTTCGTCTTTTGACCTCGAAAACTTTACCCAAGCGTATCTCGAATAGTTATCGACGATAACAAGGATGTACTTCTTCCTATTTATGCTTTCAACTCTCATTGGGCCACATAAGTCCATGTGCAACATATGTAACTTATCTACCGAACTGGGTACGATTTTAGGTTTATATGTTGCCCTTTTGCTTTTTCCTTGTTCGCATGATGGACATAGGTGATCTTTGGTGTATTTGAACTTAGGAAGTCCGTTGACGATGTTGACTTTGGCTAGCTTGTTGATGGTGTCAAAGTTGAGATGGGATAATCTTCTATGCCACAACCAGGACTTTGTTTTGCAAGCTCTTGTCATAAGACAAATTGGTGATGAAGAGGCCATTTGGTTGATGTCGATAGCATATAGATTGGTTCCACGATTTCCAGTTAAGAGATCATCGCCAATCAAATTTCTAACGATGCAGGCGTTTCTCCTAAATGCAACCTCTAAATCTGCGTCACAAAACTGTCCGACTGAAAACAAATTGTGTCCCAACCCTTCGACGTAGTAAACTCGAGTGATTAAGTAATTCCCAAACTGAAGATCTCCATAACCCAGAATAGCTGCTACATGATTGATGAGTGGCCTTTTACTCATCATTTTATACCCGAAAAACCCCACAAAACGACCAAAAACACCCAAATGGACCATATAATGTTACAAATATCCTTGGATTGTGTTTTTTGTGTTTCAGGTACAAAAGGATTGAAAACGAGGCAAATACGGACAAAACCGAGCGTGATTTGGAAAAGAGCCGAAAACCGAAGACGGGAAAGACGTTTTTCATGCGGATTTTATTCGAGCTCAAAAAAAAATACAAAATGGCCCTTTGGATTATTTTTATTTGGCAATATCGGACCCTTGAAGAACTTTGGTATGTTGGCAGATTTGGTCCTTGCGGTTTCACAAATTACAACTTTGGTCCTTGGTTAAACCTATATATCCTAACTCTAAACTAATATCCGGATCCCCACTTAAACCCTTAGCCCATCCGCACCAATTACCCCAGCCCACTACAACTAAACTAAATCCAAACCAACTACCTAATCCTAACCCATTAACCCTTTTTGCCCACCAACAAGCCCAACCCATCACAGCCCATGACCCGGTCCCTAACTAATAATAGATAAAACGGGGTCAAAACTCCCAATCTCGGTCAACCACCCTTTCCCCTAAATTACAATCAGTCAAAATCCCTAACCATCATCATCTCCTTCATCCCTCACTTAGACCACCATTAATCTGCTAATCACCAACTAGTCACCATCACCTCCACTACCGTCCAATAGACACCCACATGGGTGTTGTCTCAACCCCCCTCCACCTCATCTTCCAAGGACCACACCTTTCATCTAACGGCCAAGAATCAAAGAAGTGGAGAACAAGATAATCCAAGGGTTGTAAACGAGTTCAAGATGAAGACAACAAGCAGAAACCCTAGTTCATTTTTTGTATTTTTTAGTATAAATATAGGCCGAGTGGTTCGGTAGTGTTCTAGGTTTTATTTAGCTTTTATTTAGGTAACTTTTATTTTATTTGTTGTTTTATCTTTTAATTCCAGTTATGTAATTTATTTTTCAGATTAATGCAAATTTAATTGTTCTTGTTTTTGTTCTTGGTCAACTTTGGTCAACGGCTTATTTTACTGCTTATTTCTGCTGATTCGTTGCTTGTCACTGCTTTTGTTGCTTCTTGTTAGTTTAGAAGTAGTTAAAGGCCTTTGTGATGTTTGTGGCTTTAAAATTCCTTAGCAGCCTGTTTTTATTTTTTATTTTGCCTCAATAGCCTTTTTAATATCAGTTTTAGTTTAGTTTAAATAGGTTTTAGATTTCAAATCTTGTTTTTCAAGTAACTTTCTTGGTAGTTTATATCTGTTTAAGCTTGCCTTTGATTTAGGAGCTTGTTTACTAGCTTATTTTTGAGCTCAAAAAGCTCCATTTGGACTGATTATAACTGCTAGATCAGCAGACCCCCTTTAGTTTTTTTGGCTTTTTGGCTTATGTAGAGCTTAATTCTGCTTTTTATAAATTATTGTAAGTTAAGTTTTAGTTTTCAGTTTATTGTTCATGTTTTTAGCTTATTAGGAGCTTATTTTTAGCTCATTAGCCATTCTTAGCTTATTTGCATTTATTTCAAGTCTGATCCATGAAACCAACTGATTTGAGCTTATTTTGCTTTTCAAAAATGATTTTCAGTTTCAAATTTGCTCATATTAAATAGCTTAATTAGCTTTTAGATAGTAAAACAAAAAAGGAAAAATGTTTGCAAAAAAATTAGCAAACCTGGGATTCGAACCCAGGTCTGCTAGCACACAACAACAACACCTTACCAGTGTGCTCCTAGTTATGCTTGGGTTATGTTTGCCACATTTATTTCTTAAGCCTCATTTTCCTTCTAGCCTAGTTAAGCTGTTTTAGCTTATTTCTGCTTATTCAGTTTTGCTTTTTTCCAATTTTATTTTTCTCATCTTTTAATTAGTTCAAAGTTTATTCACAAAATTTTTCAGATTTTTAAAATTAGTTTTAGTTTTTTTAGTAATTTAAATTAGTTTAAATGTTTTTAATTCATAAAAAAATTATTTAAAAGTCAAAAAATTATAACTTCTTTTTTCAAAATTTTCTTTTGTCATTTAGTATGTAGGAAAATTAATTTGGTACTCGTAGGATTAGTTTTTTAAATATTTTGACGTTTTTACTCGTTCGTAGTTTACCGTTCGCGTTTATTAATTTTCGTTTTATTTAAAAACCAAAACAAACTCTCGTCTTTTCAAGCACTTTAAATACCAAACCGAAAATGATATCCTCAATTTCACGCCTCGTTGGGAGAACGACCCGGATACACGCTTGCCCGGTTTATTATAACTTGATTTTTGCGTTGAACCGTTCCTCGTTGACTTTTCTTCGTGAGAGGTTGACTTGCAAATTGTTTTAACGACAATCAATTTTTGGCGCCGCTGCCGGGGAGGTGTGTTGCGACAATATCGTTACGGTTTGACGATTAGTGACTTGAAGATCCTTCCTCGTGAAGTTTCGTATATATCTTGTGAATATTTTTATCCAAAAATCCAAAAAAAAAAAAAAAAAAAAAAAAAAAAAAAAAAAAAAAAAAATTCAAAAACTTTGAAAAACCCAAAAAGATTTTCTTTTCAAAAATTATTTTCCTTTTTCTTTTAAATGTTTCAAAATTTTAAAAACCCAAAAATATTCTTCTTATTCCTCTTATCCGTTTAATTCTTTATCTCTCACCCTCTATTTGTTTAATTCTATCTTCTTAACCCTCATTAATGTTTAATTCTCATGTCGTCACTGGGCTATACTTGTTTTGATTGTAAAAGCCCGTTGATTGACAGTCTTCGTTGTTCAAAGTGTGCGTGTGAGCGGTGTGGAAATCACAACCCAAGAGGATCTTGTTATTGGTGTGAAGTAGCCCTCAAAGAGCTTAATTCCATCGATAATTCTCAAAGTTTTTCCGAACACCCTCCACAACCCCAGCCATCCTCACTCACTCAGCATAAGTGCTTTGTATGTGGAGATCCGTTGGGGGATGATTCACACTGTGAACAATGCTTCTGCAAGGGATGTGGGTTTACCCATGGACTTTGCGTGTGTTGCACTTCTGAAATCGAAAATACAAATGCTTATCCAGATTTTCAAAACGATTTCAACCCTCCTCAAGATTCATTTTGGCAAGAACCATGTTATCAAAACTTCAATGATACATCATTCCAAAATATGCCAAATGATCTTTGTGAGTGTTGTGGAGGTCCTCATAATGGTGGGAATTGTCTCGGTTGTAGCATGGTGGAATCGGGAAACCGGTTTGTCTATGACCAAAATCCTTATTCTTACCATGAAACAACCGACTTTTTCGACCAGCCCCCACAACACCAGATGGAGACATATTCTTGTGAATATTGTGGAGGTAGTCCTCACCCGGGTTTTGATTGTCAAACAGGGAACACGTTTGTCTATGAGCAGGTTCCATGTTATCAAAACTTCAGGTATGACCATTATCGATATAATTCACCAAATCAGTCACAACAATCATATTGTTGTGAGTACTGTGGAGGTCCTCACTATAGCTCTGATTGTCAAACGAGGAACCCGCTTGTCTATGAGCATGGCCTTGGAACAATTATGACTATTCTTATCATGACCAACCTCCACAGTATCAAACGATTCAAACTCAACCTCAGCCATCTCCTCAAGAATTATTCCAAGATGTATTCCAAAAATTTCAAGATGCGAGGAATACATTTAATGATTTGGCTCTTAAAACATTAGCCCAAGAAATGAAAGATGTAAGTGATAAACTTGCTGATCTGGCTATTAATCATACCCAAGAAGATCGTCATGAAAAATCTTGTGCAGAATTACTAGCCAGAGAAAGAGGAGCAAAAATGCGTTCCATATTTCTCAGGGCTGCCCTTCTTGATGATGATGATGAGGAAGAAGAAGACGAAGAGGAGAGTGTTATTCCTTCAAATGATACCATTTCTCAACCCTCTCAGTCTAGACCCGAGGACTCTCTCATTATGGGGGATGAGCATCTTAGCACTATTCCTGAAAAGGAATCGGACGAATTCATAAAGTCTAGTGCTGAGAACCTTGTCCCAACCCCAAGTGAGTCTGAGGAGATATTTGACAGAGAATGTGATTCTCCAATTTTTGGAGAATCTCTTGACATCTCTGAGGTTACTTCCGGGATTTTCTCTAACACTCTTTTTGAATTTGATGACGATTGCTTTTCTAGCAACGTTAATCCGCTGTTTATTGAAGTGTTAAAGGACGATGAGGTCAAAGACTCTATTGTTTTTGATAACACGACCTCAATTGTTAATCCCGAGAATCAAAAAGATATTTATTTCTCCGATATATGTGACAGTGCCTTTTGGGGATCGCCCTTATATTGACTTCACATATGTCGTTCGAGTTTTTCTACCTTTCTTCTCCTATAAGGTAGATTGTCCTTTCAGTCACTCATTCGGGAGTGAGGACAAAATTTTTGACCCCGGCATCTCTCATTCTTTTAAGCCGGGTCTATCTCATCGGAGTGGAACTTTCAAGCATTTCAATGTTTATCCAAACATCTTAAATGAAAGTCCGATGGAGATTTTCTCTTCCACTTGCTCCCCCAAGAACAATTAAATTCGGGGCGAGTCTAAGCTATACGACTCGAGCAAAAACAAGCGCTTCGTAGGTGGCAACCCATGCTTATCCTTCTATCTTCTTTCTTATTTCTAACACTAAGTGTGGGGGAATTCCTCTACTTGTGCTTTGTGGTTGTATGTTTGCCTCTGTTTTCAGGATTCCCGTAGATTGTGATGATTGACGCGCCTGTTTTCAATCCAGCCGCCCAATATCCTATCTTTGTGTTTATGATTATCCAGGGATATCTTAAAAATCCTTTTTGTGAAAACCAAGATTTCTTTTCCATACTTAGATTGTAGTCTTACCCTTTTACGTTCTATAGTGTCGGCTTAGGCCGGTACTTTGAATATTGAGGGCAATATTCAATTCTAAGTGTGGGGGGGAATTCTCATTTGACCAAATTTTAAAAATTTTCACATATTGTACCTTCTAGTCCCCTAGCACCCCCGTTTTGACCAAAAATTTTAAAATTTTTATCGTATTTTTCATCAAAAAGAAGTGCTTTGCACAATAAAAATAATTTGCTATACATTAATGCTTCGGTATTAATGAAAGTTTAGACTTGATTAGGCTAGAACAAGGGGAATCCCGACTCTGCTAGAGTGTTGATCTAGCTGCTACCCTTAACGTTTAGGCTAAGTTTTTGCGAATTGTGCAAATGAAAATGCTAAGCGTGGTAGTAGTTGGTTCTCTTTAGAGCTTATATAAGTAATCTATGGCTTTTCCTCCCAGAAGATCCTAATCTGACTAAAATTAGTGCTATTTTCAAACTTTTGAACGCAAAAACCGTTTTTGTTAAGCAAATAAATTTTTATACAATCTTGATTTAGAATACTAGTTCAAAGTTTTATTTAAATTTTGGAACAAGCATACTTTCTTACAAACCCAATAAGAATGCAAAATGAAAGTGAGTCGTTGCTTGAAAGTTGCAAAAGTTAAAGTTTTAAGTATGAATAAATAAGTGCTCTAAGCTACGGATTCGAGATCGGGCCTTGGATCCTTATTTCCGGAAGGCGTTTAGGTCTTGGCTACCCTCTTGCACTGGCCCTTGGACATCTAGTTCAGGAATGTGTAAGGTCTTGGTCTAACCACCTTGGATCCTCATTTCAGGAATGTCTAGAGTCTTGGAACACTCCGTTGTAACGGCCCTTGGATCCTTTATTCCGGAAGGTGTAAGGTCTTGGAACTAAACCGTGAAGCTCCGTTGTTTAGGGGACGTAAGTGAAAAGTTAGTGATAAAAAAAAAAAAAAAAAAAAAAAAAAAAAAAAAAAAAAAGAAAAAAGTGATGAATGGAAAAGAGAAAAATGCAAAAGTCAAAAATATAAATAAAAACCTTGATGTGGACCCCATTTTTATTTGCAGCGGTTCTCAAGGGAAGGGTTTGAAACTACTTAGCGTTCAAACTTGATACTTTTATCGGACTAAAAATTATCGAAACGAGAATTTGAAGAAATTCATTTCTCACCAAAAATAAAATAAATAGAGGAAAATAGGAATTTGGGAACAAGGAGTAATACACAATTAACTTCCATAAGTAGTGTTAGCATTTTACGAAAACATTTGCACAAGGGTTTTAGACTTAGTTGGGAAGTATAAAAAGAGGATGACGATTACAATTCCCCGGAGTCACCCATTTTGTGTGATTCCCGTTCCATGATGCCACTTTGGAAAATCAAGCATGATATTTACGTTTGTTCTCGGTTTAGTTACTTGCATTTTATAAAGTCAAAACGGGGTGGTATATTTTTGGTAACCTTGATATTTTTGATCCTTTCATTACTTCATATGATCGGATTGCTAGGGACTAGCAATTGCTTAGTGTGGGGGATTGATGAGTGGCCTTTTACTCATCATTTTATACCCGAAAAACCCCACAAAAACGACCAAAAACACCCAAATGGACCATATAATGTTACAAATATCCTTGGATTGTGTTTTTTTGTGTTTCAGGTACAAAAGGATTGAAAACGAGGCAAATACGGACAAAACCGAGCGTGATTTGGAAAAGAGCCGAAAACCGAAGCCGGGAAAGACGTTTTTCATGCGGATTTTATTCGAGCTCAAAAAAAAATCACAAAATGGCCCTTGGATTATTTTTATTTGGCAATATTGGACCCTTGAAGAACTTTGGTATGTTGGCAGATTTGGTCCTTGCGGTTTCATAAATTACAACTTTGGTCCTTGGTTAAACCTATATATCCTAACTCTAAACTAATATCCGGATCCCCACTTAAACCCTTAGCCCATCCGCACCAATTACCCCAGCCCACTACAACTAAACTAAATCCAAACCAACTACCTAATCCTAACCCATTAACCCTTTTTGCCCACCAACAAGCCCAACCCATCACAGCCCATGACCCGGTCCCTAACTAATAATAGATAAAACGGGGTCAAAACTCCCAATCTCGGTCAACCACCCTTTCCCCTAAATTACAATCAGTCAAAATCCCTAACCATCATCATCTCCTTCATCCCTCACTTAGACCACCATTAATCTGCTAATCACCAACCAGTCACCATCACCTCCACTACCGTCCAATAGACACCCACATGGGTGTTGTCTCAACCCCCCTCCACCTCATCTTCCAAGGACCACACCTTTCATCTAACGGCCAAGAATCAAAGAAGTGGAGAACAAGATAATCCAAGGGTTGTAAACGAGTTCAAGATGAAGACAACAAGCAGAAACCCTAGTTCATTTTTTGTATTTTTTAGTATAAATATAGGCCGAGTGGTTCGGTAGTGTTCTAGGATTTATTTAGCTTTTATTTAGGTAACTTTTATTTTATTTGTTGTTTTATCTTTTAATTCCAGTTATGTAATTTATTTTTCAGATTAATGCAAATTTAATTGTTCTTGTTTTTGTTCTTGGTCAACTTTGGTCAACGGCTTATTTTACTGCTTATTTCTGCTGATTCTTTGCTTGTCACTGCTTTTGTTGCTTCTTGTTAGTTTAGAAGTAGTTAAAGGCCTTTGTGATGTTTGTGGCTTTAAAATTCCTTAGCAGCCTGTTTTTTTTATTTTGCCTCAATAGCCTTTTTAATATCAGTTTTAGTTTAGTTTAAATAGGTTTTAGATTTCAAATCTTGTTTTTCAAGTAGCTTTCTTGGTAGTTTATATCTGTTTAAGCTTGCCTTTGATTTAGGAGCTTGTTTACTAGCTTATTTTTGAGCTCAAAAAGCTCCATTTGGACTGATTATAACTGCTAGATCAGCAGACCCCCTTTAGTTTTTTTTGGCTTTTTGGCTTATGTAGAGCTTAATTCTGCTTTTTATAAATTATTGTAAGTTAAGTTTTAGTTTTCAGTTTATTGTTCATGTTTTTAGCTTATTAGGAGCTTATTTTTAGCTCATTAGCCATTCTTAGCTTATTTGCATTTATTTCAAGTCTGATCCATGAAACCAACTGATTTGAGCTTATTTTGCTTTTCAAAAATGATTTTCAGTTTCAAATTTGCTCATATTAAATAGCTTAATTAGTTTTTAGATAGTAAAACAAAAAAGGAAAAATGTTTGCAAAAAAATTAGCAAACCTGGGATTCGAACCCAGGTCTGCTAGCACACAACAACAACACCTTACCAGTGTGCTCCTAGTTATGCTTGGGTTATGTTTGCCACATTTATTTCTTAAGCCTCATTTTCCTTCTAGCCTAGTTAAGCTGTTTTAGCTTATTTCTGCTTATTCAGTTTTGCTTTTTTCCAATTTTATTTTTCTCATCTTTTAATTAGTTCAAAGTTTATTCACAAAATTTTTCAGATTTTTAAAATTAGTTTTAGTATTTTTAGTAATTTAAATTAGTTTAAATGTTTTTAATTCATAAAAAAATTATTTAAAAGTCAAAAAATTATAATTTCTTTTTTCAAAATTTTCTTTTGTCATTTAGTACGTAGGAAAATTAATTTGGTACTCGTATGATTAGTTTTTTAAATATTTTGACGTTTTTACTCGTTCGTAGTTTACCGTTCGCGTTTATTAATTTTCGTTTTATTTAAAAACCAAAACAAACTCTCGTCTTTTCAAGCACTTTAAATACCGAACCTCAAACGATATCCTCAATTTCACGCCTCGCAGGGAGAACGACCCGGGTACACGCTTGCCCGGTTTATTATAACTTGATTTTTGCGTTGAACCGTTCCTCGTTGACTTTTCTTCGTGAGAGGTTGACTTGCGAATTATTTTAACGTAAATCAATGATCATTTCCAAAGCGTACAGTTCCTATGAATTTCCATAAGAAGTTGATCAGCAGCTTTAGATTCCCGGTCATGTGCTTGGAGCAACCCGAGTCGACGATCCAAAGACATATTTCTATAACCTGCGAAGAACAGAAGATTTTGCATTTGGAAACCGTTTAACAATTGGTTCCATGGGGTTAGGGGTAACATCTGAATCACACTTATAGAAGGTTTCTACTGGTTCTTTTGGAACCGCTTTGAATTTGCCATTCTTGAGTATGAACTCTCTACCCGTTGGTTTCCATACACACAACTTAAGATAGTTCCTAGGGAATTGACTACTAGTGGTTGACCTACATCATGCAATTAGTCTATTTATATATCTAGATCTAGCACTAGTTCCGTGAGGAACATCCTTCTGTTCAATCATCACATTCACATGCTTAGAAACATTATCATCACAAACATCATTAGATAAAGATTTCTTGCACATTAAAAAAACAGAGTCATTACGTGCACTAGAAACAGTACTTTTAACATTACATCCAGATGACATATGTTTCTTATTAGAAAGCGATAAATTCCTAGGGTGTTCTTCTAATTCTTCATTTTTATTCTGGCATCTACTCTTAGAGACAGGCGAGACTCTATTGTTCCTTGTATTGCTCCTAGGCTGTAGTCTGCTGTTCTTAGAGGTGCTTTCTATTCCTATAGAAGGTAAGGCACACGCATTAGGATTTATATTGTTGTCCTTTAAAGTTGTTTTAGCATTTCTAGTCTCTTTTGGATTATCTTTAATGCTCTTGTCTATTGCCGTATATGTTTGAGATGTTGAGGCAGACGCAATAGTGGGACTAATCCTATAAAGACCAGGTGCTATCACATTCGATGTTTCGACAACCGCTTTTCTTTTATCAACAATATTTACTTTTTTATTTGTCTTGGGCAAGGGTGTTGGAGTGACTGGTTTTGTCAACTCATTTTTCACATCAACTTTTGCAACTGATTGAGAAATCGACATTTTTGGTTTGTCCAAAGTTAATGGTTTTGAAAACTTAGTTTCCTCACCCTTTCCTTTTTGACTTTCTAGCTGAGACCTCAAAAGATCATTTTGCTCTTTCATGTTCTTGTAGGCACGCTCATACGACAGTTTGTCATACTTGCATTCCTCTGTTTTTCGATCAAGTTGTTTAAAATATGATACATTTTCTTTTTCAAGTTTAACAAGAGCATTTTCATATTTTAAAACAATTGCAGAAGTCTCAGCTCGGAGTCTTTCATCGTCTTCGACAGAATATGTTTGTAAAATGATGGACATAATATCAGTTGATAAAGCTGCTTCGAAGAGAGAATCATGAAGGTTTTCCAAAACTTTGATGTTTTCAATGTTTTCATTAGCTTCCTTAACCAGGGATTTGTGGTCCTTGACAAAGTCGGCTGTTTCTTTTAAAGTTGCCTGTTCAACATGAATTACTCTTGCATGAATTGCATTTAGTGGAGTAGTAATTTCTGTTTCAAACACCTTTTTCATTTCAGCATGAAAACTTGAATGCCAGTTGTTGATACTAATATTTGTTTTGGATGGAACAATACTTTGAAGTGTTTCAATTCTCTTTTTAAGATCATCCAAATATCTTCTTGCATCACTTGTGTTAAAAGGATTGCTTGAGGACATTTGTTCCAAGTTTGAAAGATTTTTAGAAACAACTTTTTGTTTTGTCAAAATAACTGGTTTTTTGGAAACCTTTGGTGTTTGTTTTTGTTGAACAAAATTTACTCCAGAAAGTATGTTAAGTTTGTTATAATCAATTGGTTTTATTTCTGGGTTCTTTTGTTTCATTTTGATTCTACTCTCTTCAGCAAGCTCAATTGTTTCATCAGAATCCCGAATAGCGGGAGGATCATGTTTAGCATATATCACATTACCATTGTACAAAACATTCTGTTCTTTCTGAGCTTTCTTGAGAGTATAAGGGTTTTCACAACCGATAGCCATTTTTTCTTCATTGTGTGCAAAAGCGGGTTTGGATCTTTAATTAGCATATGAATTGTTTGTGCAGAATGACCCGTTTTCACAAGCAAATCTTCCAACTTTTTAATTGTTTCTTGTTTTTCAATGATTTCATCAAGAAGATCATTTTCTCATTTTGAAAAATCTGCTTTCAACTGTTTCTTTTCTTTTTCAAGATCAGAACAAGTTGATTTTTGTTTAGAAAGTCGTTTTTTCAAATCAAAATTTTCCACGTTTAAGGATTTTATTTTCATGTTTAAAATAACATCAAGTGTGTCAAACTTTGATAACGCTCATTTTATACATATTTTAGTTGCGTTATTTCTACGTTTATGCATTATATTTGGTTGTATTTGCGAACATATTATGCTTAAAAGGTGAAAAAGATGTATTTTAGTTCAGGTACGATCAAGTTCAAGGAAAAGGCTAAAAAGATGAAGAAAAGTTGTTAAATCAAGAGCTTATGCACAAACATAGGATTCTTATCACAATAAAGGCTTTGGAAGGATCGTTAAAGATAAAGAATCAAAATTGCAATGATTTCCAAGTTCAAAAGATCAAGAATTTATGAAATGAATGAGAATTATGTTCAAACCCAAGGCTCATATCTCAAACCCAAGTTTGAAGCTGAATCCCAAACCCAAGGCTCATATCTCAAACTCAAGGTTGAAACTGAATCCCAAACCCAAGGTTCATATCTCAAACCTAAGGTTGAGCAGTCATTCTAAAACCGAAGGTTCAGAGTCCAAACCTGAGGTTGAGCAGACATCTAAACTGCCGGTCCTTGGTCCCGACCGTAGGTTTAGCCACTAAAAGTCATCCAACTTGCATTTAAGTGAAGAATTAAGTGCCATTACTCCAAAGTCCGATCATCTACTTCCATTAACTCATTTTGCCTTCATTTTATGACACTTTGGGAGCAAGTATTTTGCTTGGTGACCAAGGGGAGCCATCTTATATATACTTGGCCAAAAGATACAAAAAAAAGATCTATCTATCAAACAAGAGAAACCAACTATTATCATATACATCACTACCCAGAGACCAAAAGGGTTACAAACATATTCAAGGGGGCGACAAAGGAGAAAAACGCAAGAAAAAGGGAAAGCTTACATTCATCAATCATCAACTTAATCATTCAAGGAATCTTTGTTGATCATCTCACAAGTGTTCATAATTCTTGTAATCATCATTACAACTTTTGTAAGACTTTTTAATCATGTTTTCAAGTGATAAATTTCTTGTGGTTATTTCTTTGTTTGCCATGAGTGGCTAAGTGCCTTGTACACTTGCCTAGATGATGTTTGTTACATGACTTTTGGTTGATTATGACTCAATGGTTCTATGATAAACGAAAAGCTAATACTAAGAACGAATTGTGCTATTAAGAGTTTTCTCCACCAAAGAGTTATCAGGTTTGGTTAATTACTAATAGTGTAATGGGTTGAAAAAGACATTGTTAGTCAATTAGTTGTAAACCTTTGTCTATGAGGGTGTTACCTTATGTATTGACCATTTCATAAGTAACTTGGTTAAACTTGGAAAACTAAAATAGTGTGGTTGTCAATTGCTTGTGAAACGAAAGCGAATCGAGTAATTGAGTTGTGTTAGTCTTGGATTGATCAAATCTTAAATATTTTTTTTTGTCATCTTAAAATCTTGACGAGGATTGAAAGTGTTTGAAACAATAGAGTTAGTATACCCACTAATCGAATTAGAACACCATCTAATTTGTTGATCATAATCAAATGGAACCTTTGTCATCATCATGTCAAGAGAATTGTGCAAAACAAGTCTAGGCAAGTGTAGTCTTTAATTTATTGAATTCACATCATCATTATTTGCTTGCTATTAGAATCGTTGAACAAGATTGATATTATATTCGAAACTCACATCCCAAAAACTAAATAAATCCCTGTGAACGACCTCGGCTTACCATTTCACCTCTTACTACACACGGACGAGTATACTTGCTCGTATGTGTTTCGTTTGAATTATTGGTAGATTGTGTTATAAATTTAAAACTTGCACTCGAAACGGGCACATCAAGTTTTTGGCGCCGCTGCCGGGGATTTGATCACGTTTTCGTGAAGTTTTTGTTTATAATTTACTTGTTCTATTCCTACTCGTATTGATATTCGTTATCGTATTCGTTAAGCTCTAAAGAAAAAATATATTTCTCTGCAAACCTTAGGTTTCAACCCAAACCTCGCGGTCCTAGCTCTCGGTAAACTTTTTATCAGACCAAACCTTCGGTCTGAAGCTCGACCTCACAGTCCTAGCTCTCGGTAAATTATTTTTTAAACTCCAAACCTTCGGTCCGAATTCTCGACCGCCGGTTTATCAGCTTTCGTAAAAAAAATTTTTTTTTTCCAAACCGCCGGTTTGAACTCAAACCGCAGCGGTCCTACTCTCGGTAAACTTTTTAACTTAAAAATTTTTTTCCCAAACCGCCGGTCCATTCCTCCGACCGTCCGGTTCAAACCTTCGGTAAAACTTTTTCATCTCCAAACTACCGGTTCATTCCTCCCAACCGCCGGTTCACTTGCTACTGTTCATAATTTTTTTTTTTTTTTTTTTTAAAGTTTTTAAATCCTTTTCGATAGGCTCGTTTTTCTCGTGTATGACCACTCGTTCTTCTAACGAAGAATTAAGTTCACAATTGTCTAATCCTGAACGTTTATTTTGCAAAAAGAAAACTCCATTCATTCCACCCGATCAAAGAATTCCAAAAACCGTTAATCCACCATTTGAAAACCTTTCCGAAGTTCATCCAATCGTCAATCTTTTTCTTGAATTACCATTTCCAATGGCTGACGATCAACCTTTGTGGGATGCCAATAGGGTTGTAGCTCCTACACCCGCAGCCGCCATTGTTCCCGTTAATCTTGGAGAAAACTTTACTATCAAAGGTCATCATCTTTGATGATTAAAGACAACCAATTTGATGGTAGAGCTAAATCCGATCCACACAAACATATCGCCGATTTCCTTGAAATTTGTGACATGTTTCGTTATGGAACTACCGATGCAAATTCAATCCGTCTTAAACTTTTTCCATCGTCTCTCACCGGAGAAGCGAAAATTTGGTATAATGAATTAAGCCCCGGAGTGATCACAACTTGGGACCAAATGAGAAGAGTGTTTGTTAGACGTTTCTTTCCACCAGCCATGTTTGATCGTCTCTTAGGTGAAATTCGTAGCTTTACTCAAAAAGAAGGAGAAAATCTTGTCGAAGCTTGGCTTCGAATGAAAAACATGCTCCGAAGTTGTCATGGGCATGGATTGTTGATGAACTCAAATAAGTACATTTTATTATCATCATTTATCCTATTTATTTGATTTGTTTTATTATATTATATATGAGAATTGATACGTTAATGTTTACTTTTGTAATTCTCAGGTAAAAACAAGTATTATGTGAAACTTGGCGATTTTGGACCAATTATGGAGGAAAAATAAGCAAGATGTTTAGAGTCTACTGAAATGTACAAGATCAAGATCATTCTGCTCCAGATACGCCGCAACATACTTATTACATACGGCGCATCACTATCAAGATTTCACAAGTTACGATCCAAGTCAGCAAAGGACATGCGCCGCATAGAGAAATGGAGTTACGCCACATCTTAAGGCGGTGTACGAATATTCCTGAATATATTAATCTTGGACCCCACGCGAAGTTAAGTCAATGCGCCGCATCTACTTATCCTATGCGCCGCATCTAACCCTCAGACAGAAACTATAAATACCCCAAGGCCAGACGAATTTCGAGATCTTTGAGACACCGAGCTTAGGTTGGACAGTGCAAGATACCAGACGAATTCAGACGTATTAGCAGCACAAGACACACCCTGAACGAAGATACAAAAGCTGTAAGAAGGTCCTGCATGTATTCAATTCATTAAGTAGTTTTGTTTTATTGTATTCGTACACTTTAATTCATCAGGATTGATGGGCCGATTCCATGTGACTACGGAAAATCATGGGCACCCCTTAAAATTGCTTTCCCATTAATTAAAGTTTATATGTTGATGTCTTTGGTGACTTTTATTAGTGCATTGATAACCTCTGTGTCTAGCTGAGCATTGCTTAGGTCGCCATGCCCCTTCCTCGCCTATTTATTCTATCGTTTCTAGGATAGTAGGATAGACATAAGTGATCATTAAGGGTTTACTCGCCGATAAGATTAGAGCCAACGAGAAATGGTTAATTGCATACACTTCATATAAAACTAGCAATAAAACAAGTGACAAGCTATTTAATTATTAGGACAGGTCTTCTTATTATCTCGAGTATCTATCTGTGTACGTGTGTGCTAATCGCTGATTCGTGCTCATTAGTTTAGTTTTCTATTTAATCATAACCAAACCGTGCCAGTCTCTCAGGCTGAACCCCCTTTCGTTAGATTAGGTTGTACAGCTAACTTAAGATATTAAAATACTGATTAGAATAACTAGATAATACGTTCCACTCTTAGTGATCGACACTCTACTTACCATTATATTCATACTGACCGGGTACACTGCTCGTTAAAGTGTGTGTTTTATTGATAAGTCGGCTAAATATAAATTTAAAACTGGGTAGGCATTAATACTGCTAAAACCACAACGACATCACGCGCGCACCAAGTTTTTGGGGCCGCTTCCGTGGACATAAAAGAATTAGAGCAATACACACGCACATCAATTGTCTCGTCGTAATATCATTCAAATCTTTTACCATGGTCTCGATGACACAACTCAAGGCATACTTGATGCCGGAGGAATATTTCTTTACAAGACCCCTAACGAAGCTTACAACTTACTAGAAGACCGTGTACTTCTAAAGCTCGATTGGTCTAAGGATTCCAAAATCAAACCTCAATGAAAATCCGTCGCATTCGCCGAAGAAACGAATGAAAATTCCAAAATCATGGATATGATGAAAGACCTCACTTCAAAAATCGATTCTAAATTCCAAAGTATCTAAAACGAAATCAAAGAAATGCATGAAGGATGTACTCATTGTGGTGGAAGTCACTCCTCATCAGAGTGTGATGATAAACCCATGGGAGGTCCCGAAGCTGAAGCCAATTATGTCTATGGAGGATTTTGAGGAGGAGGATATCGTGGAAACTTCTACGGTAGAAATTCTCGAGGTTGGCAATTATATCAAAATGGCGCCGCTGCCGGGGAGGTGTGTTGCGACAATATCGTTACGGTTTGACGATTAGTGACTTGGAGATCCTTCCTCGTGAAGTTATCGTTTTCCTCGTAAATATTTTTCTTATAAAAACCCAAAAAGATTTTCTTTTCAAAATTTATTTTTCCTTTTTCTTTTGTGTTTTTCAAATGTTTCTAAAAATCCAAAAATATTTTTCTTATCCCCTCTATTCGTTTAATTCTTTTTCTCACCCCTCTACCCGTTTAATTCTGTCTTCTTATCTCTTATCCGTTTAATTCTTATGTCGTCACCCGACTATCACTGTTTTCATTGTAAAAGTATATTGGGTGATGATCATCGTTGTTACAAGTGTTTGTGTGAGCGGTGTGGAGGTTATTGTGGTAATTGGTGTGAATTACCCATTAAATCAAATCCTAATTCCATCAATAATTCTCAAAGTTTTTCCGAATACCCTCCACAACCCCATCCATCTTCACTCAAACAGCAAAATTGCTGTGTATGTGGAGATTCGTTGGGAGACAATTCACTTTGTGAATGATGTTTTTGCAAAGGATGTGAGTTTACTCACGGACTTTGCATGTGTTCCACTTCTGAAATCGAAAATACATTCACTTATTCAAATTTTCAAAACGATTTCAGCTACCTTCCTCAGAATTCATTTGAGCAAGAACCGTGTTATCAAAACTTCAATGATACATCGTTCCAAAATGCTCTGAATATTCCTTGTGCGAAGTGTGGGGGTCCTCATGACGATTATCAATGTCAACCGTGGGATCAAGAACCTAATCCTTGGTACAATACTCCCGGTTTTGACAATGTCCAACCCCCACAGTATTCCATCATTCATCCTAATGAAAAATCTATGGCAGAATTGCTAGCCGAAGAACGAGCAGCGGAAACGCGTGCCAAATTTCTTAAGGCTGCCATTCTCGATGAAGATGATGAGGATACCATTCAAATAAAGGAATATTATGAGAATTCTTCAACTGCAATCACACCTGTCCAAAAAAGGCAGGATGACAAAAGTATTGCAGAATTGCTAGCAGAAGAGCAAATGGAACGTATAAAAGCCATTTATTCTAGCAATATTGATGAGGAGGACGACGAGGAGAGTGTTATTCCTTTTAGTGAAATTATTTCTCAACTCCCTCAGTCTATTGCAATCACATCATTCTTTCCATCTATGAACCCTGATGACTCTCCTACTATGGGGGATGAGCATCTTAGCACTATTCCTGAAAAGGAATCGGACGAATTCATAAAGTCTAGTGCTGAGATCCTTATCCCAATCCCAAGTGAGTCTGAGGATATATCAGATGATGAATGTGATTTGTCTCTTTGTAGTGATCATCCTCTTGGCACTACTGATGATTTTTCCGGGACGTTTTCTAACCCTCTCTTCAATTCAAATGATGATTTTTCCTCTAGTGATGACGAATCACTTTCTGATGAGGACGTTTCAAGTGAAAGTTTGAAGTCCATTCGAATTCTCTTTTTGAATTTGATGACGAGTACTTTTCTTGCAATAATCCTCTCTTTGATGAAGAGTTAGAGAACGATGAGGTCAAGGACTCTGTTAGTCATAAACTTGATGATATGACCTCAGTTCTTAATCCCGATATTCTTCCTTCTCCGACATATGTGACGTTGCCCTTTGAGGATCGCCATTATATTGATTTCACATATGTCGTTCTAGTTTTTCTACCTTTCTTCTCCTATAAGGTAGATTGTCCTCTCATTCTCTCGTTTGGGAATGAGGACAAAGTTTTTGATCCCGGCATCTTAATTTATCATTCTTTTGAGCCGGTTGTATCTCATCGGAGTGGAACTTTCATGTACTTCAATGTTTATCCAAACATTTTGAACGAAAGTCCGATGGAGATTTTCTTTTCCACATACTTCCCCAAGAACAAATGAATTCGGGGTCGAGTCAAGCTAGTGACTCGGTGAACAAAAACATTAGCATTGCATGGGTAAACGCCCATGTTTCTGACTTTTTTCTATTTTCTGACACTAAGTGTGGGGGGAATTCCTCTACTGTGCTTTGTTTTGTGTGTTGTTTGCCCTTGTTTGCAGGTTTCCCTTAGATCGTGATGATTGATGCGCCTGTTTTCAATCCAGCCGCCCAATATCCTATCTTTTTGCTAACGTTTATCTAGGGATATCTTTTCAATCCTTTTTTGTGAAAAATGGAGATTTCTTTTCCACACTTGGCTATTAGTATTACCTTTTTACGTTCTAAGTGTCGGCATAATAGCCGGTACTTTGAATATTGAGGGCAATATTCAATTCTAAGTGTGGGGGGGAATTCTCTCGAATTTTGTCACATGTGTACCTTCTAGTGCCCTAGTACCCCCGTTTTGGCCAAAATTTTACGATTTGTGTTGATTAGGTTAGAACAAAGGGAATCCCGACTCTGCTAGAGTGTTGATCTGGCTGCTTCCTTAACGGTTAGACTAAGGTTTTACGATTTGTGCAAATGAAAATGCTAAGCGTAGAGTAGTTGGTTCTCTTTAGAGCTTATACAAGTAATCTATGGCTTTTCCTCCCAGAAGCTCTTAATTGGACTAAAATACGTGCTGTTTTCAAACGTTTGAACGTTAAAATCATGTTGTTATGCAAAACAAATTTTTATACAATTTTGATATAGAGCCCGAGTTCAACTTTTTATTTTAATTTTTGAGAAAGCATATAAGTCCTAAGCTACGGTTCGAAATCGGCCCTTGGATCCTTTATTCCGAAAGGCGTTTAGGTCTTGGTTCCCGTGAAGCTCCGTTAATTTATGTTGTACAAGTTAAAAAAAAAAAATAAAAGATGATAAAAGGAAAAAAAATGAAAAAATGAAAAAAAAAATAATAAAATAAAATGGAATGATATTGCAAAATGCAATAAATTTTGATGTTGCAAAAATAAAGATATATATGTTAATAAATGTAGAAATTGCTTTCTTTTAAATTTAAATCGGAAGTTGAACTTGGATTCGTCAATTTTGTATAAAAGTTAAACGGTAATTTAGTAGATTGTTGATTTCAAAGGCCTCGAAAGCTCCGGTATTATTCTCTGTGGGGTGTCAAAAGCCTGGTCACCTAAAACCAACTGGTTTGGGATGTGCCGAGAAGAAAGCCGTTACATGGAGTGATCTCGTCTTTGAGTCTCTAATCTCTAAATGATCGTTTGTTGTTATTTATTTAAGTATTTAATACTAGCTTAGTGGGAATATCCTAAATCTTTGAAATCGAAATTCTGCTGATTCCGGTACTATTCTCTGTGGGGTGTCAAAAGCCTGGTCACCTAAAACCAACTGGTTTGGGATGTGCCGAGAAGAAAGCCGCTACATAGAAAAGGCCCTTTTGATCATTAGATTTTCGAGGTTCCCGGTAAATTAGTATTTGACTTAAACAAATAACAACCATAATAAATGTCGATTTTTGCGGTCAAAATTTTGAAAATTAGCACAGTCACCTAACTTGAATAAATTGTGGGAGTGAAAAGTTAAGTTTCGGCTTACATAGATTATTAGTATAAGTAGTGTTAGCATTTTAAAAAAACATTTGCACGTTGAGTTTAAGCTTAGTTGGGAGTATAAAAAGAGGATGACGATTACAATTCCCTGGAGACACCCATTTTGTGTGAATCCCGTTCCATGATACCATTTTTTGATAATCAAGCATTTATCTATTTTTGTTCTAGTTTAAATTTCTTGCATTTAATAAAAAGTTGAAACGGGGTATACGTGGTATTCTTTTGATCCTTTCATTACTTCATATGATCGGATTGCAAGGGACTAGCAATAGCTTAGTGTGGGGGATTGATGAGTGTCTAATTACTCATCATTTTACACCCATAAAAGACACAAAAATGACCAAAAACACCCAAATATATTGCAGATATCCTTGGTTTTGTGTTTTTATGTGTTTCAGGTACAAAGGATTGAAAACGAGCATTTTTGGATCGACTTAACAACAAGTGTGCATTTGATCAAGTGAAGTCAAAGTCAAAGTCAAAAGTCAACCTCCGAGAATATCAAAGTTTCACAAATAGTCCTTGGAGATGATTTTCAGACTTTACAAGATTGGTCCCTCGATTTTCAGTAATTACAAGAATGGCCCCTTAGCTTAAACCTAAACTTCATAAATAATCCTAAACTACCTAAACCCTTAATAAACCCCACTACAACCGGATCCCCAAACCAAATAAACCATCCAAACCCATTAAACTTAACCCAAGCCCACTCCCAATACAAAGCCCAAAAGAAATAAAAAAACATACCCGGTTTATACTAATTGTGTTAAACACAATTTAGGTCAAAAGAAAAAAAAACAGACCTTCCCACTCTTCTTCCCCAAAAACCCATACACCATCACCATCACCTTCATGTACTTCACCCAACATATTTGTACCCTCCTCCACTTCCCAATATCTACCCAGCAACCCTATTTCCCCCCTCCAATGTCAAACCCACGCTGGCAATCCGTGTATAAAATTGGGCGCCAAAATTCCAATGAAAGGCTCAGATCACGTGAAGACAATCCAAGGGCTCAAAGGTGCTCAGAGAGGAAGAGAGAAGCAGATGAAACCCTAGTTTTATTTAGTATAAATAGTTAATTTTGTAGCCAATTTTTGGCAGGTTTTTTTTAGCTTAAAAATTTAGGTAATTTTTCCTTTTTTATTGTTATTGTTGTTTATCTTTTATTTCCAGCAATGTAATTTAATTTGAGTTAATGCAAATTCAAGTTTTCTTATTTTTATGTCATAGTCAACAAAAGTCAACTATTCATTTCTTGCTTATGTTACTGCTTATTTGATCATCCAGTGCTTATTTAATATATCTTTTCACTCTTTATTAGCTTAAAATAGATAGTTATGGTTTAAATTACAATATCAAGTTTTATAGGACTGTTTGGTTTTAATAGTAAAACGGGTCAATTTTGGCCTCCACTATTCATTTGCCATCTTTTGATGGTGAATCTAGCTTAATTGAGGATGTATCAGTAGGATATTAAGTGGATTTAAGGCATATTAAGGTTTTTGAGTTGATAAGTCAACTACTAGCATTAGAACTGCCTCAGTAGCTCCTCATAAGCTGTAGCTTATTTGGCACTCATTTTTTGGTTTAGATAGGTATAACTCAGTATTCAAAGTGTGAACCAAGGGTTTGATATTATTTCATTTAGTTTTAGTCGAATTAGAGGCAATAATCCATCACTGCTGCAACAGAACCTTTTGTGCAGATTTGCTCAATTTTGTTGGTCTCAGCTTTTTGCTTGTTAATTTTCTGCTCATTCCTTTGGGATCATTTCATGCAATTTGGTTTTTCAGATAGATAGTAATACTAGCTTCTCATAACTGAGCTTATTTTCATTGTTAGAGCTTTGTCAGTAGCTTTTAGTCAGCCTGCAATAAGCCCACTTGGACTGATTCTGCTCTGCACTCAGACTTTGAATCCCATCCTCATCTGATCTAGGTTCTAATTAGATAAGCAATTGGCTTTTACTTTTGGGCAATTTCAGTCTAAGTGTAGCTTGTAGTATAAGCTTTCCATTTCTGCTTTTGTTTTCCTCAAATAAGCTCTTTCCTGGCTTTTAAATCAGCTGCAAAATGGTTGTTTAGGCCATTTTGGTTCTGTCTATTTTGAACATGATCAGCAGCTTATTGAGCTTATTCCTAGTGCTTATTTGACCTTTTTCAGTTATTTTAAGTTTCAATTACTGTATTAAATTGTTTTCCAGCTTTTGATAATTTTTGGAGCAGATTAGCTTATTTTTTAGCTTATTCCATACTGCTTATTGGTCCATATAGCTTATTTAGGTTGAATCAAGTTCCAATTTTATTTTTCCTAGAATTCAAATATAGTTTTAGATTTACTAGAAAATTTTCAGATTTTTCCAAAGTAATTTATTATTTTTAATTCAATTAAATCTTTTATTATAGTTTTTAATTCATATTAAATTAAATAATAATCAGAAAAATGCAATTCTTTTTTCTAAAATTTTCTTTTGTCATTTAGGACGTAGGAAAATTAATTTAGTACCCGTAGGTTTATTTTTCATAGATTGTTATGTTTTTACTCCTTCGTAGTTTCCGGTTTACGTTACGTCATTTTCGTCTTAGTAGATATTAAAAACCAATCAACCCTCGTTCTTTCAAGCATTTTAATAACGAACCTCAAACGATATCCTCAATTTCACGCCTTGTTGGGACCTCGTCCTGGGTATTCACTTATCCGGTATATTTCAATCGCGTATCGCGTCGAGCCGTCGCGAGTTGACCTTTCTTCGTGAGAGGTTTAGCTTGTAACGCGTTTCGCGCGCTATCAGATTCAATCTTTTATTTTAATAAAGAATGCATCAAGGCATTCGAAACACTCAAAAATAAGTTAACAAATGCACCGATTATGGTTTCACCAAATTGGTCTCTGCCGTTTGAACTTATGTGCGATGAAAGCGATTATGCTGTTGGGGCAGTATTAGGACAACGAGAAGGAAAACATTTTCGTCATATTTACTTTGCTAGCAAAACCTTAAATAGTGCCCAACAAAACTACACAGTCACTGAAAAGGAACTATTGGCTGTAGTTTTTGCATTTGACAAATTTCGTTCTTATCTCGTTTTGTCAAAGACAGTTGTATTCACCGATCCTTCAGCTCTCAAATATCTGTTTGTTAAACAAGATGCTAAACCACGTCTTATTCGATGGATTTTATTGCTTCAAGAATTTGACATAGAAATCCCGAATAAGAAAGGTGCAGAAAATGTGGCAGCAGATCATTTATCTAGATTAGAAAATCCTAATTTAGAGGAACTCAGTGAAGACGAAATTGATGATAATTTTCCCGATGAAACCCTTATGGGAATTGATGAAGAAGAAATCCCATGGTTTGCAGATTATGCAAATTATTTAGCTAGAGGAATATTACAAAAAGGTCTATCTTACGCTGAGCGTAGTAAATTCTTCGCAAACCTGAAACACTATTTTTGGGATAAACCATATCTATTTAAAATGTGTCCCGATGGGATAATTAGAAGATGTGTGTATGGTTCAGAGACCCGAAAAATTCTTGATCAATGTCATCATGGCCCAACTAGAGGACATTACGGTCCATCCACAACCGCTAAAAAGGTCTACGATGCGGGATTTTATTGGCCAACAATTTTTAAAGAAGCACATACGCTTGTGAAAAATTGTGATGCATGCCAGAAGTCTGGTAGTCTTTCTCGTAGAGACGAAATGCCACAAAAGAGCATTCAAGTTTCTAAAATCTTTGATATTTGGGGCATTGACTTTATGGGTCCTTTTCCTAAATCTCATAAGTTCGAATACATCCTCGTTGCAATTGACTATGTTTCTAAATGGGCCGAAGCGGAAGCCTTACCCACTAATGATGCACGAGTGGTTGTAAATTTTCTAAAAAAGCTTTTCTCTCGATTCGGAATTCCAAAAGCTTTAATAAGTGAGAGAGGAACTCACTTCTATAACCATCAAATGGAGAAAGCTATGAAACGATATGGGGTCCACCATCGTTTCGCAACAACATACCATCCTCAAACCAGTGGTCAAGTTGAAAACACCAATAGAGCTTTAAAAAGAATACTTGAAAAAAAGGTTAAGGATAATCCTTTTGTTTGGTCAAGGAAACTCGATGATGCTCTATGGGCATTCAGAACGGCATATAAAACTCCAATTGGCACAACACCATATAGACTCTTATATGGAAAAACTTGTCATTTGCCGTTTGAAATTGAACATCGAGCTTACTGGGCGCTGAGGCAATGTAACCCCGATCTTAAAATCGCGGGAGAAAAACGATTCTTGCAATTGCATGAACTCGATGAATTAAGACTCCAAGCGTATGAGAATTCCAAGTTGTACAAAGCGCGAACAAAATCTTATCATGATAGGAAACTGAGAATCCGGAAAGCATTCAAAGCCGGAGACAAAGTTCTTTTATTCAATTCTAAGTACAAATTCAAAGCTCCTAAGCTAAGAACCAAACGGTTTGGTCCATTCGTGGTAAAACATGGTTTTCCATCCGGATATGTCGAATTATATGACAAGCATGGTGGAACTTTCATTGTTAATGGACATCGAATCAAACTCTACCATGATGAGGAGCAATTGAATGAAATGTCAAGTGAAGAAATTCCACTTGAAATGCTCGATAAAAATAAATACACTGCTATTCCGTTTATGACACCTTTTCCAGCTGATTATAAAAAAGTAATACCATGGGCTGCGAAAACTGGTTACATCTGGGATGTTCTCCCTAGAACTTGCAATACTGCAAAGTTACAAGATATTGATAAAACCGAAAAAGGAATAGTAAAAAGAAATGTGGTGTATATTTCAAAGAAGACAGGAAAGAATCCCAAACATAAACCATGAAAGTATGAAAAGATGAGTCGGGCTGATGACTCATTAATAAATTTAGCGCTTCTCGGGAGGCAACCCGTGTGTTTTTAAATTGTTTGTTTTTATGCCCCGATGGAATCACCATAAGTGTGGGGGCGTCGCAATAATAACAAATAATAAAATATATACATATCTATATATATATATATATATATATATATATATATATATATATATATATATATATATATATATATATATATATATATATATATATATATATATATATATATATATATATTGCATTTGTGTGTTTTTGTTTTTGTTTTTGATGATTTATGCAGGTTAGCATGCTTGATCTTGAAGATGCGGAATCATTCAATCTCAATATCTGATTTAGAGCGAGGTTCAGGCAGTATCATTTTTTTTATGTTCCATTTCCCTATTTTTATGGTTCATCGTTCTTTACATTGAGGAAAATGTCAAACTTAAGTGTGGGGGGGGGGGGGGGAGAGGAAATAGGAAAATGATACTGGAATTTTTTAAATTTTCTATATTTTTGAGCCTTGTTTTTAATTTGTTTGCCCTTATGATCTAGTTCTTTTCGCACATTTAGAATAATCTATATTAGAACAACTAGATCAATCCACTGATAAAACATGTAATTTTTTTAAATTCGAGATGTGTCCTGATTGACATTGCGATCCATTTTTAGGATTGATAACATTGCTAGCACAACTATAGCCCATTCCACTAAATTGTGAGGATTTAAGCCTATTTTTATATAGCATACATCTTTTATGCTTGATCTTTTTGCTATGAGTGTGCCGGTGATTTTATTTATTCTAGAACTTGTGCATGCAAATCATTACCAGACCGCAGTGAGATCACCTTGTGTGATATAAGTGTATTCGTGTGATAAGAGGCAACCTTAGGAATTAAACCAAATGGCCGTCCATTTTACATTTAATGATATATTAGCTAGCCACATCGGTTAGGTAACCACTTACATGAACCCATTTGTTAGCACTCAATTTTAGTGCTAGATACCATTACTACACCCTTTGAGCCATCCTTTTCATTTCGTTACACCCGAAAAATATAAAATTATTTTACACCTTTAGCCTTAACCTTACCCATAGTCACATCTTGGTTGGTTACTAGCTACAAAGGAAAGATGGTTGTTATGTGGGAATCCTTGAAATTGAGAAAGTTGACTATTGGTATTATGATCGATGAAAAAAAAGTAATCGTAAGTGTATGGTGACAAGAATAGCCAATGAGCTATGAAAGAATGATATTGATTAAGGATGAGTTCTCCAGTTCAAAGGAAAGTGGTTGATGTAGCTAGTAGCATTCGGTTGTAGACTTTGACTATTTGTAATGTTTTTATTTTAACCAATTTCATAAATATATCCCATGTCTTATCCCTACCTAATTGATTTTGTGGTAATTATCAAGTGTATTGACATGTGGTGACCATCCGATTTCTTGAGGAATTAGGTATCGTTGTTAGCGATCTAAGGTTATCCTTAGTGACCATCCGTTATTTGGTGATGCAAGAATTCGTTGTTAGCGAGCTATTATGTTTTACATGAAAAAGTTGCACATAAGCCTTATATAACCCCTGAAGCCTTAAACCCAAATAAAAGTCCTCTTAGATGTTTACACTTGGTGCTTACGCCACGTCGGTGGAGTTTTCTTTCTTGTACAAGCTTATGGTAATATTTAGATCATGACTGAGCAATGAGTGTTATTTTCTTATATACTCACCCAATACATAAATGAGTGATGAGTGAATTATACTTCATTCCTTTTTCGTGAGGTGTTTTAACATGTTATCAAGCAAGAGAATCATTAAGGTATTGTCAAACATCTCGACTTTTCACCTATAAATTAAAAAAGATGGATCTTATCTTGTACTTGTACTTGGTGGATTTGAATCTCATTTTTAGAATCATTATAATTTATATCATGTGGATTTACTTCTAAAAGCTAAGATTTGCTTGGGAGCAAGCAAAGTGTAAGTGTGGGGGATTTGATAACGCTCATTTTATACATGTTTTAGTTGCGTTATTTCTACGTTTATGCATTATATTTGGTTGTATTTGTGAACATATTATGCTTAAAAGGTGCAAAAGATGTATTTTAGTTCAGGTACGATCAAGTTCAAGGAAAAGGCTAAAAAGATGAAGAAAAGTTGTTAAATCAAGAGCTTATGCACAAACGTATGATTCTTATCACAATAAAGGCTTTGGAAAGATCGTTAAAGATAAAGAATCAAGATTGCAATGATTTCCAAGTTCAAAAGATCAAGAATTGAAGAAATGAATGAGAATTATGTTCAAACCCAAGGCTCATATCTCAAACCCAAGGTTGAAGCTGAATCCCAAACCCAAGGCTCATATCTCAAACCCAAGGTTGAAGCTGAATCCCAAACCCAAGGTTCATATCTTAAACCCAAGGTTGAGCAGTCATTCTAAAACCGAAGGTTCAGAGTCCAAACCTGAGGTTGAGCAGACATCCAAACCGCCAGTCCTTGGTCCCGACCACGGGTTTAGCCACTAAAAGTCATCCAAAGTTGCATTTAAGTGAAGAATTAAGTACCATTACTCCAAAGTCCGATCATCTACTTCCATTAACTCATTTTGCCTTCATTTTATGACACTTTGGGAGCAAGTATTTTGCTTGGTGACCAAGGGGAGCCATCTTATATATACTTGGCCAAAAGATACACCAAAGGGATCTATCTATCAAACAAGAGAAACCAACTATTATCATATACATCACTACCTAGAGACCAAAAGGGTTACAAACATATTCAAGGGGGCGACAAAGGAGAAAAACGCAGGAAAAAGGGAAAGCTTACATTCATCAATCATCAACTTAATCATTCAAGGAATCTTTGTTGATCATCTCACAAGTGTTCCTAATTCTTGTAATCATCATTACAACTTTTGTAAGACTTTTTAATCATGTTTTCAAGTGATAAATTTCTTGTGGTTATTTCTTTATTTGCCATGAGTGGCTAAGTGCCTTGTGCACTTGCCTAGATGATGTTTGTTACATGACTTTTGGTTGATTATGACTCAATGGTTCTATGATAAACGAAAAGCTAATACTAAGAACGAATTGTGCTATTAAGAGTTTTCTCCACCAAAGAGTTATCAAGTTTGGTTAATTACTAATAGTGTAATGGGTTGAAAAAGACATTGTTAGTCAATTAGTTGTAAACCTTTGTCTATGAGGGTGTTACCTTATGTATTGACCATTTCATAAGTAACTTGGTTAAACTTGGAAAACTAAAATAGTGTGGTTGTCAATTGCTTGTGAAACGAAAGCGAATCGAGTAATTGAGTTGTGTTAGTCTTGGATTGATCAAATCTTAAATATTGTTTTTGTCATCTTAAAATCTTGACGAGGATTGAAAGTGTTGGAAACAATAGAGTTAGTATACCCACTAATCGAATTAGAACACCATCTAATTTGTTGATCATAATCAAATGGAACCTTTGTCATCATCATGTCAAGAGAATTGTGCAAAACTAGTCTAGGCAAGTGTAGTCTTTAATTTATTGAATTCACATCATCATTATTTGCTTGCTATTAGAATCGTTGAACAAGATTGATATTATATTCGAAACTCACATCCAAAAAACTAAACAAATCCCTGTGAACGACCTCGGCTTACCATTTCACCTCTTACTACACACGGACGAGCATACTTGCTCGTATGTGTTTCGTTTGAATTATTGGTAGATCATGTTATAAATTTAAAACTTGAACTCGAAACGGGCACATCAAGTTTTTGGCGCCACTGCCGGGGATTTGATCACGTTTTCGTGAAGTTTTTGTTTATAATTTACTTGTTCTATTCCTACTCGTATTGATATTCGTTATCGTATTCGTTAAGCTCTAAAGAAAAAATATATTTCTCTGCAAACCTTAGGTTTCAACCCAAACCTCGTGGTCCTAGCTCTCGGTAAACTTTTTATCAGACCAAACCTTCGGTCTGAAGCTCGACCTCACAGTCCTAGCTCTCGGTAAATTTTTTTTAAAACTCCAAACCTCCGGTCCGAATTCTCGACCGCCGGTTTATCAGCTTTCGTAAAAAAAATTTTTTTTCCAAACCACTGGTTTGAACTCAAACCGCAACGATCCTACTCTCGGTAAACTTTTTAACTTAAAAATTTTTTCCCGAACCGCCGGTCCATTCCTCCGACCGTCCGGTTCAAACCTTCGGTAAAACTTTTTCATCTCCAAACCGCCGGTTCATTCCTCCCAACCGCCGGTTCACTTGCTACTGTTCATAAAAAAAAATTTTGTTTTTGTTTTTAAATCCTTTAAGATAGGCTCGTTTTTCTTGTGTATGACCACTCGTTCTTCTAACGAAGAATTAAGTTCACCATTGTCTAATCCCGAATATTTATTTCGCAAAAATAAAACTCCATTCATTCCACCCGATCAAAGAATTCCAAAAACCGTTAATCCACCATTTGAAAACCTTTTCGAAGTTCATCCAATCGTCAATCTTTTTCTTGAATTACCATTTCCAATGGCTAACGATCAACCTTTGTGGGATGCCAATAGGGTAGTAGCTCCTACACAGGCAGCCGCCATTGTTCCCGTTAATCTTGGAGAAAACTTTACTATCATAGGTCATCATCTTTCGATGATTAAAGACAACCAATTTGATGGTAGAGCTAAATCCGATCCACACAAACATATCGCCGATTTCCTTGAAATTTGTGACATGTTTCGTTATGGAACTACCGATGCAAATTCAATCCATCTTAAACTTTTTCCATCGTCTCTCACCGGAGAAGCAAAAATTTGGTATAATGAATTAAGCCCCGGAGTGATCACAACTTGGGACCAAATGAGAAGAGCGTTTGTTGGAAGTTTCTTTCCACCAGCCATGTTTGATCGTCTCTTAGGTGAAATTCGTAGCTTTACTCAAAAAGAAGGAGAAAATCTTGTCGAAGCTTGGCTTCGAATGAAAAACATGCTCCGAAGTTGTCATGGGCATGGATTGTCTCGTGGTAATATCATTCAAATCTTTTACCATGGTCTCGATGACACAACTCAAGGCATACTTGATGCCGGAGGAATATTTCTTTACAAGACCCCTAACGAAGCTTACAACTTACTAGAAGACCGTGTACTTCTAAAGCTCGATTGGTCTAAGGATTCCAAAATCAAACCTCAACGAAAATCCGTCGCATTCGCCGAAAGAACGAATGAAAATTCCAAAATCATGGATATGATGAAAGACCTCACTTCAAAAATCGATTCTAAATACCAAAGTATCCAAAACGAAATCAAAGAAATGCATGAAGGATGTACTCATTGTGGTGGAAGTCACTCCTCATCAGAGTGTGATGATAAACCCATGGGAGGTCCTGAAGCTGAAGCCAATTATGTCTATGGAGGATATCGAGGAGGAGGATATCGTGGAAACTTCTATGGTAGAAATTCTCGAGGTTGGCAAGATCGTCCACCAAGGGATGATACCCAAAATTCCTAAAATCTTGAAGAAAATCGTCAAACATCTTCTCGTGATGATAACCGTTCATCATCACAATCACGTGAAACAAAAAATGAAGAATCTGAATTCAAAAAAACCATGTGTGAATTCGTACATGCTCAAAAACAAACGAACGAATTCATGAAAAATGAATTCTTTATGCTCAAAAGCAAAGTCGAACAAGGACAAAAGAATCATCAAGCTTCTATCCAAGATCTTGAAACCAAATTTGGTCGTCTTTCTGATCAACTTGCCACAAGACCATCAGGTACTTTGCCAAGCAATACTCAATCCAACCCCAAACCATCATCATCTGGATCTTATTCTCCTCCTCAAACGAGAAATGAGCATGTAAATGCTGTATATACTCGTAGTGGTCTATCTTATGATCCACCACCCAACCTGTAACCACTCGTAAAATTTCCTATTTACTTTACTGAATTATTATCCTTTTTCCACGGGTAAATTTTTTTTATTTAAATGTATCTCCTATCTTATGTGACGTAGATCACATCATTGATAAACGTGCTCCCACAAGACCTGCTTAACCAAAACTAATGTTTATTTTATAAACATCATGATAGAAAAATATTACAGAATACCACTTACCACTTTACGATAAAATTCTTAACAAAACATTCACTATCTGTATAGAGTTTCTAGGAAACCCTAAAATTTACCACAACACCAAATATGAACAACTAAACATCATAACATAAAAATACAATATATCTGAGTTAATGTACAAGTTCTTAAAGCCTCAAAAACCCTAATTCTATTTTGTTCCCGATAAAACCCTAATTTCACATAAGTGTTATTTTATGCATTCATTTCATAAACCCTAATTTATTTCTAGAATATTTTTGTAAAATATAAAGTTTACAAGTTATTTAAGCTATAGTACAAGTCATTTATGCATAGAAACATTTATTTACAAAATCTTTATTTAAATTCCAATTATATTATTTTCAAAGCATAACTAACAAACCATTTATGCATAACTTTTATAAATGATATTTTCTAAACTTCTTAATTATTTTTACAAGTCTTTTAGCCTAGAGTACAAGTGCCTAATGCACAAAAATCATAAATTCCATTTAATTACCTTTTTAAAATAATAAAAATTAACAAATAAATTTTATAAACTAATTACATGTTAAAACTATATTTTTCTAATTTTCTAAACTTATGTACAAGTCTAATAAGCATGTTTTACAATGATCCTAAGCTCAACATATTTTCCTTTCACTTCTTTAATAAATTCAATTTATACAAAAACATAAAAGACCATAAATATTTTGTAAGTAATAAAACTCTTGAACTAAGTTAGTTATCATTTCTAAACCCTAATTTACAAGCTACTAAACCTATGGTACTACTCTCCTAAGCTCACACGCCCTCTCCTCCATTTCCTGGTTCGAATGAAACCACAACCTAACTAAGCTTACCTATTAAGTATACAATGTACCTAGTCTTCTTCAAGCCCTCTCCTAAGACCCTCCACTTGTACATCTTCTCCATCAAGAACTTTCCCTATTGGTAGATAGAACCCATGGACATGAAACCGGCCACATCACCCTCTCCTTCTCCCTCCTCCTCCTCCTATCCAAGTGGCATCTCCCATATTTTCTGTCAGCCCATGTCTCAATAGATTGTCTCCTTATCACCATTTTACAAAACCCTAATCACCACTACTATAAATAGCAACATAAACTTTCTTCCCATTTCACACCCAATTCGAACCAAACCCTAAACTAACTTCAGCCCACTTCTGTCTTAGTCTCAACTCCAAAACAACCTCACAATAACCTTAGAAGAACCAGAAGAGAGGGGGAGCACATGGAAACAAAGAGTCGAACCATTCCAAGCCCTAAACCCTAGCGAGCTTAAACCCTAAGTAAGTATTCTAATTTCATTTTTAATTCAGTCGTTATTTATTTTACATATCTAAAAATGAATACACTTAATCACTAATAGCAAAGATAAATAAAAACCAAACAAAATTTTGTCCTTTGATTTCTTTCTGTTCGAACTAAAATCCTAGCGCACCCTTTATGTTCGAATAATAGCCTAAACTAATCAAGAACATGTGAAATATGTTAAAACATGTCTAACTATATCATATCTTATGTATAGAGTTGGGTTATAAAGTTTTAAAAATCAAAAACCCTAACCGGGTCTTATTTCCTGTTTTATATCGAGTAAAACCCAACCCCCACAAGCCCTACTTCTGACCTCGAAACCAACATCCAAACGACCCTTAAAAATTCTGGTTTTTCAGTATTACTAGAGTTCACCCAGCTAGCTCTATTTAGAAACAAAAATCATTGAAAATGATCGAGTATCCATGGAGTTATCGAGTTCCAAAATCTGATGTATATCGCTAACCATGGAAATGAATTTTTCCAGTTGTGAACTTTTCTATATTAACCGACTAAGAACCCAACTTGTGCCCTATTTTTCTAACCCCAAATGATCTCTGAAAATTCTAACTTTTTGGTATGTTAAAGTCAACCTAGCAATCTTTATTTAGAAACTAAAATTTTTGAAAAAGGTTAAGTTTTGAATAAAATATCGAGTCTTGAAATTGCCCTTATATCGCTAAACTAGGAATCCAAAAACTTAGTTATAATCCTTCCATTTGAGTCGACCACCCACTCAACTTCCAACAAAACTTTCGACCACTAATATATCTCGATAAATTCTAAATTTCTGGAAAACTAAAGTTCATATAGTGACCTATTTTTTTGAAAGAAACTATTTGAAAAACCGTCAAGTGGTTCAAAAGTTATAGGAGTCCAAAGTTGGCCACTCGCTAGCTTTAAAACAAATTTTCAGAATTTATATTTAAACTTGTTTCATCACTCGACTTTTGGACTGATTTTCGAATATCAAACCAACTTTATAAATTATGATTTTCGACATGTCTAGAGTCGACCTAGCTGCCTTTTATTAGAAACTGAGAACACGAAAAATCGTTTAGTATTCGTTAAGTTATTTGCGTCCAAAGATCTCGTCAAGTCCAATAATTTCATAAGTATGATTTTTGTTAAATTAAAGTTTTTAGGGTTAATTTTATAAATAAATACTATCAAGGGTATTTTCTGTCAATAACAAATAAAAAGAGGTGAGATTGTCATTTTTGAAACTTGAGGGTATAAACTGTCATTTTCCAAAAGTCCAGGGTATAAACTGTCATTTGACTAAAACTTAGGGATTAAAACGTAACTTTTCCTAATTGATATTTTCATCCTTTTTATTTTGTTTTCCCGACTCTATATTAACATAATATGCTTAATAAACCGAACCCAAAACTTACAGATAAAAGATAAGATAAAATCTTACTTTTGAAACTATATATTGGTTCAATTAAATATGTAACCATCAACCAAACAACAAAACAGAACGAAACAAAATGAACATATAATCATTAGAAATGATTACTAAATATTGGCATAACAACCCAGGTTACATTGTCCGGAGACGTTTATCAACTTTCTTTCATTTGTTTTCCATCCAGATTGTCAGGTGAGTTCATAACCCCTATTTTTACATGTTTTGAACTATTTTTGGGGGAGATACATGCTCAATTATTTGTTTTCACTTTCGCATACAATTCTAAGTTTTCATATATCGATATAAGTTTCATAGCCCTTATTTTCATATGATATGAATTAAATTGGCAATATTGACAAACGCTGTTTGCATTTACATGAATTATGAATCACTAAAGAACTTTTTCCCATATTAAACACAAGTATGTTATTATTATTTTATTGCCTTAAACTAAGTTACCTTTAAGTCAAAAAGACCCTCAATCATGGACCTCTAATCACCTGTACTTAGGGTGAGCACGAATATCGTGGATAGTACTATTGGGCTGACAACCCCTTTGTATTGCCGTAACGTAATACAAAGCATTATATTTGAGAAGAATAAAGAGATGTGACTATCTCCTACTTGGGGGCAAAGTTACCTACATTTAATTATGGGGTAATTATTACATCATTAGTTCATGACTGTTGATGTTCTGTTAAGGTTTTGCGTGTCATGAGACTTAGTGCAATAAAATATATCTTTCCCTAATGGTAATTGTATGCGTTGCAATTACTTTCATCTAATCTTGTGTTTAAATGGTTTGAACTAAACTGAACGACATATTTTCCGAATAACTGAAGAAGGGCTTATTTTTCTGAAATATGAAAAGAGCTTATTTTCTGAAATATTGAAAAGGGCTTATTTATTTATAACTGAACAAAGCATTTTTATCAGAAACTGGCTTATTTCTGAATAACTGAAACGGACTATTTTCATCTAAGAAACTTTATGAATTCACTCAACCTTTGTGTTGACATTTTAGCATGTATTCTCAGGTTATCGGAAGCATGGATTGGCACGGGATTGGATATGGACTATGTTATCATTCAAATCAATAATATTTTTATAAATATATTTTGAGAACTTCCTGCTGGGACCTACATATTGTAACTCTGATATAAATGAATGATAACAATTTTATCTAAAACGTCTCATTTTCGAGTCGTTTTCTATTATCATGACTGTGAACTGTTTAGTAACTCCCCAACTTATATTTCCGCTGCGAATATCGAAAACGGGGGTGTTACAGAGTGGTATCAGAGCTCATGGTTATAGAGAACCAAGTGTTTTTAAACATTGGACTATAACCGCGTTTTCAAAAATAAATAAACTTACATCATAAAGTCCTATGCTTTCCGTGCCAGGTATGTTTCAGTATTTAGAACATCCTTTATTTTGACTATTCCCCTATCTGATAACTATTTGATTTGCTTTATTTGCAAATATTAGAATTGCTTATTTTTATTTTACGGGTTACTACAGTATCATGTTCCCCGAAACTCCCGAACTTAACGAAACAGATCTCCGTAATATAAGTACGTTACCTACCGATTCTCTTAGGAAATCCCCATCTGATGAAAAGTTTATTGGTTGCCCAACAATATTTGATGTTGGACAAAACTCCCACCAAGAAACAATTCAGAAAGATGATGAATCAAATCCTCTAGAACCTAATACTCCCGAAACCCCGACACTAAACTTCCCAGATGCTATATCTACGCCTAATTCCCCTGAACCTAAAGATCCCATGTGGACTCTTCTTTATGAGCACGCTAGTATTCTCGACAATCACACTAAACATTTGGAGGAGCTACCACATTTACGTTTCGAATGGTACGACCGGAATTTCGACACTCTATTTAGAAGGACCAATGACGAAAGGAGAACGGTGTTTGACTTGGAAGCAAGTGTTGAACGAATGAAGAATACGCACGAACATAAGTATAAAAGCCTAGATTATAGGATTCGTCATGCGAGAAGGGAAAACAGTCAACTACGTGGCAGAGTAGCAGAGATTGAAAGAACCTTATGGGCGGCCAGAGAGACGGCAATCTGCCAGGGTCAGAAGATTTTTACTCTGGAATCTATGCTGGACAGCCAGATAAAGGTGAATACGGAATTTCAAGAGCGTTTCTTGGAAATGGAAATTACACAACTACAACTTGAGAATGAAGTTAAGCTTTTACGTCAAGAACGTGGCTGATCTCAAACTCATGTGTAACGACGTTGTGTCTACTGTACCAAATAGTATTTGGTTAGGTATTTCCTGTATTTTCCAATAAATCTGAAACCCTCAGAGTTTGTAATCAATCAATAAATGTATGACAAATATCTTTTGTTATATATATTATTGTTGAGAATAAATTCTTCTCCTATCATGTCTTACTATAATGCTGTGCATTTATGTAATGACTTCCCTTAAAACCTTATCATTTGTTTAATAGACAAATGGTTTCGTATAAACTATACCTAGAACCCAATAAGTGTCACGTACCTAGATGACTACACATAGAACCCATTAAGCAACAGAGAAATTTGAGGATTTACCCTTATGATAACGATAGGAAACCTTAAATCTAACTCCTACAATATTAATAAAAGATCTTGTGATAATTGTTTTTAGTAAAAACAATTGATCAAGTTATTAATATTAATCTAACTTCAGCCCGACGTATCATAAACATAGAACCCCATAAGATAAAATTCCGGAAGAGAACCTTGATGAATGAAGAGAGAGTTGCTGAAATCTAAGAGAATTAGTTAATTCCTTAGAAATTAATCATTCATCTACGATATTTAACCAGACATATCCGGAAGAACGTTAGAATGGAAAATACTATGCCAATGACTCCCGAAGTTATCCAGAAATTGGTGATCAATCTCATTACAGCGGTGCTCGAGGTGACTACGACAGCTCATTTTGGAAGCCATAAGATGACAACAGGAGAGAAGAGAATTGAACGAATTAACCAAAAGCGAAAACATAGTGAAATAGAAACTACCATCCCTACTCCCTACCCCACCTGTCGCTACCATAAGCGTCTTACTCATGAATCCGTTTATCGTGGAAAACAACCTCTATGTCAACGATGTGAGTTACATCACATTGGAGATTGTTATGTCAAGTGTGGAAGATGCAAGGAAATAGGACATCAGTCTAGAAACTGTAAGCCAATAAGAATAAAACCACGAACCGTGACTTGTTATGGATGTAGAGGAAAAGGACATATGATAAGTCAATGCCCGAACTTCAATCCCAACTGGAAGACTAAGACTGATTCGGAAGAAAATTAGAACTCATTAAGAAATCATACCTATGTCCTAGTATGACCCTTAAGTTTGATATTTCAGAAGTAATGAATAAATTGAGGTTTAGAGTCCTCTAAGTTATAATTTTCCTTTCAGATACTCCGTAGTTACGATAAACATAATCTAAATAAGTTATCTTCCTACTCTATGAAATAACTATTTCGCGATAATTCTTTAATATTTCCAAATCTGCGTTTAGCTTTCATATCTATTCTATTTCCCAAACCCTATTCACAAACATTGCCTAGTGAAACCATAGACACACCCTAATATTTATTTTGAGGTTATTCCATTAATCCTTTAGGAAACCATAATCTATCACTGTAGTGTGGACAACAATTTTCCAATGCTTTTGAAAATTATTTATGAAGCTATTATTTAAAAATAAAGCGTTGAACACCATCTAAAACTTTTTGAATAAATACCACAGTGACTGTACGAAACATTACATCGTTTGGTCCTCAATTATACATAACCTGATCAACTATGTATAATTTTGGAAGAATCATGTAACGAATTGGACAGTTATATTTTTAGATTTTCTACTACTAATTTTCATTCAAAAGCAAAATATTGAAACAAAACAAATTGTTATTAAATCATTATTTTGATTTCATACAACAAAAGTCTACAACTACTATCCATCATCTCTAAGATAGGAATTCAACAACATCGTGGATAGAAAAACCCTAAGATTTTATTCGAATACTTGGAAGATAATACATAGAACCATAATTAGCAACTGGTGCTAATATTACAAGAATTACATAAGCTTTATTACATTGAGGATTTCTTAGAAAACACAAACAAAGACCATCCTAGTGATCTTAGCGTAAGATTTACTTTCCCCATGTTTGATCCACGATAAAGGCTGCGATAGTAAGCGGAATCACGAACCATAGGATTATTCCAAAGGCTTCGAAATTCTCATCTGGACTGTACACCATGTAGGAAATAATCGCAATAACGAAAACGATCGCCAGGTAAGTAACAAGGTGCGGCATCTTTGAGGATTTAGAAAGGAAATTTTGTGATGAAAAATGAGGATTAGAAATGAGATATTTATAGGAAGGATTCGACCGATCAATTCGAACATTACCATCACTATTTCTCCACTTTAGAATCTGACCATTGCATAGTGACGTACTAGGTGGCAAAACATTCAAATTTAGTTCATCCAGTAGAGATAAAACTGACCAAACCTCGATCCTTAGAGAACCAAGGATTATCAGCAAAACGACATTAACAGAAAAGTGGACTCAAGAATAAAGATAATATTTTAAGTAATATTATTTTTAACTTGAGGCATTTTAAGCATATCAAACTTCCACTCTAACCCAAATCGTTGTACGATTTTCTTTATCGCGTTCTCTATCTGAATAAAATAAAAAATTCTGAACCCAGCTATCTCTGCATATCATTTTTCTCAACTTACCAACCAACACAGGTTGAATCTCGAGACGAGATTCCCTTCAACAGGGGGATACTGTAACCACTCGTAAAATTTCCTATTTACTTTACTGAATTATTATCCTTTTTCCACGGGTAAATTTTTTTTATTTAAATGTATCTCCTATCTTATGTGACGTAGATCACATCATTGATAAACGTGCTCCCACAAGACCTGCTTAACCAAAACTAATGTTTATTTTATAAACATCATGATAGAAAAATACTACAGAATACCACTTACCACTTTACGATAAAATTCTTAACAAAACATTCACTATCTGTATAGAGTTTCTAGGAAACCCTAAAATTTACCACAACACCAAATATGAACAACTAAACATCATAACATAAAAATACAATATATCTGAGTTAATGTACAAGTTCTTAAAGCCTCAAAAACCCTAATTCTATTTTGTTCCCGATAAAACCCTAATTTCACATAAGTGTTATTTTATGCATTCATTTCATAAACCCTAATTTATTTCTAGAATATTTTTGTAAAATATAAAGTTTACAAGTTATTTAAGCTATAGTACAAGTCATTTATGCATAGAAACATTTATTTACAAAATCTTTATTTAAATTCCAATTATATTATTTTCAAAGCATAACTGACAAACCATTTATGCATAACTTTTATAAATGATATTTTCTAAACTTCTTAATTATTTTTACAAGTCTTTTAGCCTAGAGTACAAGTGCCTAATGCACAAAAATCATAAATTCCATTTAATTACCTTTTTAACATAATAAAAATTAACAAATAATTTTTATAAACTAATTACATGTTAAAACTATATTTTTCTAATTTTCTAAACTTATGTACAAGTCTAATAAGCATGTTTTACAATGATCCTAAGCTCAACATATTTTCCTTTCACTTCTTTAATAAATTCGATTTATACAAAAACATAAAAGACCATAAATATTTTGTAAGTAATAAAACTCTTGAACTAAGTTAGTTATCATTTCTAAACCCTAATTTACAGGCTACTAAACCTATGGTACTACTCTCCTAAGCTCACACGCCCTCTCCTCCATTTCCTGGTTCGAATGAAACCACAACCTAACTAAGCTTACCTATTAAGTATACAATGTACCTAGTCTTCTTCAAGCCCTCTCCTAAGACCCTCCACTTGTACATCTTCTCCATCAAGAACTTTCCCTATTGGTAGATAGAACCCATGGACATGAAACCGGCCACATTACCCTCTCCTTCTCCCTCCTCCTCCTCCTATCCAAGTGGCATCTCCCATATTTTCTGTCAGCCCATGTCTCAATAGATTGTCTCCTTATCACCATTTTACAAAACCCTAATCACCACTACTATAAATAGCAACATAAACTTTCTTCCCATTTCTCACCCAATTCGAACCAAACCCTAAACTAACTTCAGCCCACTTCTGTCTTAGTCTCAACTCCAAAACAACCTCACAATAACCTTAGAAGAACCAGAAGAGAGGGGGAGCACAGGGAAACAAAGAGTCGAACCATTCCAAGCCCTAAACCCTAGCGAGCTTAAACCCTAAGTAAGTATTCTAAATTCATTTTTAATTCAGTCATTATTTATTTTACATATATAAAAATGAATACACTTAATCACTAATAGCAAAGATAAATAAAAACCAAACAAAATTTTGTCCTTTGATTTCTTTCTGTTCGAACTAAAATCCTAGCGCACCCTTTATGTTCGAATAATAGCCTAAACTAATCAAGAACATGTGAAATATGTTAAAACATGTCTAACTATATCATATCTTATGTATAGAGTTGGGTTATAAAGTTTTAAAAATCAAAAACCCTAACCGGGTCTTATTTCCTGTTTTATATCGAGTAAAACCCAACCCCCACAAGCCCTACTTCTGACCTCGAAACCAACATCCAAACGACCCTTAAAAATTCTGGTTTTTCAGTATTACTAGAGTTCACCCAGCTAGCTCTATTTAGAAACAAAAATCATTAAAAATGATCGAGTATCCATGGAGTTATCGAGTTCCAAAATCTGATGTATATCGCTAACCATGGAAATGAATTTTTCCAGTTGTGAACTTTTCTATATTAACCGACTAAGAACCCAACTTGTGCCCTATTTTTCTAACCCCAAATGATCTTTGAAAATTCTAACTTTTTGGTACGTTAAAGTTGACCTAGCAATCTTTATTTAGAAACTAAAATTTTTGAAAAAGGTTAAGTTTTGAATAAAATATCGAGTCTTGAAATTGCCCTTATATCGCTAAACTAGGAATCCAAAAACTTAGTTATAATCCTCCCATTTGAGTCGACCACCCACTCAACTTCCAACCAAACTTTCGACCACTAATATATCTCGATAAATTCTAAATTTCTGGAAAACTAAAGTTCATATAGTGACCTATTTTTAGAAAGAAACTATTTGAAAAACCGTCAAGTGGTTCAAAAGTTATATGAGTCCAAAGTTGGCCACTCGCTAGCTTTAAAACAAATTTTCAGAATTTATATTTAAACTTGTTTCATCACTCGACTTTTGTACTGATTTTCGAATATCAAACCAACTTTATAAATTATGATTTTCGACATGTCTAGACTCGACCTAGCTACCTTTTATTAGAAACTGAGAACACGAAAAATCGTTTAGTATTCGTTAAGTTATTTGCGTCCAAAGATCTCGTCAAGTCCAATAATTTCATAAGTATGATTTTTGTTAAATTAAAGTTTTTAGGGTTAATTTTATAAATAAATACTATCAAGGGTATTTTCTGTCAATAACAAATAAAAAGAGGTGAGATTGTCATTTTTGAAACTTGAGGGTATAAACTGTCATTTTCCAAAAGTCCAGGGTATAAACTGTCATTTGAATAAAACTTAGGGATTAAAACGTAACTTTTCCTAATTGATATTTTCATCCTTTTTATTTTGTTTTCCCGACTCTATATTAACATAATATGCTTAATAAACCGAACCCAAAACTTACAGATAAAAGATAAGATAAAATCTTACTTTTGAAACTACATATTGGTTCAAATAAAATATGTAACCATCAACCAAACAACAAAACAGAACGAAACAAAATGAACATATAATCATTAGAAATGATTACTAAATATTGGCATAACAACCCAGGTTACATTGTCCGGAGACGTTTATCAACTTTCTTTCATTTGTTATCCATCCAGATTGTCAGGTGAGTTCATAACCCCTATTTTTACATGTTTTGAACTATTTTTGGGGGAGATACATGCTCAATTATTTGTTTTCACTTTCGCAAACAATTCTAAGTTTTCATATATCGATATAAGTTTCATAGCCCTTATTTTCATATGATATGAATTAAATTGGCAATATTGACAAACGTTGTTTGCATTTACATGAATTATGAATCACTAAAGAACTTTTTCCCATATTAAACACAAGTATGTTATTCTTAATTTATTGCCTTAAACTAAGTTACCTTTAAGTCAAAAAGACCCTCAATCATGGACCTCTAATCACCTGTACTTAGGGTGAGCGCGAATATCGTGGATAGTACTATTGGGCTGACAACCCCTTTGTATTGCCGTAACATAATACAAAGCATTATATTTGAGAAGAATAAAGAGATGTGACTATCTCCTACTCGGCGGCAAAGTTACCTACATTTAATTATGGGGTAATTATTACATCATTAGTTCATGACTGTTGATGTTCTGTTAAGGTTTTGCGTGTCATGAGACTTAGTGCAATAAAATATATCTTTCCCTAATGGTAATTGTATGCGTTGCAATTACTTTCATCTAATCTTGTGTTTAAATGGTTTGAACTAAACTGAACGACATATTTTTCGAATAACTGAAGAAGGGCTTATTTTTCTGAAATACGAAAAGAGCTTATTTTCTGAAATATTGAAAAGGGCTTATTTATTTATAACTGAACAAAGCATTTTTATCAGAAACTGGCTTATTTCTGAATAACTGAAACGGACTATTTTCATCTAAGAAACTTTATGAATTCACTCAACCTTTGTGTTGACATTTTAGCATGTATTCTCAGGTTATCGGAAGCATGGATTGGCACGGGATTGGCTATGGACTATGTTATCATTCAAATCAATAATATTTTTATAAATATATTTTGAGAACTTCCTGCTGGGACCTACATATTGTAACTCTGATATAAATGAATGATAACAATTTTATCTAAAACGTCTCATTTTTGAGTCGTTTTCTATTATCATGACTGTGAACTGTTTAGTAACTCCCCAACTTATATTTCCGCTGCGAATAACGAAAACGGGGGTGTTACACAACCCAACCCAAACAACTACTATTGTCCATGATGATAGTGAGGACGAAGTAGAAGAAGAACCAAAAGACATTGAACAAACTCCTACACCAGTTGTTTAACCTACTCCACCACTCAAACCATTTAAACCAAGAATTCCATATCCTCAACGTTTGAGGAAAGAAAAGATGGAAGAGCAATATGGCAAGTTCATGGACTTAATCAAAGAAGTTAGGATCAATGTTCCTCTTGTGGATGTCCTAGCTGGAATGCCCAATTATGGGAAGTTTTTGAAAGAACTTGTGAGCAACAAAAGTAAAATGGAAAACATTTCCGCTACCTTCTTGAATGAAGATTGCTCAGCCATTATTGAAAATAAACTACCGAAAAAACTCGGTGATCCTGGAAGTTTTCTTATTCCGTGTACTCTGGGAAATTCAATCACTTGTGATGCTTTAACCGACCTCGGTGCGAATATCAATCTTATGCCATACTCATTGCATGCGAAGCTTTCGATCGATACGTTGAAACCAACAAGAATGAGTATACGTCTAGCAAATCTTACTATCCAATATCCTGTTGAAGTAGCTGAAAACATGCTTGTTCAAGTTGGTCAATTCATTTTTCCTGTTGATTTTGTGATCCTCGAGATGGAGGAAGATAGCAAAGTTCCATTGATTCTAGGAAGACCTTTCCTAAACACAGCAGATGCTATCATTTGAATGAAAAATAAAGAACTCAACCTTGGAGTTGGTGACGAAAGAATTTCCTTTTCGGTTAATCAAGCCATGAAATATTCTCATGCAAATGATGACACTTGTTATAGCATTGATGTTATCAATGAAATAACAGAGGAAACATTTGACGAATTACTTGATGAAAGAATTAAGACTCATAAAACATCTGGACAAATCAGTGATGAAGATCTCGATAGAGAATTCGCTGAATTTATGCAGATAGACACCGAAGAAATTTCTGAGGAAGAAAATACCAACTTTGAGGAGTTGGAATTGAATGATGATATGAGAATCAAAACTTCAATTGAAGATCCGCCAATGGATCTAGTCTTGAAACCTCTTCCTGATCATCTAGAATATGCGTTCTTGGAAGAAAATTCTCTTCTTCCAGTTGTCATATCTTCTACACTCAAAAAGCATAAAGAAGCTTTCGCCTGGAAAACTTCTGACATTCGTGGAATAAGCCCGAATTTTTGCAAACACAAAATAAATTTTGAAAACGATTCTAAACCTGTTGTTCAAAGACAACGAAGACTCAACCCAAATATGAAAGAAGTTGTTAAGAAAGAAATAATCAAACTTCTTGACGCTGGAATTATTTATCCCATTGAGGATAGTTCATGGGTGAGTCCCGTTCATTGTGTTCCTAAGAAAGGAGGAACAACTGTCGTGGCTAATGAACGTAATGAACTTGTTCCTACCAGAACCATAACTGGTTGGCGAGTGTGCATTGATTATCGAAAATTAAATGATGCCACCAGAAAAGATCATTTTCCTTTACCGTTCATGGATCAAATGTTGGAAAGACTTGCGGGGAACAAATTCTTTTGTTTTCTCGATGGATTTTCCGGTTATTTTCAAATTCCAATGGATCCAGTTGATCAAGAAAAGACCACATTCACGTGTCCTTTTGGCACATATGCATATAGGCGTATGCCTTTTGGTCTTTGTAACGCACCAGCAACATTTCGAAGATGCATGATTGCTATTTTTCAAGATATGCTTGGAACCTCCATGGAAGTTTTCATGGTTGATTTCTCAGTATTTGGAGACTCATTCGAGTCATGCCTTTCTAATCTTGATAAAATGCTTGAAAGATGCAAAACTTCTCATCTTGTGCTAAATTGGGAAAAATGTCATTTTATGGTGACAGAAGGCATTGTGCAAGGTCACAAGATTTTGAGCAAAGGAATTGAAGTTGACAAAGCAAAAATAGATGATATTGCTAAATTACCACCCCCGACTAACGTTAAAGGCGTTAGGAGTTTTTTGGGACATGCGGGATTTTACCGCAGATTCATCAAAGATTTTTCAAAAATTTCTCGTCCTATGACGAAGCTTCTCGAGAAAGATTCAATCTTTGATTTTAATAAAGAATGCATCAAGGCATTCGAAACACTCAAAAATAAGTTAACAAATGCACCGATTATGGTTTCACCAAATTGGTCTCTGCCGTTTGAACTTATGTGCGATGCAAGCGATTATGCTGTTGGGGCAGTATTAGGACAACGAGAAGGAAAACATTTTCGTCATATTTACTTTGCTAGCAAAACCTTAAATAGTGCCCAATAAAACTACACAGTCACTGAAAAGGAACTATTGGCTGTAGATTTTGCATTTGACAAATTTCGTTCTTATCTCGTTTTGTCAAAGATAATTGTATTCACCGATCATTCAGCTCTCAAATATCTGTTTGCTAAACAAGATGCTAAACCACGTCTTATTCGATGGATTTTATTGCTTCAAGAATTTGACAAAGAAATCCAGAATAAGAAAGGTGCAGAAAATGTGGCAGCAGATCATTTATCTAGATTAGAAAATCCTAATTTAGAGGAACTCGGTGAAGACGAGATTGATGATAATTTTCCCGATGAAACCCTTATGGGAATTGATGAAGAAGAAATCCCATGGTTTGCAGATTATGCAAATTATTTAGCCGGAGGAATATTACAAAAAGGTCTATCTTACGCTGAGCGTAGTAAATTCTTCGCAAACCTGAAACACTATTTTTGGGATGAACCATATCTATTTAAAATGTGTCCTGATGGGATAATTAGAAGATGTGTGTATGGTTCAGAGACCCGAAAAATTCTTGATGAATGTCATCATGGCCCAACTGGAGGACATTACGGTCCATCCACAACCGCTAAAAAGGTCTACGATGCGGGATTTTATTGGCCAACAATTTTTAAAGAAGCACATACGCTTGTGAAAAATTGTGATGCATGCCAGAAGTCTGGTAGTCTTTCTCGTAGAGACGAAATGCCACAAAAGAGCATTCAAGTTTCTGAAATCTTTGATATTTGGGGCATTGACTTTATGGGTCCTTTTCCTAAATCTCATAAGTTCGAATACATCCTCGTTGCAATTGACTATGTTTCTAAATGGGCCGAAGCGGAAGCCTTACCCACTAATGATGCACGAGTGGTTGTAAATTTTCTAAAAAAGCTTTTCTCTCGATTCGGAATTCCAAAAGCTTTAATAAGTGACAGAGGAACTCACTTCTGTAACCATCAAATGGAGAAAGTTATGAAATGATATGGGGTCCACCATCGTTTCGCAACAGCATACCATCCTCAAACCAGTGGTCAAGTTGAAAACACCAATAGAGCTTTAAAAAGAATACTTGAAAAAACGGTTAAGGATAATCCTTTTGTTTGGTCAAGGAAACTCGATGATGCTCTATGGGCGTTCAGAACGGCATATAAAACTCCAATTGGCACAACACCATATAGACTCATATATGGAAAAACTTGTCATTTGCCATTTGAAATTGAACATCGAGCTTACTGGGCGCTGAGGCAATGTAACCCCGATCTTAAAATCGCGGGAGAAAAACGATTCTTGCAATTGCATGAACTCGATGAATTAAGACTCCAAGCGTATGAGAATTCCAAGTTGTACAAAGCGCGAACAAAAGCTTATCATGATAGGAAACTGAGAATCCGAAAAGCATTCAAAGCCGGAGACAAAGTTCTTTTATTCAATTCTAAGTACAAATTCAAAGCTCCTAAGCTAAGAACCAAATGGTTTGGTCCATTCGTGGTAAAACATGGTTTTCCATCCGGATATGTCGAATTATATGACAAGCATGGTGGAACTTTCATTGTTAATGGACATCGAATCAAACTCTACCATGATGAGGAGCAATTGAATGAAATGTCAAGTGAAGAAATTCCACTTGAAATGCTCGATAAAAATAAATACACTGCTATTCCGTTTATGGCACCTTTTTCAGCTGATTATAAAAAAGTAATACCATGGGCTGCGGAAACTGGTAACATCTGGGATGTTCTCCCTAGAACTTGCAATACCGCAAAGTTACATGATATTGATAAAACCGGAAAAGGAATAGTAAAAGGAAATGTGGTCTATATTCCAAAGAAGTCAGGAAAGAATCCCAAACATAAACCATGAAAGTAAGAAAAGATGAGTCGGGCTGATGACTCATTAATAAATTTAGCGCTTCTCGGGAGGCAACCCATGTGTTTTTAAATTGTTTGTTTTTAATGCCCCGATGGAATCACCATAAGTGTGGGGGCGTCGCAGTAATAACGAATAATATATATATATATATATATATATATATATATATATATATATATAGGATAAAGATCAAATAAAAAGACAAATATCCGTACATTACGTAAAAAGATTTTTTTTTTTTCAAAAATTTTCTCGAAAAATTCCAAAAAAATTCCCCAAGATCAGGTATGTTGGTGCATGAAAAAGTTGTGAAGGAAGTTTTTCTAAAAGTTGATATTTTTTCCGAAAACAATTTATGAAAAAATACGTTTGTGCATTAAATCGCTTTTTTGTGCATCAAAAATTCGTTTTTGCACCCAAGTTCTTTTGACTTTTTTAATCAAAATAACATTGCGCATCTAACTAAAGCAAGCTGAAAATTTTGTGCATCAAAAATTTTTTGCGCATCAAAATTCTTTTTTTGTGCATTAAAAAAAACGTATAAAAAACTCAAAATTAGAAAAACTTCTTTCACAAAAGTTTCATGCACCAAAATTCCCGATCTTTTGAAATTTTTATGGATTTTTTCGCGAACTTTTTTGAAAAAAAAATCTTTTTACGTAGTGTACGGATATTTGTCTTTTTATTTTAACTTTACCCTATATATATATATATATATATATATATATATATATATATATATATATATATATGTGTGTGTGTGTGTGTGTGTATATATATATATATATTGCATTTTGTATGTTTTTGTTTTTGTTTTTGATGATTTATGCAGGTTAGCATGCTTGATCTTGAAGATGCGGAATCATTCAATCTCAATATCTGATTTAGAGCCTGCTAAAGATTCCGAGGTTCAGGCAGTATCATTTCTTTTATGTTCCATTTCCCTATTTTTATGGTTCATCGTTCTTTACATTGAGGACAATGTCAAACTTAAGTGTGGGGGGGGGGGGGGGGGGGGAGGAAATAGGAAAATGATACTGGAATCTTTTAAATTTTCTATATTTTTTAGCCTTGTTTTTAATTTGTTTTCCCTTATGATCTAGTTGTTTTCGCACATTCAGAATAATCTATATTAGAACAACTAGATCAATCCACTGATAAAACATGTAATTTTTTAAAATTCGAGATGTATCCTGATTGACATTGCGATCCATTTTTAGGATTGATAACATTGCTAGCACAACTATAGCCCATTCCACTAAATTTTGAGGATTTAAGCCTATTTTTATATATCATACATCTTTTATGCTTTATCTTTTTGCTATGAGTGTGCCGGTGATTTTATTTATTCTAGAACTTGTGCATGCAAATCATTACCAGACCGCAGTGAGATCACCTTGTGTGATATAAGTGTATTCGTGTGATAAGAGGAAACCTTAGGAATTAAACCAAATGGCCGTCCATTTTATATTTAATTATATATTAGCTAGCCACATCGGTTAGTTAGCCACTTATATGAACCCATTTGTTAGCACTCAATTTTAGTGCTAGATACCATTACTACACCCTTTGAGCCATCCTTTTCATTTCGTTACACTAGAAAAATATATAAATATTTTACACCTTTACCCTTAACCTTACCCATAGTCACGTCTTGGTTGGTTACTAGCTACAAAGGAAAGATGGTTGTTATGTGGGAATCCTTGAAATTGAGAAAGTTGACTATTGGTAATATGATCGATGAAAAAAAAAGTAATCGCAAGTGTATGGTGACAAGAATAGCCAATGAGCTATGAAAGAATGATATCGATTAAGGATGAGTTCTCGAGTTCAAAGGAAAGTGGTTGATGTAGCTAGTAGCATTCGGTTGTAGACTTTGACTATTTGTAATGTTTTTATTTTAAACCAATTTCATAAATATATCCCATGTCTTATCCCTACCTAATTGATTTTGTGGTAATTATCAAGTGTATTGACATGTGGTGACCATCCGATTTCTTGAGGAATTAGGTAGCGTTGTTAGCGATCTAAGGTTATCCTTAGTGACCATCCGTTATTTGGTGATGCAAGAATTCGTTGTTAGCGAGCTATTATGTCAAACATCTCGACTTTTCACCTATAAACTTAAAAAGATGGATCTTATCTTGTACTTGTACTTGATGGATTTGAATCTCATTTTTAGAATCATTATAATTTATATCATGTGGATTTACTTCTAAAAGCTAAGATTTGCTTGGGGGCAAGCAAAGTGTAAGTGTGGGGGATTTGATAACGCTCATTTTATACATGTTTTAGTTGCGTTATTTCTACGTTTATGCATTATATTTGGTTGTATTTGTGAACATATTATGCTTAAAAGGTGCAAAAGATGTATTTTAGTTCAGGTATGATCAAGTTCAAGGAAAAGGCTAAAAAGATGAAGAAAACTTTTTAAATCAAGAGCTTATGCACAAACGTAGGATTCTTATCACAATAAAGGCTTTGGAAGGATCGTTAAAGATAAAGAATCAAGATTGCAATGATTTCCAAGTTCAAAAGATCAAGAATTGATGAAATGAATGAGAATTATGTATAAACCCAAGGCTCATATCTCAAACCCAAGGTTGAAGCTAAATCCTAAACCCAAGGCTCATATCTCAAACCCAAGGTTGAAGCTGAATCCCAAACCCAAGGTTCATATCTCAAACCCAAGGTTGAGCAGTCATTCTGAAACCGAAGGTTCAGAGTCCAAACCTGAGGTTCAGCAGACATCCAAACCGTCGGTCCTTGGTCCCGACCGCGGGTTTAGCCACTAAAAGTCATCCAAAGTTGCATTTAAGTGGAGAATTAAGTGTCATTACTCCAAAGTCCGATCATCTACTTCCATTAACTCATTTTGCCTTCATTTTATGACACTTTGGGAGCAAGTATTTTGCTTGGTGACCAAGGGGATCCATCTTATATATACTTGGCCAAAAGATACAACAAAGGGATCTATCTATCAAGCAAGAGAAACCAACTATTATCATATACATCACTATCTAGAGACCAAAAGGGTTACAAACATATTCAAGGGGGCGACGAAGGAGAAAAGCGCAGGAAAAAGGGAAAGCTTACATTCATCAATCATTAACTTAATCATTCAAGGAATCTTTGTTGATCATCTCACAAGTGTTCCTAATTCTTTTAATCATCATTACAACTTTTGAAAGTCTTTTTAATCATGTTTTCAAGTGATAAATTTCTTGTGGATATTTCTTTGTTTGCCATGAGTGGCTAAGTGCCTTGTGCACTTGCCTAGATAATGTTTGTTACATGACTTTTGGTTGATTATGACTCAATGGTTCTATGATAAACGAAAAGCTAATACTAAGAACGAATTGAGCTAATAAGAGTTTTCTCCACCAAAGAGTTATCAAGTTTGGTTAATTACTAATAGTGTAATGGGATGAAAAAGACATTGTTAGTCAATTAGTTGTAAACCTTTGTCTATGAGGGTGTTACCTTATGTATTGACCATTTCATAAGTAACTTGGTTAAACTTGGAAAACTAAAATAGTGTGGTTGTCAATTGCTTGTGAAACGAAAGCGAATCGAGTAATTGAGTTGTGTTAGTCTTGGATTGATCAAATCTTAAATATTGTTTTTGTCATCTTAAAATCTTGACGAGGATTGAAAGTGTTTGAAACAATAGAGTTAGTATACCCACTAATCGAATTAGAACACCATCTAATTTGTTGATCATAATCAAATGGAACCTTTGTCATCATCATGTCAAGAGAATTGTGCAAAACTAGTCTAGGCAAGTGTAGTCTTTAATTTATTGAATTCACATCATCATTATTTGCTTGCTATTAGAATCGTTGAACAAGATTGATATTATATTCGAAACTCACATCCCAAAAACTAAACAAATCCCTGTGAACGACCTCGGCTTACCATTTCACCTCTTACTACACACGGACGAGTATACTTGCTCGTATGTGTTTCTTTTGAATTATTGGTAGATCGTGTTATAAATTTAAAACTTGCACTCGAAACGGGCACATCAAACTTGTTTTGTAATTTTTTTTCTCTTAAAACGGAATTTCAATAACCAGTTTCTAATTCTGAATGTCGTTTGTTTTAAATTGAAAAGCTTTTTCATTTTCCTTATACCTCGCAAGCTCATCGTTCATTTTCTCATTCGCGGCCTTAACATCGCGATTGACTTTTTTAACTTTCTCAATCTCAATACGACAATTATTCAATAATGATTCAAATAAAGCATGTGTTTCCTCATCATTCGCAGTATGCTGTGACTCTAAGCCTCTATTATGATTCATATATCGAGTTGCCAAATCAATATTGCTACTGCTTGGCGTGTCCATGTATGTATCATAATTGGGTGCTAGAGTCTCAGGATGTTGTTCCTCATGAGGAGACATATCAAATATTTCATTATTGTGACATGTAGTGAATGATGGTACCTCAGAGACTGCATTGGTTTCATAAATAGGAGGTGTCTCAGAATCCGTGTCATACTTAGCCTCCCGAAGATTTGCTCTGAATATGCAGTTTGCATTAATATCTTCAATGTCTTCCATATCATCCATGAGAGACATAAAGTCATTTTCTTCTGCATGCAACTTAAACCCTGCCATTTCCTTTTGTGCGAACAGCAATGCTTTCTGCAGATAAGCTGGATCTTTCTTTTTCGGCTTGGTGGGACAGTTCCTTGCCATGTGACCGACACCCTGACAATTGAAACACTTTACTGGATTACCCTGATTCATATTTCCAAAATTCCCAGCAACTGGAGCAGCAACATTTCCAATCTGATTACCCAATGTCTGATTCCCAACATTCTGACCCCTCTGATTTCCAACAACTTGACCCATCTGATTCCTTGCATACTGACCCATTTGATTTCTTGCATACTGCCCTTGATTACCTATCTGAAATCTGGTAGCATATCATTGCTGATTCCCAATAACCCCAACCATTTATCCTTGCTGACCCATATTGAAACTCGGCTGTGCAATCTGCCTGTTGCGAGTGTTCGATGAAATCCTTTGGTTGTTGTTAGTTGGTGTGGAATAGCGTCCTTGGAATGCCTTTGTCAGAAAAGCAAATGCTTGTGTCAAAGTAGCAGTGGACTCATCATTGTCAGTGAACTCTGGTTCTTGGAATTGTGGATATTGTTGTTGTGGAATAACTTGTTGTTGTTGTGGGTAGAATTGTTGTAGTTGTATGACAGCAGTTTGTTGTTGTGGAACATATTGTTTTTGCATGTAGTTGTGAGTGGAAGATGATGATGGTTGTGTATTCACTGGTACAGGTGATGGTGTTTGAGCAATTAATGCAAGAGGATCATGATTTTTTGCTAATCTCTCTTTCCTAACTTCATTAGCCTCTGCCTGGTATTGCTTTAGAAAATCATAAAGCTGATCATAGTTCACTTGTTGTAGATCCTTGGTTTGGTTGACAATAGTGACATATCGTCCCCATTCTTCTTGAAGATTGTTGATGAACTTGATGTTGCTTACGATTTGTCTTGGTGTCAACTTGTTTCTGATTAGCTCGTTCATTAGAGTGCAAAACCTAGTGTAGTAAGATTCAATGGATTCTCCTGGAGTGGATGTAAACTTCTCCCATTCAGTTAGTAGCTTGTTTTCAACATCTTGTTGCCCAATTTCTGTGCCATGACAAAGCCTTCTAACTCGTTCCCACATATCATAGGCAGTTTCACAACTGTCGACAGCAACAAAGATCTCTCGTGGTAGTCCTAGTTGGATTAAGTGCATTGCCATGTCATCAGCTGCAATTTGCTTCCTATCTTCTTCTGTGTATTCATCTTCTGATTGTTCACGAAAAAATGGTGGGATAGGAGGTGTTCCATTTGGTTCTCCAGGGTCTTGAACTTGACGAGGCTTGAAGGGTCCATTCTTAATAGATTGGATCAGGAGTTTACCATCAGGCTTAGTTTTGATGTAGCGAAGCATACGGCTTGTCCATGGAAGATATCCACCTTTTTCAAGCATAGGAGGACGGTTTTCTGCACTGGCTGCATGAATGTCTTGCTGAGTTGCCATTGATGAAGTGTTGTATGATAAAGTTGATCTTGGATCGGCGCAACGAGATAGGAGTTGTGTTTGGTGAAGGTTAAATTCAGTTGTTATAGTGAAGTTCTGGTCGTAAGCTTATGATCGTTTGAAGTTTATTCTTTAAAAAATTAAGCAGTTGTCAATTCCGATAAATAATGTTGAATTCCAATAAATTTTGTCTAATTCCGATGAATGTTGTCAAATTCTGATGAGTTTTGATGAATTCCGACGGATTGCTTGTAATTTCGATGGCCTCGATGAATTCTGATGAAACTTGGAAATTATACAATTCCGACAAAATCACAAGATCCCAGTTCCGACAAAATCACAAGATCCCAGTTCCGAAAAAAGTACACAGTCACAATTTCGAAAAAAATCACAATTTCAATGAAAATTTTAATTTCGATAAAATTATACAATTTCAAAAAAATTTCAATTTTGCTGCTGATCCTCTTCATTTTGCTACCCCACCTCACTTTGAGCTACCTCCGCATCCTGTAGATCCTCCTCCTCCTCCTCTTTATCTTCTTCCTCCTACTCCACCTTATTCAGTCCCAAAACCTCATCCCAGTAAATGTCTTTTATATGCAGCTAGTTCAAAATTCTTCTCATCATCCACACATCTACCTGCCTATATGACCCATATTCTGCAATGGGTTCATCCCTGAAAGCATCAAACACTGCGTCAAACAGAAAATAGTTGTTTAACATGAATTCGTACTCTTCTGCATCTTTATGAATGTTACCATTATTTTCTGCCATTGTTGAAGTTTTCTTTGAAAGGGATATATGTGTTTTTGTGTGTTCTTTGGTATACAATTGATAGGTATAAATAGGCAAGAGAGGTAGATGAACGGTTCCCAAGACTTTAGGCAGGAAAAGGGACTAAAGGCGCCAAAAGTAAACTGTGAATTGAAGAGATGTTAAACCTCATCCTAAAGATAGGGAATAGTGGAAGCAGTTCTATGAAAAGGTCTCCAATTTCGTTTTACTAATTATTGACTTAACATGTACAATGAGTTGATGCAATATGTAACACCCCAAGCCGACCTTGGTCAGGATGCCACATTATGGTGTCTATCAGAACATACAAAATAAACGCAAGCAGAAGACCTCATAAATAAAGTAAAGTCAAGAACATCATGACTTCCAAACTTACAAACTTCCATCAAGTCTAAACATGAAATGAAACGAAATGAAATATCCAAAACATAAGTCTAATCATAATCCATAACAAATGAGGAGTCTAATCAAGGTAGGTCTTCAAACTCCTACTCTCATCACTCTTGCTCAGCATCCCGCTTATTACCTGCCGCATGGAAAAGAAACGCGGCTAAGCTTAAAAATCTCAGTGAACAGATATATATATATATATATATATATATATATATATATATATATATATATATATATATATATACACAAAACGGATAGGTAATAAGCATAAGTGAACGAAGATGAATCATACTAATCAAAGGCATAGATATCACAAGTCAAATGAAATGGTTAAATAAGATAATACGAATCAGATAATCATAATAAATCAAAGAATCAAATAGGAAACTCAACGAACGCGTCTAAATGAGACACTCGAATAGACCAAAGAATCACATATACAGGATAGCCACGAGCCTGTCTAAACGAGACACTTGAATAGACCAAATAATCACATCATCCAACAAATCATAATGTACAAGAATGGGAGACCTCTCAAGTACCAGAAGTGAGACGGTTGCACGGCACGCACAGACCAAAATCACTAAGTCACGTCATAATCATACGAATCACACCAATCACACCAAACGTATACCTATGATGCATCCATACACCCCCTGCTAAACAAAATACATATGCAAGTACTAGACTGTACATATATATACATAATGGCCATGAGCTCAAATCATACATAACAGAAGGGGACGCCATGGATCAATCACACCTCCACAGAAAGTGTCATGCCATTGGTGCCTCAATGACATGGCCATGGTACCTCCATGGCTAGTTAGCTCGGGCACTGAACAGAACATATCATATCAAAGCATATCTATAATCATATCAAATCCAAACAGATCATATCAACACAACAGAATCACATCAAAGCGAATCATACCAAACGGAATCATGTCAAATGAATCATAGCAAAAGCTTATATCATAGCAAGGCAAACGAATCAAGGCCAAGGATCGGAAAGTCATGAGAGAACACCCTTACTGAGAAAGGGTAGAATATATGTACCTTATGCAAAGCAAATCAACAAAACAGGAAAGCACACCGAAACAGGAACTACTCCTTCTTCACAGAACCTATACAAATTATGATCACGTATTACTTATAAACGCATTTTATAAGTTTACTGCTTATAGTTATTCAGATTACACATTTAGGGTTTCTTTCTATTTTTAGAAACTTTCCAATTATAGAATCTTTCTATTTTTAGTAACTTGCCATATTTAGTAAGTTTCCATTATTAGTAAGTTTCCATAATTAGTAAGTTTCCCAGATTAATAACTTTTAAGGTTATAAATGACAATTAAGTAAACATAAAGACTTATTATGACCAACATTATAGTTTAGGGTTTAATATGACAACTTATAATAGTTTAGGGTTTAAAGTGTCATTTTAGCAAAGCTCAGGGTCTAAAATTTAAATTATATAAATATGTGACCAATTCTTATATTTATAGATTTTATGAACTTTCAATAAGAACCAATGCAAACCAACCCATTTCGTGCATTTAAAACCCTATCTCGACATTAAAACAACCCAAGACCCTATTGCGCACTAACCCTTATGCGACCCATTTTAAACCCAGACGTAGCCATGAACTCAACACACAACACACCCACCAGATACATGACCTACAAGATATCATTTCTATCATTTAAAATCGAATCACATTCAACCATTTTAGTCCCCTCATTAACCAGTTTATACGAGATCAAAACCACACAAACACCCCATTTTTGAACCAACCCAAACAACCACTTCCAACCAAAACAATACCCAACTATTCGGCCAATATTTCCTTGTGTTTAAACTCTTAGACTCGACACCACTGATCACACACACGACACCCCTTTTAGCCCATAAAACACGCCACGACACACCATTCAAATCACATAAAATAACATTTCCAAACAACACGTTTGCTAGCCAAACCATTACTTCACATACACGACACAACACCAATTCTTTTCCAGCCACTCGACAAACACAACCACACATATTAACTCACGTAACACACACATGAAATAATAAAACAAAATAAACTCTAGTTTTCTCTTCCCTATTCGACCTCAATAATACGACCCATCAATGCATGCTATCTTTCATGTTTTATGTACGAATAAAGTCCAGTTTTCATGTATGAAATAGATCAAATTTACTAGTGCATGCAAACGTATTTTAATAGCCACTTTTAGCCTTATATCGACATATACACAAACATACTTAATGAACGTAACTATCACACAACATCAACCATGACTAGCGCCTTGTTTCCACGTAGGTACCCATGCATATATTATCTTATTTTCTCATGTTTAAAACCAGGTTCTTAGGTGTAAATTAGATCAAATTAACATGCATAAAATCTGATTTCAAAAGACCCTTAAAACTATATATATCGACACACATATATATACCATCATTTCATGTACTACAGTCTATCATTTCATGTGTTAGCTTTCCAGATTCTTGAGTGTAAAATAGTGATCGAATACATGTTCAAAAACCAGATTTCACAAGTTCATATATACTGATTCGAGATAGCAAATAAAACTCAAAATCGACCTATATATTTTATCATTTCATGTGATCGATTATCCATTATTTTATGTGACATATAACCTTTCGTTTATATTTCTTTTAGGTCAATTTTAGCTTATTTCCAGGTTACAATTTCTGAACAGTTTATGAGTACATATGTCGAGAGAAACAAGACAAGGATAGGTGCTACCTTTGTGTCGCTATGAAGGATTAGAACAAGAATCAAAAGGACCTAAGGACCAGACTTTATTTGAACCAACCAAAACCCTTTCGAATCCCTACAAGACCACGGTCAAAACACAGCCTTCTTATGCTCTTCTAAACCTCCCAATCATAGCACCTTTGCACCTTGTTTTCTTGGAGAGAAAAATGCCGCCACTTGTGTTTTGTTGCTAGGGTTTTATGTGTGAGATTTTAAGTGTGTATATTCGGTTGTTATAGGAGCAGATAAGGGAATTTGGGAATGGAAAATAGGCCGAGCAAAGTGGGGAGTCAAAATGACTAAATCTTCATTTTCAAATTTAATGTATCTATACCTTTATCCTATGCTATAGTTGTGTACAAGTTTTTTTTATAATTTCGGACCTTATAAATGTATATAAACGTGTTATATAGATAGCTAGGATATCAAGAATGTCGAATTATATATATAGCTTAGGTTATGTTTTAGTAATTTGCAAATTCTCAATTTATAACTTATAAATATTTGAGTTACATTTGTGTTCAAGTTCAAGCTAGCCACAGGTTTTAGGAACCATGTTTTGGGTTATTATAATTCTTCCCCTCTAAAAAAAATTTCGTGCTCGAAATTTGAAGTAGGAAATTCGAACGAATACGTGCCGAATCACGAAAAAAATGTAGATAGCTAGCTCGCATTGATTCTTCGGTTTCCCAAGTAGCCTCGCTCTTGGGATGATTCTTCCAAAGAACCTTAACGAATGGAATTATTTTTTTTCTCATGACCCGATCCTGACGCTCCATAATAGCTTTAGGCTTTTCAGCAAAAGACAAATCTTAACGAATCTGATCCAACGAAACATATTTGAACCGGATGATAGTTGTAACCCTTCAAGATATCTTATTATCCCAATAAGTTCAAGTTATATGATCTAACTACTATCACGTTGGCCAGGCGTCATAATACTTGCATCATATAAGCATGCCTTTATTGCAGTCATATTCTATCTTAAGTTGTAACTAAGCAACCTATCAGTACCAGATCAAATCAACCTCACTCTCAGGTGGTTTCGAAATCAAACATTTCCAACGGAATAAATTAGCAGAACGGATATTATCATAAAAGTAATGGAATGATTCCAACATTTGTGATTAAAATCACAAGATCTCTTGTAGGAACAAAACGGATAGAGCAAAATCTAATAAGGTAGAGGAAACATTAGTATGTCTAGCAGAAGTAAAGTACACAATCAATTGCATCAAACACACCATGATCATATGAATCCTCAGAACGAACAAATAAAACCAATATCCCAAAATCAACATGGAAGGAAAATACTAAATGAGAACTTAAAAAATCCGTACGACAAATCAACAAAGCAACCAACATATCATAATAATAGTAAATGCGAAGTGGGTATCAAAATATCCAGAAAAACAGAGATGGATTAGAGAAATAACTAATCTCGAAAGTGATCTCCTCACTGAGCTGGTTTGTTGTCCTTGGCACTCTTATTGTTGTCGTTGTTACCACCAAACTTGGGACATTCTCTAGCCATATGCCTAGTCGATCCACAAGAGAAACATGCATCTGTAGCCGTATGACAAGTACTTAAAGGGTGAGACATTCCATAGGAATCATAAGCTGTTCCATCCTTCTGACTAGACGAACCCGAGGAACGATGTTGCTGATAACCACGAGATGGTTGATCCCAGTAGTGTTGATAACGTCCCGGACTCTGGTTGTTTTAGCCCTGCCTATCATATCCCTGTCTATTATAACCCCGCTGATTATCACCACACGATTCATTATCCCACTGATTGTTTTCCTGAACTGGTCGCACACGATCCTCATCATGATTTCTCTTAACACCCTCTCTCACCCTCTCCTGCATGATCTCAATGTTGCGAGAAGTGTTAGCAACCTGTCCTACATCAGTTAACTTGGTATTCACAATCGCATCCAAAAGATCATTCCTAAATGCCCATTTAAAATTCCTAGCCTGTTCTTCCTGGGTTCCCGCCTTAGCTCCCAAGAATCCAGTCAAATGAAGAAACCTCGTCATGAAATCTGTACTAGTCTCCCTCTCAAACTGAAAGATCGAATGGTACTCTCTATCAAACTTTTCCTTCTCGGACCTCGGAAAATAATGAAGGAAGAAAGTATCACAGAAATTGCTCCATGACAAAGTAGCAACAAAACCATCTCCACCCTTAGCTTGCTTATAAGCTTTCCACCAACTGAGGGCGTCACCCTCGAACTTATAGCTAGAAAGTCTAGCTTTGAACACATCATCACATCCCAAAACCTCAAATTTATTCTCCATATGAGCGATCCAATTCTCCGTATCAACCGGAGCATTCGCAGAGCTGAACGATCGAGGCTTTTGCTTACAAAACCTCTCTAACCAAGTATGAATAGTCACTCGCAGAGTACCAGCACCAGAACCACCGCTACCACTACCACTGGCCGTATTCTGACGGATCTCAGTCATGACCGTTCGGTAAGGCCCGGAATTAGTGAGTCAACGGCCCGCTGAACTGCGAATGCAAATGCAGGGTTGGAACTGAAATCTTTGGTGTTACGAGTGTTAACCATCTAAAAGGTCATACACGAATTAGCGAGGATAAAACAAAGTTAAGGATCGAAATACGAAGGAAGAGATCGTGTCAAAAGCGAAACCTAATGTCTACCCAATCCTCACCGGTCAAATCCTAAGTCCTACAGGGCGAAACCTAAGGGTCCAAATTTCACAGGCCATAACTTATGAGCTACAAGTCGCAGCCTGGGCTCTGATACCATAATTATAACACCCCAACCCGACCTTGGTCAAGATGCCACATTATGGTGTCTATCAGAACATACAAAATAAACGCAAGCGGAAGACTTCATAAATAAAGTAAAGTCAAGAACATCATGACTTCCAAACTTCCATCAAGTCTAAACATGAAATGAAACGAAATGAAATATCCAAAACATAAGTCTACTCATAATCCAAAACAAATGGGGAGTCTAATCAAGGTTGGTCTTCTAACTCCTACTCTCATCACTCTTGCCCAGCATCCCGCTTATTACCTGCCGCATGGAAAAGAAACACGGCTGAGCTTAAAAAGCCCAGTGAACAGATATATATATATATACACAAAACGGATAGGTAATAAGCATAAGTGAATGAAGATGAATCATACTAATCAAAGGCATAGATATCATAAGTCAAATGAAATGGGGAAATAAGATAATACGAATCAGATAATCATAATAAATCAAAGAATCAAATAGGAAAGTCAATGAATGCGTCTAAACGAGACACTCGAATAGACCAAAGAATCACATATACAGGTGATGAGACGAAAAGTGTACCGCTTTTAAGGGGTCATTTAAGCCCAAAATCGTATTTATTTGATCAAATATTGCCCTAAATCGTTCCTTTTATCATTTTAGGTTCTTTGGAGTGAAAATCTGGAAAAGGAAGCATTTTGGACGTTTTTGGAGCGAAAAGTGAAGAAAACGACAAAGTCTCCAAAAATCAAGCTGGGAACAGTGCTTGACGGCGTCAAGGATTGCTCTTGACGGCGTCACGGCTTGGCAAAAGAGGTGGATATGACAAATACACGTGACGCGCCAGAAAGTTTTACAAAGGAAGTCTGACGGCGTCACCCTTTAAGGTGATCAAGGCCTTCACGTGTTAAGACAAAGAGAGATGGCCATCAGGATTAAAGAGTGACAGCGTCACGTGTTAATGGAGGTAGGCCATCACGTTTTAACTAGTCACAACTTGCACGCGCGGTAGCTGTTACTATTTTGGCCATAAAATCTTCATACGAACTCGGATTTAGGTGATTCAAAAGGCCACGGATTCGGGATGAAGAGATCTACAATTTGGTGAAAAATTGGTCGTGACGGCGTCACGTGTTAAGTCTGACGCCGTCAGATCGGGCCGACAGAAAAATGCCTATAAATATAACCTCACAACTTCATTATTTGCAAGCCCCAAACCCTAAGTCCGATTCTAGGGTTAGGGTAGGTGTTTTTCCAGCAACTTAGAGGGTCCTAATCATGCCATAAACAGCTTGTAATTGTTTGTTTATCGATTCAATCTTATGTTATGTCTTCAATTATGATTATTGTTGATTGCTCTTCATTAATTATGCTTGGCTAAATCACCTTGTGTCTACTTATGATTGTATGAAACTTGTATATAATCAATTAGATCTTATTGTGTTCTTGTTGATGCTTGTGTCTATCATCATCAATTAAGGTATGACAAATACAATAGATCTAATTGGTTTAGCTTATAATTTTTGTTTCCTATTGTCTCTTGTTTGATTGGGTGATATCGATGTTACGCTTAAGAAAACTGGCTAACCTCCTATACGGTAACTTGCTTGAACGTCTTAAGAAACATGAACTAAGGTGTACTAAGGTTATATGGTTGTATTTAATGCATGAGCGAATTCTAGTGATCCCATGTTAGGAGCTTCTTAGCCGGCTCGACAAAGGTGTGAAGTAGGAGCTTATAGAGTTGGGGAAGTTCGTACACACCCCCACGAATGGTATTAAGGAATACAACCCGTCAATTAAAACAAGGTGTGACAATTCAATAGGTAGAATTGGATAGCTAGCAAGGAGTAATATATCATAGGTAGACATGCTTCACTTCCCTTGTAGAACCCTAGTTTACTTTCCTTCACATTAGTTTAAGTAGTAGTTTTTGGGTTAGTTGATTAGCAACTAATTCCGCCTCTCCTTCCAAAACCCGAGATTTTTACTTGCTTTCCATAAAATATAAAAATACAAAAAGAATCATCCCTCACCTCTAGACCTAGTAGATAAATTTCAATCCTAACGAACACTATTCTTTGAGTTGAACGATCAATCCCCCGGTACTTGCCACTTCACTATACTACATCGGTCAGGTACACTGCCTGGTGGGGATTGCAAGCTTCTCGAGATCCCTCGAGAGGTAAAACCTGTTGTAAGGTCGCAAAACCACGCATCAAGTTTTTGGCGCCGCTGCCGGGGAGTAGTTATTGCTTAGGTTGAAATTCTTTTTTATTAGGTCTACTTACTAGATTCCTTTCTAGTAAGATTTTTATTTTCTTTTTATAGGTCTTCTTTAGTCTATCTTATTTCTTTGTGTGTTTGTTCGTAATTTCCATTGACTCTTCCGTTCACCATTATGGAGAACGCGAATCCACCATACCACCAACCACGTAATTCACCCACTCCATATGACATTTCGATGTTTAAACAACATAAAGATGAACCTCTCTATGATGCATGGACTCGTTTTAAATATTTACTCCAAAAAGTCCCTCATCATAACTTCGATTTTTGGTCCCTAACTCAAATCTTTTACAATCATGTCGACCGACATGCCCAAAGGGACATTTACCATTTTGCCGGCAGGGATCTTAGGGAATTAAGTGCTGAGGAAGCATGGGAAGCTATTGAGAATTGTGCCCAATATTATTATATAGTAGACAACCCAACAAACATTAATATAAGTCAATTGACCACAAATTTCAAGGATCATGAAACAAGTTTGTTTGGGGATGAGGGTAGAGTTGAGCCACCTACCTGCATGTCATGGTTGGGCACTACCATAATACAGGATGAACACATAGGTGACCTTGATGTGATGGAGGATTTAGCCGAACATGATCACATTGATCAAAAAGACCTAGGTTTTATGACGAATGACTTTGAATCCCGAAGAACACATGATGAATCCTTTAGGCAAATTGAACACGGTCGGATTATTGAGGAAGATCCTTGTGATTCGGACATAGAAGTTGAGATGCCTAGAGAAGCACTTGAGATACTTGGGAAAATGTTAGGGTTAGATTGTACTAAAACACATGATGAGGATATAGGTGATCTTGACATAGGGAATGATGAGGTAAGTAACATAAGCCCACCAAGTACCCCACAAGTCCTACCATCATTTGAGGCACACACACCACCCATGACTTACCCGGAAGAAGTAGAAGAGACTATAGGAACCCCAATAGAGGTAGAGCCCTTAGACCAAACAAAACTAGAAGAAATAGGTTTGAATACTTGTAGTCATAACCTTTCTTTTAGTTCTATGGAAGTTCCTAGTTTTGATGAACCGGAGCCTAAACCAAAATCGTTACCTAATCTTCCATCCTTAGATGTGAACTTAGGAATTGAATTAGGTCCCGACCCACCCATCAAACCATATAGTCCGGGTAGTTTTATGTTGAAGGTAGTAGACTCTAAGCCTTGTAGAGAGGAAGCTGACATAGGAGTGAACCATAACCTTTCATACTTACATCACCCATTCATGATTAATCACAAGAAACACTATGGGTTTAAACCGGGTTTATTAGGTCAAGATGGATTCCCAACTAGGAGTCTCTCGAAGTTGATAGAAGATGATCCCTTTCTAGGAGAAAACTTCAATTCACCCATTGACCCAATTGAACTAAGTAAGGTTATGATGATTGGATCCCACATCTTTGAGCATATAATTCATCCACCACTCTTTCCTCACGTGGCATACTCATACCGAGTCGGTGTGTATCGCTACTATCACCCGCACTTAACCCTAAGTGTAGGGAAAACCTCTCCTTTATCCGTTAAATAAGGGCAGAGTCAGGCTCGTGACTCGAACAAAAACAAGCGCTTCTTGGGAGGCAACCCAAGCTTTATTTGTTTAATTGTTTGATGTTTTTATTTTATTTGTTTGTTTGTGTCATATATGCTTAATCATAATTGTTTAATTTTCATGTTTCGAATAATTTGTGAAAATGCTTTATCTTGTTTTTAACCTCGTCTTAATTGCATATAAAGGTATTTTACAAAAAGATAAGTGTAGGGAAGCTTATATTTTGTTAAAAAGGACGAAATTCGAACATGAAAAATTCACAATTTATGATTAGCATATATACTATCTTGTTTGTGTGTCAATACTTGTGGACATGTTTTATGAGTTCCTATTTGTAATTCATTCCACAAGTATCCTATCCTTTTATTGTTTAGTTTTGTTTTTATTTCTAATTCTGGAATTACATCTAGTTGTGGTTTTTCTTTGTTCTGTTTGATGCGTTGGTTTTTTTGTGTTTGTTGATTACAGGTTATATTGGACAAGAAGATGATTATATTTCTGGAGTGAAGCTTTTCTATGCTCGTTTTCTTGGAGGAAGATTTAACCATGTTATCACATCATACATACCGAGCGAATCAGGGGAGTATTAGTTTCTTTCATTTTCATTTATTTTTACTTTTACATCTTTTACTTAGAACATTGGGGACAATGTTCGGTTTAAGTGTAGGGAGGGTAAATTAGGATGCCTTAGAAACTACAACTTCGCTTGATTTTTGTTTTGTTTAATAGTAAATGTGTAATAAAGCTAAGAGAAATACTTGTTAGGGCAATTTTAGCACTAAATTTAAATTTTTTTGCAACATATAGGAGTGAAACTTTAGTCTTAATAAGCGTCTCATGGATAGGAATTATATGACTAGCACAAAAACCGTACCACTCAAAAATTTCCACCCCAAATATGTGAGGTTCGCCCTAGATCTGTAGGAAAAAGCATTCATTGTTGATGCTTGTGAGTGTACCGGTAGTATTTAGATTCTAGAACTTGTGATAGTGATGCATGCTGAGACCGCTAGTGAGACTACATTCGTGTAGTTAGGATTTACTACATGATAAGAGGCATTAGGATAACCCTTGTTTTACACCTGTATTATAATTACGTTGGCTACATTGGTCAAGTAATTCTCCCACACCTTTGCGATGTACTCATTTTTAGTACACGATACCCCTAGTACACCCCTCAGAGCCTATCTTTTTCGTTTCTAACTTTAAGCATTTTACTTAAAGGAAGAATTTGTTTACAATCCACCCCAAATGTACACCCAAATCGCCTTAGCCCACCTTGTATGCACTTATCTTTAGTGCATTATTGTCATACGTGTTAAACCCTTAGTTAATTGTCTAATTGGTTACAAGGTTGCTAAGTCGAGTCATATCTTGTACATATTATTTTGGGACGATTGGGACTCATGGGCAAAGTACTAGTGTTATGGAGTAATGGGGAAGAACATCATTTACTACCCCGTATGTGCGTTAATATCTTAAAAGCACTCCAAGTGTTTTAATTTTCGTGATTCGAGTCATTAGCATAGTCATTTGTAAAGTATGTAAAAGTTCAAGTGTAGGGAGGAAACAAGCTCCCTTTGATGTATTATTTTGGATGGTAGAGTAAAAATGTATGCAAAAAAAAAAAAAAAAAAAAAAAAAAAAAAAAAAAAAAAAAAACATACGGGCTACCATCCGTTTCTTTTATTTTATTGTTTAAGTCGAAATAGTGTCTTGAAAAAAAAATACAAAAAGAGAGTCGTAGTAGCTTAAGATGAGTCGAGTCTTGGCTTAGCAACGCCTCATTTTACATGTAATTGACTAAGACAATTGACTTGCCACCAGTAAAGTATCTCTTATCCAACAAACCGTGTTTTTCATACCCTTACACCTAACGTTACAACCCTTTAAAAGACCTCTTTGATAGTTTATCCTAGGTGCTTACGCCAATGTGGTGGAGGTTTTGATCCTTTCCCAAGCCTATGGTAATCTATTTGCTATGACAGGTAATGAGTGATATTTCTCCATTTTCATATATAAATTTACAACACCCGAGAGATGAGAGTATCCAAACACTTAATGTGAGGTGCTAGTGTATAATTTCCGTGCTTGTTTTGACTAAGGTGGAACGATCATTTGTTGTAATTACTTTTATATTAATGTTAAATGACCCCTAACTTGTATTTTGATTGGTGGAAAAGCTCATTTGCTTGAGGACAAGCAAATCCCAAGTGTAGGGATATTTGATGAGACGAAAAGTGTACCGCTTTTAAGGGGTCATTTAAGCCCGAAATCGTATTTATTTGATCAAATATTGCCCTAAATCGTTCCTTTTATCATTTTAGGTTCTTTGGAGTGAAAATCTGGAAAAGGAAGCATTTTGGACGTTTTTGGAGCGAAAAGTGAAGAAAACGACAAAGTCTCCAAAAATCAAGCTGGGAATAGTGCTTGACGGCGTCAAGGATTGCTCTTGACGGCGTCACGGCTTGGCAAAAGAGGTGGATATGACAAATACACGTGACGCGCCAGAAAGTTTTACAAAGGAAGTCTGACGGCGTCACCCTTTAAGGTGATCAAGGCCGTCACGTGTTAAGACAAAGAGAGATGGCCATCAGGATTAAAGAGTGACGGCGTCACATGTTAATGGAGGTAGGCCATCACGTGTTAACTAGTCACAACTTGCGCGCGCGGTAGCTGTTACTATTTTGGCCATAAAATCTTCATACGAACTCGGATTTAGGTGATTCAAAAGGCCACGGATTCGGGACGAAGAGATCTACAATTTGGTGAAAAATTGGTCGTGACGGCGTCACGTGTTAAGTCTGACGCCGTCAGATCAGGCCGACAGAAAAATGCCTATAAATATAACCTCACAACTTCATTATTTGCAAGCCCCAAACCCTAAGTCCGATTCTAGGGTTAGGGTAGGTGTTTTTCCAGCAACTTAGAGGGTCCTAATCATGCCATAAACAGCTTGTAATGGTTTGTTTATCGATTCAATCTTATGTTATGTCTTCAATTATGATTATTGTTGATTGCTCTTCATTAATTATGCTTGGCTAAATCACCTTGTGTCTACTTATGATTGTATGAAACTTGTATATAATCAATTAGATCTTATTGTGTTCTTGTTGATGCTTGTGTCTATCATCATCAATTAAGGTATGACAAATACAATAGATCTAATTGGTTTAGCTTATAATTCTTGTTTCCTATTGTCTCTTGTTTGATTGGGTGATATCGATGTTAGGCTTATGAAAACTGGCTAACCTCCTATACGGTAACTTGCTTGAACGTCTTAAGAAACATGAACCAAGGTGTACTAAGGTTATATGGTTGTATTTAATGCATGAGCGAATTCTAGTGATCCCATGTTAGGAGCTTCTTAGCCGGCTCGACATAGGTGTGAAGTAGGAGCTTATAGAGTTGGGGAAGTTCGTACACACCCCCACGAATGGTATTAAGGAATACAACCCGTCAATTAAAACAAGGTGTGACAATTCAATAGGTAGAATTGGATAGCTAGCAAGGAGTAATATATCATAGGTAGACATGCTTCACTTCCCTTGTAGAACCCTAGTTTACTTTCCTTCACATTAGTTTAAGTAGTAGTTTTTGGGTTAGTTGATTAGCAACTAATTCCGCCTCTCCTTCCAAAACCCGAGATTTTTACTTGCTTTCCATAAAATATAAAAATACAAAAAGAATCATCCCTCACCTCTAGACCTAGTAGATAAATTTCAATCCTAACGAACACTATTCTTTGAGTTGAACGATCAATCCCCCGGTACTTGCCACTTCACTATACTACATCGGTCAGGTACACTGCCTGGTGGGGATTGCAAGCTTCTCGAGATCCCTCGAGAGGTAAAACCTGTTGTAAGGTCGCAAAACCACGCATCAACAGGATAGCCATGAGCCTGTCTAAACGAGACACTCGAATAGACCAAATAATTACATCATCCAACTAATCATAATGTACAAGGAGGGGAGACCTCTCAAGTACCAGAAGTGAGAGGGGTGCATGGCACACACAAACCAATCACTAAGTCACATCATAATATATATGTATAGTCTAGTACTTGCATATAAATTTTGTTTTGTAGTGGGCATATTGATGCATCCTACGTATACGTATGGTGTGATTGGTGTGATTGGTATGACATGGCCATGGTACCTCCATGGCTAGTTAGCTCGGGCACTGAACAGAACATATCATATCAAAGCATATCCATAATCATATCATATCCAAACAAATCATATTAAAGCAAATCATACCAAACGGAATCAAGTCAAATGAATCAGAACAAAAGCTCATATCATAGCAAGGCAAACGAATCAAAGTCAAGGATCGAAAAGTCATGAGAGAAACCCTTACTGAGAAAGGGTAGAATATCTGTACCTTATGCAAAGCAAATAAAAAAACAGGAAAGCACACTGAAACAGGAACTACTCCTTCCTCACAGAACCTATACAAATTATGATCACGTATTACTTATAAACTCATTTTATTAGTTTACTGTTTATAGTTATTCAAATTACAAATTTAGGGTTTTTTTATATTTTTAGAAACTTTCCATTAATAGAATCTTTTTATTGTTAGTAACTTGCCATATTTAGTAAGTTTTTATGATTAGTATGTTTCCATAATTAGTAAGTTTCCCGGATTAATTGATTTTAAGGTTATAAATGACAATTAAGTAAATTTAATGACTTAATATGACCAACATTATAGTTTAGGGTTTAATATGACAACTTATAATAGTTTAGGGTTTAAAGTATCATTTTAGCAAAGTTCAAGGATAAAAAGTAAATTATATAAGTATGTGACCAATTCTTATATTTATAGATTTTATGAATTTCAATAAAAACCCATGCAAACCAACCCATTTCGTGCATTTAAAACCCTATCTTGACATTAAAACAACCTAAGACCCTATTGTGCACTAACCCTTATGCGACCCATTTTAAACCCACACGTAGCCATGAACTCAACACACAACACAACCACTAGATACATGACCTACAAGACCTCAATTCTATCTTTTAAAATCGAACCACATTCAACCATTTTATTCCCCTCGTTAACCAGTTTATACAAGATTAAAACCACACAAACACCCCATTTTCGAACCAACCCAAACAACCACTTCGAACCAAAACAATACCCAACTATTCGGCCAATGTTTCCTTGTGTTTAAACCCTTAGACTCGACACCATTGATCACACACACGACACCCCTTTTAGCCCATAAAACACACCACGACACACCATTCAAATCACATAAAATAACATATCCAAACAACATGTTTGCTAGCCAAACTGTTACCACACATACATGACACAAAACCACTTCTTTTCCAGCCACTTGAAAAACACAACCACACATATTAACTCACGTAACACACACATGAAATAATAAAACCAAATAAACTCTAGTTTTCTCTTCCCTATTCGACCTCAATAATACAACACATCCATGCATGCTATCTTTCATGTTTTATGTACGAATAAAGTCCAGTTTTCATGTATGAAATAGATCAAATTTACTAGTGCATGCAAACAGATTTTAATAGCAACTTTTGGCCTTATATCTACATATACACAAACATACTTAACGAACATAACTATCACACAACATTAACCATGACTAGCCCCTTGTTTCCACGTAGGTACCCATGCATATCTTATCTTATTTTCTCATGTTTAAAACCAGGTTCTTAGGTGTAAAATAGATCCAATTGACATGCATAAAATCTGATTTCAAAAGTCCCTTAAAACTATATATATCGACACACATATATATACCATCATTTCATGTACAATAGTCTATCATTTCATGTGTTAGCTTTCCAGATTCTTGAGTGTATAATAGTGATCGAATACATGGTCAAAAACCAGATTTCACAAGTTCATATATACTGATTCAAGTTAGCAAATAAAACTCAACATCGACCTATATATTTCATCATTTCATGTGATCGATTATCCATTATTTTATGCGACATATAACCCTTCATTTGTATTTCTTTTAGGTCGATTTTAGCTTATTTCTAGGTTACCATTTCTGAACAGGTTATGAGTACATATGTCGAGAGAAACAAGACAAGGATAGGTGCTACCTTTGTGTCGCTATGAAGGATTAGAACAAGAATCAAAAGGACCTAAGGACCAGACTTTATTTGAACCAACAAAAACCCTTTCGAATCCCTACAAGACCACGGTCAAAACACAGCCTTCTTATGCTCTTCTAAACCTCCCAATCATACCACCTTTGCACCTTGTTTTCTTGGAGAGAAAAATGCCGCCACTTGTGTTTTGTTGCTAGGGTTTTATGTGTGAGATTTTAAATGTGTATATTCGGTTGTTATAGGAGCAGATAAGGGAATTTGGGAATGGAAAATAGGCCGAGCAAAGTGGGGAGTCAAAATTACTAAATCTTCATTTTCAAATTTAATGTATCTATACCTTTTTCCTATGCTATAGTTGTGTACAAGTTTTCTAAAAAATTCCGGACCTTATACATATATATAAACATGTGATATAGATTGCTAGGATATCAAGAATGTCGAATTCTATATATAGCTAAGGTTATGTTTTAGTAATTTGCAAATTCTCAATTTATAACTTATAAATATTTGAGTTACATTTGTGTTCAAGTTCAAGTTAGCCACGGGTTTTAGGAACCATATTTTGGGTTATTATACAACAACTAGTTGTATCTCATGCTTTGTGAATAAAAAACTTCCAAACTCAATATTTCCAACAATGTTTTGGTCCGATTTGGTGATAGTTTGATCCCGGAATAATATTGGTCCGATTTGGTTTATGTTTGGTGTTGGATTGACTTTGGTCCAGTTAGATTGTCTTGGATTTGGTATAAACCTTGGTCCGTTTGGTATGGTTTGGATTTTGTTTATGATGTTTGGCCGCGTCTAACGTTAGCCGAGACCTCATGGTGTCGCTGCGACCTTAGCTTGCCGATATTATGATATTACTAGCGTAGTTGATTTGGAATTGTGAGACTAATTGACTTGTTGATTATGGTTTGACTCGACCAAATGAAACCGATGGAATAAATTTTTGACCGTGACTCAAAAGGGAATAGTAACTCATTTATTGCGACTTGATATTGACTCGACTTGGACAAAATAAAAGAAATAAATAAAAACAATTGTTAAAATAAAAGTTGTAAAGATATTTGTTATTAAATTTGGTTAATAAAGAAGTAAGGAAATAAAAAGTGTACGTGAGACCATGGTTGTCAGGATCCCAATCCAGATATTAGGATCTTACGATTTTACGATACTGCAAAGCAAAAATGATCCGGATCTTACAAAGGATCTTTAAAAACTTAAGATCTTATAGGATCCCGATCTTTACCATAGAATCTTAAGATCTAATACGATCTGATCTTACTTTTCTCGAACCACAAGCTAAAAAAAACTAAAAATTTATGGAATGTATTTTGTAGAATTAAAAAAAAAAACATGTTAATATCCTTAAAATTTTCATAATCATAATTTAAAACATTGCGTGAGACATTTGAGATAAAAACGGAACACACGAGGGCTATTGGACTATTCAAGACATGCTACCCGTTGACTAACATATTTGGATTTATTGGACTATTCGTTTGAGTTACGGATTGGTTTAGCGTTTAGGGTTTAGGGTTTATATAAATACTCGTTATATTATAAATTACTCGGGAAATTGATTTTCAATAAAGTCTTTTGACTTGGAAACATTCGATAAATGAAAGAGTCATGGCGAAATTTTGTTATTTCCAAAGATTAATTTTGTCGTAAGTCCAAACTTGTTTAAATCATAAAACCAGTATACCTTGTACTAATAAATGGGATTATGGGAAAATACTCGTCGAATCATCTTATTTGATATGTTTGTTGTTAGTTATCTCTTTGAGTTCTTTTCGTCATTTTGTCTCGACTTGAGTTATCGTCAATACTCTTCTCGACTAGTCGGTTATTCATTTTTTTTAGTGAGTACTCGTGAGTCCGTGTTCTCTAATATTACACGAATGATGATACCAAACCCTTTTAAAAGGCTAAAATGAGATTATTTTTGGAAATGAGAATGATTAACTTTTGAAAACTCTTGCGCATTCGATTTTTTTGGTGAATATCGTGCCGAGTACGTTGCGTTGCGATACGTTGCGTTAAATCGTTTGGTACGATATTCATTTTCTTTAACTTTTAAAAAATTTGAATATATTAGAGTATTTTCTTTGTTTTTTCGGTGGATTTTAGTGTGACTTAATCTTAATACCGCCAATTTTGTCCATATAATATTCAATTAGGGATAACCGATACCCGCAGGGAAACCAGAAAAACCGATGGATAATATTAATCGGGTAACCGGTGGGATATGGGGCGGGTACGGGTTTGGATATTATAAACGGGTTCTGGTACGGGTACACTAAAACCCGCCCCGAACCCGAACCGTTGCCATCCCTAGTTACCGGCTATAGCCGGTGTTCACCGCCACGTCAGCACCATTAGCCTTTTTTTTTCCTTTTCTTTTACAACTCTTGCCACGTCAGTTATAGTCAAACCAAACCAGAACTTCAATAGTTAACCGGAAAATAATCCCGCATTTAATCCCTTTACCCGATCATTTGTAAACACACACAATAATCAATAAACCCTAATTAAAACACACATTTTTCTGGCAAACACAAACACGCAAACAATGAATCCAAATAACAACAAAGGTATGTTTTTTAATGTTTTCACATATCAGTTGATGATTCATTGTGCAATAATTAGTAACAGGCTTTTGATCTATAAATGGTGATGTTTGGGGTTGTTACCGATTCTAATGTAAAATGGGGTTGTTTTATATTTTATAATGGTTGTTATGCTATGTCTAATGTATGCTATGTTTTTTTATTTTCCATACTCTGATTTTTGTATACATAATGATTCTTGTGTCTTTAACCCAAATGTTTATAAAGTAGTTAGAATGTGCCTAGTAATGTGCCCAGAACCTTATTTGTGTTGCAAGTAATGTGCCTAGAACCATTGTTTCATGTCTAATTAAGTGTTTTGTGTTTGAGTATTTTTTGTTGCCTGTTTGTGGGTACACTGAGAGGTCTACATCAATGAGAGCACTGGAATGTGCCTAGTTTGTGATTGGCCAGTAATGAGAGTACCTAGCAGACTTGTTTGTGCTTGGCCACCAATGAGAGGTCCAAATGAAGCCTATTAGAGTACACTGAGATGTCCATTGAGACTAAAAATACAGGCTTTTGATCTGTTTGTGAGTACCCTGAGAGGTTCAATGTTTGTGAGTACACTGAGAGGTCCAATTGAGACTTCAATTGCAGCCTAGTTGGCCACCAATGAGACTTGAAATGCAGCCTAGTTTGTGCAACATTGTTTCATTATTTGGGATACCACAAAAGAGGACCAAATATGAGAACACAATGGATTCTTCTGCAATGGTAAACCATCAAAAGGTTTTTCTTTGATTGTGATATAGTTTAACATTTGAATCAATAAAACTGATCTAACAGTTGTTATTTGTAGATGTCATACCAATTTCTTCTGATTCAAGCAGTTCAGAATCAAATGATGGTGCTCTCAACATTCTTCCTGGCCTCCTTGCTTGGTACTATCCAAGCCATTGAACCTCCAGAGGAACTCCCATCTCAAGCTCTTATCCTACCTCTCCCTGTGCAACTTCAAATACCAGTTGAAAAGGCTCACAAAAAGAAATTTACTCAGGATATTGTCTTGGGACTGCCGTGTAAGAAGAATCCTATAGGTTTTGGAGCACCTTCTAGCAGCCATGGGAAAGGCAAGAGGAAGATGGTTTAGGGGTTTAGGATCTCCATTAACAGCTTTTGTGTTTTGTAAGCATGGTATTTGGTACTTTAATATGGTAGTAGTAGTTCTGACATTTGGATGAATGTAATTATTAATGGTATAATAACTGGTAATTAGTAGTTTGACTGTATCTATTTTATAACTTTAATGATAGTATTTTGGTTTGTTAAATGGTAGAAATTTGTGTTCTTGATGTGATGATTGCACAGTTAGATTTAATTGCAGCAGTTTCTTTTGTTGATTTGATGATTGCACATATTTATTTAATGGTAGCAGTTTGTGTTCTTAATATCATCTTGGTTTATGATTTAATGGTAACAGTTTGTACATAATAAAAGGTATCAGTTTGTATTCATGATCTTGGTGTAATTGTGTAAATTTGAGTTCTTGTTTTGATATGCAGTTTGTGTTCATGATCTTGGTTCAAGATCTTGGTTCATGATTTGCGATTAAGATAATGATATATAACATTTTGAAATGGGCTGCATTTGTGTCCATGATCTGTGTAAACTTGAAGTTTATTGTTGAATGTAAAGCTGTGTGAATTTTTAATTTATTCAAGTTTATGCTTTAATTAACAGGTTCAAAGGCAAAAAATTTAAATAATTAAATTGTTACCAAGAATAACGATTCATGTTCTTCATAAACCCTCTTTTCTCTCCTAAAAAAAAGACTGCAAAGAAAGCACAAAAATCAAATATTTTATCACCATTACTCTCCAAGCCAGAATCATTTTCTTTTACCCATTGTTGCTCAAGAGTCATGGAAATTCAACCCATTGTTGATCATCATCTTTTGCTTCCTTCTGATAATGAACATGATGATAACAACTTAGAATATGAATCCGAGAAGTATTCTGATGATGAAGATGCGCCTGGAACCAACCAATCAGATTGGAAACTAGGTAAGAGGGGCATAACCAGGCTATATAAGTTTCGCATGGAATATGGCAAACCTGGTGGAATAAAGATCAAGGTAACCTTCGATGCGTTGAATAGGGTATCAGGGTTACACAGAGCACTATTTTCGAGTTTTTTAGGAGATCTGGTTCGTGAGCGCATAGGTTTGAAGATTCTATCCTGGAAGAAGGTGGATAAAGAATCAAGAGATAAACTATGGGATGAAATCACGGTACATATACACTATTTTTTAACCCAGTACTACATAAGTTTATCTATGCAGTTACATTATGTGCAACTAATTAACAACATTGTGTTAACCTTTGCAGCGATATTTTGATGTTGACTTGACATTCAAAAAATTGGTAATGGATCGTCTTGGTCAACTGCTAAGGAATTTCAGAATGAGACTCAGAGAAAAATACATATTGCCCAACCTAAATACACCTTCGAAACTGAATGAAGTCCCGGCCAAGTATAGTGCAATTGTGAAATCAGAAGAATGGGTCGAGTTTGTAAACTACACGACCACCGATGCATACAAGGTTTCAATTAGTCATATTTGTTTAAGTCTATATGTCATTTCATAATTTTCAGTTTGCAGCATTACCGCATCTAAATGCCTTATGATTTTGTCTTTTTAGGAGATATCAGATAAAGCTAAAATGGCGCGATCCAAAAATATTTATCAGCATAAAATGGGACGAGGTGAATATGTTTATGTGAAAGAGAAAATGGTAAGATTACATAATGTTTGTTTTACAAATTGAGAGACGATCAGTTTGAGAAATGAATCTATTTACATTGCACAATCTGCACATTTGCATTTAATACCCTCATATTTTTTATTATCTTGGTTTAACTTTACATGTGTATGCATCCTCATATTTTCATTTATCTTGGTTTAACTTTACATATGTATGCATTTTATGTTTATTAGATAGAAAATAAAAAAATTGAAGCAGATGAAGGACCCCCGCATGGTATAATGTGGTTGAAAGGAAGGGTAAACAAAGACGGAGAATATCCAGATGATGAGATTAGATCAGTGGGAGATAAACTTGTAAGTTTGAATGCAAATTCTATTATTATGCTTATATACCAGCAGCATTAACAGCGTACTAGCAGTAGTAACCTGTATACCGGCAAAATTAAGTATGTACTAGCAGTAGTAAACACTTTGGCATATTTTTCATTGAAGTTCATGAGCAGCACTAACTCCAGCTGAGCAACATTAACATAAATATGAGCAGCAGTTACTCTAACAGCATCAAGAAGACTTTTAATCCCAGCATTTCCCATATTTTTTTTGTAGAAAGAAGCTGATGACAAGATCAAGGAAGGAACCTTGAATCTTGATAATGGCACTGATGCCATGACAGTTGTGTTTGGTAAGGAAAAGAGAGGTTATGCAAGAGGAGTGGGAAGTAGAGTTACATACAAGAGGTATTTTGGTCTTCCTCGAAGCAAACAAGAAACTGATGAAAGAATTGAGTTACTTAAAACTCAACTTGATAATGAGAGACGCGAGCGTCAACAAAAAGATTTATTGGTCAAGAAATTGTCCACCGAGATGACAGAAAAAGATGTATTGGTCAAGAAATTGTCCAATGAGATGATAGAAACAAAGGGAATACTTAGTTAACTGATGGAACAGTTGAGTAAACAAGGGGTGGAGTTAAATTTGTCATCTCAATTGCTAGTAGCCTCAGATGTATGCCATTTTTTATGTTGTTAACAATTTTATTTTCTAATGCTAACACCACTCATGCTAATGATAGCAGGCATTGAACATAAACTGATGAGTCAATGTATTTCTTAATTTATATTGCAGGTGACTCCAATGGCCATTGATAATATAGATAGCAGCGCTTATGAGGTGGACGGAACTCAGTCAAGTGATATTGTACGTGATAAAGATGCGAGAATTCAGAAGAATTCTAATGGGCTTGTAACTTCGAAAAAGGTAATGAAAACAATGGTAAGTAATCAAACATCCCCCTTTGATTCCCAATCGCAAGGAAATGTGTCTCCAACACAAGGAGTACCAACAGTATGTATTTCAACATGTTACTTGTTATTCTTTTGTTTAAATAATGTAACGTGTTTTATATATACATATAGGAACCTGTTAAAACTGTCGGACCTAAGAAAACGCCTAAGTCACGACAAAACGGGTCTCCAGATTCCCAATCGCAAGAAAATGTGTCTCCAACACAAGCACTACCAACAGTATGTATTTCAACATGTTTCTTGTTATTCTTTTGTTTAAATAATTTATGATACATACATGCAAAAATTCTTTTTTTTAGCCATTTAAGTGCAAACTGTGGCACTCAATGAAATCAAATATTGTTGCTTTGGGTAACATATACAAGTCTCATGGAAAACAAATGCTGCATAACCAAGCACTCCCAAATGATTGCTACAGAGTGTCAATTGATTCATCGTTAGTGGATGCAACATGCATACCGGACGTAGGAAATAATGGGTTAAAAATCGTTAAGGATGGCGTAGGTGGTTTCTTTGCATGGCCAAATGATCAAGTTATTCTTGAAGAGGAGGTACATACATGTGTTTTTTCAACCTACATATATATAATTCTTCATATTTAATTCAATGTTTGATACAAGCGTCTTTTGTTTACTACAGGTTACACCACCAACTACGATGCAAAAGATTAGTGACAACAATTCTGGACCAAAAGTACCATCGAAGCACAAAAATTATGTCTCTATTGAAGCTATGCAAAGGAAATTGCAAGCTAGGACGGCAAAGACTCAAAAGGCTTTAAATTAAGGTACTCGAGAATTTGATTATGTATGACATTACAATTGTATATTTGGTTCAGTTATATACATTCTAGTTTTATTCAATTTGAAATTTCTTTTTGTTTTTAATTCTGTTATATATATATATATATATATATATATATATATTCATTCCAGCAGCACTAACATAGTACTAGTAGTAGTAACTCTGCTTCAGCAGGACTAACTTAGTACTAGCAGTAGTAACTCTGCTCCAGCAGTACTAACTTAGTACTAGCAGTAGTAACCCTGTGACTAAAAGATGCACTCACATAATATGGTCACGCTTATCAACATTAGTGGTCACTCTTTGTTTAATTCGATGTGTGACTAAATATTACAAAATGCCACACAAACTAAAAATTAATGTGACCATTGGATGAACAATAGTCATGCAAAATACACATTTCTTCATTTTAAACAGCATATGGTCACACTTATTAACACTTTTGGCCACTTTTTGCTTAATTGTATGTGACTAAATACAAAAAAAAAAAAATGTTTTGTGTGACTAAATATTACAAAAGGCCACACAAACATAAAAATCATGTGACCATTGGATGATCAATAGTCACACAAAATAAATATTTCTTCACTTTAAACAGCATATGGTCACACTTCTTAACACTTTTGGTCACTTTATGTTTAATTGTATGTGACTAAATACACCCAAAAAACATCCTTTGTGTGACTAAATATTACAAAATGCCACACAAACTAAAAATTCATGTGGCCATTGGATGAACAATAGTCACACAAAATACACATTTCTTCACACTAAACAACATATGGTCACACTTATTAACACGTTTGGCCACTTTATGCTTAATTGTATGTGACTAAATACCCAAAACAAACATGCTTTGTGTGACTAAATATTACAAAAGGCCACACAAACATAAAATTCAATTGGGCATTGGATGAACAATATTCACACAAAATACACATTTCTTCACTTTAAACAGCATATGGTCACACTTATTAACACTTTTGGCCACTTTTTGCTTATTTGTATGTGACTAAATACCCAGAACAAACATGTTTTATGTGACTAAATATTACAAAAGGCCACATAAACATAAAATTCATGTGGCCATTGGATGATCAATAGTCACACAAAATACACATTTCTTTACTTTAAACAGCATATGGTCACACTTATTAACACTTTTGGCCACTTTATGCTTAATTGTAAGTGACTAAATACCCAAAACAAACATGCATTGTGTGACTAAATATTACAAAAGCCCACACAAACATAAAATTCAAGTGGCCATTGGATGAACAATAGTCACACAAAATACACATTTCTTCACTTTAAACACCATATCGTCACACATATTAACACTTTTGGTCTCTTTATGCTTAATTGTATGTGACTAAATTTACAAAAAAAACATGCTTTGTGTGACTAAATATTACAAAAGGCCACACAAACATAAAATTCACGTGGCCATTGGATGAACAATAGTTACACAAATATAGTTTTACTTGATTTTAAAAAGCATATGGTCACACTTATTAACATTTTTGATGACTATTTTTTAAATTGTATGTGACTTACTCCAAAAAAACAACACACGCTGTGTGACTAAATCGTCACAAAGGTCACATTTATTATATATTCATTTGGCCACAGGATGGGAAATAGTCACACAAAATACACATTTTCTTGAATAAATCATCTCAAATATCACATATATTATATATTTACGTGGCCAAAGGACGAACAATAGTTACTATCAAAAAACATTTGTGTGACTATAATGTATTTACGGTCATTGTTACTGATTAATCCAACAAAACTTGTGCCTAATTTGTCACACATATTCGAGTTTTGGTCACTCTTTTTTAATGAAAATGGCCACAAACTAAACAATGTCACCATATGCCACCTACGATGGCGCGACCTTTGGTGACACATACCAAAATAAACGTGTGTGACTATATGCATATCATCACACATTTTTGGAGTGACTAATACCATTTTTTGTACCAGTGCCTATACTACACTACAATGATTAGGTACACTGCCTAGAACGATTGTAAAACTACTTGTAAGGTTCGCAATCCCCTCATCAAGTTTTTGGCGCCGCTTCCGGGGAATAGTTAATAGTTTAGGTTCGATTTCCATCTCGTTTAGGTCTACTCACTAGATTTCTATCAAGTGTCATTTTTATTTTCTTTTTGTTACCTTTCTTTTAGTCTATCTTTTCTTTGTTCCATTTGTTTCGTAATGCTCTTTATTTGTCATCATGGTGAATGAAGGCGTCTTTGAACCCCTTGACCAACCACACCAAGAGCAACCCCACCAAGAACAACCACACCAAGACCCACTCGAGCCCGTACTCTAGGTGAGTACTCCAAACCAAGCCACCAAGGCTATCGAAACACCATTGAGCTCCCCCAAAGAGCCAATGTGTCTCCCTTGCGATCCGACACCATCCGCTTGGTGTAAAATGGATGTGCATTCCATGGACTTCGTTCCGAAGATCCAAACCAACATCTCAAGGATTTCCTTAAAATCGTAGATTCCGTTGACCTTGATGTTGCTACTCAAGAGACGACGCGATTGCGTCTCTTCTAATTCTCTCTACGTGCCCAAGCTTGTAATTGGATTGAGCTTTTAACCGCGGGATCTATCTCAACTTGGGATGATCTTACTTCTCGTTTCCTCGCTCAATTTTTCCCACTGGGGAGAACTACCAAGATAAGGAATGAAATTTTGATGTCCTAACAACGTCAAGGTGAAACTCTTTACGAAGTGTGGACTCGTTTCAAGGACTTACTCCAAAAAGTCCCTCATCATGGCATTGATCTTTGGCTCCAAGTCCAAGTTTTCTATGATCATGTCAATCAATCCACAAGGAAAACCATTGACCAAGCAGCCGGTGGTAAGCTACGTGACAAGAATGCGGAAGAATCGTGGGGAATCATAGAAGATCTTGCTCTCTATGACAACGAATGTTGGAATGACCTCCACGAGTTGAGCAAAACGGTCAAGACAATATCCTTGCCTTCGAATAACTCAAGCATTCTCGACCGTAGGATCATGGAACTTGAAGACCAAGTCAAGTTACTCATGAAATCTTACGAAGCTCCTAAACCATCAAGTCAAGTGAACAAAATCACTTCTTCATGTAAATTATCTAGTAGTCCCATGACACTCGTGATTGCATGGAACTCCCCGAACAAGCTTTTGCGGATTATGCATCCTCGCGTACCGACGAAGAGGGAGACTAGTGGTTCACTACAAACCCTGGACCTAGAAATTTTAAGGAAGCCTATAAAGCATGGAAAGACAAACCAAACTTCAATTGAGTCAAACTCAAACTATCTCAACTAATGACTCCTTGCCATTCACTTGGTCTTAATACTATGATTCGTCTAGCAAAACCCTTTATCGTTCACTTCTCAATCAACGTGGCTTAGAATGAATGATACATAATTTTATGTCATCTCAAGAAACTTAAATGTCTAAACTTGAAAATCAATTTTGACAACAACAAGCAGAGATGAATAATAAAATTCGCAACATCTTGAAAGCCATTAACAATCAAGTTGTAAGTGCTTCAAATAATTGTATCACTGAAAATAAAGAGGTTAGTATTATTCCGCCCACTTCTATCATTAGCAAATTTTTCTCACATTCTTCAAAAGGAAAAAAAGTCAAAGACCCATCTTCTTCAAATAAAATTCACTTTGTAAACACCATCACCATAGTATCTAGCCCTAAACCTGAAAAAGACAATAGTACGGCTAATAGGGAAAAAGAAGTTGGAAGGAATTATATAGGATAAAAACTGAATACGTCCAAAGATCTATTAGGCCTACTTGACAATTTAATTGTAGATGAATTGGAAAATGGAATGGCAAACCTTTTACTGGGATTGGGGATCGAATTGAGGAAGGTGACCCGAACGTTTTTTGAATAGCTTGTACCATTGTGGAAGAGTATATGCTTAACACGTATATTGAACCAGATTCCTCATTGAATGCAATCTCACTTTCGTTATACAACAAGGTTTGTGCTCAAAAGCTCGACTACAAGGGATTTAACCTTGTTGGAGTTGGTCGGAATATACCAGTTAATGTTAGAGGATTGGTTTACAAAGTTAATCTCACGGTGATGAATGAAATGAACTCTATCATTAACCATAAGTTGACCGATTTAGTCCTAGGAACGCCTTTTGTTGAAGTATCTAAATTGATGACCAGTAGGACCGAAGGTAGTGTAATGTTCACAGAAAATGTTAGGAGGGTAATCTTTCAAATGGATAGATGGAAAGTAAGATTTAAAAGAATACCTCCAGAAGATAACCATGGGGGATTGCTTAAATCAACAAGTGGGAACCATGAGAATGTAATGAAAGATGGAGTCACGTAATAAGCTATGACTTTGAGTCTAGCTACAAGACTCGTAAAGAAAGAAAAGCGCTTCTTTGGAGGAAACTCAAGCTTATTGTTTGATAGTTTGATTTTTATTTTTGTTTGTGTCATATATATGTCCAGTCATCATTGTTTAATCTTTCATGTTTCGAATATACCTTGTGAAAATGCTTTATTTTGTTTTTAACCTCGTCTTAATTGCATATAAAGGTATTTTACGAAAAGATAAGTGTAGGGAAGATTATATTTGTTTAAAAGAACGAATTCGAAAATGAAAGTTAACAATGAATGATTAGCATATATTTGTATGTTTGTTTGAGTCAAATGCTTGTATCGAATCACAATGAATGTTTTGCAGAATTTCCTTGTTTTAATGCTCAAATTTTTAAGAAATTTTCCAGGAACAAAATGTAAAAATATTGTCAGGTCAATCCTGACGGCATCAGGGTTTACAACCTGACGGCGTTAGGCACTGTAGCACCACAGTTTTTCAAAAAAAAATTTTTCTACTAGAACTTAATATTTGAAAATTTCCAAAATTTTTTAAAATTCCTAGGAATTTGTAAACATTTATTTTGCAAATATAATATCTTATTTGCTTTCTAAGATTTAGTTTATATATGCATAGTATTTACCTCCGATTTTATGCGAGGTTTCGTGTTTGTTTTCTTAGTGAATTATATGTTATATTGGACAAGAAGATAAAGGATGAAGTATAATGAACACTAATTGAAGTTTATTTTCTTGTAGTAGGATTTAACCATATTTCACATCGCACATGCCGAGCAAATCATGGGTGTATTAGTTTCTTTCATCTATTTTATTTTTTCCTTTGTCATAACTTTGATACTTTTCAAGAACATTGGGGATACTGTTCAATTTAAGTGTAGGGTGGGTAAAATGTGATACCTTAGACACTATAACTTGCTTGATATTTGTTTTGTTTTCTAGTAAATGTGTAATAAACTAAAAGAGATACTTGTTAGGGTGATTTTATAATCAAATTTAAATTTTTTTACAACATATAGGAGTGAAACTTTAGTTTTAATAAGTGTCTCATGGATAGGAATTGTATAGCTAGCATAAAAACCCTACCACTCAAAACATTTTCACCCCAAAAATGTGAGGTTCGCCTTTAGATTGTTAGGAAAAAACATTTACCTTTAACGCTTACGAGTGTACCAGTTGTATAAAGATTCTAGAACTTGCGTTTGTGATGCATCCTGAGATCGCTAGTAAGTCTACATTCGTGCTTTTAGGATTAACTAAATGATAAGAGGCATTAGGATAACCCTTGTTTTAAACCTGTAATTATAATTACGTTGGCTTCATTGGTCAAGTAATTTTCCCACACTTTTGCGATGTGCTCATTTTTATACACGATACCTCTAGTACACCCCTCCGAGCCTATCCTTTTAGCGGTTCTCGTGATTTTTCGATGGATTCCAAAATATTAATGAAGAACACTGTTTACAATCCACCCCAAATGTATACCCAAATTGCCTTAGCCTACCTTGTATGCACACATTTTTAGTACATTATTGTTAAAACTTATGTGTTAAACCCTTTGTTAATTGTCTGGTTGATTACATGGTTGCTAAGTCGAGTCATATCTTGTAAATACAGTTTTAGGACGATTGGGACTCATGGGTAAAGTACTAGTTATTATTGAGTAATGGGGAAGAATGTCAATGTTATTACCCCATATGTGCGTTAATGTTTAAGGTACTCCACGTGTTTTTGTTGGGTCAATAATTTGACCCAATTACCCTGACAAAGATTTGAAAATAAAATCGCCTAACTAACTAAATAAATTAGTGGCTCACTCACTGACCCATATTCAGTGAGTGTTATATAATGCTCTTTGAACTGAAGAAACACTTTACTTTCTGATGCGGTGTCAGTGAGTAAAGTGTATGTGCTACCAAAAATTCTAGTGTCACTGAGATTTGACATATGTCTCAGTGACACTGAAGACGCTATCTCTACAAACAGACTGAAAAATATGGGCAGGAACTTCCAAAAGGGAAGTCAAGCAAAGTACAAGGACTTGCCATATAAGTGGGAATAAGTTGACATCACTCCAAAAGAATAGTGGCTGCATATCCAAAAGAAGAAAAGGAAGGGGGACCACTTGTGGTGGATGACAACTTACACCTACCCCATATGTCTTTGTTTTATTTTCTGCTATATATATGTTTGCTTTGTAATAGAGATAGTATGGATTCTAAACAAACAAAAAATACTTAGTATTATTTGATAGGATCATTCTCTCATTGAATCTCAAGCATAGCTTGGATCAATGAGAGTTTATTTGTCACCCAAAGGGGATAGTATACCGCAATTATCCCCTTGAAGAAGCTGAAGATGTTATCATGTAGTCAAGTGGGTATTGAGTAATCTTGTAACTATTGTTCATCATTATTAATGAATTTTTTCTTTATTTTCATCAAGATTTACTCAATTTTCGTGGACCAACAAGTGGTATCAAAACAGGTTGATTATTCTTATGATCCAGATCTGTTCATGACTGCTGATAACATTCTTCAATGATGAAGCGAAAAATGTACCGCTTTTAGGGGGTCATTTAAGCCCTAAATCGTATTTATTTGACCAAATATTGCCCTAAATCGTTCCTTTTGTCATTTTAGGTACTTTGGAGAAGAAATCTGGAAAAGAAAGCATTTTGGACGTTTTTGGAGCATAAAAGTGAAGAAAACGACAAAGTCTCCAAAGCTGCTGGAAAAGTACTCTTGACGGCGTCAAGGATTGCTCCTGACGGCGTCATGGCTTGGCAAAAGTGGTGGATATGAAAAATACACATGATAAGCCAGGGAGATTTACAAAGGAAATTCTGACGGCGTCACCCTTTAAAGTGATCAAGGCCATCACGGTTTAAGTTAAAGAGGGACGGCGTCAAGCCCTATTCTGACGGCGTCAAGCCTTGATAAGCCAGAGTGGATTTTGGAGGACTAAAGAGGGACGGCGTCAGGAAGGCCATCCGGGAACCCTAGACACGGCGAGGTGATGGCGTCAAGATCTACAACGTGACGCCGTCAGATACTAAACTCTATATATAGTTTTGCAATTTTTATTCATTGTGTGGAACTTATTGTGTATAACTTTGTGAGGAGAAACCCTAGACGAATTTCTGCCATTTTTAAAGGTTTTCATACCCTTGGATCTCCCATGTTTAATTGAAGATAAGTAATTATTTAATCATTTAATATGTCTATGTGTTGTTTGATTATATCTTGTTCTTGTCTTTTAATTAACATGCTAGGCTAGATTTATCTTGTGTTTGCTTAGATCTAATGAAACCTAACTATTGATTATTGGTTATTAGTGTGTTATTAATTGTATTGGATGATTGTTTATCGATGTTAGGCTTAAGAAAACTGGCTAACCTCTTATACGGTAACTTGCTTGAACGTCTTAAGAAACATGAACCAATGCGTACTAGGTTATTATGGTTGTATTTAATGCATGAGCGAATTCTAGTGATCCCATGTTAGGAGCTTCTTAGCCGGCTCGACATAGGAGTGAAGTAGGAGCTTGTAGAGTTGGGGAAGTACGTACGCCACCCCACGATTGGTATTAAGGAATACACCCGTCATCCACGCAATTAATACACACTAATCAACCGGTAAAAGATAGTTAGGGAGTAAGGAAATCTAAGTAAACACATTTCTCTCCATATAAGTTTCACCAACTTTTCATTTTCAGTTTTTTATTTTATTTTGCATTTGCAGTTATTTGGGTTAGTTGACTAGCAACTAATTCCGCCCACTCCTTCAAACCCGAGATTTTACTTGCTTTCATTAAAATATAAAAATACAAAAAGAATCTTCTCTCACCCTTAGACCTATTAGAGTAGTTTTTCAATCCTAACGACACTATTCCCTGTGGAGAACGATCAATCCCCCTTACTTACCACTACACTATACTACATCGGTCAGGTACACTGCCTGGTGGGGTTGTAAGCCTCTTGAGATCCCTCGAGAGGTAAAACCTGTTGTAAGGTCGCAAAACCACGCATCAAATTTTTGGCGCCGCTGCCGGGGAATAGTTATTGTTTAGGTTGAATTTTTATTTTATTATGTCTACTCACAAGATTCCTTTCTAGTGAGATTTTTATTTTATTTTATTTTTCTAGGATTTCTTTAGTCTATCTTTTTTCTTCGTTTCTTTGTTCGTAACCATTACCATCCGACATCATGGAAGGTGGTAATATCCTTGATCCCAACAACCCACCACCACAACAACACCCACCTCCTAGAGCCCGTACCTTAGGAGACTACTCCCGTCCTAGCCACCATGGCTATCGAAACACCATTGAGCTCACTCAAGGAGCCAATGTCACTCCCTTGCGATCCGACACCATCCGGTTGGTGCAAAGCGGGTGCACATTCCATGGACTTCGTTCCGAAGATCCTAATCAACATCTCAAGGACTTTTTCAAAATCATTGATTTCATAGACCTTGATGTTGCCACTCGAGAGACGACCCGACTGCGTCTCTTTCAATTCTCTCTGCGGGACCAAGCTAGTCAATGGCTAGAGCGTCTACCCGCAAGATCCATAACCTCTTGGGATGATCTCACCACTCGTTTCCTTGCTCAGTTTTTCCCACCAGGAAGAACTACCAAGCTAAGGAATGATATCTTGATGTTTCAACAACGTCAAGGCGAAACCCTCTACGAGGCATGGACTCGATTCAAGGACTTACTCCAAAAAGTCCTTCACCATGGCATAGAACTTTGGCTCCAAGTCCAAATCTTCTATGACCATATCAATCTCTCCACGAGGCAAACCATTGACCAATCAGCCGGTGGTAAGCTACGTGATCTAAGTGCGGAACAATCATGGGCTTTCCTAGAAGATCTTGCTCTTTATGACAACGAAAGTTGGAGTGATCCCCGTGATTTGAATAAAACGGTCAAGGCAATATCTTTGCCTTCGAACAATTCAAGCACTTCCGACCGTAGGATCATAGAACTTGAAGACCAAGTCAAGTTTCTTATGAAATCCTACGAGGCTCCTAAACCTTCAAGCCAAGTGAACAAAATCACTTCTTCATGTGAATTATGTAGTGGTCCCCACGACACTCGTGATTGCATGGAACTCCCCGAACAAGCTTTTGCGGACTACGCATCCTCGCGTACCGACGGAGCGGGAGACAAGTGGTACACTTTCAAACCCGAGCCAAACCCCTACGGTGATTCATACAACCCCTCATGGAAAAATCACCCAAACTTTAGGTGGAAACAAAACCAAAACGCACAACAAACCAATTCTTCCAACCCACCTAATCGTTTCCAATCAAGCGGTTCCAACTCGAACCGTACTTTCAACAACAATCCTTCCAGCAATGGTAGTACCAATAACTTTGAAGGATTGATGTCCCAATTTATGGCATCTCAAGAAGCTCGTTTGACCAAGTTTGAATCCGAATTCAATCAACAACAAACGGAGATGACCAATAAAATTGACAACTTATTGAAAGCCCTCAACAACCAAGTGCTATCACCTCCACATAAGGACGCTAGGAACACAAATAGCGGACCCCAAGTAAAAGACCCCTCTTCATCCAAACACGTCCACTTCGTCAACATTGTCACTATTAAACCAATTGATAGGAATGAGGATAATGGTGAACCTGAGGATGAGGTTAAGAAAGTCAAGGTTGATAAAGAAGTTAGGAAGAGTGAGATTGAAGAAGCAGATGATGATGAGGACTACTTCAATAGGCTACCCACTAAGGAAGAGCACGCATATCATACAGACTAATTCGATGACCCCGAGACACCATACTTCCTAGGTAGACCAATTATAAAAATGGGCGACCCTTCTAATCTCAACATACCATGCAACATTGGACATTTGCATGTGTGGAAAGCTTACATCGACCTTAGATCGCCCATAAACATCATGACTAGAGCCCACTACAACTTGATAATGAAAAATCAACTTGGGTATAGGATGTTCCCTGATAAGGGTTGGATGAGTAACTTCACGGGAAGAGTTAAGGGATTACCAGTTTATGTAGGAAACTTCACCTATGTCACCGACTTTGTTATTGTAGAGGATATCCGCCCAATAGTCGATGCATGCTTAACTCAAGTAGTTTTTGGAAAACCATTTGTTGAGGCCTCTAGAATGACTTATGAACCTTCCTTAGGGATAGTTAGATTTAACGATGAGACCGATGAGGTAAACTACCAAATGCCATATAAGATAGAGCAATTCCAACACTTGTCAAATGTTGAGAAGGAGCTTAAGCAAGCCGTCTACTATAGGAATGATGAGGATAGAAATAAAGGAGTAGACTACGTTATGGAAAGGATATCCGGTTTCTACAAGGATTGTTTGAAATTAGGACCGGAATATAAAACCGGAAATGAGACTGGCTTAGGAACCGTGACCAATGATGGAGTCACGTAATGTACGTGACTTTGAGTCTAGCTACAAGACTCGTTAATAAAGAAAAGCGCTTCTTGGGAGGCAACCCAAGCTTTATTTGCTTTGTGTGTTTATTTATTTGTTTGTTTGATTTTATTTGCTTCCGTATGCATGTTTAATTTTTATTATTATTAATTCATGTTCAAAAACTAAATTGTGAAAATGCTTTATCTCGTTTTTAACTTCGTCTTAACTACATATAAAGGTATTTTGCAAAAGTTAAGTGTAAGGGAAATCCAAATCGGTTTATTAGAACAAATGAACATGAATCGTAATAATAATAAATTAACATACATATTAGTAATTGTTTGAGTCAAATGCTTGTATCGAGTCATAATGATGTTTTGCAGGATTTCCAGGAAGTAAGGTATAGGTTTTTCCAGAAATTTTCCGGAAACTTAACATGAGAATTCTGTCAGATCATTTCTGACGGCGTCAGGCTTTACAACCTGACGGCGTCAGGTTTTAATTTTCTGAAATTTTTGAAAGTTTTGTTTTCATAAAAAGTTTTTATTAAATCTCTAACTTATAAACTCCAGGAATCTGCAAAATTATCATTCCACAAGCATTATATCCTTATATAGAATTTATCCCGCCGATGTTATCCAGGTTTTCGTGTTTGTTTTCTCAGGTTTAACAGGTTATTTTGGACAAGGAGATGTATGTGGAATCAAGATTTTGGCGATGCTTTAGTCTTGAAGCTTCTACTTTCTCTTGGAAGAAGATCTAACCATGTTACCTCTTTATCCACCAAACGAATCAGGGGAGTATTTGATTTCATTCTTTTACCTTATTTACTTTTACATCTTATTATTTGAACATTGGGGACAATGTTCATCTTAAGTGTAAGGGGGGGTAAAAATACGATACTTTAGAGAATACAATTGCACTTGATTTTTGTTTGTTTAATGGTAGATGTGTAATAAAACTGAGATAAATACCTATTAGGGCAATTTTAGTGCCAAATTTAAAATTTTTTACAACATATAGGAGTGAAACTTTGATCTTAATGAGCGTCTCACGGATAGGAGTTATATGACTAGCACAAAAACCGTACCACTAAAAAATTTTCCACCCCCAAATATGTGAGGATCGCCCCTAGAATTGGTAGGAAAAGCATTTATGCTATGATGTGTGTACCAGTAGCACTTAGATTCTAGAACTTGCGTTAGGACCATTCCGAGGCCACAAGTGAGACTACATTCGTGTAGTTAGATTTACTACATGATAAGAGGCGTTAGGATTAACCCATTGTTTTACACCTGTGTTTTTGTTATAATTACTTTGGCTACATTGGTCAAGTAATTCTCCCACACCCTTTGCGTTGTACTCATTTTTAGTACACGATACCCCTAGTACACCCCTCAGAGCCTATCTTTTCGTTTCGACCTTTAAGCATTTTACTTAAAGGAAGAATTTGTTACGCCCCACTTAAATGTACACCAAATCGCCTTAGCCTACCTTGTATGCACTCATTTTTAGTGCATTATTGTGACAACATTTGTTTAAACCCTTAGTTAATTATCTAATTGATTACATGGTTGCTAAGTCGAGTCATATCCTTGTACATATTGTTTTGGGACGATTGGGACTCATGGGTAAAGTACTAGTGTAATGGAGTAATGGGGAAGAACATCATTTATTACCCCCATATGTGCTAAATATTTTAAAAGTACTCCAAGTGTTTCGATTATCTTAATTCGAGTCAGTAGAATAATTATTTGTAAAGTTATGTAAAAGTTCAAGTGTAAGGGGAATGCAACGCCCCTACGATGTATTATTTTGGATGGTAGGGCAAGAGTGTATGGGAAAAAAAAAATCTAAAAAATCAAGAAAAATAAAAAAAAAAATAAGAAAAAGAAAAGTAGAAAAAACATACGGACTACCATCCCGTTTCATTTTATGTTTATTTTATGTTTCTGTCATTTTGTTTTTAGCTTAAGTCGAGTCTAGTCTTGGCTTAGCAACGCCATATTGTACATGTAATTAATCAAGGTCTTTAACTCGCCACCAGTAAAATATCCCTTATCCAACAAAACCGTGTTTATCATATCCCTACACCTAACGTTATAACCCATGTAAAAGCCCTTTTTGATAGTTTATCTTAGGTGCTTACGCCTAGTGGAGGAGGTTTTTGATCCTTTCCCAAGCCTATGGTAATCTATTTGCTATGACAGGTAGTGAGAGATATTATCCGTTTTCATTTATGAGATTTATTTTGATGACACTTGAGAGATGTAAGTATCTAAACACTACTTGTGAGGTGCTAGTTTGTAATCTTCATGCTTATTATGATTAAAGTGGAACGACTATCTGTTGTAATTACTTTTATATTAGCGTTAAATGACCCCTAACTTGTATTTTGATTAGAATAAAAGCGCATTTGCTTGAGGACAAGCAAATCTCAAGTGTAAGGGTATTTGATGAAGCGAAAAGTGTACCGCTTTTAGAGGGTCATTTAAGCCCTAAATCGTATTTATTTGATCAAATATTGCCCTAAATCGTTCCTTTTGTCATTTTAGGTACTTTGGAGAAGAAATCTGGAAAAGGAAGCATTTTGGACGTTTTTGGAGCATAAAAGTGAAGAAAACGACAACGTCTCCAAAGCTGCTGGAAAAGTACTCTTGACGGCGTCAAGGATTGCTCCTGACGGCGTCATGGCTTGGCAAAAGTGGTGGATATGAAAAATACACATGATAAGCCAGGGAGATTTACAAAGGAAATTCTGACGGCGTCACCCTTTGAAGTGATCAAGGCCATCACGGTTTAAGTTAAAGAGGGATGGCGTCAAGCCCTATTCAGACGGCGTCAAGCCTTGATAAGCCAGAGTGGATTTTGGAGGACTAAAGAGGGACGGTGTCAGGAAGGCCATCCAGGAACCCTAGACACGGCGAGGTGATGGCGTCAAGATCTACAACGTGACGCCGTCAGATACTAAACTCTATATATAGTTTTGCAATTTTTATTCATTGTGTGGAACTTATTGTGTATAACTTTGTGAGGAGAAACCCTAGACGAATTTCTGCCATTTTTAAGGGTTTTCATACCCTTGGATCTCCCATGTTTAATTGAAGATAAGTAATTATTTAATCATTCAATATGTCTATGTGTTGTTTGATTATATCTTGTTCTTGTCTTTTAATTAACATGCTAGGCTAGATTTATCTTGTGTTTGCTTAGATCTAATGAAACCTAACTATTGATTATTGGTTATTAGTGTGTTATTAATTGTATTGGATGATTGTTTATCGATGTTAGGCTTAAGAAAACTGGCTAACCTCCTATACGGTAACTTGCTTGAACGTCTTAAGAAACATGAACCAATGCGTACTAGGTTATTATGGTTGTATTTAATGCATGAGCGAATTCTAGTGATCCCATGTTAGGAGCTTCTTAGCCGGCTCGACATAGGAGTGAAGTAGGAGCTTGTAGAGTTGGGGAAGTACGTACGCCACCCCACGATTGGTATTAAGGAATACACCCGTCATCCACGCAATTAATACACACTAATCAACCGGTAAAAGATAGTTAGGGAGTAAGGAAATCTAAGTAAACACATTTCTCTCCATATAAGTTTCACCAACTTTTCATTTTCAGTATTTTATTTTATTTTTCATTTGTAGTTATTTGGGTTAGTTGACTAGCAACTAATTCCGCCCACTCCTTCAAACCTGAGATTTTACTTGCTTTCATTAAAATATAAAAATACAAAAAGAATCATCTCTCACCCTTTGACCTATTAGAGTAGTTTTTCAATCCTAACGACACTATTCCCTGTGGAGAACGATCAATCCCCCGTACTTACCACTACACTATACTACATCGGTCAGGTACACTGCCTGGTGGGGTTGTAAGCCTCTTGAGATCCCTCGAGAGGTAAAACCTGTTGTAAGGTCGCAAAACCACGCATCACTACTCATAACATTCTTCAATGTCAAAAATAAATGTGAGATCTTCAAAAACTGCTACTACTATAGCAATTTATGAGGGGGAGAAACACATTTATTGGTGACTGACATTTACATAACCTTATCCTAAACCCTCCCTGAACCCCCAAATAACACATAACCCACCACACAAATCTTATCCCCAGCAAACAAAATCATCTAAAGATGATAAAACCCAGATCCGGTCAATACAGATCTAAAAAGGAGATCAAACACCATCTCTCACCAGCAAAACCTTATCACCACTCATCGTCAACAAAAAAAAAAACTCACCTAAAAAAAACGACACTCTCATTATCACGAAACCGGATCTACACAAAGATCAAACACAACACTCTACTCACCCACATCTCACGATCTACAAATGAAAATACCCAGATCCAATAATCGATCTAAAACCAAATAACTTCAAAAAAAAATCATTTCTTAAATCCACCCCATACAAATCTCGATCTAAGCAGAAAAAGAAAATCAGATCCGATCCACACATTCTCCACTTAAACAAACAAAAACCATCACTCATAATAAAAACCCAACTACCATGGTCAAGTGTCTTTCGGATGAAAATAAGGGGCGGCAACATGGAAAAAGAATTAGGTTGATTATGTTTTGATGGTTCTCGTTTCATTAGAATGATATTGTATTATAATTAAGGAACGATGGAGATGAAAAAAATGGGTATGATATAGAGAGGGAATCAATAAGTGGGGTGACTCAGTGAGTATTCATGATAAAAGTATGGGTCTGTTACTCTTTTTCTTATTCAGTATTGAGAAGATAGATAGTGCAAGTGGAGATGGAAACTGAGTTTGGAGTTGTGTATTCGGATTAAAGTGGGTAAGTTGATTAAAGGAGTGTTAAGGGTGGTTATAAAGCTTGCGGGTTAAACCTGATTCAGATGGTGTGAAAAAATAAATGCTAAGAAAGATGGTAAGCCTGATATAATCAGCCGAAACGTTTGCTCATCAGTGAGTATCGATAGCTTGTACCAGAATCTGATGAACCACTAATGGAGATCAGTGAGAGAAAAGAATCAAACTATACGAACAGGATGATACAATGATATCAAGGAGTGTTGTCTTTAGGATAATTGGCCTGATATAAAAATGTCAGGAAAAAAGGTGGGAGTTGTGTGAATCGGGTTAGAACCAGATACCCTGAAAAACAATCAAGGACTGAGATACAAAAACCCAAGAGACTACCTGATTTGGAGTCTTTGTTAAATCAAGACCCTGACCGAATGAGAGTCACTGATGATTGCGGGTCTGTTATACTAAAGTAAGTCTGAAAATTTTGGGTGTGATTTAGTTCAGGAGAGAATCAGAGTGGCGCAACGGAAGTGTGGTGGACCCATAACCCACAAACCCTGAAAATTCAAGGTCCTTTAGGTTGCTAAAACTCAGGATGAGAAGTTGCAACATTAGGGGGTGTTATTTTTTGGCTGAGCTTTTGTGACTCAGGAGGTGGTAAGATTGAGAAAAAAGTTCTCATCAGGGACTGAAATATGATTAAGTGTGTTTTTGATATTTGAGAAACTTATGGGTAAACAAACTCAGGGAGTTGGGAAGATTAAAGAAGGGATAAAATATGGGAATATTTCTCTCCTTATATTCAGTTCACTGAGCCCGAGAGTCTATAAAAACCAAACTGAACCCTCACTCACTGAACCCCCGTCATCCTACTCACTGAACGCAGTCTGTGAACCTCTGTTCCTGAACCCATGAACAGGTATGAACCTGTATAACCAAAAACCATAACTTGTTAACCAAAAACCACAACATGCTTCACCGAGGCTATTTATATATTCAAATAGGGGGAGACTACTGGGTCAAGAATTTGACCCAATTACCCTGACAATGATTTGAAAATAAAATAGCCTAACTCACTAAATAAATTAGTGGGTCACTCACTGAGCCATATTCAGTGAATGTTATATAATGCTCTTTGAACTGAAGAAACACTTTACTTACTGATACGGTGTCAGTGAGTAAAGTATATGAGCTACAAACAATTCCAATGTCACTGAGATTTGACAAATGTCTCAGTGACACTAAAGACGCTATCTCTACAACCAGACTGAAAAATATGGGCAGGAACTTCCAAAAGGGAAGTCAAGCAAAGTACAAGGACTTGCCATATAAGTGGAAATAAGTTGACATCACTCCTAAAGAATAGTGGCTGCATATCCAAAAAAATAAAAGGAAGGGGGACCACTTGTAGTGGATGACAACTTACACCAACCCCACATGTCTTTGTTTTATATTTCTGCTATATATATGTTTGCTTTGTAATAGAGATAGTATGGATTCTAAACAAACAAAAAATACTTAGTATTAGTTGATAAGATCATCCTCTCATTGAATCTCAAGCATAGCTTGGATCAATGAGAGTTTATTTGTCACCCAAAGGGGATAGTATACCGCAATTATCCCCTTGAAGAAGCTGAAGATGTTATCATGTAGTCAAGTGGGTATTGAGTAATCATGTACTTATTATTCATCATTATTAATGTATTTGTTCTTTATTTTCATCAAGATTTACTCAATTTTCGTGGACCAACAGTTCTGATTTTCTTAATACGGGTAGCTGGTTAGTTTTTATCTATCTAAAAGTTCAAGTGTAGGGAGGATGCAAGAAATCCATTTGTGATGATGTATTATTTTGGATGGTAGAGCAAGAGTGTATGGAAAAAAAAAGAAAAAAAATCAAAAAAAATGATTAAAAAAATTGAAAAAAATTATTAAAAAATGAAAAAGAAATAAAAAAACATGCGGACTACCATCCCGTCTTTTTGTTTTTGTTAAAGTCAAGAAAGTGTCAAGAAAAATACAAAAAGAGTTACTCCCCCCGTCCCAAAGTAAACTGGTTCAACTTTGACCTTAAATATATTTTTGTATGTTATATAATACTTGATAAAAAATTATATCATTGAAAATACACTTAAAACCCAATCCATTTATCTATTTTGCATCAAATATTATATAACACCCACAAAAATAGTTAAGGTCAAAGTTGAACAAGTTTTACTCTGAAAAGTCAAACTGGACACTTATTTTGGGACGGAGGTAGTATTAGTTAGTGAGTCGAGTCTTGTCTTAGCAACGCCTCATTGTACATGTAATTAACTAACACAATTGACTTTCCACCAGTAAAATTCCCTTTTATCCAACAACACCTTGTTTTTCCATACCCTTACACCTAACGTTACAACCCTTCAAAAGACCTCTTTGATAGTTTATCCTATGTGCTTACACCAAAGTGGTGGAGGTTTGATCCGTTCCCAATCCTATGGTAATCAATGTGCTATGTCAGGTAGAGAGTGTTTTATCTTCCGTTTCCATTCATGTTATATAACTTTATACACTCGAGAGATGTGAGAATCCAAACATTTTATGTGAGGTGCTAGTATATAATTTTTGTGCCTATTGTGACTAAGGTGGAATGATTGTATGTTGTGATTACTTTTATATTAATGTTAAATAACCCCTAAATTGTAAATTGATTAGGATAAAAGCACATTTGCTTGGGGACAAGCGAATCCCAAATGTAGGGATATTTTATAAGGATTTATTTGGTACCTTTTTAAGGGGTCATTTAAGGCCAAAATCGTATGAATATGATCAAATATTGCCCTAAATCTTTTCTTTTTGCATTTTAGGTACTTGGGACATAAAATCTGGAAATCGGCATGTTTTGGGCTTAAATCAACAAGAAAATTACGGAAAATGACCAAATCTCAAAATCTGTCAGAAAAGGGGTCCTGACGGCGTCACACTCTACCAAGTGACGTCGTCACTTGTAACCCCCGGTAATTTTCCAAAACCTTTTTCACTAGCCAAATATTTATTTTTGCATCACCTTAGCATTTAAACTTTTCCTGAACTTATTTGAACTTGAGAAACGCGAGATATCTTGAGAAACGAGAACGTTGTCCCTTTATTTGAGCCGGCACAACCTAGAAAGCACGAAACGAATCAAATTTGCCAAATAAATTAACTTCGAGAAAGTTATGGATATTTATACTCATTTTTACAAATAAAAATATTTCGGAAACAATGGCACAAGTCCCGTAAATTTTTATGGTCGATTGATACGTTAAATGGGTCTCACGGTGTTTATTTCAGAAGTTTCACTACTTGGCACAATCACCCCCTCCGCCCGACAGTTACACTACGCCCCCTCCACTTTCTTTTTCCCACCATTGGCCCCTCCCTTCATATAAAAACACTCATTTCTCTCTCTCCCTTATAATAAAACACACACTTTACCCTCTCCCTCACTCCCCTCATCGAAACCCTAATCCGGCGCCGACATCACCTCTGGCCACTTTTTCGGCCACCTCAAACAAACACAACACCGCATAGATCTCTACCCCATGGTCATTTCTTGAGCTTTTGGAGGTGATCACCGCCACCACCACCATGTCGCCACCACACACGGATTACTCCCACCACCTTTCTCTCTTTCTCGGTATAACTTACGCGCCCCATTTCCTTACTATTTTCATTTTTAACAAAACCCTAACCCTAATATTTTTATAAAACGAATTTTATTAATAAAAACCTTTTAAAACTTGTTGTTTTATAAATAAATCATGCGGATCCAATCTCTTAACTCTCGACTCGGTCCAAGTCACGTGACACAGCCGAGTCAACTCGCGAGTCGAGTTGACTCGGGGTGAGTTCTTGTTTGTTTTGTTATTTCTACTTTATCTAAGCTTATTTTATTTGTTTTGTAGCTTGTTGTGGATTTATTTTGGATTTGGTTTGGATTCGGTTCGGGTTTATGTAGGCCGAGAGTCACCCGACTCATATCGACTCGAGACGTAACTCAAGGAGAGTCACGGCATAGGAGACTTTGGTTTTGTTTGTGTTGCGATGAGGATTTGGTTCGGGTTTATGATTGCCGAGAGCCCATAGGCTCGAGTGGAGTTGAGCCGTGACTTAAGGGAGTCACGACAAGGGTTTATTTGCTTGGTTTGTGTCGAATATGATTTGGTTTGGGTTTTGTGGTCACACCGAGAGCTCAAAAGCTCGATAAAAGTCGAGCCATGACTCAAGGGAGTCACGGCGAAGTTTTTTGTGTTTGGTTTAAGTTTCGAGTCGGGTTGTGAAGGATTTGGTTGGAGTTAGTTTGTAGCCGAGGGTTTGGTCTTGGATTTGTGGTCGAGTCGTGTTGAGTTGGGACTCACCGGAGTCTCGGCCGTGTAATACTCAAGGTTAGAAAACCTCGAGTTAGTGTCGAGTCTCGTTTTGGTCTTGTATTTTATTTCATTTTCATTTTCCGTTACTATTTATTATACTGTTTATCGATTGGTGTTTCGGAAAATATTCAGATAACTTGGGATTTGATTTGGACATTAGACTTGGATATTGTAATAAACTATGCTTTGGATGAGATTGGACGTTATTGGATTTACGGTATTAGCCGATGGACCTTATGGACAATTTTGGTACTTGAGACAGAAGAGTATGTTAGACTCGTAAGAATTTAACATATTTGGACCCGAACATACACAAAATGGTAGATAAACTTGACAACTAATATACACTCGAATGATAATGTCTAATTATATATTTAACGTGTAAAATGTGATGATAAAACTTATATTCAAGAGTCTTTATGACTTGGAAATGCTTTATAAACGGACGCATCATCTCCAAATTTTGATAAAACCTATTATGACTTAATCGTTTATAACTATTTAATATCCTAAAACCTTTTTGAAACTTATACGCCTTCCTTCTTAATCATGACGTTTTATCAACTATTTGGGAAATGGGTAAAACACCAAAACTATCTATTGATGTTTTTCTTTCTTATTTTCTTGTTTTATTTTCCCTTTCTTATTATTATTTCTTCTTTCTTTTCTTATTTCTTCCCTCTTGTCTTTATTCTTTTCTACGTATTCATCTGTGTTTGCCGACTTTTATTATTTTAACTTTCTCATATCCACACGAGTCTTAAACGTTTATTTCTTTCAAACGCCATTGATACTAAACTTTTCATTTCAAATACGAGTATTGCTTTATAAATCATTTCGAGGTTTATTTCTGAGACATGCCATTTACTTATTAGGTTTTGTTGAGGTTCATTTGTTGTTCTGTACCATCTGATCATTTGTGATATCTTGTTTCTCTACTACTAATAAGGTGTGATTCATAGCCCCACTTTACTTTTAAATTGATTATAAACCCATGGGGGAGATACATGCTATTTACTTTTCATGAACACAATTTTTAAATGTATGCTATTCCTGACTAAGATGTTATTGCTAAGTACCAACCTTGCCGAAAGCAAGACCCTTGTTAATACAAATATAGTCCTAAAAATGTTATTTATATTTTACGATCTTTGCTTTATTTTGTTAATAACAATTATAAGGTTTATCTTTAGCAAAGCATAAATATAAGTTAAAGTCTTTTACATTTATAGTAACAAGCTTTTTAAAACACATAGTACATAATCACTAGAAATAATATTACATACATTTTACATTTACATGTTTTACTTTTATTTCTTAAATTAGAAATATTAACATGACATCATGGCATACCTCATTTTGATATCTTGAGGATTTGGGAAATATTTTGGAAAGATCTTTAAATAACTAAGTTGACTTTGCAAGATCCTGACAAGACCTCACAAGATATGGAAAGATATGGGAAATCCTTAACTGGCATGTCCCGGCGGAACCAAACCAGTATATGGGCGAATCCCATACTTTGGATCCGCCACCTGTTGATCAGCTTTGCCTATAAATAGCAAGCTGATCATTCAGGCACATTTATCACTTACATAGCATAAATTATACATTCATTCATTTATACATTACTAAACTATTTCATTCACTTCATTCCTAGTGATCTTTCTTTTTGTAGCAAACGAGATCAAGCATCAACAAGCTTCAACACTGTGTTGCAAGTCTTGATTAGTTAGTTACTGTGTGATCTAGTAGTGTTTACACATCATTGTTATACATTTCATTCAGTAGCGATCGGTTGGTGTTTAAGTCCTCAAAACACATAGAGTGTCGGGAGTGGTTGTACCCTTGTTAAAGAACCAATGGGAGTGATTGTACCCTTGTTAAAGAACCAACTAAAGAACCAACGGGAGTGATTGTAACCTTGTTAAAGAACCAACATGAGTGGTTGTACCCTTGTAAAGAACCCGGTGTTTAGCTTAGTACCGGATAAAGTGTAAGCGACGTGTATAAAGGTTTTCTCCGCCGAGAAGGGAGTTTGTTTCTTAGTGAAGAAAAACTCTCGAGATAGAGGCTCGAGGAGTGGAGTAGGGCAAGGAAGAGAGTCCTTGTAGCCGAACCACTATAAATCTCCGTGTTGTGGTTTGATTGTTCCTTTCCTTACTTACTTAACTTATATTGTTTGTTTGTGCGTATTTACTTTGAAATCACGTTAAGTCACAAAGCGAATTAATTTTAAAAAGGTAAAAACTATTCAACCCCCTTCTAGTTTTCCACAACCCTCTATCATGAACCATTAATCACTTGCGAGTGAGCGCGAATATAGGGATATAGGCCTATAGGATTTGACCATCCCGCCATGTTGACTAAGTCCGGTCCGCATGTGATGTACTATATTCGATTTATCACTAGGTATCTGGCAAAGTACCTAGCGTGAGGGCAACTATTATATTATGAATTCCGCGGTTACTGTCGACTTACGCCAATGTTATTTGGTGCAGGTTAACGTTTTGCGTGTCATGAGCTTAGCAACTGTTTGACGCTTACATGATATATGTATTTGTTACTTATATCTTCCAGACTTGAAAATCTTGTGTTCAACTATTTATTTTGAACCTATAGATTTCACTCAACCTTTGTGTTGACTTTTTAAGCATGTTTTATATCAGGTAATTAATGCATACTGCACTGGTACTGGGAGTGGCATGAAGATTATCGATGGCTATCGACTTTTACAATCTATCTACTTTTTACTGTCACTTATCATTCGAAAAACCCCTTTTGAACTATGTCTTTTATTTTCGCTGCGTATAATGTTTGAGAATCTTTTGAACTCTAATGTTATTTATAATCCGAATGATATGTTTTTATTAAAATGACTTGTTATGAGGTCGTTATCTACGATTGTGACTGTTTTACCCGAAAGTAATTACCCAAACCATATTCTACTACCATATTCCGAGTTGGGGGTGTTACAGAATGGTATCAGAACCAGGTTTATAGAGAATGAGGTCATACTCGATGTAACACCCCCAATTTCGTGATACGCAGCGGAATTCAAACAGGGTGTTACTCGACGGCACAACAATTATAATAATAGAAAACGATCTTTAATTGAGTCGTTTTATAAGATTTATCATTTGAATATCAGAGTTTACAAAAATAGGTCCTAGTAGTTTTACAGTTTGTTAAATAAGTTTCGAATTATAATTAGATTTTAGCCTTCTATCAGTATCTGTGCCCTTCCGTGCCATCCTCGTTGATTATGGACCTGAGATAAACATGCTAAAATTGTCAACACAAAGGTTGGTGAGTTCATAGAGTTTATAAGTAAAGCAAATGATTTTTGTAGTCTCGAGTTTGAGTGATAATTGCAATAAATACAAATATCGATAAAATGAATAGTGGGCTACGTTGTTTTACACCCTTAGTTATCAGTTGAACACAAGTTTCAAGTTTAATAGACAGTGGGCCTCGTTGTTGCACCCATTAATTTAGTAGTGGCAGTACCGTATCATTACAGTACCATAATATTCCTCTAATCCTCATGACACGCAAACGTTAACAGTAGGAAATCACAAGAATGATGTAAATTACAAGCATAATTAAATGTAGTAATAATGCCCTCGGGTAGGAGCTTGCCATTCTCCTATTTAGTCTCAAATAAAGTGCATTTGTCTATCAATCCGGCTAGCATTATAGCTATCTATCCGGCTAGTACAAATGGGTCATCATCCTCCAATAGATCTATTCACTATATTCGCGTTCAGTCACAAGTGATTAATGGCTCATGATATGAGGGTCTTTTTAGTGGCAACAGTGTAAACTTAGGCAATATCAATCAGGAGAGTATACAGAAAAATAGTTGTGTTCAGGTTTGTAGCATGTAGCTCCCCACAAGTTTTCAAAATGTATAAAAGTGGGACTATGAACTCATAGTAATATGTAAACGTTTAGAGTACTTGTGAAAGTAAAAGCAAGTAGTTGAACATGTATCTCCCCCAAAGATGGTACAAAATAATTGAAAATAGGGGCCATGAACTCACCTTGGTGATACAGTAGTCTGGTTGGAAAACTAATCAAGTTTTGAGAATAAACTGCTCCGACATGCGACCTAAGCGGATATGTCAAGTCTTAGTGTGTTTGTTTATGTCCAAGACTTTATTAAATAAAGTGTAGTGTTGTATTGGTCGTACAATATGGGTTTTGTCGGTAATTATGTGTTGAATTTTTGGGTGTAATTAGTTTAACGAGTATGGTTTGAGCGAGAAGAGTACAAATGATAAGTTTTATAATCTTGCAGTCTCTTCAAAAATTAGTGGATAATAAATTGTGTTATTCCTAATTCATTTTTTAGACTTGATTGATTATTAACGAAATTGAAATATCCCGTATATTAATTTTTATCAAAACCTGAGCTAAGAAGTGTATTTCCCGAAATAATATAAAATGTTACGCTTTATACCCCTAACTATGAGTCATTTACAATTTCAGCCCTTATTATATATAACTTATCAAAATTGACAGGTTTGGCCTAAGAAAACTCCAAGTTTCAAAATGTTAGTGTTTCCACCCTCAAATATTTTAGTCGTTATATCCGTAGTCCTTTTTTCATTTTAGTTGCCTTTTAAGTTTAGAAAAGGGTGTGGTTTACTATGGTTTGCTAAAATAAGTTGTGTTACGTTTGTAAATAAGTTGTTAACAGCTTATTAGCTCATGTTATTAGCTTATGGTTTTAAAACAATCAAAAAGGGTGCGTTAGATTTTAGGTCGAGACACCAAAAGGAACAAAGAAAATAAACGAGGCCCGATGATCTTTTAACAACATTTCTATGGTTTTATAAACCTTGTTAGGAGCTTATTAAAGTGGCTAAATCTCGTAGCTTAAAGCTTCTATCTTATGGGCTATTTAATTCATCAAAGAGGGGTGCTTGGTTAGATCTCGGTAAAGAAAGAAAAGAAAAAGAAACCAGATGTGACCTTTAAAACTTTATGGAATTATTTCTATAGCTTATTAATAGGTTACTTAGGTTATCTAGAAGCCTTATTAAGCAGTTCAAGGCTTATAGTTTAGTGTATAGCAAAAACATATGGTAAAAAGGGTGTTTGGTTTTGTACTCGCGACAGGGAAATGAACAAGAAAAATTGAGCGAGGCTTATAGAGTTTTGACCAGGATCTTGGGGCTTTATGAAGTCTCCTAGGAGCTTGTTAAAAGGGCTTATTGGCTGGGCTTATAAGCTTTAGCTTATGGCTGAAAAATAAGGCTCAAAAGGGGTGCTAGGGTGTTCTAGTTTGCGACATACCCAAAAGAAACACAGAAAATATGCGAGGCATATATAGCTTTTGGGCAAGTTTTTGGGGATTTTTAAATTCACTTAGGAGCTTATTAGGATATCTTAATATCTCAGCTTTTAGCTTTTAGCTTGTGGGTTAAAACTTAGGTCCAAAAGGGGTGTTTGGTTTGTTTATCGACCAGAAAGAAAAAGAAAAGAAATGGAAGTTAAACCTTAAAACTTATGGGCTTATTTTCGTGGCTTGCCAACATGTAAACTAGTTTATCTAGATGACTTAATTGTGTATATCAAAGCTTTAAACTTTAAAACAACATTATAGCTTATTAGAGGTGTTTCTTTGTTCACTGTAAAAACAGAAAAGAATGAAAACATGGTTTTTGGTCTTGGCCTTCAATTGTGACTTAATTAACCTTATATTTAAGTGTAACTAAGACTTATAAAAGGAATTAAAAAGGGATTAAAGGACTTACAACTTATGGTATTCGATTAGAAATAAAAATGCCAAATGACTTCTAAAATGGAACCAAGCTTTCCAAGGCTTCTAGGCTCTTGAACAAACTTCCCTCCTCTTTACTTGGACTTGTAATCCAGTAGGTAAATGTATGTGAGAGTGGGTTTTGAGATGGTTATTGAGGTGTGAAGAAAAAGAAAGAAATGGGTCGATTTATATAGGGAATTTTCTAGGGTTTCTTCACTTGTATTTTGCCACATGTAGAAGTATGTCAAGAAGTTTAGGAACAAGGTGATGTGCTTACAAGATGTCCATGAGCTTTTTATGGATTAAAAGAGAACACATGGTGCCTAACTTGTTTGATTTATAACCACAAAGTTTAAGCTTTGTTTGAATGGTTTAAAAAATAACACACCATGTGTATTCTTGGTCAGTCTCATAGCCACAAGAGTGGGGAATCTAGAAGACATGGTGAGGTGTTCCTAAAATCTTGCAAGGTTAGAATTCATGGTGACTACTTTTTCCATTTTGAGCCTCTTTGTAACACCCCAACCCGACAAGGGTAGAAGTGCCACATTATGATGACATATCAAAGCAAACACAAGCATATGACTAATTAATACAAAATAACTTCAAGGGTTACAAAGGAAAAATCTGAAGATACAAGGTTACAAAGGAAATAATAATAAATTCTAAGTTCTATAATTTGCAATTGTTCTAATCATCTCTAATCCAGAATAGCTAGTAAGGTCTTCTAAGTCCAAGGTACTCTCCACTCATACCCAGCTTCCAAACTAAAACCTGCTGCAGGAAAAGAAATGCGGCTGAGCTTAAAAAGCCCAGTGAACAGATATAGAGGTAACAAGCAGTAATAATGGAATAGTGAAGTAAAGGAAACAATGCAAGGTATAATAAGAGTTAAGGAATAATTAAATAGATAAGAGTAAAGGGAACAGTAATCCACCACGAGCCCAAGTCAAGTCAAGTCAAGTATCAAGTAAAGTAATCAAGTAACCATGTATACGGAGGGGAGACCTCGGTATACCAAGTACAATATGAGGGGATACCTCCAAGGGGTTGGAGTAGCTAACTCCCAAGATGTGAAAGACGTGTATCGCACACACCATCAGTCACCAAGTAAACAAGTAATATGATAAATCCATCGAAAACAAGTCAAGTCAAGTCAAATCTAGGATGCATCCATACGCCCCAGTAGGCCAAGTTCTACCTCTACGTAACAAGTCAAGTCAGGGACGGGATAGGACATCACTCTCCTACCCTAGAGTCATGCCATCGGTGCATCAATGACATGGACATGAAACCCTCATGCCTAGTATATAAGTGGTGGCTCGTAGTCTCAAACTGTGGATCAAGGGTCAAATCAAGTATCAAGTGTCCAAGTTCAAGTTTCATATCAAGTGGTTCAAGTCAAGTTTCATATCAAGTGGTTCAAGTCAAGTTTTATATCAAGTGGTTCAAGTCGAGTTTCCATTTCAAATGTATCTTATCAAGATTTATATCAAGGTTTATATCAAGGTTCAAGTCAAGGTTCAAAACAAGAAATCATAGCAAGGGTTTATTGCAAAGGTTCAAATCAAAGGTTCATATCAATTGGTTCAAAGGTTCATAACAAAGGTTCTATTTCAAGGTTTATATTAAATGTTCATATCATAGTGTTAGAAAGTAATCCTTTAATAATGGCTTTGATAACGCTTGAAACGCGTCACAAGTCAAGCCTCTCACGAAGAAAAGTTAACTCGCGACGGCTCGACGCGATACTCGATTGAAATATACCGGACAAGTGAATACCCGGGTCGTAGTCCCAACGAGGCGTGAATCGAGGATATCGTATGAGGTTTGGTATTAAAATGCTTGAAATAACGAGGGTTGCTTGGTTGCTAAAATCTAATAAAACGAAAATCAAAATAACGCGAACCGGAAAATTAAAAACGAACATAAACGTCAAAAACTATGAAAATTAACCCTACGGATACCAAAATAATTTTCCTACGTCCTAGATGAAAAAAAGAAAATATTGAAAAAAAGAACTTAATTTTTCTGACTTTTAAATTATTTATTACGAATTAAAAACTAATTAAACTAAATTAAATTCGGAAAAATACTAAATGAACAGTAAAAATTATGAAAAAATACCAGAAATTAGATTGCACTAAAACTAATCTATGAAAAATATTGAAACAGAAAAAGCACTAGTAATAAGCTGTGAAATAAGCTAAAAAGCAGTTTAAGCTAAAAGGGTGTAGAAAGGTATAAAAATAAAATGGATAATTAGAAACATATAACACCAAGCATAACTTGGTGCATATGGTTGGGCATGTGTGTTGTTAGTCAAGTGTCCCAGTTTCGAATCTCACACACACCATTTTTTTGTTTTTCATTTTTTTTTATTTTTCTGATTAAAGCTGAATAAGCACAAGCCAAAAAGCAACTTTCACAACTACAACTTATTTTAAAACTAAACAATTAGCTCAGAAATAAGCTGAATCAGATCAGTGGCACAAAATATAATCAACAAGCTAAAGTTTTAAAAGATAAGCACTGATAAGTTAATGTTAAGCCAAACTAAAAAAGAAAATAAACTAAGGGGACCTAAGGGAGTCTAAATAAGCTGAGAATATCATAATAAGCCACAAATAAGCAAAGCAAATCAGCATTAAGAACTAAACACAGATGGTCTGCTGATAAACTCAAAGTGCAGGGCAAAATAAGGGCTTTTCAAGGCCAGAAAAAGCTATCTAGATAAAATGTTAAAATTCAAAGAAAAATAAGGCAGGCTAGATAAGCTGGCCAACTAACATAGTGCCAAAGCACAGCTTATAACAACTTAAAATAAAGCTATTAAAAATAGAAGAAATTGGCTGAAACATGGAAAAACTGGAAATAGCAGTCTGCTTATGCAGACTTTTAACACAAATTGTCCTAGGCTAAGGGGCATTAAACAAGGGACTTAGGACTATCTAAATGGTCTATATGGAACTCAGAAATACCAAATACAAGGCTTCAAACTATTTATTACTATAGAGTGCTTATTTGGTCAGTCTAAGTTCTAAAACTCCACCAATTCACTCAGAAACTCAAACAACTTCAAATCAGGAAAAAAGCTTCCACTAACTACTCCTATAAGCTGAATAAATCAAGATCAAAGTTGGGAAACATGCAAATGAACAGTTCTCACCCCAACTAACCCATTTTCACCCATAAACCAAACACTCCCTTAATGGGCTGTGTGGACTTTAAAATTAAAACAGCCATCATAAGCAGTGACTAAACAACCAAGTGATTACACTAACATAATTAAACACAAATAAGCTGAAAACCGGCATAAGCATAAGCAATAAGCTGAATGGACTGACAGTTGACTAAAGTTGACTAATGAAAAAAAAAACAAGGACAATTAAATTTTCATTAACTGGGTTAAATAAATTACATTACTAAAAATAAAAGATAACAATAAAAAAGAAATACCTAATTTAAAGCTAAATTAAAACCTGCCTTAAAGGCTTACAAAAACTAACTATTTATACTACTTTCTAAAACTAGGGTTTCTTTTCTGACTTCATTCTGGACCTTTGGATCACTTGGGAATAATCACAGCCTTCCATTGAAATTTGGCGCCCAAACTTGTACCCAGGGATTGCCAGCTTGGAGATGTGGTCACGTGAAATGGTACTATGAGGGGGGAAGCGTGTGTAAGAGAAAAAGGGATGGGGGGACAAAATTGTTGGTCTGGGGAAATGGTTTTGGTGATGGTGATGGTGTACGGGAGGGATAAGGGAAGGTGGGGGTTGACTGGGTATTTTGACCGAGGTTGGTTTAACTAAAAAGATTGTGGGTTGGATCCGGTTTATGGTTAAAGGTTTGGGCTTTTATTTGTTGGGCTAGCTTTATAGGATTAGGATTTGGGTTGGGATTTATTTAAATGGGTTAAAGGGTTTAGTTTTAGGATAAAAAGGGTTAATTTTGGTTTAGGTTTAATAGAGTTTGGTTTAAAGTTTAGGGACCATATATGTAAAATCTGAAAGTTGAGGGACCAAATTTGTGCAACATCCTGAAAATATGTCCAAGGACCAATATTGAACCTTTTGATATTTCTGAGGGTTGACTTTGACAATTTGAGCATAATCCCGGTCCAAACTCGTAATTTCCTTTCCCGGCTTCAACTTTTCACGATTTTCCAATCCTGTGCTCGATTTTGTCTGTTTTCGCCCTGTTTTCGATCCTTTTGTACTTGAAACACATAAAAACACAAACCAAGGATATTTGCAATAATATATGGTGTATTTGGCCATTTTCTATATTTTTATGGTCTAAAATGGGCATAAAATGATGAGTATTTACACACTCATCAGGCTTTCATAAATGTGATTTTTTAATAGTAGTTTTCATAAAGAAGGTCTTTAAAAGTAGTTTTCATAAAAGTTAGTAAAATTCCATATAAAAGTAGTATCGCATCGTGCTCATAAACGTCATTTTTAAAAATAGTTTTCCTCAAAACATTTTCATATATAATTAAGAAAGGTTTTCGCATCCAGTTATACTATAAAATGAACCTTCAAGGTATCCAAGGATTTGTATATTCATGTCACAGGGTAACGAACGAATTATATCAAGTATCAAGGGGACATAACAAGGTTCACAAATCAAGGGGAGCATAACAAGGTTCAAGGGAGTAAGATAGACAAGAGAGAGAGAGTGAGTTCATGAGAAACCTGTGAGAAGGTCAGAATATCTGTACCTTATTCGGAACGCAAATAAACACAAGATAGCAAATACTGAAAAGAATCAGATCACTCCTTCTTCACACCTAAAGGAGTAGAAGACAGAATTACAAATGGTTCTTAATTACTGATTTTAGTTTATCTTTCCATTTTAAGTTACTTTCCAAATTTAGCAACTTTCCATATATAGTAACTTTCCATTTTTAGCAGGTTTCCAAAATTAGTAAGTTTCCATTTTTAGAAAGTTTCCTTATTTAGTAAGTTTCCATAATTAGCAGGTTTCCATAATTAGAAAGATTTAAATATTATAATTTAAGTTAAGTCATTAATTAATTATTATTATGGAAATAGGGTTCAATTTAGCAAGTAATAATAGTTTAGGGTTAAATATGACAACTTTCTATATTTTAGGGTTTTAAATGCAAATATGCCAAAGATAAAGGTCTAAAGTGCAAATATTACAAGTTATTCATTTTAATCCATAAGTTTCCATAATTACAATTCCAATCCTTTAATTTTAACAACTTTACAAGTTAGACCCTTTAATTAAATAAATTACAATTTAATCCTTATAATATTCATATTTACACATTAAGCCTTCAATTATCCAAAATTACACATTACACCCCTTACATTTATATTTATACGAAATACCTCCATTTTACATAATTTACAAAACAAGTCCCTCTATTTCATTACTTTTCAAATCGGATTAAATAATTAAACAATTTACCATTTAAACCTTTTAGTTACAAAATTTACATATAATACCCCCATCTTATATTTTATACAATTCACCCCTGGTCCAAAGTATCTTACAAAAATAACCCACAAGTTTAATAAATTACAAAACACACTCATAACTTTATAAATCAACAATCGGTTTTAAACAAAATTATAAACCCTAACCTTAAAATTCACTAATCATTACCAATCATTAAATCAATCTTAAAACACATTTATTTCATCAATTCTATCATTACAAACCCTAACCCTTATCCCATTCGATTTATTTTTGTGTTCCCTTTTTAGCCGATAATAACAATAACAAAATAATTCACGAATCAAGGTTCTAGGCTTCAAATAATTTCGAATTCAATTTTTACAGGTCACTTATATCATATGACATATTGTAAAAATATGTTTGAGGTTCATAAAATTAATATAGAGCCGATTACAGTTTTTGCACATTTTTAGGGTTTTTGATCCGTTTAATTATAAACGATCTGAATAGCATGCATGGATCATGATAACCATTTTATTTAGATCATATATGATGTAAAGAGAGTTAAAAAAAATACCATATAGTTTTTATGATGATCGAATGAGACGTGTGAAATTAATTTCTCTCGGCAAGAACTAAACGCGAGCAACAATGAAAACCAAATGAACCAAGCTTCTATAATTCGAACTCCTATTTTTCTAGCCTCCTTCTATCTCCAATGTATCTAGGAAAAATGCCAAGAACTTTGTAGAAATTGTGGTGGTCGATTTGTGGATTTTGTTTTGATCGTATAGGGTTTTTAATATATAAAAGGATATAATTAAAGGAAACCGTGTATTATAATGAGGAGAGGGCATGGATTTCGGCCCAAGGGATTTGATGAGATCAATTTTCTGATTTTGCAAAGATTTCCTCTTAATTGTAATGCTTATCCCTTTATTTTGTACATTTTTATTTATTTAACAAGAAAACAATTATTTATATATATGTAATTCGGCCCATGTAATGTTTTTATGTGTGACAAGTATTTTTAGGACATGTAGAATATTAAAATGTTCATGCAAAAATTATCATACTTCATATGTTGCTAGTTTCCAAGAGTTTGTGATTTATTTGGTGTTTTATTTAATTATTAATTGAAATTTTAAGTTACAAGGGTATTTTGGTAATTTTGCATGTTTTGATATTTTGGGTTTTACAACTTCTTCCCCTCTAAAAGAAAATTTTCGTCCTCGAAATTTGAAGTCGCAAAGTTAGACGAAGTCGTAGCAAATCGCAAAAGATCGTCACAAACATTCTCACGCCCGGGGTGGTTCATCCAAAAAGGATCTTCAAACCAAATAGTTTCTCATGACTCAATCAAAACAAGGTGGGTTCAAATTCCTCAGAAGGAGACAAATTAGGTTGATTCTGATCAAAAGGCCCATGCAACATAAAATGGATGATAGGTAAATCTTCTGGAAAGCTCATATGGAATACGAACAAAATTTCAGATCAAATTAACTGTATCAACAGTAGAGAGCTCTACAAAGAGTTTAAGATTTATAACTGAGGTCAACAGAATGCAAAACGAGAGTCCAAACTCATCCAGATATTTAATGAATGAAGGCAGAGTATACGCATAGGTAGAATGAACCTAAAGTCTCACTAATCACGGATAATCCAACGGAGATCAAATTCTAAACTTCTTAGGTACTCCCCAAGATATCCTATGGCCACAATGAGTGCACGTTATATGGTGTAAGTATTATCACGTTGATCAGGCGTCATAATACTAGCACCACATAAATATGCCTTCATGATGATCATACTTTATCTCGAGTCGTGAGCAAAACAACCTATCTTAATCCACCTAGTACTTCTATAGCCTCAGAGGTCAACAAAATCAATGTCATAGTCAAGAGGGAAAAGAATTCTACTCGCAAGAGTATCAGAAACCCAGGTTGCCTAGCAGAAGTAAGGTACGCCGTCCACAAGCGTCAGATCTTCCACAATTCGCCAAAATTCCACAAAACAAAGCCATCATCGAACATACGAAAAATAAACACGGAACTGAAATGCTTCTAGGGAACTTAAATCATTAGAGGATCTCATTATTATATAACGAAGCTTAAGTGAGTCAATGGAAGTGAAAGTTAGTCGTCAATAACTTCGGTCTTCACATAATCAATTCTTCCAAACATGAAAGGTCTGTTTCAAAAATCCGTTCATTCAAAACCTTCAATCTCTTCAAGTCCGGTTAATCTGTCTTCGTTTGTCCATCAATCTGGAAGTGAAACAAAATTGTGAACTTGTGTCTGGTTCATCAAACCTCCTGCAGTTCTTCTTGGAATGTGATGGAGTAATGTGAATTTCTGGCACGATCTTTAAATCCCTTCATCATCCAGTCTGCTTCCGCTCTCAATTCATCTTAGTACAACCAAGATGAATAGGGAAGCGAGACTGCACGTCTTCATCAGTTCCAGGTTCGCCATTTTGACTAGATTTTTTCTTCTGCATCGCCAAAATTTCTGCCTTGTAAGGGATGTCTTCACTCTTCAGGGTAGCCACCGCTGTTGTCAACTCTAGGTCAGGCAGTGAAGTAATTCTTCTGATATGTTTCTAGTTGTCTTGATGCATACGCAAATCCTTCTGTGCTGCAAGGGAGTATAACCGAAGCTCTTTCTGAAATGTCCCAAAATTTGTTCCGCTTGAAGGTATGGAAGCCAAATTCTATTTCAGCTTTTCCAAAACTCCATTCTCAATCAAACTAAGCTGTTTCTCTCTGTTCACGAAATTTATCAATGGTAACGCAAGTTGTAAACATCTTCCAGAATTCTTCTGCAAGGTTCAAAAGATTTCAGTTCTCAACTCTGTTATCGGTCTTGACCACTTGGTGATAGTTTCAAAACTTGTGGGATTTAGAGAGATATCCTCAACTAAGAACACCGTTGTCTCATCAAATATCAACCTCCCAGAATGCACAAATGATCATCAAATTCTAACAAAGTGCAAAAATGATTTTCATGCTCTTCCTCGTCTCCGAATGTGCTATTAAGTCATACAATAACCATTTGCCCAAGTACTCACGAGAAAATATTATTTATCAAATTCACAAAACAGTCAGAGCTTTAGCTAATACTATTAGCGTCACGAACCGTCATAGCAGTCGTTACGAATACAGAAGGCGATTCCAATAATAACCTCAATTCATACTTCCATCTGAAGGAAACTTCGCGCTCTGAAATTGAACAGATACATAGTCGTTTCAGGGTGGAGAAATAATGGATTCCTAACAGCAATACGGTTCAGCTTCCAGTAATACATATCCCCTGTCACCATCCTTCTTTATCGAGAACGAAACTGAAACACGCCCAGAAGATACACTTAAGCAAACTCATTTCCTGGTCTTTGGTTGCTACTCTTCCCGGTTGCTCAAATCAACTGGTATGATCCCGGACACCTCTGAAAGACATCTTCTCTTGGTGACTAGACAATCTCTCGGTATCATGTCAAGTCCTACTTCATACTCCGGTGGAAAACTTGGTGGTTCAACCAAGAATCATATTCAGAAAATTCAGGGTGCCAAATAACTCTCAAGATAAGGTTCATTCATTGGTGTACGAAATGGGTTCTAGGAAAACTTCATAACCGCGAAAGTAACACACGAGTCTCCAGAGTAATAGTGATAGCCAAAAGTTTAACAATCGGTAATCATGGTAGGGAGTTCAAAATTGTTTCAAGCGCCAAAGGTGAGACATAGGAGGATAGTTGTCAATATTTTGAATGCTCAATCAACCAATCCCTTATCAGAATAAAATCGAAGTTAACTATCCAAAGAAAGACAGATCAATATAGCAAATCTTATCGTTCAAAAGTGAGAGGGAAACATTCTTATACTCGTGGTTAAACACCACAAGACTTCTCATAGGGACAGAGATGGTTAAGACGAACTCAAATAGCGTCGGAAGATTCATAGATGCTTATCAAAAGCAAGAGACAAATAACAGAATGTATCAAGTATGTCATCGCCATGGAGATTCTCAAAATGCCCGAAGAGGCATCAAAAATGATTAACAAAAAGATCAGAGGTCAGAGTCGGAATCTGAAGATAAGGATCAAACATTGTCAGGCAATTACTATGCAATTCTCAATGCCTTCAAGATATATTTAGGTTTCAAATCTTAGGTCGTGCAAAGCATAAGCTTTCAATCTTCAAAAGTGATCTCAACAGGCTTTAACCAAAAGCAAGGCACGAATCAGAGTGATGCGGAAGCAATGATACTTAAACAAATGCCTTATAGTCTACCCATTCCTCACTGGTCAAAACTTAAGTTCATATTAAGAAATCCTAAAGCAAGTTCTCAAGGTGTTCTCCTATGTTCTTACAGTGGAAGCCTAATGGTCCGAAACTCACAGGTCCAGGTTTATGTATTACAAGTCGTCAGCCTGGGCTCTGATACCATAAATTGTAACACCCCAACCCGACAAGGGTAGAAGTGCCACATTATGGTGACATATCAAAGCAAACACAAGCATATGACTAATTAATACAAAATAACTTCAAGGGTTACAAGGGAAAAATCTGAAGATACAAGGTTACAAAGGAAATAATAATAAATTCTAAGTTCTATAATTTGCAATTGTTCTAATCATCTCTAATCCAGAATAGCTAGTAAGGTCTTCTAAGTCCAAGGTACTCTCCACTCATACCCAGCTTCCAAACTAAAACCTGCCGCAGGAAAAGAAATGCGGCTGAGCTTAAAAAGCCCAGTGAACAGATATAGAGGTAACAAGCAGTAATAATGGAATAGTGAAGTAAAGGAAACAATGCAAGGTATAATAAGAGTTAAGGAATAATTAAATAGATAAGAGTAAAGGGAACAGTAATCCACCACGAGCCCAAGTCAAGTCAAGTCAAGTAATCAAGTAACCATGTATACGGAGGGGAGACCTCGGTATACCAAGTACAATATGAGGGGATACCTCCAAGGGGTTGGAGTAGCTAACTCCCAAGATGTGAAAGACGTGTATCGCACACACCATCAGTCACCAAGTAAACAAGTAATATGATAAATCCATCGAAAACAAGTCAAGTCAAGTCAAATCTAGGATGCATCCATACGCCCCAGTAGGCCAAGTTCTACCTCTACGTAACAAGTCAAGTCAGGGACGGGATAGGACATCACTCTCCTACCCTAGAGTCATGTCATCGGTGCATCAATGACATGGACATGAAACCCTCATGCCTAGTATACAAGTGGTGGCTCGTAGTCTCAAACTGTGGATCAAGGGTCAAATCAAGTATCAAGTGTCCAAGTTCAAGTTTCATATCAAGTGGTTCAAGTCAAGTTTCATATCAAGTGGTTCAAGTCAAGTTTTATATCAAGTGGTTCAAGTCGAGTTTCCATTTCAAATGTATCATATCAAGTTTTATATCAAGGTTTATATCAAGGTTCAAGTCAAGGTTCAAAACAAGAAATCATAACAAGGGTTTATAGCAAAGGTTCAAATCAAAGGTTCATATCAATTGGTTCAAAGGTTCATAACAAAGGTTCAATTTAAAGGTTTATATTAAATGTTCATATCATAGTGTTAAAAAGTAACCCTTTAATAATGACTTTAATAAAAGTGATTTTTTAATAGTAGTTTTCATAAAGAAGGTCTTTAAAAGTAGTTTTCATAAAAGTCAGTAAAATTCCATATAAAAGTAGTATCGCGTCGTGCTCATAAACGTCATTTTTAAAAATAGTTTTCCTCAAAACATTTTCATATATAATTAAGAAAGGTTTTCGCATCCAGTTATACTATCAAATGAACCTTCAAGGTATCCAAGGATTTGTATATTCATGTCACAGGGTAACGAACGAATTATATCAAGTATCAAGGGGACATAGCAAGGTTCACAAATCAAGGGGAGCATAGCAAGGTTCAAGGGAGTAAGATAGACAAGAGAGAGAGAGTGAGTTCATGAGAAACCTGTGAGAAGGTCAGAATATCCGTACCTTATTCGGAACGCAAATAAACACAAGATAACAAATACTGAAAAGAATCAGATCACTCCTCCTTCACACCTAAAGGAGTAGAAGACAGAATTACAAATGGTTCTTAATTACTGATTTTAGTTTATCTTTCCATTTTAAGTTACTTTCCAAATTTAGCAACTTTCCATATATAGTAACTTTCCATTTTTAGCAAGTTTCCAAAATTAGTAAGTTTCCATTTTTAGAAAGTTTCCTTATTTAGTAAGTTTCCATAATTAGCAGGTTTCCATAATTAGAAAGATTTAAATATTATAATTTAAGTAAAGTCATTAATTAATTATTATTATGGAAATAGGGTTCATTTTAGCAAGTAATAATAGTTTAGGGTTAAATATGACAACTTTCTATATTTTAGGGTTTTAAATGCAAATATGCCAAAGATAAAGGTCTAAAGTGCAAATATTACAAGTTATTCATTTTAATCCATAAGTTTCCCATAATTACAATTCCAATCCTTTAATTTTAACAACTTTACAAGTTAGACCATTTAATTAATTAAATTACAATTTAATCCTTATAATATTCATATTTACACATTAAGCCTTCAATTATCCAAAATTACACATTACACCCCTTACATTTATATTTATACGAAATACCTCCATTTTACATAATTTACAAAACAAGTCCCTCTATTTCATTACTTTTCAAATCGGATTAAATAATTACACAATTTACCATTTAAACCTTTTAGTTACAAAATTTAAATATAATACCCCCATCTTATGTTTTATACGATTCACCCCTGGTCCAAAGTATCTTACAAAAATAACCCACAAGTTTAATAAATAACAAAACACACTCAAAACTTTATAAATCAACAATCGGTTTTAAACAAAATTATAAACCCTAACCCTAAAATTCACTAATCATTACCAATCATTAAATCAACCTTAAAACATATTTATTTCATCAATTCCATCATTACAAACCCTAACCCTTATCCCATTCAATTTATTTTTGTGTTCCCTTTTTAGCCGATAATAACAATAACAAAATAATTCACGAATCATGGTTCTAGGCTTCAAATAATTTCGAATTCAATTTTTACAGGTCACTTATATCATATGACATATTGTAAAAATATGTTTGAGGTTCATAAAATTAATATAGAGCCGATTACAGTTTTTGCACATTTTTAGGGTTTTTGATCCGTTTAATTATAAACGATCTGAATAGCATGCATGGATCGTGATAACCATTTTATTTAGATCATATATGATGTAAAGAGAGTCAAAAAAAATACCATATAGTTTTTATGATGATCGAATGAGACGTGGGAAATTAATTTCTCTCGGCAAGAACTAAACGCGAGCAACAATCAAAACCAAACGAACCAAGCTTCTATAATTCGAACTCCTATTTTTCTAGCCTCCTTCTAGCTCCAATGTATCCAGGAAAAATGCCAAGAACTTTGTAGAAATTGTGGTGGTCGATTTGTGGATTTTGTTTTGATCGTATAGGGTTTTTAATATATAAAAGGATATAATTAAAGGAAACCGTGTATTATAATGAGGAGAGGGCATGGATTTCGGCCCAAGGGATTTGATGAGATCAATTTTCTGATTTTGCAAAGATTTCCTCTTAATTGTAATGCTTATCCCTTTATTTTGTACATTTTTATTTATTTAACAAGAAAACAATTATTTATATATATGTAATTCGGCCCATGTAATGTTTTTATGTGTGACAAGTATTTTTAGGACATGTAGAATATTAAAATGTTCATGCAAAAATTATCATACTTCATATGTTGCTAGTTTCCAAGAGTTTGTGATTTATTTGGTGTTTTATTTAATTATTAATTGAAATTTTAAGTTACAAGGGTATTTTGGTAATTTTGTATGTTTTGATATTTTGGGTTTTACACTCTTGGTTCAAATGGTTAAAGTAGAAAACACATATATGTATATTTGTTCGGTTTTATAGCCACAAAAGTGGAGTTTTCTAGAAGACAAGGTGAAGTGTTTGAAGGATATCCATGGAAGCTTGTATGGTGACTCATGGTATTTCGATTGGTTTAAAATAAAACACATATGCTTAGTTTATTAGATTGAATGGATTAAAAAGAACCACATGGGAAGCTTGAGACATTTGACCAAGGGTTGAAGATGATGATGTAGCTTAACATGGGCCTTGTTAATGTTTAGTGGATTAAAACCTAGTTTGGGCTTATTTAGGTTTTGGTTCGATTTAAACTAGAAATGAACAAGAGTGTCGTTTATGCTTAAGCTCCTTGTACCTAGGCTTTAACATATTGTACTTTGTAGTTCAAAGATATAAGAAACTTAGTTGGAATCCGTGGTTGGGTTTTGTAGCCTTTAGTTTAAGTTTAGTTAGGTTTAGATAACTTTAGTGAAATAAAAATATAGTTTTTAGTTTTCATGCATTAGGGACTTGTACCATAGGTTTTAGGAACTTGTACTTTAGGTTTGAATGTCATAAGAAAACTAGGTTTAGGATTAGTGCATAAAGGTCTTGTATTGTGTGTTTTAGAGTAAGTACACTAAGGTTTATAATGAGATTTATATTAATGTTGAGTTTTTATGCATTAAAGATTTGTACATGTGCTTCAGAGACTTGTACATTAGTAATTCATAGAAATCATGTACATATTAATTAGGGTTTGTGATTTTATCACATAAAATCATAGAATTGTGAATTTAGGGCTTGTAACGGGAAGTAAGGTAAAGTTTAGGTTTTCGTGCTTTAAGGGCTTGTACATTAGCTTTAGGGTTTTGTACTTTAGAGTTTTCACTTTAGGGGTCCTCAGTGCATTTTAGGGGTCGTCAGTGCACTTTAGGGATTTTGTGTGAACTTTAATAGATAGCAAACGTTTAGTTTAAATGTCTAATAGTCATGTGTTAACGAAATAACGTAAAGTGGCAAATAAGAGTTGCAATATTTTATACTTGACATATAAAGAATGTTTATTTATAATAAATATAAGGCACGTTGTTGTTGATGAGCACGTTTATTATGAATATGAGTTACGTCACATTAGTTTGTTGTTGTGATAAGATAAACTGATAACCTTTAATCTTTAAAAAAAATTGACATAGAAAATGGATAAGTATTCTTTCGTTAGAATATTAATGCAAGTGGAAATTTACCGGTGGTTACAATCTCACCCTATTAAATGGAATCTCGTCCCAAGATTCAGTCCGTGTTAGATTTTGAAAAATGTGGTTCCTTGTGTCAGTTGGTTTACGAGATAACTAGTGAGGTATTTTAACTTGTCGTTGTGGAAAAATGTGTAGTTTGTCGTTATCCTGAATTTCTTCTTAGAAGAGTAACGAGTGTTTTGTCAGATAAATATTTCTCTTGATTTGATTTAGGTTAATCATGTAACTAGGTGAGCAGGTTTGATTCTGGTTTCACATGTGAAAATTTATAAGTTAGAATTTATTGTTTTACATGAGACACGCTATTCCAAAGGGCAAATAAACTTAGGAAAAATTCATTTTGAATGAAGATTGTTATTTTATAAGGTTTATCATGTTTTGATAATTAGTCTTGAAAATAACATGGTTCCTAATTACTTGTTTTGTGAAAATCAAGTTATTGACGTCGAAAACTGTTTTTAACAATGAAGATTTCGGATGAGAACTTGATGAATGTAGAGAAAGTTGTTAAACTTCAGCTTTTGTACATGATGAATCAGTTTGTTCCTTAGTAAAGATTTTCTTTTTTTTATATATATGAACAGTAATTTCAAACGGTCATGAACAGTAGCCCAATGACTATGAACAGTAGCCCAACGGCTACTTTTCTTTTAATAAATACCTCATTTTTAATCCTCATTCTTCCACCACCAAATTTTTCACATTAATTTTTCAAAATGCTGCATATTGTTACCATTATTGCGATTGTGTATGTTGTTGCCGCTGCTATCTACTTGGCCTACATTCCAGAAGAAGATTATGAATTTTTGGCTGTGGTGTTAGCGCTTCTCGTACCACTCGTGGTTCTAGCCATCGGCGTGGATAAAATATGGGGGTAATAGTATTGCGTTAGGGATGTTGAAATATGTCTTTGTTTTATTTGTGTTTTCATGTAATCTTTATCTATAAGAATGAATGTGTAATAATATTTGTGTTTTTATGCATAAGACCATGTCTTTTGATACTGCGTTAATGATTTGTTTGTATTTATCGTACAGAATATTCAAGGTGTTACATCCAGTCGTGGTTCTCGCTCTCGTAGGCGTAGTGGTATTTTTCATTAGCTTGGCGGATCAACCAATTGGCGATTCTATACCTTACTTAGTGATCTTTGTAACATTAGCACTACCGATGCTAATTATATTGTAACTGGTTACAATGTCTTGAGAAGGTTTCATAAACCACAAAATGTAGAAGTAGGTACAAGCTTGTCCCAGAAGTCCATGCACTAAAAACACACACAAGTACCCAATGAAAAATCAAACATGACAACTGTCCAGATTAGGATCTGATCGGACATCAAAAAGTTTTGACCTCATAGACCTACTCGCACAACTTATTATTGCCTAATTTTCACGTGGAAGTCAAACATAATATAGAACTCAATTCCCACAGAAGGCCTAACCCTAATTACACTTTGAAAGCCACCGTTGACCTCAATACTTTTACCCTAATTCTGTCCCGGTTTAACAGTTTTGACACCTTAACTTACAAAAATCGTTTGACTGACTTCCCGACCTCGAAAACACTCGTGGCCAGACTTTTTGGAAAGCTCTTTCTCTGTACTACAATCTAGACATAAAATTCGTGATCTTACTCATCTTCATCTATTAGATCTCATCGTATCTTTACAGACTTACAAATCTGTCAAAACCCTAACTCATTAATTAACATGTTTTAAACCCTAATCTTTTCACCAATCACTATAATATTATTAATTAATGATCCCAACATGTTTAATATCATTAATTTACAGAAACCCATAAACCCTATATCCATCACAATTGGTATTACATGAATTATAAAATTTAATTAGGCATAAGTATTATAAATTTACCTTGAGTAATGAAAGATGAAAACCCTAAAAAAAAAATATTCTTCTTCTTTTCCTGCTAGCATTGATCGAAAATTTCAATAGGGAAGAATGAGGGTTTTTGTTTTGTATTTATAATTTACCATGGAGAATTCTAGAAAACCTTTTAATTAGTAAGTAGATTTGGTAACAAATTTAGTTTCCTAATCCTACCCAAATACCCAAATTGCCGCCCCCTATTATCATATATATATATATATATATATATAATATATATATATATATATATATATATATATATATATATATATATATATATATATATATATATATATATTTATTAAATTTAATTATTACACTTAAAACCTTATACTCTTTATATTTTATAAAAACCCTATACCAAAATGTATACCTTACGCGATAAACTTACGTTTTTACGACAATCCGGAAAAATCTCATTTTCAAAATAAAGTTTCCAAAAATAGAAATTTCACACTTAACATTAATATAACCCCTAAAAAAATCTCCACGTAACTTACTAACGCTCAAATATTTGAACGAAGACTTGTTACGCAAAACCACCAAAAACACCAAAACTACACAAGTCATTTCTACACCACTAAGGCGATCAAAATGAACTTCTCCCAAAACTCACACTACTTAACATGATAAAAATCTCACACCAAGGGATTTAGTGCTAACACACGTACTTATTACCCATATACCGCACATATACCACATACACCATATATAAGCACATAGTACACACCACATAAAAGTTAAATAGGTTGAGACTAGTAGTCAAACTAACCTGCTAAAATCACGGTTGTTACATCATCCCCCACTTAGGGAAATCGCGTCCCGAGATTTATCAGCTCGTCTCATCAACCTTCTCAGCAAACAGCTTCGGGTACTTGGACCTCATCTGATCTTCACGTTCCCAAGTAAACTCAGGACCACGCTTGGAATTCCAACGTACCTTCACCAACGCTATCTTACCACGCTTCATACTCTTGACCTCTCGATCCATAATCTCAACAGGTTCTTCAACAAAATGTAGAGTCTTATCTACCTTAATCTCATCTAATGGCACATGCAAACTAGCATCCGCCAAACATTTCTTCAGATTAGATACGTGAAACGTATCATGCACACTACTTAACTCCTTAGGTAATCTCAACCGATATGCCACAAGTCCAATCCTCTCTGTAATTTCAAACGGTCCTACATACCTTGGTGCTAATTTGCCTTTCTTACCGAAACGCACAACACCTTTCGAAGGAGACACTTTTAGCATCACAAAATCACCAACACTAAACTCCAAAGGTTTACGGCGATTATCCGCATAACTCTTTTGGCAATCTCTTGCTGCCTTAAGTCTTTCCTTAATCTGAAACACCTTATCCGTAGTCTCTTGTACTAATTCAGGACCAATCAGTTGGCTTGTTCCAACCTCTGCCCATAGAATAGGTGATCTACACTTCCTCCCATACAACATTTCAAATGGTGCACATCTAATACTGGAATGATAGCTGTTGTTATAGGAAAACTCAGCCAAAGGCAAATGAGTATCCCAGCTTCCTCCAAAATCAATAGCACATGCTCTAAGTAAATCCTCCAAGGTCTGAATCATTCGCTCACTTTGCCCATCAGTCTGTGGATGATAAGCAGTGCTCATATCCAAACGCGTATCCAACGCTTTTTGCAATGACTGCCAGAATTGCGAAGTAAACCTACTATCGCGATCAGAGATAATCGACACAGGCACACCATGTCTCGCCACAATCTCATTAATATAAATTCTCGCCAGCTTTTCCATCTTATAATCTTCACGAATGGCCAGAAAATGTGCAGACTTCGTCAGCCTGTCCACTATGACCCATATCGTGTCATGTCCACTATTTGTTCGAGGCAACTTAGTAATAAAATCCATTGTTATTCTCTCCCATTTCCACTCAGGAATCGGCGGCTGTTGTAACAATCCAGAGGGTTTCTGATGTTCAGCCTTAACTTTTAAACAAGTCAAACATTGGCTAACATATTCAGCTATTTCCCTCTTCATTCCCGGCCACTAGTAAGCATCTCTAAGATCATACTACATCTTATCCGATCCTGGATGAATCGAATATCTCGATTTATGAGCCTCATCCATGATCAACTTCCTTACACCTCCTACCGATGGAACCCATATTCTATCTAAGAAATATAGTCCACCATCCTCCTTTTTCTCCATTTGTTGATCTAAGCCACGCAGCATCACAGAGGTCGCATTCTCATCCTTAAAAGCTTCTTCTTGTGCTGCCAATATCTTACCCTTAATTCTCGACTGTAACATCATACACATTGCTCGCACACGCTTAGGCTTAATCCGCTCCTTTCTACTTAAAGCATCAGCTACCACATTCGCCTTTCCAGGATGGTAGCGAATCTCGCAATCATAATCACTAAATAACTCAATCCACCTTCTTTGTCGCATATTCAGCTCCTTCTGACTAAAAATATGTTGAAGACTCTTATGATCTGTATAAAAAACACTCTTTGTGCCATACATATAATGTCTTCAATTCTTAAGAGCAAATACTACCGCACCAAGCTCCAAATCATGAGTGGTATAATTCTTCTCATGAATCTTGAGTTTTCGGGATGCATAAGCTATCACCTTACCCCTTTGCATTAATACACACCCAAATCCTTGATTCGACGCATCACAATACACAACGAAATCATCTGGCCCATCGGGTAATGTCAGAATAGGTGCATTACACAAACTATCCTTTAGTGACTGAAAAGCCACCTCCTGCTCTTCTCCCCAAACATACTTCTTGTTTTTATGAGTCAACAAAGTGAGGGGTTTAGCAATCTTCGAAAAATTCGCTATAAATCTTCGGTAATATCCTGCCAATCCTAAGAATGAGCGTATTTCGGACGGCGTCGTAGGAGCCTTCCAGTTCTTGACCGCTTCTATCTTACTAGGGTCCACATGTATTCCTTCACTATTCACCACATGTCCAAGAAAATGTACTTCCTCAAGCCAAAACTCACATTTTGAGAACTTGGCATACAACTTCTCTTTCTCCAGTAATCCAAGTATCGACTTCAAATGTTCTCTATGCTCCTCCTTCGACTTAGAATAAATTAGGATGTCGTCTATGAACACAATCACGAATTTATCCAAGTAAGGCTTGTCAACCCAAATGGCATAACCGTGAACTCAAAGTGTCCATAACGAGTCCTAAAAGCAGTCTTCGGTATATCCTCCTCATGCACTCTCAGCTGATGATACCCAGAACGTAGATCTATCTTTGAGAAAAATCGAGCACCTTGTAGTTGGTCAAACAGATCATCAATTCTAGGAAGAGGATACCGATTCTTAACAGTTAACTTGTTCAATTCCCGATAGTCAATACACATCCGGAACGAACCATCCTTCTTCTTAACAAATAACACAGGTGCTCCCCACGGAGAATGACTAGGTCGAATAAACCCCTTATCCTGAAGTTCTTGCAGCTGTTCAGCCAACTCCTGCATCTCAGAAGGTGCCAAATGATATGGGGACTTTGCCACAGGTGCTGCCCCAGGAATCAACTCGATACGGAATTCAACTTGACGGATTGGAGGCAATCCAGACAAGTATTCAGGAAAAACACCTGGAAACTCACATGCCACAGGAATCTCTTCTATTCTACATTCCTTAGCCTTTGCAGTCTTAAAGGTTTTCAAGTCCTTCCCTAAGCATTCTCCTTGAATCCGAAGGATACCACCATTCTCTAAAGGTATACGAACTACCTTTTCGTGGCATATAACCTCGGCCCTATGCTTAGACAACCAGCTCATCCCTATCACCACATCGAAACTCCCATGCCCAAAAGGTATCAAATCAATAGTAAACGGGATACCCTCTAACACTATTGTACACCCACGAATAACCTTATCAACTTCTACTTCCCTACCGCTAGCTATTTCAATCACAATACTAGGCCTAAGCTCACTAGGTTCAACATTCAGCAACTTAGCAAATTCAGTGGATACAAAACAATAATCCGTACCCGTATCAAATAAAGTAATAGCATAATGACCATTAAGAGAAAATGTACCAGTAACGACATTCGGATCCTGCCGCGCCTCATTTGCAGTCATGGTGTACATCCTGCCTCTAGCTACATCCTTGTTGTGTCCTTGCCCTTGTCCTCCTTCAATAGCCAACCTATTTCCTGCCTGCCCGGGTGCCCTATTCAGCTTGGGACACACATTTCGAAGATGCTCCGTACTTCCACATTCATAACACGCCTTACGGCCATACCCTGCGCCAACCAAATTGATTGGAGTCGCTTGAGTAATCACCGCACGACACTCCTTAGCAAAATGTCCAGGTTTGTTGCACCTGAAACACGTACGGCATCCAGCTTGCTCATGATGATAACCAATACATTTCACACATTTAGGAGCAAGATTATTGTACCCCCTCCTGTCGACATTTCCTGTCCCCACCGGTGTAACTGCCATTGCAGGACTCGCGGCCCCCACAGGATTCACCGCCACGAACCCTTTTCCATGCCTCGCTCTCTTATTATCAGTCCCAGAACTACCCTGTTTACCCGCTTCCGTTTCCTCTTTCCTTTTCTCACTCGTCTTTGCAAGTACTCCACTCCTAACCGCTTCATCAGTTAGTGCCCCAGCCTTCTGAATGGCACTCTGAAGTGTTGTGGGTTCCGTAGCCCTAACCATGCTTCGAATTTGCGGAACCAACCCACGAATGTATTTCTCAATGCGCTTCGATTCAGGAGTTACCAAGTGAGGAACCAACTTAGCTAACTCATGAAACTTATCAGTATACCCCGCGTGGTTAGCTCCAACCATCGCATGATTCCAGAATTCCTCCTCCAACTTTTGCATTTCATTACTTGGGCAAAACTCCTCCATCATTAGGGCCTTGAAATCTTCCCAAGTCATGCTCATTGCAGCAACCCTACCCCTAGCTTGAACTTGTGTGTTCCACCAAGTCAAAGCCTTATTGTTTAGCGAACTTGCTGCATACTTAACTTTCTGATTCTCAGCACAACCGCTAATATCCATCGCAGATTCCATCTTTTCTATCCATCGGGTGAGCACTAGCGCACCACCCTTTCCATCATACTCCTTAGGCTTACAAGCCATAAATTCTTTGTAGGAGCATCCATTGTTGCCACCCCCACTACTTCCAGCACCATTAAATTGAGCACCATCATCCCTTTGTGCGTTCACCTGGTTAACAATCTCTGGCAATAGGGCCTCCAGTTGTTGATTGATCATCTGCTGAAAGATGGGGTTACTCTCTCCAGCAGTGGGCTCCGGCCTTCACCTCTTTGGCGTCCGCTTCTTCGGCGTCCGGTAAGATCCACTCATTGGTGTCTTAAATAGGCGTCTTGATCTTTTTGGTGCCATCTCCTGGACACACAAATCATTAATACCGTTAGGCGCCATTCACGACATTCGCGAATATACATAGTCATAAGTATCCCCATCGAATGGGACAATTAACACAAATATCACAGTTAAATCAAATCCTACTACACGTAAGCATGTCATCATTGGTCAATGTAGCATTGGTCGTAAGTCCACATGTGTCGTGATACATGTATAATTATGTTGGCCACCCATAATTATAGATGTATCCTTTCACATGTGTACTCGCTTCCAATACCACACCTAACAATAATAACACCTTACAATAACACATACACAAACTTAGAATAATCACATATCACACCCATAGAATATATTCCAAAAACCGCTCAAGCTTTATTATTAAATACTTGGGTAAAATCCCAAAATCCAACGGAATCCATATTCCAACACAATACCAAACATCTAACGTCACTAACAAACATCCCAAAACATAATACTAAATAAAACAAAATCACACACGGCTCGAGCTCCATCCTAGCGTTCGACTATCTTGAAATAATTCAACTACTCGCCGTAGACTCCAGGTCCGAATCCACTTCGTCTTCCTCACTTAGCCATCCATTTCGGTTTCCCTCGGGCTGTGGTAGTGGACGACTAGCAAAGCCACTCTCGGGATTCCTTCCTTCCTCCTCTACGCGATCCACAAATCCATACAAATCATGGGGCTCAGCTCGAACTACTCCTCCATCTTCTATGAATTTGGGACACTTTCCAGGGTACCTAGTCGTGGAGCCATCTTTGTTGAGTACCTCCGTCTCGTACACTTCTACCTCCGTTCCACCCACTTTCACTAAGGTCAGCTTTTCCTCGATCAGACATGGCCACATGCTCGCAGGAATCGAAATCCTTCTGCTAACTCGCTTCAAGCTACCAATCCTCTTGCAACCAGTAGCGACAACAATTGCCCAACGAAGCTTGCTACGCGCGAGAGGTGCCATGCTAAAAATGACACATAAGATACTAAGTACGAGGGTCCAATAGACGTCCAAAACTCAACAAAACTACCCATAAACTCAAGAAGAATAAACACGTAAAATACCGTACTCACACATAGGCCCTAAATGCAACTATATGAGGGACTCCTAGGTTATAGTCTAGGTTCAACCACCTACTTCTCTATAACCAAGGCTCTGATACTAATCTGTCACACCTCGCCGATGGCGGAAACGCGAGTGCAACATCATGGATATCATCACAACACATGGCGTCTATATAGAGAATTACTATATGCAAATATAAAGAGTAAAGAACAGACACAAAGTGTCGTAACGATACCCCAAAATAAAATAACCAAAAACAATATCCAAGGTATCTTCATTAAAACATAACGTAATAATGGAAGACATTCAATGTATCATAAACAAAATCCAACTAAATCAAATTAAAAACTTAAAGATAGTCATCCTCAAATGCAACTAGGTCTCTTCTAATCGCGCCCTTCTATCTTAGCCTTAGAATGCTCACCTGAAAATGATGCTTAAAAACGTCAACATAATGTTGGTGGGATTCATAGGTTTAAGACACACAAAATACCTCGATTATCAGTTCACTGTGATTATAAAACATAGCAGGACAGCAAAAATATAGTTATTATACAACTAACATGCAATCACAGCTTACGGGACGGAACGTGCCCACCGATCCAAGTATAAATTGGGACGGAACGTGCCCACCGATCCAAATACCACCACAATTGGGACGGAACGCGCCCACCGATCCAATATAATGGGTAAATTAATACCCTCCGGCCGGACCACACAGAATAATAATGAGTAGAGCCACTAGGACTTTCCCACTCAAATAATCACCACACAGAAACACCACTGTAATACCTGAAATTCTAAAACATGCAAAAAGACCAAATTACCCCTGAATTTAAAATTTTAATTATTAATCGTTTAAAGTACTAAATAAATCTCAAACGCTTGGAAACGAATATCATAAGAAGTAAAATATTTTGTTCTTGAACATTTTAACATTTTACGTGACATAAAAATATTTTTCCTATCTATTAAAAAGTATATAACCGAATATTATATTTACTTTATATTATATTTTGTTTATTAAGTTATTAAATCATATAAAAATAGGATAAATACTATAAATTGTGCAAGATAATTAAGGAACAGATTTTTATTGTTATCTTGAGTCCTTGAACCGGCATAATACCTTTCCCCCTCCTCTTTATGATCGGCCCATATATATTCTCCCATATAATCCCATTGTCGACACAATAAACCCCAAAAACCTCTCTAAAAATCCCTGCGATCGTGTAACTCTTTCTGGAATAGAAACCATATTTTTCTTGTGTTCTCCTAAGACCAAAGAAGCTTAGAAAATTAGTGGTTCGAATTTAGGAGGCTTGGCTCGTGTGTTTTTGATTTTTCTTGCTCAATAAACCCTACCGAGAGGTATGAATTTTTGTAGCTTATTCGATTGTTTTTAATTCCTTCTGATATTTTTCTAAGCTTGTTCATGTCCTATATAATCAGTAAAAATTAGCCAAAACATCCCATGCAAGCTAGGTTGATCGCTAGGAATTATTCGAACCATATTAACCCTAAGCGGACATAAAACATTAGCTCGACTTGCAGATTTTTCTAGGCAGTGAATATAATTTTTATGGGTCTTATATGAGTCTAACAACACTATAAAAATACAACATGGATTTATAGAAGCTTGTATCACCTCTTATCGAATTGTTTATAAAACCGGTTAAAAAGAAAGGGTTTTAAAATAAAAAGGGGAAATCGAATGACTTAGAGTTTGTGTTTTTGGAATGAACTTGAAGCATTTAATATGTTTTTAAGGTTAAGTAATCATTGCCAATGATTGGGAAGGTTAGGGTAAGGTTTGGGTGATTTTATGTAATTGTCGATTTGGTTTTTAAAACTTAAGGGGTTGTTTTGTACATTTTTAAACTTGAGGGATATTCTTGAAACATGTTTTGGGGCTGGGGTGACATGCATAAATTATAATATAAGGGTCTTATGTGTAAGATTTAGGGATTTGAAGGTTTAAAGGGTAAATTACTTAATTATGAAATCGATTTGTAAAACTTTATAAGTAGAGGGACTTGTTTTGTAATTTAAGAAGATAGAAGGTCCATTCGTATATTATTTATGTGAGGGGTCTAAAATGTAACTTTGAATAATTAATGGCTTGATGTATAAATATGCATATTACAAGGGTTAGAATTGTATTTTAAATGAACTATAGGTTTAAATTGTAATTAAATTACATTAAGGGTCTAATTTGTAAATTGTCAACATTAAGGGACTAGGTTTGTAATTATGGTAACTTGTGGGATTAAAAGTATAACCTATGATATTTTCACTTTAAAAACTTTATTTTTATATGTTTACATAATTAACCCCAAACTATGGAAGTTGTCATAATTAATCCTCGAATAGTATAAGATGATAAAAGAAACCCTAATTCCATAATAATATTAAAGTAATGACTTAACCTAAATTTATGATATTAAAACCTTTCTAATTATGGAAACCTGCAAATTATGGAAACTTACTAAATAAGGAAACTTTCTAAAAATAGAACTTACTTGAAATGGAAAGATAACTAAGAGTACTTTGTAATTCTCTTCTACTCCTCTAGGTGTGAAGAAGGAGTAACTCAATCTCTTTCAGCCTTTGTCCTTGTTCTTGCTTGCTAATAAAGTACAGATATTCTGCCCTTCTTGTGAGGTGCCTTCGTTCTCTTGATCTCTTGTTTTGATTCGTTTAGGATTTCCCAAGCCATTGCTATGTTCCCCTTGTATTGTGAACCTTGATATGATCCACTTGACTTGAACCTTTGCTTTGAACCTTTGTCTTGATCTTTTGCCTTGATCTTTTCCTTGAACCTTGATATGAACCTTGATATGAACCTTGCCATAAAACCTTGACTTCAACCCTAATATGCTTGATATTGTAATTGGATGAGAGAACATTTTCATAAATGAATAAAAGTGTTTTAAGAAGACCATTTTTAAAACTATCTTATTGAAAACTATTTTAAAGACTATTTTTATGAAATCATTTTAAAAGATTATTTTATGGAATCTATTTTAAATGATTGTTTTCAAATGAACTTTTAGATTAAACCTTTACTATGAACATTTGCTACGATCTCTTGTCTTGACCATGTGAATTGAACCCATTGATATGTAACTTGAAACTTGAACTTGACTTGTACACTTGATACTTGACCTTGACCTTGACCCACAGTTTGAGACTACGAGCCATACTAGGCATGAGGGTTTCATGTCCTTGTCATTGATGCACCAATGACTTGACTTTTGGGTAGGAAAGTGATACCTATCCTGTCCCTGCCATGACTTGATAATTGCATTGTAAACGTAGATGAAGACATTGTGGCAGCCTACAGGGGCGCATGGATGCATCCTAGATTTGGATTTGGATTTGTACTTGACTTGACTTGATTACTTGTAATACTTAGTGACATGATGGGTGTGTGCGATACACGTCATTCACTCTTGGGAGCCCGCGACTCCAACCCTTGGAGGTATCCCCTCATATTATACTTGGCATACCGAGGTCACCCCTCCGTATACATGTATACTTGTTTACTTGACTTGATATGACATGTTCTGGGCTCGTAGAGGATTGCTGTATCTGTTTATCTTTCTGTTTACCTTACCTTTTTCACTTGTAACTTATTCCTTATTTGTTCCCTATGCCTTTACTCTTGATAACCTTTACTACATTTACGTTTCGTAAACCTTTATTACTGCTTGTTATCGTTATATCTGTTCACTGGGCTCTCGTAGCTCAGCCGCATTTTCTTTTCCTGAGGCAGGTATTTAAGCTAGGAAGCTGGGTTTTGCTTTGGGATGAGAGAAACTTTGAGTGAAGTATGGACCTTAGTACCTTAGTTCTACCATTTGAGATTTGACTTTTTATGCCTTCGTTTGGCACTTGATTGTTTAGTACTTCATTTATTTCTTTTCATTGTCTTGTTGAACTTGATATAAGTCTTTTTGGCTTATTATCTTTTGGTTTAATGTTAAGACTTCCGCTGTTTTATTATGATTGTTCTGATGTGAAACCATAGCATTGTGACATCTTTGCCCTTCTCGGGTTGGGGTGTTACAACCACAATAACATGCAGTATACATATAATAACCATTACAAGTCCATGTTTTTTATTAAACACATAATCACAGTAACTCAAAGCATTTAAACAAGCATCATCTCCATCCCAAGTTTAAAACAAAGTAAAAATTGGGACTATGAAACTCACCTCAACTCCGCAGCTTCCAAACAATCAACTCACAAATCTATACAACACAATAATATCACATTACACACGACCAAGCTAAAAGCTATAGTCCATGTAACACATATATATGATGGATGTCTAAGGTTCATATAACCCACTATGGATTACCTAGACTCCATACTAATCATCACCCAATACTTTACACTCACTAAATCCCTTTATTAAAACTTTCAGAAAACGCAGATTTGTAGGGTACTTTCACCCACATAAAATCACAGCGAATAACACTTCACAACTCACACCAAAAATCCACCATGATCCTTCATAAGCATAAAAGCTTATCCCACAATTCCATGCACTAAAAACACACACAAGTACCCAATGGAAAATCAAATATGACAACTGTCCAGATTCGGATCTGATCGGACATCAAAAAATTTTGACCTCGTAGACCTACTCGCACAACTTATTATCGCCTAATTTTCGCGTGAAAGTCAAAGATAATACAGAACTCAATTCTCACAGAAGCCCTAACCCTAATTACACATTTAAAGCCACCGTTGACCTCAATACTTTTACCCTAATTCTGTCCCGGTTTAACAGTTTTGACACCTTAACTTACAAAAATCGTTTGACTGACTTCCCGACCTCGAAAACACTCGTGGCCAGACTTTTTGGAAAGCTATTTCTCTGTACTATAATCTAGACATAAAATTCGTGATCTAACTCATATTCATCTATTAGATCTCATCGTATCTTTACAGACTTACAAATCTGTCAAAACCCTAACTCATTAATTAACATGTTTTAAACCCTAATCTTTTCACCAATCACCATAATATTATTAATTAATGATCCCAACATGTTTAATATCATTAATTTACAGAAACACATAAACCCTAGATCCATCACAATTTGTATTACATGAATTATAAAAATTAATTAGGCATAAGTATTATAAATTTACCTTGATTAATGAAAGATGAAAACCCTAAAAAAATATTCTTCTTCTCTTCCTCCTAGCCTTGATCGAAAATTTCAATAGGGAAGAATGAGGGTTTTGGTTTTGTATTTATAGTGTACCATGGAGAATTCTAGAAAACCTTTTAATTAGTAAGTAGATTTGGTAACAAATTTAGTTTCCTAATCCTATCCAAATACCCAAATTGCCGCCCCCTATTATCATATATATATATATATATATATATATATATATATATATATATATATATATATATATATATATATATATATATATATATATATTATTAAATTTAATTATTACACTTACAACCTTATACTCTTTATATTTTGTAAAAACCCTATACCAAAATTTACACCTTACGCGATAAACTTACGTTTTTACGACAATCCGAAAAAATCTCAGTTTCAAAATAAAGTTTCCAAAAATAGAAATTTCACACTTAACATTAATATAACCCATAAAAAAAATTTCCACGTAACTTACTAACGCTCAAATATTTGAACGAAGACTTGTTACGCAAAATCACCAAAAACACCAAAACTACACAAGTCATTTCTACACCACTAAGGCGATAAAAATGAACTTCTCCCAAAACTCACACTACTCAACATGATAAAAATCTCACACCAAGGGATTTAGTGGTAACACATGTACTTATTACCCATATAACGCACATATACCACATACACCCACATATAAGCACATAGTACACACCACATAAAAGTTAAATAGGTTGAGACTAGTAGTCAAACTAACCTGCTAAAATCACGGTTGTTACATAAAACCTTTTCGAAAGTTACACGCTTTCCTTCTAAATCATGACGTTTTATCTACTATTTGGGAAATGGGTAAAACACCGAAACTATCTATTGGTGTTTTTCTTTCTTGTTTTCTTGTTTTATTTTCCCTTTCTTATTATTATTTCTTCTTTCTTTTCTTATTTCTTCTCTCTTGTCTTTATTCTTTTCTACGTATTCATCTGTGTTAGCCGACTTTTATTATTTTAACTTTCTCATATCCACACGAGTCTTAAACATTTATTTCTTTCAAACGCCATTGAAACTAAACTTTTCATTTCAAATACGAGTATTTCTTTATAAATCGTTTCGAGGTTTATTTATGAGACATGCTATTTACTTATTAGGTTGTGCTGAGGTTCATTTGTTGTGTTGTACCATCTGATCATTTGTGATATCTTGTTTCTCTACTACTAATAAGGTGTGATTCATAGCCCCACTTTACTTTTAAATTGATTATAAACCCGTGGGGGAGATACATGCTATTTACTTTTCATGAACACAATTGTTTAAATGCATGATATTCCTGACTAAGATGATATTGCTAAGTACTGACCTTGCCAAAAGCAAGACCCTCGATCATGAACCATTAATCACTTGCGAGTGAGCGTGAATATAGGGATATAGGCCTATAGGATTTGACCATCCCTCCATGTTGACTAAGTCCAGTCGGCATGTGATGTGCTATATTCGATTTATCACTAGGTATCTGGCAAAGTACCTAGCTTGAGGGAAACTATTATATTATTAATTCCGCGGTTACTGTCGACTTACGCCAATGTTATTTGGTGCTGGTTAACGTTTTGCGTATCATGAGCTTAGCAACTGTTTGATGCTTACCTGATATATGTATTTGTTACTTATATCTTCCAGACTTGAAAATCTTGTGTTCAACTATTTATTTTTAACCTATGGATTTCACTCAACCTTTGTGTTTACTTTTTAAGCATGTTTTATCTCAGGTAATTGATGCATACTGCACTGGCACTGGGAGTGGTATGAAGATTATCGATGTCTGTCGGCTTTTCCTATCTATCTACTTTTTACTATCTTTTTACTATCACTTATCATTCGAAAAACCCCTTTTGAACTATGTCTTTTATTTCCGCTGCGTATGATGTTTGAGAATCTTTTGAACTCTAATGTTATTTATAATTCGAATGATATGTTTTTATTAAAACGACTTGTTATGAGGTCGTTATATATGATTGTGACTGTTTTACCCGAAAGTAATACCCTAAACTATGTTCCGCTGCCATATTCCGAGTTGGGGGTGTTACATCACTTGTTACTGTTGATGTATTTTTTGTGGACAATTAACAAGTGATGCCTCTGAAGAATTTGAAGACACTACAACCTGACGGCTTCAGGTGTATTTTATAGACCAGAGTTACGTAAAAAGTTAACAAGAGACGGCCCAGAACATTTACAAATGGACGGAGTCAAGACATTCATGACGGCGTCAGAGATAATAAGTGACGTCGTCACAACGGTGACTTGCACAAGATGAAACCCTAATGGCGGCGAGCTGACGGCGTCACAACCCATAAGGTGATGCCGTCAGAGTTGTAAAACTATATATATTTTCGTATGTTTTTCATAATTGGTGTAACATCTTGGAGTATCACTTCGGGAACGATTTTCTCAGCTTTTGTAAGGGTTTTACAGCCCCCAAAACTCATGTTTCATTGAAGAAAAGTTATCTTTTTAATTATTCAATATGTCTATGTGTAGTTTGATTACGTGTTTCTCTTTTCATCACTTTAACATGTTAGCTTAAGTTAGTTAGTGTGTTGCTTAGATCTAATGAAACCTAGTTATTGAATATTGATTTGTCGTCTACTGTTTAATTGATTGCCTCGCGTTAGGATAAGAAAAATGGCTAGTTTCTTATATGTGTTAGCTTGAATGTCTTATAAAACGCAACCATAGAGTGCACTATTGGTTTTTATCGTTGTATTTATTGTATGAATTTCGTCTTGTAGATCCTAGAAAACTTAATAGACTTTAAAGGATTTAGGGGAGACTAAGGTTCATAGAGTTGGGGACTTCGGCACTTCCTCACGACCAATATTAAGGAATACAACGCTTCAATTAAAACAAGGATGTGACAATTTGACAAATCGGTAGAAATTTGACAAATCAGTAGAAAATAACTAGGGAGTAAGGATATCTAAGTGAACACGCTTTTCCTATCATAAGAAGTTACCAATTTACTTTTCTCGCATATTAGTTTATTTAATTTTATTATTAGATTTGCTTTAATTAGCTAGTAGCTAAACTGCCCACTCTTCCAAACCCCGAGATTTTTACTTAATTTCATTAAATATAAAAACACAAAAAGAATCATCCCTCACCTTTAGACCTAATTCGACATACACTTTGACCTAATGACACTATTCCCCTAGAGAACGATCAATCCCCCGAGTCTTAACTATACTACACTACAACGATTAGGTACACTGCCTTGGAGGATAGTAAAACTACTTGTGAGGTTCGCAATCCCCACATCAAGTTTTTGGCGCCGCTGCCGGGGAAGTTTACGTTTGATTTCTGTCACGTTTAGGTCTACTTACTAGATTCCTATCAGGTGAGGTTTTTATTTTCTTTTTATTAGCTTTCATTTAGTCTATCTTTTCGTTGTTCCCTTTTTTTCGTAATTCTCTTCATTTGCCATCTTGGTGAATGAAGGCGTCTTTGAAGCCCTTGATCAACCACACCAAGAGCAACCCCAACAAGAACAACCACACCAAGACCCACCTTGAGCCCGTACTCTAGGTGAGTACTCCAAACCAACCCACCAAGGATATCGAAACACCATTGAGCTCCCCCAAAGAGCCAATGTGTCTCCCTTGCGATCCAACACCATCCGGTTGGTGCAAAACAGATGTGCATTCCATGGACTTCGTTCCGAAGATTCCTACCAACATCTCAAGGATTTCCTTAAAATCGTAGATTCCGTTGACCTTGATGTTGCTACTCAAGACACGACGCGATTGCATCTCTTCCAATTCTCTCTGAGTGACCAAGCTAGTAATTGGCTTGACCGTTTACCCACGGGATCTATCTCAACTAGGGATGATCTTACTTCTCATTTCCTCGCTCAATTTTTCCCACCAGGGAGAACTACCAAGCTAAGGAATGACATTTTGATGTTCCAACAACGTCAAGGTGAAACTCTTTACGAAGCGTGGACTCGTTTAAAGGAAAGTGTATTGATGCATGCGATGTGTCGTTGCGGTTTAGCAGTATTAATGCCTACTCAAGTTTTAAATTCATATTTAGCCGACTTATCAATAACACACACACTTAACGAGCAGTGTACCCGGTCAGTATGAATATAATGGTAAGTAGAGTGTCGATCACTAAGAGTGGAACGTATTATCTAGTTATTCTAATCAGTATTTCAATATCTTAAGTTAGCTATACAACCTAATCTAACGCAAGGGGGGTCAGCCTGAGAGACTGGCACGGTTTGGTTGTGATTAAATAGTAAACTAAACTAATGAGCACGAATCAGCGATTAGCACACACGTACACAGATAGATACTTGAGACAATAAGAAGACCTGTCCTGATAATTAAGTAGCTTGTCACTTGTTTTATTGCTAGTTTTATATGAAGTGTATAAAATTAACCCTTTCTCGTTGGCTCTAATCTTATCGGCGAGTAAACCCTTAATGATCACTTATGTCAATCCCACTATCCTAGACTATTGAGCATTTGTGATGCTCACGTTTCGTATACGCTAGAATAGATAGGCGAGGAAGGGGCATGGCGACCCAAGCAATGCTCAGCTAGACACAGAGGTTATCAATGCACTAATAAAAGTCACCAAAGATATCAACATATAAACTTTAATTGATGGGAAAGCAATTTTAAGGGGTGCGCATGAATTTCCCTAGTCACATGACGTCGGCCCATCAATCCTGATGAATTAAAGTGTACTAATACAATAAAACAAAACTGCTTAATGAATTGAATACATGCAGGACCTTCTTATAGCTCTTGTATCTTCGTTTAGGGTGTGTCTTGTGCTGCTAATACGTCTGAATTCGGCTTCTAGGGTTCTTCTGTCTTCGGTCTCTAAAGTCTAGTGTCTCGAAATTCGTCTGGCCTTGGGGTATTTATAGTTTCTGTCTGAGGGTTAGATGCGGCGCATAGGATAAGTAGATGCGGCGCATTGACTTAACTTCGCGTGGGGTCCAAGATTAATATATTCAGGAATATTCGTACACCGCCTTAAGATGCGGCGTAACTCCATTTCTCTATGCGGCGCATGTCCTTTGCCGTCTTGGATTATAACTTGTGAAATCTTGATAGTGATGCGCCGTATGTAAGAAGTATGTTGCGGCGTATCTGGAGCAGACTCTTAACATCTTGCTTGTTTTGCTCCATAATTAGTCCAAAATCGCCAAGTTTCACATAATACTTGTTTTTACCTGAGAATTACAAAAGTAAACATTAACGTATCAATTCTCATATATAATATAATAAAACAAGTCAAATAAATAGGATAAATGATGATAATAAAATGTACTTATTTGAGTTCATCAAATATCCCCCCACTTGAACTTTACTTGTCCCCAAGTAAACCTTAGAATAAATTTTATGAAAATGTATCCTAAAAGATATTAGGATTTATTTTTATATTTAAGCATGTATTCGTTTTGTCATAATTGCACAACCAAACACTTAACGAATTAGAAATAAAATAAAATATTTTGATAAAAGCAAATCTAATTGTTTAACTGTCCAGTCGTGACGAATATTCTATCATAAGCTTGGCAAGTATACGCATCTCCCCCACTAAAGCCAAGGAATAACAAGTCTAAAGCGGTAAAAAGGGTTTGTTGGTTAAGGGTTGATCATCCTTCTTAATCTCTATCGATCTCATATTCCAGAAAAGGTGACAAAATCACAAATACATGATCGAATCCACGACCACGATACTTGCAATTGCTCAAATCCTTAACTCGAATAGGCTAAAGATAGGACCAAGTAATCTTTACCAATAATATTATATCAAAAAGGGCGACAAAATCATAAATACATAGCCGAATCCACGACTACGATACTTAAGATTGCTCAAATCCCTAATCTCAATAAATCAAAGGTTTGGATAAAGAATGATATAGGGTATGGATAATATTTGGGATACAAATTGGTGTAAAATGAAAAAGAAACAAAACAGATAAATTAAAATCCTAAGTGTGGTAAATTACTTTCCCAACCATCCCATGAATAAGACTCATAGCATTGAATAACTCACGCTTTAACACTTGAAACACACGCTTTAGGTAGACACGAATTATACTCAACAAGATCTCAATCAAAGAATAACCTTAGTTGGCATTCCCATAACGGCCAACTCCCATTCAATCCATAAATATAATATACAAAATATAGTGGTGATATCGCCCACTTAATACAAAACTTTACATAAGTTGGTTAAAACAAACTTCCAACTTTTCCTTTTTCTTTTCTTTTTTTTTTTTTTTTTTTCAATTTTTTTTTTTTTTTTTTTTTTTTTTTTATCAATGTATATGTGTAAAATTTCACAACTTTTCTATCACTATCTTTCCGGATAATTTTTCCATACTCTTCATACTTTTTGAAATAACTGTAATAGTGAAAGTAGTAAACACACGAAAAATAAACTCAAAGTTATACAATATTTACTTTCATACCAATTGCATTGTGCAATTCCCTGACTCAACCAAAGATAATGAATTACGCACACGAACACAAGTAATGTAAGGAAACACACTTTGCCTAAAGCAATTAACCAACCACGGATTTTAATCTACATGTTAGGCTAAGGTGTAAGGGTGTAACGAAACATTATAACAAAGGTGTAAGAAACGAAAGGAATGGCTCTGAGTGTTTTTCTAGGGGTATCTTACTCTAAAAGTGAGAGTAACAAAGGGTTTATACGGGGGTTAACTAACCAGTGTAGTTAGTTAATATCACATAACATATAAAGGCTATTTGGGTGTAATCCTAGAAATTAACCAATTTAGACAAGTCATTCCAATTATATAGATAATACTTATTATGGTGGTCTCGAATAGTATACAAGCCAAGTTCTAAAGTTTACAAGTCACCGGCACACTCATAGATTTGTGAATTTTGATAAGTTCACAATTTTTGGAAATAATGTTATGTGTGCAGCTATGTAATTTAGACTTTAAACAAAAACATGCTAAAAATTTTTAAATTTTGATATATTAAGCGCATTTTAAGCATATTTTGAAAAAGTTTAGGACAAGTAAGTGTTCAAAAAGTAAGTGTTCTAATTTGCCAATCCCCCCACTTAAGTTAAACAACGTCCTCGTTGTTTGTGTCAAAGGTTAAAAACTGGAAAATAAAAAGAATTAGAACAGAAAAACTCCCCTGAGATTTGCTCGGTATGATCCTCCATTATTCGTATAAGAGCAAAAATCAACTTTCTTGTGGATGAGAACGTTTAAGCTTCATAGATGATGTATCCACAGGAAATGCAGGAATCTATAATACCATTCAGATTTTAACATACCTGAGTTAAGAAGGTTCAAACTTGCATAATACATTAGTAGTTAGTAAAAATAAAACCAAAAAAAATTAAAATAAAAATCATCAGGTCAGTCGATACGCCGTATCTTATGGAAGAAGATACGCCGTATCGAGCCTGGAATAAATACGAATCAGAATAAAAGATGCGTCGCATCCTTAACCAAGGATGCACCGCATTAAATAAACTGACAGAAAGTTTTAAAGTCAAAAATAAAAATGCAGAAAAATAAATAAGATATGACCAGTGCAGGCGATGCGTCGCATCTTAGGATTGAGATGCGCCGTATCTTCTGCAGGTCTGACAGACTCGACACAGAACCAGAAAATAAAATAAAAGATAAGCATGGGTTGCCTCCCACGAAGCGCTTGTTTTTGTTCGAGTCACGAGCCTGACTCCACCCTTATTTACTGTGTAATAGGGTGTTGTTCCCCCCACTTGGGATCAAGTGCGGGTGATAGTAGAAATAAACACGAAAAGAGTGTAAATTTTCTATTAAAGATGGAAGAAATACATAAAGATCATACCTTGGCAATAAATGTACATCTTCCCTATTCTTACCCGGTTTGGTTGATAAATTGGATGACTCGACCACTTTATCTGAAAGAGTAGTATGTTGAGGAAAAATGAGTCTCCTTTCTTCTTGGTTAGTCTCTTTGGTAGTAAGGCGTCCCTTGACTTCCGCAGAAGATGAGAAAGGGTCTTTAGCAAGTAAAAGTTCGAGTTCCTCTATATCCTTCATAGGGTCGAAATCATCATCTTCATCAATCATAGAAATGTTTAAGAGCTCATCACCAAATTCTTCCTCAAGCTCCACCAAAAACGGGTTGATCACAGGTGCTTCATGTGCTTCAATAGGTAGTGTAATAAATTTGACCTCATCATTCTTTTGTTTTGCAACCTGTTTAGGAAAACTAGCAAGATTATTAGTAACGAGATTAATAATATTAAATAAATTTGTACCACTTTGTGTTGTAAGTGACTCCAATTCATCTTGTGAATCTCCATCTTCAACTAGTGGTCTTGCAATTTCAGCATCGTCCCGAATTTCATCCTTAAATAAGTCATCCCAGATTTCTTCAAAATCCCTTGTTGGGTCAAAATCTGGTTGAGGTATGTCATCATATACAATTGCGTCAAATGGTTCGAAATCAAAATTAGAATACTTTTCATCTTCATCCGATGGATTGTCTAATGGTGGTAATACGATTGCAGAATATTCTTCAACGTAAGGTTCCGTATACACATCATCTTGTGCAATCTCCGGAGAAAAAGGACTATCAATAACAATTGCCGGAATTGGTTTCACGGTATATGAATCTTCTTCATCATCATTTGACATACACCAAGTGTGTTGAAATGGCAATTTGTTTCTTTCTCTCCCTGACTTTTCCTGCTTCAATAACAAGTATTCTTCCATCGTGGGTTCTTTATCCTCGATGACTTGTGCACCATATCTTGCTCTTTCCCAATCGTAGATCCCATTATTGCTCAAGGCTCTTTCCTCTTCAAGTATAATATATTCTTCCATTGTAATATCCGGATCGTCCATCTTCCTGAAATAAAACTTACTCGTGCAAAAGAAGAGTGAAACAATCAAAGTAAAATAAAAGTTGCTGATATCAGTAGACGATGCGCCGTATCCTATAAATAGGATGCTCCGTATCTTTTTTTGTTAAAAAATTAATCATACTTTTATTCAGAAAACAGATACGCCGCTTATAATTTAGAATGCGCCGTATCAGTTTTAAATTATCAAAAATCGATTATATTTATTAAAATTAAATGCGTCGTATTAACAAAAGCTAATGCGCCGTATTTTCGTTACGTTTCAAAATACAAGATTTTTGATTTAGTAGATGCGCCGTATCGATACAAATCGATGCGTCGTATCTGTTTAAAAATTCGAAAAAACTGTTTTTAATTTAAATCGAAAATACGCCGTATCTGTTAAAACAAATGCGTCGTATGGCGTTATCGTTTAGAAAAATTTCTTATTAAAAACAGAATACGCCGTATCTTGGGGAAAGATGCGTCGTACTCGAATTCATTAAACGCGTTGTATTTTATAAAAATTAAACGCAATACGCCGTATCTGTGAAAACAGATGCGCCGTATCGTTTGTATCAGCTCAGTACAACGATAGCAGAATGCAGAAAAATAGAAAAACAAAAAAAAACGAAAATAAAAATAAACACAAAGAAACAAAAATTAAAGAAAATAAAAACACACAAAACAGAAAATATGCAAATAATACAATGAATGCAATTTATCTAATATATAACAGGGTTAGCGGTTAGAATCTAAAAATAAAAAAGAAAACCTAATTAAAATACTAATCAAATTAACAGATAATAACAATTCACTCCCCGGCAGCGGCGCCAAAAACTTGATGGGTGCTTTTTTGTTCTAATTCTTTTATATCCCCGGCAGCGGCGCCAAAAACTTGATGTGTGTGATGTGTCGTTGCGGTTTAGCAGTATTAATGCCTACTCAAGTTTTAAATTTATATTTAGCCGACTTATCAATAACACACACACTTAACGAGCAGTGTACCCGGTCAGTATGAATATAATGGTAAGTAGAGTGTCGATCACTAAGAGTGGAACGTATTATCTAGTTATTCTAATCAGTATTTTAATATCTTAAGTTAGCTATACAACCTAATCTAACGCAAGGGGGGTTCAGCCTGAGAGACTGGCACGGTTTGGTTATGATTAAATAGTAAACTAAACTAATGAGCACGAATCAGCGATTAGCACACATGTTAGGAATATGAATATTCAGCAGAAGACTCGGTCACCCCGAGTACTTATTAGATCATCATTGCTCATAAGATTATCTGTAATATTATCAGTAGCTTAGTATAATTAGTATTAGTATTAGTAGTATCTATATTTGTGGAGTGGGTCGGGGCTTTCCCCTCTGTCAGCTCGCTCCACAGTCCACTAGGGACGTAATATGTAGTAGTATATATATCCCTTCCCACACATGGGAAGGGTTGGACCTTTTCAATCTAATATTACACAAGTTACTTTCTCTCACTAAAAGGCTCCCATTTCTCTCTCTAAAACATCTTCTATTCGATCCAAACTAGCCTCAAGATAGTGATTCTTGCATTGTGAATACCCTACAATTGGTATCAAGAGCCATGGTTAGATCCATGAGAGTTGGTATTCACGAATTTGTGTAGTTTGTGAGGTGTTTATATGTGGGTCGATTTGTAGTTTTCAAGTTCTCTTTGGTTCGGTTTGATTAGTAAAATACGTTTCATTTGGTGCTTTGTTTAGTGATTAGAGGTTGTTTTATCTTGTATTTGTGTAGTTCTTTAGGATTTTTCTTGGTTAGATTTGTAGTTTTTAAGTTTCTTGCTCGGTTTGTTTAAGTAGCATAAATTTCATTTTGTACTTTGTTTAGTGATTAGAAGTTGTTTTACTTTGTACTTTCTAGATTAAGATTAGTATTAGAGTGGTATTTAGTGTTTGGATTCACAGATTTAAGGCTCGTGTGGTGTTTGTGGGTGATTCGAGTGTTTTTCTTTCAAGAGTTCTTGGATGCGGTTTGTGTTGTTTGGACGATTCTTGAATGCGGTTTGTGTAGCATCGAGAACTCGGTTTGTCTTTATACTAGTTTAGGCAAAAGGACAAACGGCATTGATAGTGACAGGTTTGGAAGTTTGAGCCAACGCGGTTTGTCTCTACGGTGCGTACGCGGTTTGTGTCTACGCGGTTTGTATCTCAAGTGTGAACTCGGTTTGTCTCTTAGGTGCATACACGGTTTGTGCATACGCGGTTTGTACATTTGGTGTGAACTCGGTTTGTCTCTAAGGTGCACACGCGGTTTGTGTCAACGCGGTTTGTATATCCGGTGTGAACTCGGTTTGTCTATTTGGCGCTTACGCGGTTTGTGTCAACGCGGTTTGTATCTTTGGTGTGAACTCGGTTTGTATCTCCATTGTGAACTCGGTTTGTCTCTTGGCACATACGCGGTTTGTATATCCGGTGTGAACTCGGTTTGTCTATTTGGCATATACGCGGTTTGTGTCTTTGGTGTGAACTCGGTTTGTCTCTTTGGCGCACACGCAGTTTGTGTCTCCTGTGTGAACTCGGTTTGTCTCTTAGGCACATACGCGGTTTGTGTCTACGCTGTTTGCCTAGGCGGTTTGTGTCTTGGTGATTTTAGAAATTCCCGCGAAAGATTCGATTTCTCGGTTAAATCACAAGATCAGTAAAATCCCGTAGTTACTATGGCTACCACATCAAGTACATCATCAGATGATATTCAAGCAGCAGGATCTGACACTCGTCCACCTATGCTAGATAGGACGGATTATGAGTCTTGGGCACAACGAATTAGACTTTACTGCTTGGGAAAAGATAATGGTGTTAACATTCTTAAGTCAATTGACGAAGGACCTTATCAGATGGGTACCACCAGAGACGTTGTTACAACTGGTGAAGATGGTACTGTAACTTGGGGCATCGACAGACCTAGAAACTACAATGATCTTAATGAAGAAGAAAAGAAGAGGTATGATGCCGATATTAGAGCCTCTAACATAGTTATTCAAGGTCTTCCAAAGGATGTATACAAGCTCATCAATTTTAACACTGAAGCCAAGGCTGTGTGGGACAACGTTAAAATGTTGTTGGCAGGGTCAGAACTCACAAAGGAAGATCGTGAGTCACAGCTGTATGATGAGTTCGAGCATTTCAAAATGAACCCAGGAGAAAATGTCACAGATTACTATGTGAGATTTCATAAGTTGGTAAATGATATGAGGATGATCAGAATGACTATGCCCAACATCCAACTTAACTCAAAGTTTGTGAACAACATGACTCCGGAATGGGACAGATTTGTTACTGCCGTCAAACTCAACAAAGGTTTAAGGGAGACTAACTATGAACAGTTGTATGCTTACCTGCAACAACATGAGAAGCATGCTGCCTATGATCGGGTGCTGAGAGAAAAGTTGAATCCTTCAACTACGAATGACCCACTGGCTTTCATGACAAATGTACAACCAACAATCCAATCATCATCCAATCCAAGCTATCACCAACTTCACTCACAAGTACCTGCTATGAGTTCACAACTTGACTCAGGCTACTCTCAGACCGACAAAATGATTGACAACCTCACCAATCAAGTATCTCTACTGGTTCAACAGTTTCAAGCATCACTCCCTCAGACCAACAATCAGTTAAGGAATTCTTCCAACCCACGCAATCTAGCAATGGTGGAGGACGGGAAAATTGTGGTCCAGAATGTGCAAGGGAGAGCTGGCAGAAACATGGGTCGAGGTTATGTGCAGAACAGAGCAGGGAATGCCAATCAGGGGCAAGGGAAACAGATCAAGTGTTATAATTGTGGGGGGCTTGGACACATTGCTAGAAACTGCAATCAACCTAAACGTCCTCAGAACTCAGATTACTTCAAAGACAAGATGCTGTTAATGCAAGCTCAAGAAAATGGTGCTGTATTGGATGAGGAAGAGTTATTGTTCTTGGCAGGAGATGGAGGAAATACTTTTGATGAAGATGTGGATGAGAAGCCTGTTCAGGATCTGGCACTTAATGATCCTAACATCTTCAAGGCAGATGACTGTGATGCATTTGACTCTGATGTGGATGATGAACCTACTGCTCAAACAATCTTCATGGCTAACTTGTCTTCCCTGGCCTCATCTCGTCAAGCTGGTTCTTCTAATGCATCCGTGATTTCTGAGGTACTAAAAATTTATGACACATATAATATTGTCGAGGGACATCAGATTCCCGAAGAAGTACATCAGGCAGTTGTTTCTGACTCAAGTGATGTTGATATGGAAAATAGCAATATTGTCTCATATGAACAGTATTTGAATAGCAACAACTCGCCTGATGTACCAAATGGTGAATCCTTTGTCAATAATGATGTGTGTGCTATGAGTAATGCATGTGCCTTAGATAATGCAAGTAATGTAGATAATGCTTGTGTGTACCATGAGAACCAATTGCCTGTCCCTGATAATAACTTGATCACTAGACTTAACATCTATAAAGAACAAGTTGCTATGTATGAACAGCGTGCTAAGTTTGAACTTAATGATCGTGAGCAGAAATTAGAGGGTCAAATGAATACACTTATTAAAGAGTCTAGAGTGCGAGAAGAAACATTAAAAATAGAGTTAAGTTCTTTGAAAAGTCAGCTAGAACAGTCTGACAAACAGAAACAGGATGCACAAAAGTGTGTAACAACACTTAAGCAAGAATTCAAACAAAAAGAAACAACTCTTTTAAATGATTTCTCTAAACTCAAGACGCTAAAAAATAAGCTTGAAGATAAGTTGTACACACAAAATCAAACCATACAAACTGCTCAAATGATTCATAAGCACAGAAAGTTAAGTGATAAGCATAGTAAAATCATGATAGGTGAACCAAAGTCAACCATCCTTAAGGGTATGCAAGTACTTCAACCAGCCCTATATGATGGTAATGTGATGATTAAGCCTATTCATGACCAACCTGAGCATATCTACACTGATGAAGAGGATGAGTTAAGTGATAAAACGAGGGAAAAAATGAATGAGAAAATGAGGGATCCCGAATGCATAGCCAGACGAATAATAATCAAACCCCATGATTATTATGAGGAAAATCGTTTGACTGTGTTTGCTCCTCAAACGAAGTTAACACCTGAGCAGATATTTTGGAAACAAGATAATGAAAAACTTAAGGTAGAAAAACTTAAGGCCAACACCCCCCTCATTAGAAAAGTTGCGTCCATAACGGTGTATCCTCCCAATACACCTAGGAATTTGGTGCCTTTGTCTCTTCCCACTGAATGCAAAACCTTTATTAGCTTATATGTGCTTTGGCAACTGTTTGCTGATTTCGATAAAACATGTAAGAAGAGAATCACACCCACTGGCATTACTGAGGGGAAAGGTGTTTTGAACATGCAAAAAGGTGTTACTTAACTGAGGTCATGCCATTCTTTAAACTACTTAAAGAACACTTTGAAGGGTTGCAAACTGCCCTTAAAGCTGAAATAAATGAAATGAAAGTAGTGTTTAAAGATATGGAAAATGAGGTGAATGAACATGCAATAGAACTTAAGAGTCGAGAGATTGAAAGAAAAAACATACTCATTACTAATGACAACTTGATTGCTAAATGTATTGCACAAGATGTATTTTACACTGTCACTGATTCTGCATTGTCTGCTTGTCAATTTAATGAGTATGCTATTGCGTTAAATGTCACCCAGAATCGTGTTGTTGAGCTTGAGGGGAGAATTTGAAATTGCTTGAAAAAATTCAAAATGATGACCATGTTAACATGGTTAAACGTTTTTCAAAACTAGAAGTTGATTATCTGAATTTGCAACTCAAACATCAACACTTAGAAGAAAAATGCAAAATATCAAATGTCAAGACATCCTCGGATGCTCCTGAGTTTGATACTTATTTTGAATTAAGCAAACGAGATGAGACAATTCAAGCTCACACGAACATGATTCGACTGCTGAGGGCCCAAATTGCCCAATTGAAGTTTTTCAAAACTAAGCTCACACGAACATGGTTAAACGTTTTTCAAAACTAGAAGTTGATTATCTGAATTTGCAACTCAAACATCAACACTTAGAAGAAAAATGCAAAATATCAAATGTCAAGACATCCTCGGATGCTCCTGAGTTTGATACTTATTTTGAATTAAGCAAACGAGATGAGACAATTCAAGCTCACACGAACACGATTCGACTGCTGAGGGCCCAAATTGCCCAATTGAAATCCAACAAGTGTGAAGTATATGGCACCAATAAACCTTCGTCTTCAGATTCTCAGAATTTTCAATATCAAAACACCATAAATAAGTTACATTATGAAAATGAGTGTTATCGAGAAGAAAATTCAAAGGTTAAACAACATTTCAAAGAGTTATATGATTCTATTAAAGTTACAAGAAGCAATCATAATGATCAAATAACCTCTTTGACAAATGAAATTGAGAATCTTAAGGCTCGGGTGAAAGGTAAAATGCCATGCACCACTTGTAACTGTGATACACCAAAGGCTAATGATTGTAAAAAGTATGATGTTGATGTTGGGCGTATTCCGTTTAAGATTAGAAATAACAGCCTTGCCCATCAACACATATCTAGATCATCTTAGAGAAGGTCTTGACTCACTTCGTGAGGTAGTTGAAGAGGATAGGAATGATAAGCCACTTGATCAAGCAGTTGTCTATGCATGCAAACTCACGAAAAGGATTCAGGAAAACTTAGAATATGCCATAGGCTCAATTCCTAAGTTTAGAGGCCATAGAGATAGATTTGTTGCATCATCATCAAATGTTGTGAACAAGTATGTAGCCTTTGACCTACCACCCAAAACATTAGAACCCAACACATCATTATCAAGAAGGCATGAGGCAGAAAAACAAACTAATGTTACCTTCGATGCTTCTACAGGAGTAAAAAGTGACACCCAAGCTAGCGGGTCAAGGTCTAGAGGAAATGAAAGAAAGGATATGACTGCGCCAGCTAAGAATGATCACTTGAAGAATGTAGAAGCTCAACCTAGGAACAATAAGTTTACAATGAGTAGGATGAATCGTGTTGATTCTAGTATCAAAAGTACTGTAATTAATTCAAATTCTAATGCTATCTGTAAAACTTGCGACAATTGTTTAATTTCTGCTAATCATGATGAATGTGTTGTGTCTTTTCTGATGTCTTCTGCATCATCCCATGTTAAGAATGGTAGGATAACTAAAGCATGCAAAAAGGTTTGGAAAGCAACAGGAAAAACATTTGCTAGCATAGGCTATCAATGGAGACCCACTGGAAGGAAATTCAATTTAGGACAACCGTGCACGTTACCTAAAATGAATAAGCATAAAATTGTAAAAGTTAAGGAATGGAGACCCACTGGAAGGAAATTCAATTTAGGAAAACAGAGACCATTGCCTAAAATGAATATGCATAAAATTGTGAAGAATAAGGAATGGAGACCAACTGGTAGAATCTTGCCTTTAGAATCACAATGCCCTCCATCTAGGTCTTGTCCTGTCTCAGGTTCTGTCTCCACAGAAAAGATAGTAGCATCTGTGAAATCTGTAGTTCCTGAATATGTGTATGCTGACCAAATGGACCCCAATTGCACTTGGGGATCCACATTTTTCAGTTATCCATTGTTGTCTGGTTTCAAATGCAGGTCGTACAAATCGTCCTGTGGTATTTGGACTCAGGCTGCTCAAAACATATGACTGGAGATCGCTCACGGCTCAAGAACTTCGTGAAAAAGTTTATCGGGACAGTTAGATTTGGGAACGACCACTTTGGTGCTATTATGGGTTATGGAGATTATGTGTTTGGTAATAGTGTAATCTCAAGGGTATATTATGTGGAAGGACTAGGACACAATCTGTTTTCTGTGGGTCAATTTTGTGATTCAGATCTGGAAGTGGCTTTCAGAAAGCATACATGTTTCGTCAGAGAATTGGATGGTTTAGATCTCCTCAAGGGCAGTCGGGGCACCAATCTATACACCATTTCAATTGAAGAAATGTTGAAGTCCTCTCCCATATGCTTGTTCTCTAAAGCCTCTAAAACAAAATCATGGCTGTGGCATCGTCGTCTGAACCACTTGAACTTCGGTACCATAAATAATCTTTCCCGTAAAGATCTTGTTAGAGGGATGCCCAGACTGAAATATGAGAAAGATCATCTCTGCTCTGCATGTCAACTGGGTAAAAGCAAGAAACAAACCCACAAGCCTAAAACCGTCAACACCAACTTGGAAGTTCTTCACACCCTCCACATGGACTTGTGCGGTCCAATGAGAATACAAACCATAAATGGAAAGAAGTATGTTCTGGTGATAGTAGATGATTATTCTCGGTTCACATGGGTAAAGTTTTTGAGAACCAAGGAAGAAACTCCAGAGGTTATCATTAAACTGATAAAACAGCTGCAAGTAAGGCTAGATAAAACTGTCAGAATCATTCGCACAGATAATGGTACTGAGTTTGTTAACCAACAACTCCGTAATTTCTATGAAAGTATTGGCATCACGCATCAGAAAAGTATCCCTCGCACGCCTCAACAGAACGGGGTGGTTGAACGAAGGAACCGTACTCTGGTGGAGGCTGCAAGAACCATGCTTATATTTTCAAAGACACCGATGTTTCTCTGGGCAGAAGCTATAGCAACAGCATGTTACACTCAAAACCGATCCCTAATTCATCCGGTTCATGAGAAGACTCCCTTCGAGTTAATTCATAACAAGAAACCAGATCTTTCCTTTCTGCGTGTGTTTGGTGCTCTTTGCTATCCAACTAATGATAGTCAAGACTTGGGAAAGTTAAGAGCTAAAGCAGATATAGGTATTTTTGTTGGATACGCACCTGACAGTAAAGGGTATCGAATCTACAATAAAAGGACCCGTAAAATCATGGAAACCATTCATGTTACGTTCGATGAGCTGAGTGAGCTACCTGTTTCAGGACAAATCAGTTCTGGACCCGATCTTCACCTTTTGTCTCCTGGACCCATTAGTTCAGGACTTGTACAGAATTCCACGCCTGCAGATTCTTATGTGCCTCCTACATGTGAGGAGTTGAAGAAGTTATTTGATCCTATGTTTGATGAATACTTTGAGCCAACGAATGGAACCATCCCGAGTGAACCAGATACAATTCCTATGGATGAGGTTCAAGCCCCACAAGGCTCAGAAGGCCCTGCAGCTTCAGTATCAGTCAGTCACAATGCTCCTGCTGCCAGTCAATCGCCTTCGTCATCAAACACTCAAACTTCTCCAGTAATGCAAGAATCTTCAGATAATAATCCTTTGGGAGTTAATCCTTTTGCTCCTGTTGAAGAGGCTCCTTTTGAAAACATATTTGCTCCTGAACATTCATCAGACACATCCTTACCTGAGGAACACAGCACTGCTACATCTGTTCATAACCATCAACCTCACGATCATCTCAGGAAATGGACCAGTGATCATCCAATCGACAACATCATTGGCAATCCCTCACGTCCAGTATCTACACGTAATCAACTAGCCACTGATGCACTATGGTGCTTCTTCAATTCCGTACTGTCTAAAGTCGAACCAAAGGATGCCAAAGAAGCAATGACTAAAGATTGCTGGTTCCAGGCCATGCAGGATGAAATCCATGAATTTGATCGACTTGAAGTTTGGGAATTAGTGCCTCCTCCGGAGCGTGCAATGATCATTGCCTTGAAGTGGATCTTCAAAGTGAAGCTTGACGAGTATGGTGATGTCCTAAAGAACAAGGCACGGCTAGTTGCTAAAGGGTTTAGACAAGAAGAGGGCATTGATTTTGAAGAATCGTTTGCTCCGGTTGCTAGAATTGAAGCCATAAGAATCTTCCTGGCAAATGCTGCGAGTCGTAATATGATAGTCTACCAGATGGATGTCAAAACGGCATTCTTGAATGGTGACTTAAAGGAAGAAGTTTATGTGAGTCAACCTGAGGGATTCGTGAATGCTGAACACCCTACTCATGTTTACCGCTTGAAGAAGGCTCTTTATGGGCTAAAACAGGCGCCAAGGGCATGGTATGATACATTGTCCAAGTTCCTCCTAGCGAACAGATTCTCCAAGGGTGTTGTTGATCCTACACTATTCACCAGGAAATCAAGAAACCATCTACTGCTAGTTCAGATATACGTAGATGATATCATCTTTGCTTCAACAGATCCTGGTGAATGTGATAGTTTCTCAAAGGAGATGAGTTCCAAGTTCCAAATGTCCATGATGGGACAAATGTCATTCTTCTTAGGACTACAAGTTTCTCAAAGTCCCGGAGGCATATTCATCAATCAATCCAAATACGCCAACGAGATCCTGAAAAAGTTTGGATTCCATTCAAGTGAACCTGTTGACACCCCCATGGTTGATAGAACGAAGCTGGATGAAGATCCTTCAGGGATTCCAGTTGATATCACACAGTATCGAAGCATGATTGGATCTTTGATGTACATCACGGCTAGCAGACCAGATCTTCTGTTTGCTGTGTGTATGTGTGCTCGGTATCAATCCAGACCAACCAAGAAGCATGTTGAAGCTGTGAAAAGGATCTTCCGATATCTTCAAGGCACAGTTCATATGGGTCTCTGGTATCCTAAGGACACTGCAATGGAGTTAACGGCATACGCAGATGCTGATCATGCGGGTTGTCAAGACACTCGTCGAAGTACTTCAGGAGGAGCTCAATTTTTAGGGGAAAAGTTGGTTAGTTGGTCTTCTAAGAAGCAGATGAGTACTTCCATATCATCTACTGAAGCTGAGTACATTGCTATGTCTGCTTGCTGTGCACAAATCCTTTGGATGCGATCACAGCTTTCGGACTATGGATTCTCATACAACAAAATTCCCCTATATTGTGACAACAAAAGCGCCATTGCTCTTTGTTGTAACAATGTTCAGCACTCCAGGTCAAAACACATCGACATCCGGCATCACTTCATCAGGGAACAGGTGGAAAAAGGAATTGTGGAGCTATACTTCGTGAGGACAGAGTTTCAGTTAGCTGACATCTTCACCAAGGCCCTCCCAAGGGAAAGGTTTCAGTTTATTCTCCCACGCCTTGGCATGAAAAGCATGACTCTTGAAACCCTCAAGTGTCTTCAGGAAGAAAAGGAGGAGTAAAGGATTGTCTTCTTATATCCTTGTACATAGTTGTATATATCTTAAATCTAAAAGAAAAATACAAAAATATAAAACCTATAAAAACCATAAAAATCGAAAAATCAGAAAATACCAAAAATAGTTCTACCTAGGCATGTCTTCTGTTTATCGATAACATTTACGTATCTAGAAATGTCATTCAACAATGGCACGGATTCTTAAATGAAGCTCGAGCAGAAGTTATAATCAGTTAAAACATGTCTAAATGGCTTGCAGTTACTTCATACTGCAACCCGCACTGTACAATGGGGAAAGCATGTCGCCAAAAAGACAGCTGTTTCTCCAACCGGGTGATGTTCACCTGGGCATGGATTACTTTATATCCATGTTCTCCCGACTTGATGTACGTTTCAGTGCATCACTTCGTATATAAGAAGAGAAGTCTTCTTTTCATCAAGATTCTCTATCTTGTTAGATCCCTCAAGAGAGTCTTGATGTTACACAAGGTGGTAAAATGAACTAAATTTTCACAAATGTCCGTCGCTCAATTGAATGACTACAGCTCTTTTAATGGAAAACGGGTCATTAATTGAGGGGGAGCATATTTGTTCAAATTTCCGACACCTTACCAAATTTGTGCAACATCAGCAGTGACACTCTCTCGTTGTTTCAGGGGGAGCATCGTATGCTCCTAAATCAGAATACATTTAAACCTGACCACATTTTCTCCCGAATTTTTTCTAAACGTATTTAAATCAATTGCGATCACAAATCTCAAATGGTTTGAAATTTTTGATCGGGGGAGAGAATGTGATTTAAATAGGAAATTCTGATAAAATGTGATGATTTGGCAATTAATGTAAGCTCTCCCGTATGTGCTAAACCATTTTGTATATCAAGGCACATATTGAGGGGGAGCAAAATGTTTTGGACATAAAAGCAAGCTCCTCCATATGTACGAAAATCTTTCTTATATCAATGCATATATTGAGGGGGAGCAAATGGTTTTACAAAACAATGGATTATGGCATCGCATGTGGCTGTGACTCAGAATTAACAAAAGAATTGACGAAACTTGAATTGTCATCAATCGAAAGGATACGTCTTGGCCGGGTAATAATTTCAAGCTGGTCTAACCAGTGATGTAAGCGTGTCTCGAAAAAGATGTATCTGAGTAGAGTGTACCGTTTCGAGAAACTTTCTATGGACTTGACCAGGACGGGTAATAATTTCAAGCTGGTCTAACCAGTGATGTAAGCGTGTCTCGAATCGGTCAGGTTCACTGAAAGTGGATCAATTCAAAAAGTGCGAGCTCTACCTAACATGTGCAAATTTATAAAACAATCAACCGAGCACATGTTGAGGAGGAGCATTTGAAAAATATAAAACTCTCAAGTGTTTGCAAAAAATGTGTTTCAGAATCATGAACACTTTGAGAGATTTTTCAAAGATTTGGTTTATGGCAATCGTGGAAGTACACCAAAGACCGACCATTTTAATTAATGCATGGAGTTATAAGGATGGTTAGGTTAGGCTCAAGTTCCCACGATCCTGCCAGAGCCGGAGGGATCTACCCAGGGACAATCCACTAGTTAGTGTAGAAGTCCTTAGGTATGATTAAAAAGGAGAAAAGTGAATGAGGGTAAAGTGCCGACTGAGATGGAGCTAGTACTGGAACAAACCCAACAAGGTACTAGTAAGGAAGTCTCGGTAAGCACTGAAGGGGTTGAAGAATGAAAAAGAATTGTAAAGATAAAGGGTGAAAAGAAATAGCCCTCCTTACAACTTAGGCAGAAACCGGGTCAATACATATGCTGTCAGAATCACTTAGTTGATTGCTGGCATTGAAGACAAAGTATCATGGACCCAGTGATACGCTGCACAACCCTCCCTAGCCACTCAAGGTCCCTCAAAGGATTCTTGTTTCAATTGTCACGGAGTTCAATACATTCCTATCGTCTCTCTCACTCCGAGTTAGATGATATTGAAAAGGTGGCAGTCCTCTCCAGCCTCCGATCACCAAATCAAAACGCACAATTGAGTCTAGAGCCACGAGATACATAATAAGATCTCATAGGGACACGAATCATTTCTACACTGGTTGTTCAACAGTAAGGACGCCAGTTGTAATCTCATGAGTCCTACGCAGATCTTAGCAATCTGCCAGAACATTTATGAGAGAATTTACTTATGTAATTCTCAATGATTGAATGGAAATTCCTGCCAGGGTCAACATCAAACAGCCCTGAAATCAGGTCACTTCGGTAATTCCTCGTGGATTACGCTTAGTGGTCGCGGCGGTTTCAACCGGTCTACAGTCGTGGAGTGATCTCCAGCGACTCACCTAATCGCTGATTTACTACGGTAAAATCTTAAAAAGCTCTCTGTGAGTTTTCGATTAGGAACGGTCTTGGTAAGGATTAGAGATAGTTTTCACAATATGCTGTTGACTATCTCGAAGTCCAAACTTGTAAGTACCGGTCGAATTATTGCTAACTGTCGTATGCAGGAACTTCTGGCGATTGTAGCAGTGGAATGCTGTAGCTGGTTGCTGTCGTAGCTGGTTGCAGAAAAGATGCCAATCCATCACCACATGTTCACACTACATCATCATCAAAGAAGTCATGATCACTCTAAAAGACCTTCAACACAGCTTCTGCTAACTCTGATGCTGAAGATCATGACCCCATATCGTGTGAGCATGTCGGCTCTAAGTATATTTCATCACATGGAGTATTACTACTGAAAGATGACGTGGAGACTCAAGTGGGATGATACGTTCAGAGATTATTCAAAGTTCATCCAAGACAAAAGAGAAGTCATCTTCAGATCACTGACGTTTGCACAGCAATCTATGACATTGAAGATTCAATGAATACGAGCTATGATGTCAAGATCCAAGGAAGAAGTGCTGAATTTCAGAACATTACTTCTGGGGTGACCTCCCTTAGGGGGAGATTGTTAGGAATATGAATATTCAGCAGAAGACTCGGTCACCCCGAGTACTTATTAGATCATCATTGCTCATAAGATTATCTGTAATATTATCAGTAGCTTAGTATAATTAGTATTAGTATTAGTAGTATCTATATTTGTGGAGTGGGTCGGGGCTTTCCCCTCTGTCAGCTCGCTCCACAGTCCACTAGGGACGTAATATGTAGTAGTATATATATCCCTTCCCACACATGGGAAGGGTTGGACCTTTTCAATCTAATATTACACAAGTTACTTTCTCTCACTAAAAGGCTCCCATTTCTCTCTCTAAAACATCTTCTATTCGATCCAAACTAGCCTCAAGATAGTGATTCTTGCATTGTGAATACCCTACAACACACGTACACAGATAGATACTTGAGACAATAAGAAGACCTGTCCTGATAATTAAGTAGCTTGTCACTTGTTTTATTGCTAGTTTTATATGAAGTGTATAAAATTAACCCTTTCTCGTTGGCTCTAATCTTATCGGCGAGTAAACCCTTAATGATCACTTATGTCTATCCCACTATCCTAGAATATTGAGCATTTGTGATGCCCACGTTTCGTATACGCTAGAATAGATAGGCGAGGAAGGGGCATGACGACCCAAGCAATGCTCAGCTAGCACAGAGGTTATCAATGCACTAATAAAAGTCACCAAAGACATCAACATATAAACTTTAATTAATGGGAAAGCAATTTTAAGGGGTGCGCATGATTTTCCGTAGTCACATGACGTCGGCCCATCAATCCTGATGAATTAAAGTGTACTAATACAATAAAACAAAACTACTTAATGAATTGAATACATGCAGGACCTTCTTACAGCTCTTGTATCTTCGTTTAGGGTGTGTCTTGTGCTGCTAATACGTCTGAATTCGGCTTCTAGGGTTCTTCTGTCTTCGGTCTATAAAGTCTAGTGTCCCGAAATTCGTCTGGCCTTGGGGTATTTATAGTTTCTGTCTGAGGGATAGATGCGGCGCATAAGATAAGTAGATGCGGCGCATTGACTTAACTTCGCGTGGGGTCCAAGATTAATATATTCAGGAATATTCGTACACCGCCTTAAGATGCGGCGTAACTCCATTTCTCTATGCGGCGTATGTCCTTTGCTGTCTTGGATTGTAACTTGTGAAATCTTGATAGTGATACGCCGTATGTAAGAAGTATGTTGCGGCGTATCTGGAGCAGAATGATCTTGATCTTGTACATTTCAGTAGACTCTTAACATCTTGCTTGTTTTGTTCCATAATTAGTCCAAAATTGCCAAGTTTCACATAATACTTGTTTTTACCTGAGAATTACAAAAGTAAACATTAACGTATCAATTCTCATATATAATATAATAAAACAAGTCAAATAAATAGGATAAATGATGATAATAAAATGTACTTATTTGAGTTCATCATGTATCCTTGGAGCTAACTCAAGTACTCAGCCCACGCTTAGGTGGGAGTAATTTGAGCTAAAGCAAAGTGGGAAATCCTTGGGAAGATAAGGATTCATCAAGAGCAGGGAAAGAAACTTGCATGTACCAGAGATGTCAGCATAGTAAAGCAACCCTAGCCATACAAGTGCACGTGCACCTTACTTGCAGTTTGCTTCTAGTTTAGTTATTACTCTTCTTGTAACTACTAACAGTGTACCTCCCTTTGTCTATAAAAGGGAGGTTAGTAGTAGTGATAGGTAACTGATTCCACCTCTAGAACACACTTCCTCTTCTAAGTGGGATCTTCCTCTTCATAACTTGTAGAGAAGCATTTGTCATTACTAGAGATAGTATTCCACAACTATCTCTCGTAAAAGCCTTCACCTTCAACCTCTAAAGTGAGACTATTATAGTCGTAATGTACAAATGGGTATTATTAGTTGATCATCGTCAAGATCGTGTAACCATGTACATATCTATAATAAACATAAGTTATTTTCATTTGCTCAAGCTTTTCTTTATACAGTTCATGGTGTTGCACAAATATATCAGACCAACACAATTTCTTGATGAGAAGCTTGTGAGTTAGTTGTCTAAAGATCAGGACTGCACAGCTACGTCCACAACCGAGGCCGAGTACGTGTCTTTATCTGCGTGTTGCGCGCAAGTTCTGTTGTTGCGCACGCAACTCACAGATTATAGATTTTTCTTTAACCAACTCCTAATTTATTGTGATTGAAAGAGTACCATAGCCATCTCGTGCAACCCGATTCAGCATTCTCGCACCAAGCATATCGTAGTTTGCTACCACTTCATAAAAGAGCACGTGGAAAAGGGTACAATTGAGCTAACTTTCTCAAGACAGATTACCAGTTGGATGACTTATTTACGAAAGCTCTTTTGACAAAAAGGTTTGAGTATTTGGCGACAGAATTGGAATGCGAATCCTACCTCCTGAAGAGTTAGACTGTCTTATCGAACTATCTTGAAAATTTTCTCAAAACAAAGCCTCGCATGTAAATATTTTTCAATAACCAAAATACAAAAATGTAAAACATAAAAAAACAAAATACAACATTATAAAATTCAAAAATCCAAAAATATTCTTCTACGACATGCCTCTGGTATAGTCAATATTCTTTACGTTTCAGAAATGTCATTCAACAATGATACGAAAATGTAAAGACGCTTGAGCGAGAGTTCATCTAAATGTTTTCAAAACATTTCATCTCTAAATTTTGCTTAATGACTTATGTACACATCACTGCACAACTCGATTTTCATAGAAAGGACCATGTTGTACGCATAAGTACGACAATCCTAATGGAAAAGAAGAGAAGTCTTCTTTTTATTTTAAAATAATAACAAAGATTTCTCAAACTGAATTTCCAAATCGTTTTTACAAAATCTTTGTTATATTTTGTAGAAACTTCATATCTAACATATGGTTTTACAAACCTTAAGGAAAATTTATTCAAGATATTTTCAAATTCCATCACAATTTTGCTGAAGAAGAATCCATCCCTTATACTTTCAAAAAGTTCAAAAATCGCAAAACATATGATAGTTTTGAGGGGGAGTATCTCAAAATATATTTCAAAAGACATTCAAAACATAACACCTCTTGCAGTATTATATAACTTGAGCGAAATTTATTCAAGATGATTTGAAAATGATTTTTAAAATCTTTCTAAATTTTGCTCATGAAGACTCCTTCCCTCTAACTTTTGAAAAAGTTTAAAATTCTCAAAACATATGCAAGTTTTGAGGGGGAGTATTTTAAAAACAAAAGTGTTCCTAATGTTCATGCAAAATAATGTGTTTCTCCCTATTAGCTTTCCAGAAACAAAGATTTTCATCAATTGGTATCAAAAACACCATAATGTTATTTTTAAGGGGAGAAAATGTAGTTAAAATGTGATCGTTTTCATCTCAACAATGCTCGACTCGGAGATATTCCAAGTGCTGAATGTAACATCTCGAGAAGTTCTCTATAGATTTGTACCTAGACCAGTTATAATTTCAAGTTGGTTATTAGAGCTACTTGTCACCTAAAAGTTGATAATGGATCCATTTAACTAGCAACGTAAATGTGTATCGCAAAGGACTTGTCTATTTAGGGTCTATCATTTCATAATTACGAACTCTTCTATCAATGTGTGAAAATATTTCAAAATTAAATGTGCACATGTGGAGGGGGTAGTTTTGGAAAATAAAAACTTTCAAAGTGTGGTCAAAATGTTTTCATATATACACTTTGATTGATAATTCAAAAAGGTTTTATGGAAATGATCATTATATCCAACCAACCAAAAAGAAGATATAAGGCGGTTAGGAAATTAGGTATAATCCCATGGTCCAGCCAGAGCTGGAAGGATCTATCCAATGACATTCCAAATAGATAGATTATAAGTCTTTAGGTATAAAAAAAATGAGTAAATGAGAAAAGAGGAAAGAATGGGTTGAAGAATGAAAAAGAAAAGTTAGGTAAGGGTGAAAACAAAAGAGTCCTCTATACACTTAGGACAAAAACCAGGTCAATACATCTGCTATTGGTTATCAAAAAGATGATACTAGTATTGAAAACAAGACGTCATGGACCCAATGATGTTAAGAAGAATAAATAAAAAGTAAAAGAACACCCTAGGAATTTTATGCTTTCTAATCAGAAACAATTTTCAATTGCATTTAATGACTATGTTAATGTATTATCTAAAGATATAGCTTCTGTTTGTGTTGCTTGTGGTGAATGTGTTGTTTCTGGAAATCATGATAATTCTGTTTCACAATTCATAAATGCTTTGAATGATAAATACAAACTATCAACTAGTAGGCACCTAAACCTAGACGATTTAGGAAACCTAGTATTCAAAAAGCTAGGGTAGAAAAAGCATCAAAACCTAGTGTAAAGTCATCTAATGTTGCAAAAACCATTGCTCCAAATCCCAAATCTAAACCAATCAAGAATGCGTCTTCCTTAAGGAAACCTAAGCAAAGTAGTGTGGTATGTGCTTAAACGCATTGGAATAGTCCTTGGTGGTCGTATAATCTACCTCCACCATGCTATAAGTGGGTAACTAAGAAAATGTGACCCCCACTACACCAATCCACGAGGCTTGGAAAAAAATAATTGAAATCGTGAATCTGAATGTTAAGAAGATAATTGACACTTGAACCTTATGATTCTAACACCTCGGAACACATTGAGAGATGGGGATCTTGGGTCCAGGTTTATACATTTTGTGATTTTTATCAAATTACCTCTAGGCACTTCTTTTATACTCCAACTTCTATATCTTATAGACATAGTATACGAGGAGAGAATAGTGGGTGTTCATGTCTTGGTGTTGATTTTATTGTTTCGGCTTTTTTTATCTCGTCGGTTTCGTTATGTAAAAAATTCATGTTGTCGTTCAAAACAGAAACGAAAATTCTATATACATCAATTACCAAAGTAGATGTAGGGTTCATGAAAAAACTAAACGTATATCCGTGCAAAACGACGGTGTATAGCGGCAAATAATTATAATTCGTAAATCATAATTCTGGTTCGACCCTTGATGCAAAGCGTGTGTTTTTTGAAATACTAAGCGTGTGTTTTGGAGAAATAAAACATGTTTACGATTTTGGGGTTTCTAAAGGTATAAATGGGAGTAGCAGATTTGATAATGAGAGTGACAAATTAGATGCAATATGCAAGAAGTATGAAAAGTAGCAGATTTGATAATGATACTGACAAATTAAAGGATTCAACCAATAATGTCAACGTTTGCCATATATAATATAATACTGCCATGTATAATAGACCAAAATTATTCTCTTATGTTTGCTTGAATTTCGTCTAGTGTTTTTTCGAATTTCATGAGATACATAATATTGACATATACTAGTATAAGTTTTAACAAGTTTTAAGTTTTCAAATATTTAAGAACTCAAGAAAGAGCCTGCATTATTTAACATTATCATATATTACTACTATAAAAAACGTTTTAAATAAAAAATGAAACAGTATGCATTCTATCAATCAGAATCATTTACTTTTTCGTTATTAATAACATAATCATTTTTCTTATTACCATTTTATATTTTTGCTTTGCGTTGTACATTATCCAATAAGAATTTTATTTCGTAGATACAAACTAATTTTAATTCACCCCGCCGGCAAATATATCTCGTTAGTCACATTTAGGCCAAAAGCAAAAAATTTGACTGAATAACTGGCTAGTCCACAGTCAAAGCTCTGGCCTGAAATTTCTATATAGCATATACAAAGTAAGAGACTTTTTTTTAAGACAGCAAAAAGCTCAACATGTTAACCAAAAAGATGACTACTTCTTTAAGTGTAGAGATGTTTTGACGAAACAATTGGTGAAAAGGCAACAACCTCAACATCATCGCCAGGGCACCTATACGTCGCCTTATTCTTTCGCCTGCCACCAAACTTGCTTTCCAAGTGGCGGCAAACAAAAAAATTGTTAGAATTTTAATACCATGACTATCATATATTTATTCTACATCACCAAAGCACGTATCGGAAGCAAATAATCAATATTTAACATGTAAAGAGGTTAACCGAATATTAAAGAAATGTATATTTGATCCTAGCAAAACAAGGATCTAAACTTCAAGTTCTCCTTCTTTAATAAACAATATGATTAACGAGAAACCCCTTACCGTTTTGTTTCTCAATCCAAGATGGTATTAACTATAGTGAGTTAATTACCAAGGTTTTGTACACACGTACTATAACCGATTAATGTTTGATGCTAGTGAAAGAACACAATAATTAAACCAAACTATTTGTTTAATAAAAACCAATGGATCGATTACCCCTAGGGTATATACGATCGGATTTTTGAGCAAGGAAGAAGAAAACAAATTTTAGGGTTATAGCAATAGTGCACAAAGATGAAAACTAATAACCCTTGAGTTTGTATTTATAGGCTACATATCTTGGAGGACAAGTTGGACTCGAATTGGGTTTAGGAAACCCCAATCCGATTGGCGCTTATTCCCCAAGGGAATTCCGGAACCTTCTTGACCTCTATTTGCACCTATGGTCCTTCCTTTATTCACTAACGGTCGTTAGTCAATTCCCGTTAATTACTTAACATCCGTTAGTTGTTATTTCGTGTTCAAATAATTAAATACATAACGTTTATATATATATATATATATATATATATATATATATATATATATATATATATATATATATATATATATATATATATATATATATATATATATATTATTTCATTAATCATTCATACGTAAAGTGTGCAATCCCATGGTCCCGAGTTCGATTCTAGTCATACACGACTTAATATTTTTCCACAAACACTAACAGCATCCACTTGGAAATCTATTAAAAGTTTAATGACATTGGTTAGCGTCTAGTAACACACCAATGCCCCTAGTTCAACTCGGGTGGTGGTCTCCTGGAAAAACCATTCGATGATTCATCATCATACTCATCCTTTTGTTTCTAATACTACATTAATAAAGACATGGATCCAAGTAATTCTTTATGAATAATTCTGTTTCTCGTTGTTTCTAATTGAGCAAGATTACCAAATCTTCTGAACATATTCAGGGGAGATATTGGGTATGGCCACACATACATCTTACCAATCCTACGAGGTTCCCAGCAGTATTAAACTCCAAACAATTTAAAGGAACAAATTCTCTCTTGACTACGAGCATAACCCATGAACTTTGCAACACTCCTGAAAACAATCCTTAAAGCTACCAGTTACGTATAGCGGTAAATTGCTTCACAGAAATGCACTACATCCATGACAGTTATCTGGCATCTCAAGTCTGAAGATAACTATATAATCATGATTTACTTAATGACAAGATCCATAAAGTTAACTCATGAAGTCGGGATAAGTCCTATATTCAATTCATTGAATATCATGTGAAATTGGTATGACAACGCATCAATATACTTTCAAGTATATTCTACCAATACTCAGATTTGTCTTAGTTTAATGATATTCGCATATCATTAATCGACAACGGAAAATTTAGAATATATAAATATATTCAAGGATATAAACATGCAAATATAGGATATATTATTAAGAAAATGACAATCAAACATAACAAATATTTTATTTCATTAAAATAATAACTGTTCAAAACATCCCATTATCCAAACACTAATCACAGATGGGCATGAAACTACTAGCTAAATGAAGTCCTATGCCTTCAGCATGTTGATTAAGCTTTCCACCAGGTAAAGCCTTCGTTAACGGATCAGCTAGATTGTTATCTGTGTGAACTTTGAGTAACTCGATTTCGCCTATCTCCACTTGTTCTCTAACATAGTGATACCGAATCGGGAAATGTCTGGTTCCCTTCATGATTCCAGGTTCATTGGCAAATGTAATTGCCGCTGAATTGTCACAATACATTTTTATAGGTCTTTCGATTGAGGGCATAACTCCAAGCCCTGAAAAGAACTTCCTAATCCAGACGGCTTCCATTGCAGCTTCTGAAGCAGCAATATACTCACTTTCTGTTGCAGACATCGCTATAGTACTCTGCTTCTTGCTCTTCCAATCCACAGCTCCTTCATTGATGACAATGACATAACCCGTCTGAGACTTCGTATCATCTTTATCACACTTCCAGGAAGCATCGCAGTAACCTGTAACACACAGTTCTGCATCTGAATTTCCCCCATATACTAAAAACATATCTCTCGTAGCTCTCAAATACTTGAGAATATGTTTAACAGCAATCCAGTGGAGTTCACCTAGATTCTTCTGATAACGAATGGTAATGTTATGAGCAAACGCCACATCAGGCCTTGTACATCTCACCGCATACATTATAGATCCCATAGCCGAAGCATAAGGGACTATCTTCATGCGTGCCACCTCTTCAGGTGTTGAAGCAAAAGCTTTGCTACTTAAGCCATGTTGTTCTTGCATCGGCAAATATCCTTTCTTGGAATTTTGCATATTGAATCTCTTCAATATTTTATCAATGTAAGCACTTTGGCTTAATCCAATCAACCGCCTTGATCTATCTCTATAGATCTTGATTCCCAGAATTTATGTTGCTTCTCTTAAATCCTTCATGGAAAAACATTTCCCAAGATAGGCTTTCACCTCTTTCAATCTTGGAATGTTTTTACCCATGATCAATATGTCATCAACATATAGGACTAGAAAAATAACATCACTCCCACTAGCTTTGTGATATACACATGGCTCATCGAGATTCTGAGTAAATCCAAACCTTTTGATTTCTTCATCAAATCTCTTATTCCATTGCCGTGATGCTTGCTTCAATCCATAAATGGATCTTTGAAGTTTGCATACACGGTTTGGAAATTCTGGATTCACAAACCCCTCAGGCTGCGCCATATAGATGTCTTCATCTAGGCGACCATTTAAGAAGGCGGTTTTGACATCCATTTGCCAAATCTCATAATGTCAGCTACAGGAGAAAAGGTCTCCTCGTAGTCAACACCATATGTTTGGGTAAAGCCTTTAGCTACCAAACGGGCCTTATAGGTGTGTACATTGCCATCCATGTCAGTTTTCTTCTTGAAGAGCCACTTACTTCCAACTACCTTGGCATTGGGAGGAAGGTCTACTTCAATCCAGACTTCATTATCTTTCATGGATTGCATTTCCCCATTCATAGCAATCTGCCATTTATCCTTTTCAGGATCATTCATGGCAGCTCTATAATTAGCAGGCTCTCCAAGATCCCCTAATATAGTTTCCTCAACCTCTACGTTAAGACATAGACGTTCAGGTGCTTTCACAGTCCTTACGGATCTGCGAATGGGAACAACTTCAGGTGGAGACCCAGACTTTCCGGTTCCACAGGAAGTTCGCTAGTGCTTTTCCTATAAAAAAACAAAAAACAAAAAAATAAAATGCCAATCCCATATATAAAGGGTTCTAGAACTGAAAATAGAAAATAGGTGTGAAACATGCAATGAACCATCACATTCTTTGATAATGAAGAACGGGTGTAACACATGCAATTAGCCCACCTAATTAGTTGCAGCAGCTTAGTGGAGAAGCCACTAACGAAACCACTAAGCACATATTTTAATCCTTTTATGCCGACGGTGTGATTAGTCAACATTGATGTTTGACCAAAAATTCAATAGCTAGGTAACTTATGTGCATATGTGCTCTGTTAGAAATAGGAATTGATTCATAGAAGCTCTATGGTATAGTTATATTAAGTTTATATAATATTTTAGGCTATATAGATTTTTAAGTTACCTACGTTTATTTGAAACATCAAAGTAATTTCGTTTTGTGCATTTTAAGTCTATATGATAATTATCAACGTACGATATTGGTTTAGGCCCTTAACTAACTTAGCAAAATATAAAAATAATACTTAGAAATGATAACAATGATAATATAGCAATATACTGGTTTGTTCTACTTATGGAAAGTTCATTTCGTTTGTTAACGCGAGTGTTTTCTTTTTCGTCAAAATGAGAAGTATCGGGTCATAACTAAAAAAATGGATTTCTATAAAGCACATAATCTAAGTAAATAAATAAACTAAAAAAATAAAAAATATATGGCATATAGGGGATTGGTGAAGGAAAAAATCCAAAACCTAGTATAAATCTAACTCACCCTCACCTCTATAAATAAAACCCCAAGGACCGATTTTTACCCCCATACCAGCCCTTAGTTGATCCTATTAATACAAAAAATATCAAAAACGTCATGTGCATTATTCGGTCTCTATATGTTTTGATAATCACAAAATATAAAAACACGATATGCAAAACTACATTTGATAAGTTTTTAACCGAGGAAAATCGTTTCAACGATGTACCGACTATAACATCACTTCAGGTATGAACAAACACAATACCGACATTAGTAAAGTGATCAAAGATTTTATTTTCGCAAAACTTCACATTTTTATGTGATAAAACATTTTTGCAAAAGCATTTTTGTAATTAAAAAGAAATGCTTTATTAAAGAAAAAAATTTGAATTTCAAATCTCCCAACAGCTAGTTTTCCCGCTCAAATCAGATAAATTTTTCACCAGATAAACTTTCACCACATCAGGACAAAAATAGGAGCGTATGTCGGGACGGTCCCGTAAACATGGCGACGGTCCTTTATATATACGGGACCGTCCAACTTTAAGGGACCGCCCCTCGCTCCTCCTGGTACCTATAAATACTGCACTATTTTCTCAGAAAAACTAACAATCTTTGAACAAAAACATTAAGTTCTTTCTTCCTCCTTTCTTTGATCACTATAACGTGTCGATATGTGTTTCTAAGTGATCCCATTACCCACTATATCAAAGTGCAACAGAAGAACGCTCGTATTCGTCAAGAAACAAAGTGTTAGAGTCATCACACACAAACGTAACTTGTGTTACGATTCTCTTCTTCCCCCAAACTCTCTAAGTTGTATATGTTGTAAATTTGTGTATCCGACTTATGTGAGAGTCGTGATTAGGTATGTTAGGATAAATACGGACAAAGTGTAAGTCCGTGAAGTGGTGTATCTAGATTAGGAATTTGTGTAAGTCGGTGTGTCGGTGTGTGTGAAGACTTGGACTTGGTGTGAGTCCGTGAAGTGAAGACTAGGACCGAGTGAAGTTCGTGAAGACTTGGATTGGTGATGATTCAAGTGGACGGGGTGATCGTCCGTGTGAAGATTTGGATGGGTGATCGTCCATGTGAAGACTTGGATTGTGTGTAAATCCAAGTGGACAAGAGTGCTTGTTCGTGTAGCCACGTGGGCTTTGTGTAGATTGGTTCTAGCAAGGATTAGGACCCGACATTCCGCTTAGTGTCGTTAAACTCGGTGTAAGCTTTGGTGTACGGTTTGCTCTGCCAGAAGGGAGTGTGTTGACATAGTGATTGTGAACTCTCGAGTGTGGTACTCGGGGAGTGAAGTAGGGCGAAGAGTGAGCTTCGTGCCGAACCACTAAAAATCTCGGCGTCTCCGTGTGGTTATGTTCTTCCTTTATCTCTTGTCTTTACTTTACTTACTTTGCTCGTTATTATTGTGTTCATAGATATCACATAACTATTCAATCTAACAGTTTTACAAAAAGAACATAAAAGGACTAAAAGTTTTTAAAACGTAATTATAAACTGTGAAACTATTCAACCCCCCTCCCCCCTTCTAGTTTCTACAATTGGTATCAGAGCGGGTAACTCAAGAGCTTTAAAGTATACTGTACTTTAAAACTTGAGTCGATCTATGGAGTCTAAAAGATATCTAGAAGGGTGTTCTTTGACAGAACCACCATTTTTGGAAAACAATAATTTTATTGAATGAAAAATAGATTTAAAAGTATTGTGAAATCAACATATCAAGATCTTTGGCATGTCATTTCAATTGGTGATTTTCAACCAACGGAAATAAATATTGAAAATCAAAGTGATTTTTTCGAAAGAAAGTTTTGTAAAATTATTGAAGCCAAAATAATGATTTATAAAGCCTTGCCGAGAGTTGAATGTGAAAGAATATTTTTGTGTTAAACGGCAAATGACATTTGGCAAAACCTTTTAAACTTTCATCAAGGAAATAGTCAAGCCAAAGATAACCGTATTGATCTTGAACATACACATGAACAATTCGTCACTTTTTAAGACGAATCAGTAAATAGATATTTAGATAGATCAAATACAAATGCTATTAGTTCAAGTGTTTTCAATGAAGATAATAATATAAAACTTGTCTTAACATTTATCCAAAAGCGTAAAGGTTTCCAAAAGTTAGCTATCCCCAAGTATTATTCCATTTTCATTTCCAGAACATCCTTGTTAAATCCATTTACTAGTGTTTGGTATCATCATGGGTGTAGTGATGTAACGACTTTGACTCAAGTGTACACCGCCAAAAACAAGTGACCAAAATGGAAATGACTCACAATATCACTTATGACAAAACACCCCAAATTGTTGAAATTTCCCAAATAAATTCTAATACCAACTACTCATAACAAAAAAGTCAAGGTCAAGTGATTAAACTTTAAAGCTTAATAAGGCAGCCGGACGAATTGTTGGATCCTTATCGAATTCGTCAACCCGATAAGTCCAACAATTCCTTCTTCTTGCTTATTAGTCCAAAGCCAAATCACAGTAAAAGGTAAGTCATAAGAATGGGTCACACACTAATAAATTCCTCCAAGAATGGGTCACACACTAATAAATTCCTCCAACATACTTATCGGGTTCTTATTGGGCTCGTCAACCCAATAAGTCCGATAACTATACCGGTCGGGTCTATTAATGTTAAACCGATCCGTAACTTCAATAATCCCAAATAATTTCCACAACTCCAATATTAATATACTAAGGAAAATGTGCCTCGATACATTCCCGTAACCTCGCGTTTTCCGTTATTTCCTCAACTTATATTACCCAAAACTATATATTGTATATATTTATTAATTAACAATTAAATATTTATTTATTCCACCATTTTACCCTTTTCCCCTTTATTTTTGTTTTGTAACACGTCACGAGGTTCAAATAACGTATCGAGTCACATTCACACAATTCTCACGGCTATGAGCCGGGTCAAACATAGTCAATAAGTCCAATATATCAACAAGTCCACTAGTAACCAAACTATGGGCACGTCGAGGTCTGTTAGGAATATAAATATTCAGATGAAGGCTCGGTCACCCCGAGTATCTATTTAGCATTTATGTAGCTCGTAGGCTTATTATTATTATTAGCAATATTAGTATTAGTATTATTAGTTTAGTCGTATTTATATTTGTGGAATGGATCGGGGCTTTCCCCACTGTCAGCTCACTCCACAGCCCACTAGGGGCACCAATATTAGTTAGTATATAAACCCCTTCCCACACTTGGGAAGGGTTGGAACTCTTGCATATTTTCACACATTGAATCTAATAGATCAAGTTTTCCCTTCCATCTCTCTACCTTCTCTCTAACATCTCTCTAACTCAAACCATGGATCTAATCTTCCATGAGCAAAGGCCACCCGAATCATACACATAATCAAGATGGTTATATCTTACAATTGGTATCAAGAGCCATGGTTAGGTTTGTTTGATTTGATTGTGTGTCGGATTTGTTTTTTTTGGTACGAACTGTTCCTTGTTTGCATAAACTGTTTTGTATCCTTTTCTTTTTTAAAATCGTTAGCATCACAAGCTGCTCAAATACATGTTTTTAAGATCCATATTTGGTTTCATGTGGGCCTTCGTTAGAATCCTCACAAATTGGTCGTACCCATGTTGTGAAATCCAGTTTGGTTTTAACTATCAAGTGGGCCTCCAACAATTTTAAGCATTTATTTTTGTGGACAAATGTCTTAAACGCTTGTTACTTCAGTATTTGCGGCTTATTTGTCTTTAATGGTTTTTAAGATTTGTCTTATACGGTTTTACTATTGTTGTGTGGCATATTTGTGGTTAATAGTTCAAGAAGTGGTATGTGTCTAGTTTGTGCTTGATTCCTTGTGTCCGGATATTCTATCAAGAAATGCGTTCTGTTTTTTTTCTTGGTTCGTAGCTTCTCAAGAGAAGCTTTGTTATGGACTGAATGTTTGGATTTAGAAAGTGTGTTCATAGTTGCGGTTTGTGGGTACTTTTGGGTGCAGTTTGGCTGTTTGCCAAAACTAAAAAAAAATGACAAAAACGGTGAAAGTGACATGTGGTCCATGAAGTAGTAACTTGTGTGTTTCTTTGTTGCGGTTTGTGGGTGCTTTTGGCTGCAGTTTGTCTGGATCCAATAATGGATATTAGGGACAAAAATCGTGATAGTGACAGATATGCGGTTTGTGTCCGTTGAAATGTAGTGATTTGTGTGTATTGCAAACATGCGACTTGTGTGTTTTGCAAACATGCGGCTTGTGTGTTTTGCAAACATGCGGCTTGTGTCCTAATAATGGTTACGACTTGTCCACTAAAAGAAAAAGAAAGGAGATGAAGGAGAACGACTAGTTGACCACATCGGGTCCTAAAACAGATATGAATGATACCAAATGCAGTAACTAACAACAGTTACACAAATACTAATCTAACCCATCAACAACAACTCAATCTAATCCTACAATCAATCCCACCTCACCACAGATTAAAATTAATTACTACAACGAACCACATCACATCTCTGTTTCTCACTAGACACAATCACACAAGATCTCAGTGTTGTACATCACTTATAACAATCTTTAAAGATTGTCGGATGAAACCGTAAACCATCATTGATCTTATAGAAGCTTTGCTTCTTGTTCAATATCCGAAAATAAAGGAAGTATTATAACAATTATGTCATAAACTTCCTTTCATTCGTTCAAAGATATTCAAAATAAAATTAATAAACCTACCTTAGATCTTTTCAAGATCTTGTTACCAAACCGTTAAAGCTGGTGTTCGTTTCTTGTTTGTATCTTGTTTTTAACGATGAAATAAGGATGAATATGGAGGCTGCGTTTGATTGTGTAGTGTGAAATGAGAGTGAGTGGGGTGAATGTGATTGAGAATAAGGATAGAAGGGGGCGGATTGTTTGATAGAGTGATTAGGGTTTGTATTTTTTTGTGACTGCAGAATGAATGGGGGCGGAAATGTTTAATATTAGGGTTAATTAATTGTGGTTAAGGTGTTATTTATAACCCTTGTTATTAGGGTAATATGTGGATTGATCTTTGTATGGATTGGATCCGGATTTCTTTGTGGGCCGCAAATTTTTAGTATGACTTTGTTGTTTGAAGATTGGGATGCATTTGGTGTTAATCGGTAATATAATTGAACCGCAAATGACATTTCGAACTTTTCGTCTTTGGGCTAACTTTTCGGATTGATTATCACAAGGTCGTGGTGTTATCATAGGACTAATATTGGTGGTGAAATCACAAAGACAAATTCCGTCTCAATTGGTTTATTCTTGTTAATGTCTCACGGTCTATTCGAGATTTATTATTATTATTTTGGGTAGGGAAAAATATCGTTGGGTATATGAAGGCCTACGTGATTTCAGAGTTGTGGATTTGGCAGCATTGTCCTATTGGTGCCCGCGATTTAAGTGAGTCTGCAATTTGATCTTTACGATTTGAGTTACAGTTGACAAATTGCAATTTGATTAATTGTGATTTGTCAAGTTGCGTTTTGACTTATTGCGACTTGACGGATTGCGATTTGACCAGTTACGATATGACGTTGCGAGTTGACACTTGCGATTTGACTAATTGTGACTTGGTTGATTGCAATCTGACTTGTTGCAATTTGACAATCTGTGACTCGACTTGTTGCGATTTGATCAAGTAGTGATTTGACTCCTGTGACTTGAATTTCTAAGATTAATATTGCACTTCACTCTAGGCTATTCTTGTTAAGTTCACGGTTTCTCTTGTAGATTTTAGAAAATCCCGCGAAAGATTCGATTTCTCGGTTTAAATCTCAAGAGCTGTAAAATCCCGTGAAATCAATTTTGGACAAGTAGGCGGGACATGGATTTTGACATAATAAAACTTACGGGGTTTGGCTATTTTTTTCTGGGATAAGTTTATGCTACGAGATCGGTAGGAATTGGGATATTATGGTAGCTTGGTTGGTTTGTTAATTCACGGGTTGGTGTACTTAGTGTCTCAAACATCTCGGGGTTAGATGGATGCACGATGTTTGAAGACCCTTGCTCGAGCATATTTAGGGTGATTAGAGTTGGATGTTCAAGAAGTGGATATATACAATAAAGGATGGAAGGCTGGGTATATATCACTACCTATATTTAAAGGAGTTACGTTTTTGTGCTCAATATAGGTTCTAAATCACAAATTTAGTGCAAGTATAAGTCGCGAACTTGTTCTTTATCAAGCTTCATCAAGTGATTGTTGTTTCTCAAGCTTCTAATGGGATTGTAGTACAAGATCTTCTCAAGAGGTGGTCAGACTTAAAGACAGGAGGTGGTTGTTCAGAGACGTGGTTTAACCTTTTACATTCTAAAGTTAAAACATATTCCATCAAGCGGTTTTGGCATATTATGAGCTTCAGGGAATTTAGTAATTTGCTAAACTATTGATGAGGAGACAAGCAAGGGGTTACTTCAAGAGAGTCTTAATCACCATCTTCGTTGCTGTAGTTTTATTTGCCTCTTTCCATGTATTGTGCCTGACAAATTCACAAACATCACGGACTCTTAGCTTTGGCAAAATGGTCATTTCATGCCCTTTTTGAGGGGGAGAATTAGCGCGTATTTCCTAGCAGTTCCGTCTCCAGCGATGTGAATTTTAGCGGCTCCGGTTACAGCGGGTCAGATCGTATCGGTTCAGTCTCCAGCGGTTTGAATCTTAGCAGTTCCGGTTTCAGCGGGTCAGATCGTAGCGATTCAGGATTCAGTGGTTCAGTCTCCAGCAGTTTGAATATTAGCGGTTCCAGTTTTAGTGGTTTAGCTTTCAGTAGTTTGGGTCTTAGAAAATTGCCTAAGAATTCAGCAGTTTGATACTTACTGTTGTACAGTTTGTTCTTGAATTTATTTCTCGGATAAATCTCAAGAACTGTAAAATCCTGTACACAGTACGACAACTATTCCATGCACTGCACCTGATAACATCCAAGTAGCTGGGTCAGACAGCTTTGTTTGATAGGACTGACTATGAGTCATGGGCACTGCTAAGAATTAGCGCATGTTTCTTCTCCCTTTGACTATTCAACCACACAAAATGATCACGAAGTTAATTTGGTATTCCTTGCTTGAGAGTGAAGTTGGATTTCACGAAAGAGTCTACCTATTTTATCTTGAAATCGGGGATGGTTGGATGCATGATTTCAATGATAACTTGCTCGTGCTTAAGATATAAGTTGAAGACTTGCGTTATCTAGTTACCAGCAGTTGGGGTAACTATCACTTAAGAGTTATTGGAGTACTCAGTGTCACACGTCAATGACGATGTCGATAATCGCAAGAGGTGTTAATGTCTTATACTTTGGTTGGGTATTGAGCACTTAGAGATTTGCTTGGAGCATCAATTCTCTACACCGTTCTTCCAACATTAGTGCAAGCATAAGTAACAAATTTGGGGACTACTACTTCAGTTTTCAACATTGGTATATCGGGTTTCCTTCATCAAGTGGTCACAAATTGTTGTTTGTGTACGAGGTTGGTTAGTTGGACAAAGTTTTTAAAAGTTTTGATGTGATCTGTAATTCTCACAAGATATTCTTAACCCAATCTGATGTTCTCCTAAATCAAATCAGTCATGCCACATTCAAACTATTACTGTCTCACTATTTCTTCTTGGTTTTGTAAAATCCCGCGAAAGAACTTATTTCTCGGTTTAAATCATAGATTTGTAAAAACCCGTGATGATGGGCTATGCGCTCTTGACCATGGTCGGGTTAAAACCATTATCAAAGTTCAGCCATAACATCACAAATGGCTGGATCGGGGCATTTAATCGTCAAGATGTGACTACGGGGTTAGTTCAGTATTATTTATTTGAGGTGAAGTGAAATTTCATGGGTGCGTGTACTTAGTATCTGAAGATATCGGGGTGGTTGGATGAAGATTCTTCGAGATCCTTGTTCGAGCGTTTAACCTCTACAATGACGAGGACTTGGATATCTAGTTATTTTTTCTTCCTCTCTATTACAAAATACCTATCACTTTAAGGAGTTACGTTGTAATGCTCAGTGTCACACGAAGTTGTGGATATCCAAGAGGTGATGTACGTCTTATACTTGATGGTTGGTTGGTTGAAGAGTATAGAGTACTTAGGGATTCAATGTTGCACGAAGTCTCTACACCGCTCTTAGTCACACATTAGTGCAAGTTTAAGTCACAAGTTCGGGTTATGTTACCTCAGTTTCAAGTTCATCATATTGGGCTTTTCTCCATCAGTGGTCACGACATCAAGCCGTCAAAATGATAATGGGGTTGGTAACGAGTTAGATGAGAGAAGTAGTAAAGAGAGAGATAATGACGTCTGTACACTTCAGTGCAGGCCTCGTTCTTCATCATATGACGTCTGTACACATTAGTGCAGGCCTCGCTCTTCATTGACTATGACGTATGTACACTTCAGTGCAGGCCTCGTTCATCAAAGAAAAGAAAAGTGTACGCTTGAGTGCACTTTATCTTCAAAAGAAGAGGAATCTTCTTGCTTATGGCCATTCTCATCATCAAGTTTCATGCTCTTTCCGTGCTTATTCAGTCTTCAAGTGGATCGACGCATTTTGGAGTATACTATTATTCACTTATTCAACCAAAAATTGCAGTTGATAGGCATATGCAATTTTTGAGGGGGGGGGGGGGAAAGGGTGAATAAACAACATGTCAGTCTTCAAGTACTGTCAAGTGGAGCTACTTACCGTTGATGGTATTCATATTCACTAGTTCAATCATCAAAAATTGTAGTTGCCAGGCATATGCAATTTTTGAGGGGGGAAAAGGGTGAATATTATTCTACATGTTGATTGATGATTGAGAAATGGTCATACGACTCCTGAATACGTCAGTTCAGGAGTCGTGCAAACCATGGTTCTCCAACACTACATCTTCTTCCGTCTATCAAGGTGTTGAAGAACATGTTCATGGAATGCTAATCGACATCTTCTCACGGGCTGATTCAATCAGTATCAAAGGGTTTCTAGTCAATGCTTCATGTATACGTCATCAGGCTACATGTACACATCATGATGATGATTCCGATTAATCGTAACCATCATGGGGGAGAGAAATGTGTACACCAAGGACGCACAACAGGTTCACGTGATCGGGCTTAATCATTTATTCCGGTGTTGATAACCGCAGAGATGATCAGTGGTTCAACTTGTTACCTTGGTATTATCGTTTCACTGTTACGTCATGGGCTGATTAATCGTAACCATCAGGGGAGAGAGAATGTGTACATCAAGGACGCACAACAGGTTCACGTGATCAGGGCTTAATATCCAAGGATGGATACATACTATAGATGATCAGTGGTTCAACTTGTTACTTTGGTGTTATACTTAAGACTGAAGAAGGTCGAGTCGTCAGTCTACTCTTCATTCTCTGCTGGGTGTTATCGTCTCATGGGTTATATGTAAGGTTACTGGAAGGCATTTGGTGAGATGAAGATGATTGGTATTCTGTTCCTCCACATTGGGCAATCTTGAATGTTGAGCTCTTTTCTTACAACTTGATATTTAACTTAATCCCATGACAGTTCTTGTTTGATGAGTTGTGGAGTTAAGTTAGGTTCAAGTTGTTCTGTAGTTTAAGGTTAGGTCCAACTTGATTTTAACCTAATCTCATGACAGTTCTTGTTTGATGAGTTGTGAGGTTAAGCTAAAATCAAGTTGAGGCTCAACTTAAACTTACGAAAAGATGCCTAAGGTTTTTGACGGCTTTACTCAAGGACGGGAGTGTTAGAAGACTAAAGACGGCATTCATTTGGTTATCAAAAGACTTCTTCATATTATAGGCGTTCATCCAAAGTCTTCTTCCTATTATGGGTGTTCATCAGAAAGGTTGTCAGATTGGGGGAGAGCACTAATTAGGGGAGAGTGATAAGCCAGAATCAATCCCTGTTTAAAAGTGCTCACATTGCTCTTCAGCAAGTCAAGTGATGAATGTGGAGAAGATTCAGAATGCTGAGGAGTAATGGTTTCTGGTTCGTATCCTTGTACATATATACTTGTTCATATCGTATACCATTTTGTAAATAGATATATAGAAAACCTGCTAATTGTAAATAGAGAAAACGTAAAACCAGAAAATCCATAAAAATTGAAAAAATAGAAAATACCAAAAATAGTTTCACCTAGGCATGTCTTCTGTTTATCGATAACATTTACGGACTTAGAAATGTCATTCAATAATGGCACGGGTCTTTAAATGAAGCTCGAGCAGAAGTTAAAATGGATGGTTAAAACATGTCTAAATGGCTTGCTATTACTTTAGATAGCAACCCGCGCTTCAAAATGGGGAAAGCACGTCGCCAAAAAGACGGCTGTTCCTCCAACTGGGTGATGTTCACCTGGGCATGGATTACTTTATATCGATGTTTCTTCTATCTGATGTACGTTTCAGTGCATCATTTCTTGATAAAGAAGAGAAATCTTCTTTGAATACAAATAGTTTTCATTCTGTGATTCTTCTGAAAATTATTTGTTAGACACTTGGTGATTACGTGTTGCTTGAAATTCTTTTGAATTGGATTGTGCATAAAATTTGTCACTCAATCAACGACTACAAATCTTTACTAGAATACGGGTCATTGATTGAGGGGGAGAGTGAATTCAAATTTTATATCATCAAACAGGTTTCTTAGTTAACTCATACTTGTTAGGAATGGTTTTGTAGTCAATGGGGTATTAGTCGAAGAGGATCTTGCTAAAACTTTATATCAAATGGCCAAATGTGTTAGTTGCTAGAAAGTTTAGGACATTATGTGCAACTTGCTTATAGTTTCCTAGCTTGATGTATCTAGAAGGTTCATTTGTGTTACTTTGGAATCCTCGTTTAATCCCCTAAATACTTTAAGACTCAAAACCTAAAAGAAGTTAGAAAACCAGATGTGTTTGATGTTTTTGAATACTCCAATGACATTTGTATGATCTAAGTGAATGAGTTTCAAATGTTGTTTGTCTCTGCTGCTTAATTGTTGTTGATATTGTGCATATGTTCTCAGGATTCGCTTAGGTATATTGCTATTATGTTAGAATCATGTTCCTAAGATCCTGAATTGAATATTGAAATCTGTGTGAATTGCCATGTTCATGATTGCTTTTTGCTCTTCATGCTAGATAGTGGTTTGACGTACTTCCTGATTATGGTTTGATTAAATGAATGTGGTATTATAATGTGGCAAGCTGCTGAAGGGTAGCTATTAAGGAATAGTGTATCTGTATGTATGTATATCTATGTTGATATTCTTATGCAGATTCCATAGCCAAAATGAATGTGCCAGTTCCCATTCTAACCATTTGATCAGATGTTCAAACTCTATTGATTGGCTCGGAATTCACCACAACAACAACGTCGGCAGCAACAACAACAACAACACTGTCATCACCACCACCACCTTCACTTCAACAATGCAGTTCGTATTCTGATCTCGCCAAGTGGAGATCTTCAACGTGTGGGAAAGTTTTGTTGGTGGATGGATAATTGATATTGACTACTAACTCAGAAAAGCAGGTGATTACATCATCTGCGCAAAAAGGTCAATATCATTTTTGTCATAATTGTCGAATTGTGCATAATAAGCAGTGAATCTCCCTCTTAGTTTAAGGGGGAGCATAGTATGTTCCATTATCAGAAAATATTAAATCGGACACATTTTCTCCCACATTTTTCTAACTTATTTAAATCAATTGGGATCACAAATCTCAAATGGTTTGAAATTTTTGATCGGGGGAGAGAATGTGATTTAAATATGAAATCTGATAAAATGTGATGTTTTGGACATGAATGTAAGCTCTCTCATATGTGCTAAACTCTTTCGTATATCGATGCACATATTGAGGGGGAGAAAATGTTTTGTGGAAACAAAAAGGATTTGGCATCGCAAGAGATCGTGACTCAGACTTGACAAATGAATTGATGATAGCTAAAGTCAGTAGTCGAAAGGACATGTCCTGGACGGGTAATAATTTCAAGCCAGTTTATCTGGTTATGTAAGCGTGTCTCGCAAAGGACGTGTCTGAGTAGAATGTACCGATTTTGAACGATTTTCCTTGAATGTGATCTGGACGGGTAATAATTTCAAGCTAGTTTACTAGTGATGTAAGCGTGTCTCGCGATGATCATGTTCTTGAAAAATCAATCAATTCAAAAGTGCGAGCTTCACCCGACATGTGCAAATTTATAATTAAAACACTTGAGCACGTGTTGAGGGGGAGCATTTGAAAAATTCAAAACTCTCAAGGTGTTACTAAAATGTGTTTCTTAATCATGAACACTTTGAGAGATTTTTCAAAGATTTGGTTTGGCAATCGTGGAAGTACACCAAAGACCGACCATTTTATTTAATGCATGGAGTTATAAGGATGGTAAGGTTAGGTTCAAGTTCCCACGATCCCGCCAGAGCCGGAGGGATCTACCCAGGGACAATCTACTAGATAGTGTAGAAGTCCTTAGGTATGATTAAAAAAGGAGAAATGTGAATTAGGGAAGAGTGCCGACTGAGATGGAGCTAGTACTGGAACAAACCCAACAAGGTTCTAGTAATGAAGTCTCGGTAAGCACTAAAGGGGTTGAAGAATGAAAAAGAATTGTAAAGATAAAGGGTGAAAAGAAAGAAGCCCTCCTTACAAACTTAGGCAGAAACCGGGTCAATTCATATGCTGTCAGAATCACTTAGTTGATTGCTGACATTGAAGACAAAGTATCATGGACCCAGTGATACGCTGCACAACCCTCCCTAGCCACTCAAGGTCCCTCAAAGGATTCTTGTTTCAATTGTCACGGAGTTCAATACATTTCTATCGTCTCTCTCACTCCGAGTTAGATGATATTGAAAAGGTGGCAGTTCTCTCCAGCCTCCGCTCACTAAATCAAAACGCACTATCGAGTCTAGAGCCACGAGATGCATAATAAGATCTCATAGGGACACGAATTATTTCTACACTGGGTGTTCAACATTAAGGACACCAGTTGTAAACTTAAGAGTCCTACGCAGATCTTAGCAATCTGCCAGAACATTTATGAGGGAATTTACAAATGTAATTCTCAATGATTGAATGGAAATTCCTGCCAGGGTCAACATCAAGCAGCCCTGAAAGCAGGTCACTTCGGTAATTCTTTATGGATTACGCTTAGTGGTCATGATGGTTTCTAACGGTCTACAGTCGTGGAGTGATCTCCAGCGACTCACCTAATCGTTGATGTGCTACGGTTCGATCTTAAAAATCCCTCTGTGGGTTTTCGATTAGGAACGGTCTTGGTAAGGATTAGAGAGAGTTTTCACACTATGCTGTTAACAATCTCGAAGTCCGAACCTGTAAGTACCGGTCGATTTGTTGCTAACTGTCGTATGCAGGAACTTCTGGCTATTGTAGCTGTGGAATGCTGTAGCTGGTTGCTGTTGTAGCTGGTTGCAGAAAAGATGCCAATCCTCTACCACATGTTCACACTACATCATCATCTTAAACAAAGAAGTCATGATCAATATAAAAAGACCTTCAACACTGCTTCCGCAACTCTGAAGCTAAAGATCATGACACCAAATAGTGTGAGCATGTCGGCTCGAAGAATATCACATCACAAGGAAACATACTGCTGAAAGATGACTTGGAAACAAATGTTGGATGATAAAGTCGAAGAATACTCATAGATCATCCAAGACGATCAAACGGTCATCAAAAGATTACTGCTGAATGCACAACGTTTCAAGACAATGAAGAATCAAAGACTACGAGCTATGAAGACAACTTCAGAAGATAAAATGCTAGAATTCAAGTTATTATTTCCGGGGTGACCTCCCTTAGGGGGAGATTGTTAGGAATATAAATATTCAGATGAAGGCTCGGTCACCCCGAGTATCTATTTAGCATTTATGTAGCTCGTAGGCTTATTATTATTATTATTAGCAATATTAGTATTAGTATTATTAGTTTAGTCGTATTTATATTTGTGGAATAGGTCGGGGCTTTCCCCACTGTCAGCTCACTCCACAGCCCACTAGGGGCATAATATTAGTAAGTATAAATACCCCTTCCCACACTTGGGAAGGGTTGGAACTCTTGCATATTTTCACACATTGAATCTAATAGATCAAGTTTTCCCTTCCATCTCTCTACCTTCTCTCTAACATCTCTCTAACTCAAACCATGGATCTAATCTTCCATGAACCAAGGCCACCCGAATCATACACACAATCAAGATGGTTATATCTTACAAGGTCACACCGAGATCAGGAGGTCTCGGCTAACACTCGTAGCCATAACATCATATTCGAATCAAGTTTCAATGTCTCAATATTCACCACTCGGCCAACTCATCCTACGGCTCGAGTGTCCCAAATAATAATCAACCTCAAGTCCAAGTAATACTCATAACCAAAATCAAATCCAAAATAGTATCTCGCCGAGACAAAGTCTCGGCTATAACCAATCATGAGACAAAACATCCATTCGACCAACAGCATTTACACGGCTGAGACTAATAAGTCTCGGCTAGGGTTCCAAGCCATAAGTCAAAACAAATCGGACCACATCACTATCTTGTCGAGACCAAGGGTGTCTCGGCTAACAATTATGCTGCGAGTTATCAAACCAAACAAGATTCAAACAACTAAAATTAGCTACCAAACAATTTGGACCAAGTAAATAAATAAAAAAGCAAACCAAACACGGCTCATAAGCTCGAAATGCGCTCGATTGAGCTTATTTTGTCTCGTACACATGACGACACGACTTAAAAACCAAAACCAAAAGCAAACTCGTGACCACAACAATGATACCGAACATCTTTTTCTAGTTTTTAGCTTGTTAAAATGATTAACTGTAACACCCCAACCCGAAAAAGGCCTAAGTGTAACATCATGGTGTCAATCAGAACATATAAACACAAGCAGAAGACTTCTTATTAAAATAATATGTAAAGAATTACAAAGACTTCCAAAATATAATCCAAACAATAGTCTAAAAACAAATACATATCCAAAGCATAATTATAATCCAACAATGGGGAAACTAATCATGGGTAGGTCCTCTAGCTCCTACTCTCAACACTCATGCCCAACATCCCGCTTATAACCTGCAGCAGAGAAAAGAAAATGCGGCTGAGCTAACGCTCAGTGAACATATATAAACAAATGAAAGGTAATAAGCGTATACAAAATGATTAAGCGAATAAATCCAATAGAACCTGCTAAACAAGATGTCAAACAGAATATGGAACATATCAAAGGGATTAAAGCATAATAATGAACATAAAGTGGATATCAATATTAAAGGAAATGCCCAACAAATCATATAACAAATTGTATATGGAGTAGCTAGCTCAATGTACCAAATAGTGAAATGGGGTGTCTTGCACACACTCAAGTCCATTCACAAGTATATATATCTAAACTGAACTAAGTACCTAGGATGCATTCGTACGCTCTCTTAAAAACAGAGATATATATATATATGCCAGTTCTAGACTAAGCATACATATAATAAACACTGGCCATGTGTGCTATATATAGCAATATAAATGAATGGGAACGTTGTGGACAAAAACCCACCTCCACAGATAGTGTCAATACCAGTGGTTCATCAATGGCAAGGCCATGGACTCCCCATGACTGGCTACAAATATGGGCAACATAATAGGCATCGTACATGCAATCTAATGATATGGAATAATTAGAAACTATCCAACTCATATAATAGCTATATGATTGGAATATAACATGAAATGAATAATCAAAGAAATACTGAACAAATATGGGTCAAAGCATAACAATTAACAAATATCAGGAAATCAATGAGTCATGAGAATCCTTAAGGATAGAGTACAACCAAATTATGTAATTATGAAAATCATTTAAATGTTGTTTTCATGAAAGTATTCTTTTAAAAGTCGTTTTCATAAGAGTCATTAAACCTTTATATAAAAAGTGATGTTACCTCGTATTCATAGAAATCATTTTAAAAATAGCATTTCCCAAAACCATCATTAAGATATATATTCAAAAAGGTTTTTCATACAAGTCATAATATCTAATGGATTACAAAATACCCAAAGGATTCGGATACTGAAGTCACAGGAGATAACGAACAAATCATATCAGACAAAACAACCAAACGAATATCAAATGGATCATAAATCAGAATATCAAACATCAAGGAATCAAGTCATGAGATACCCTTACCAAGAAAGGGCGGAATATCTGTACCTTATGAGATTGAAAGTAAATGGAAAAGAACACAAGGAAAGGTGGAACACTCCTTCTTCACCGAATCTACATGAATTTTAATCATATATTACTTATACGCTTATTTAATATCATAACGTATTTTAAGTATTTATTAGCTCATTCATTAATGCATTTTAGGGTTTCACATGTGGAATAGTCAGTATTCATAACATAGGTTTAAAAGTATCTCAGATTTGTTTTCAAATGAATTTAGCGTCAAAACATATATAATGGGATTAGGTTACACCAAGACCATAACTTATAACATATTTCAGATTTTATCACGTTGAATCCCCTTTGTTTATGAATTTAAAACCACATTTATATACTTACTGAGACGCTCAAATAATTATCATAGATACTTATACATGTTAGGTAATTACTGTAATTTTTCTAGATTTTATTCATTAGTACAATCACATAATAAAAATCACTCTTTACACGACTATCCAAAAAATAACTGCTGAAACAACCAGAAAGTTTGTATTTGGTTAACCCAGTTGAACCTTTCAGAAAAATCCACAAAAATTAAAGTAATCCATAAAGATCTTAAACATTGTCCCTGTCAAGTGAAACCTCTTAATTTCTTATGGTTTTCAAAGTGAAAATCAAAAACACCAACTGATTTTCAGACATCCAAAATACAGTTTTGACACTTGAACTACCAAAAATCAAAAGACTACTCTCCCGACCTCCAAAAATTATGAAATTTGATATCCAGATAGCACACATCCTGAATTTAGTTTTAGCCTAAAAAATCTTGTAAAAACACGTTTGTATCATTAACTTATGATCCTTGTAACACGACCCAAAATCCTGGACAGCATGCAGTTTGAGACATAAACAACCCTAACCTAAACCCTTTTTAACCCATTCGACCCATCATAAATTCCTAGGGTTTTCCAGGTTTTAATTAGCCATAATTAATGTTTAATTAATGTTCATATTAGGGCTTAAAACATATACCTAGGGCTGGACGAAGCTGATGCGATATAGGGAAAAAAAAGACCAGGTCGACATGCATGCAATACTCACATGAAATCACAAAAAAAAACTAAACCCTTTTAAAATAACTTTGCAAACATGTTTATAACAGATTTTAGATGACATAAACACCAAAATACTCTAGATACATGATCGATTCAAAAAGAACATGCACACGATTCACATGGAATCATAACCAAGCCCTACACACCAAGTTCGAGACACAAACCAAACAAAACCTTGCTAGTCGACACACACAGAGACAAAAATATAAATAGCCAACCAAACTCCACCATGATCGATCCATATCATTTTAGCATGCAACGAAAACACATGAAATCATAAACCATGCAACCCTAAACCATCTTAAGCCCTCGTTATTAATTATAAGATTAGGGTATATTAATGAGCCGTTATTAAGTGTGATCATTATGGTGTACATCAATGTTCAATGGTCGAAACTAGGGCCTGAATAACAACACCAGTCGACAAGAAAGAAGATAACCAGGTATGACCCTATGCTATTCAACGCAACTTCAAACATGTTTTAGATTAAACTTAGTCATGTGACAGATAGGTTAAAGATGAATAATTGATGGTACCATAGGGTTGGAATCAAACGAGTGGACAAGAGGAGACACAACACTCGACACAATCACCAATTCAAGGACTACTATGACAAGAACGCAAAAGCTGCAAACCCTCCCTCAATCGATCACCAAAAGCTGTTATAAAACTCATAAGCTGCTACAACACAAAATCACCAAGGCTGCTACAACCATCTTCCCCAATCGATCACCACAATCTGCTCTCTTCGTCCCTTATTTCTTGGCAGTAGCAAATAACGGATTTGGAACTGTTTTAGGGTTGTTTTGAATATGTTTGAAGAGAATAAGTAAACAGGATGTTGTGCTATAGGATTTGAGAGAAAAAGTCGTGTATATCAAAAGGAAGACCGTGTATTGATATTGAGGATATGATGACACGTAATCTTCTAAATTAGGAATGTTATTATTTTGTGCTTATCTCTTTCAAAACCAATGACCAAAAGAAAGAAAAGGGGGCCAGGATGTCGTTAGGCTAGGATTTTTTGGATAGAATTAGTTTAAGGAAACTTAGGCTATTAGTTTAATTAGATTAGGATTTAATTATAAATGTAATTTAAACATATAACCCATAGTTTTTAATATGTCATAATATTTTAAATCACGCTTAGGTTAAAGTTCAAAATGGTGCAAAAATTATTAACCAAATATTTCATGTTTTACAACTCTTCCATTCTAAAAATAAAATTTCGTCCTCGAAATTGAAGTGGATAGGTCCAACGGAAACGTATCAATTCACGAAAAGAGATGAAAATGATCAACTCACTCGGATTGACTCTTCTAAAATATTCTAATGAACAAAAAAGGTTTTCTCATGACTTGGTCCAGACAATCTAGAATAGCTTCAGGCTCTCCAACAAAACAAATCATAACGAATCTGATCCAAAGGATACGAAACATATATGTAACGAACGATAGTTGTAATTTCTCAAAGAGATACATGAACTGTAACATGATTATGAACGTGAGACAGATACGGAGGGAATGCTAATGGTAGGAAGTCTCACCATTTCTATCTAGGTTTCGAACGAATCAAAGAAGCATGCAAACAATCAAACGAAGCTCATATCGAAATATCAAACGTACCAAATACATAACAAAAATCGTATAATATACGTAGTGATAAGGATGAACCTAAGGACTAACGAATCGCTGAATAACTATCCATCATATGCCAGAATGTTTAACACTTTTGTATGGAGACACCCCAAGAATACACAATCTCCGGTCTGAAATTTCAAAGTTCTTCTCCCACAACGGTAATTGTTCTATGCGTGACTAAAATCAACTCCGAACTTTTAATAAACAATCTTCTGACCTTATTCCACTAAAAGGTGCTCTATACTTTCGTTCATACATAAGTCTGAAAGGATCCACTTGCCATCAGCTTGCCATCCTGATTCCTCAAGCCTTCTGCAGATCTTCCCAGGATTATGAAGTAAGACGCGGATCTCATATACGATCACTGCAGGTGTGCTAACTAACCAAATAATTTCTAGCTTAAAGGTTTCTGCCAACTTGCTAAATATCTTTCCACCAGAAGGTCTGCTCCAGATCTTAATTCATCATAGTACAACTAAGATGAGTAAAAATTGTGTGCCTCAGTTAAATAGTTTCCTCAATTCTTCAACACAGATCATAATCCGCCATACAAGAATTACCCCCAAATCTTACTAACAACCACCATTGCTGCCAACTCCAAGTTATGAGTTGAATAATTCGCCTCATACGGTACTAGTTGTCTTGATGCATAAGCAATAACCTTCTCGTACTGTATAAAGGCATAACCAAGTCTCTTCTTAAAACGTCCAAAAATTGGTACTCACCTGTAAGTATGGAAGTACGAGCTAATTTCTGTTTTAGCTTTTCCAAAACTCAGTTCTCATCCCAACTAAACTTCTCTCCTCTTCTCATAAGCTTCGTCAACGGTAACGCCAGTCATGAACATCTTCCACAATTCTTATGCAAGACTCAAAAGGTTCTAGCTTCTGTAACTGTCATCGGTCTTGGCCATTTGGTGATAGTTTCCATGTAACACCCCCAAATTACCGCAACGGAAACAGTAGTGTCAAGGGGGTATTACTTCATAATACAGATCAAGGTATAGAAAACGACCTCTAAATGAGACGTTTTGAAAAGTTATCATTCGAATTATTAAAATCAGAGTTATGACAATAAGTTCCAAAGTAAAGATACATAATAGTTTTCAAAGTGTATTGAATGATAAAGGTAAGATATAAGTCCTCAAGTATGCAAATGACTCTAGAATCCATGCATCCTCTATCGCCTTAATAACCTGAGATAAACATGCTAAAAAGTGTCAACCAACGGTTGGTGAGTTCATAGAGTTTAGTTTAAAAGTAAAGTATTTGAATATAGATTTCACAGTAAAGGTTTTGTAAATCGTTTAAAAATACAGCAATTGAATATAGATTTTCCCAGCAAAGGCATTGTAAATCCACTCAGTTCCAAGCCCCGCCCATACAAGACTTGCAACCTGTGTGTTTACAACCCACTGCTCATAGATTTAGATTTCAGGATTATATTCACCCATGGTCGCGTCATTTTGGACCCGTAGGCGGGGAACCACCATCCCAAATAGTACGTGTCACCCAACGTCTCGAGTCCTGGACAAGGGTGGGGGTGTTGTCCCATACTAGTACTATCAATACCTCTCCAATGACTTTGAATTCGAATCCACAAGAATAGATTTACACATAATAGTATACCACATAATAAGACTACACATCAAGTATAAACAGTATAAAGTATCATAAAGATTTGAATCATTGAGTAATTTCATCATAACGCTAAACATATATTTGTTAAACAAGTAATGTATTTCTACAAGTAAGCAATTAGAGTTTGAGCATGTATCTCCCCCAAAAGTAGTTCAAAATGTATAAAAATAGGGGCTATGAAACTCACCTTGAGTGTATCTGACAAAGTGGAATTATGAAATCAAGTAAGATTATGGGAACGATTACAAAAACCTCTTCAACAAGAGACCTGAATATAAGGGAAGTCTAAGCATTCTGACTTACTACTAAGAACGAGTGTGAAAATTAGAAATCGTATAACGATTTGATCAGTGATATGAGTGTGATATGCTTAAAATGCCTAAGGTTCAAAAATAATGTTACATATGATATTATCCTGACTCTTATGTCAATCGATCCAAAATATTATTTCTTCGAAAGTAATGAAATAATGAATAAAGTTAAGTTGTTAAATTTCTAGTTATAATAAATAACGAAACTTTAAATAATATGAAACTAGAATGTATAAAAATGCATATGAAGTGATGGAATGATGAAAAATGGAAAATGAAATAAGAATTTCAAGTAAAAACAGTTGGTCCTTGATCTTTTCTAGTTTTTACACTTTTTACCCTCACTGCGTTTGCGTCACATCATTAGTCCTTCGTTAAGTCCAAGGTCCATTTATAGTCCTCTACTTGTCTGAAAATACAAACTATGCTTGTGATGAAGCGAAAAGTGTACCGCTTTTAAGGGGTCATTTAAGCCTTAAATCGTATTTATTTGATCAAATATCGCCCTAAATCGTTCCTTTTGTCATTTTAGGTACTTTTGAGGAGAAATCTGGAAAAGGAAGCATTTTGGACGTTTTTAGAGCATAAAAGTGAAGAAAACGGCAAAGTCTCAAAAATCGGCTAAAAGTTACCTTTGACGGCGTCACAATTTATACTGGACGGCGTCATGCCTTGGCAAGAAAAGTTGGACGTGAAATTTACTCATGACGGGCCAGTGAAAATAGCATGTGAATTCTGACGGCGTCACGCTTTAACTTGATCAAGGGCGTCACGGCTTAAATCATAACGGGACGGCGTCAGGTTCATGGTTAGACGGCGTCAAGCCTTGATAAGCCAGAATGGATTTTTGAAGAGCTAAAGAGGGACGGCGTCAAGAAGGTCATCCGGGAACCCTAAAAGCGGCGAGGTGACGGCGTCACAATTGACGGCGTCACAATCCATAAGGTGACGCCGTCAGATCCAAAAATCTATATATAGTTTTCTAATTTTTTGTCATTGGGGAGAGCTTAGTGTGTGGAATTTTGGGATAAAACCCTAGGACGATTTTAGCTCCTTTTTCAAGGCTTTTTGCCTTGAGATCTTCCATGTTACATTGAAGATAAGTTATCAATTAATCATTCAATATGTCTATGTGTTGTTTGATTTTATCTTATTCTTGTCTTTTGATTAACATGTTAGGCTAAATTTATCTTGTGTTTGCTTAGATCTAATGAAACCTAGCTATTGATTATTGGTTGTTAGTGTGTTATTTGTTGTATTGGATGATTGTTTATCTATGTTAGGCTTAAGAAAACTGGCTAACTTCCTATTCGGTAACTTGCTTGAACGTCTTAAGAAACATGAACCAAATGCGTACTAAAGGTTTTTATGGTTGTATTTAATGCACAAGCGAATTCTAGTGATCCCATGTTAGGAGCTTCCTAGCCGGCTCGACATAGGAGTGTAGTAGGAGCTTGTAGAGTTTGGGGAAGTAAGTACGCCACCCCACGAATGGTATTAAGGAATACACCCGTCATCCACGCGACTAATACACACTAATTAACCGGTAAAAGATAGTTAGGGAGTAAGGAAATCTAAGTAAACACATTTCTCTACACATAAGTTTCTCACCACATTTTATTTTCAGTTATTTATTTTATTTGCATTCGTAGTAATTTGGGTTAGTTGACTAGCAACTAATTCCGCCCACTCCTTCAAACCCGAGATTTTACTTGCTTTCAAAAAAATATAAAAACATAAAAAGAATCTTCCTCAACCCTTAGACCTAATTAGAGTAGCCTTTCATACCTAACGAACACTATTCCCTGTGGAGAACGATCAATCTCTCGTACTTACCACTACACTATACTACATCGGTCAGGTACACTGCCTGGTGGGGTTGTAAGCCTCTTGAGATCCCTCGAGAGGTAAAACCTGTTGTAAGGTTACAAAACCACGCATCAAGTTTTTGGCGCCGCTGCCGGGGAATAGTTATTGTTTAGGTTGAATTTTTATTTCTATTAGGTCTACTCACTAGATTCCTTTCTAGTGAGATTTTTATTTTATTTTTCTAGGTTTTCTTTAGTCTATCTATTTTCTTCGTGTCTTTGTTCGTAACCATTACCGTCCGACATCATGGAAGATGGTAATATCCTTAACCCCCACAACCCACCACCACAACAACCACAACCACCTCCTAGAGCCCGTACTTTAGGAGAGTATTCCCGTCCTAGCCACCATGGCTATCGAAACACCATTGAGCTCACTCAAGGAGCCAATACCACACCCTTGCGATCCGACACCATCCGGTTGGTGCAAAGCGGATGCGCATTCCATGGACTTCGTTCTGAAGATCCTAATCAACATCTCAAGGACTTTCTTAAAATCGTTGATTCTATAAACCTTGATGTTGCCACTCGAGAGACGACCCGATTGCGTCTCTTTCAATTCTCTCTGCGGGACCAAGCTAGTCAGTGGCTAGAACGTCAACCCGCAGGATCCATCACCTCTTGGGATGATCTCACCACTCGTTTCCTTGCTCAGTTTTTCCCACCGGGAAGAACTACCAAGCTAAGGAATGATATCTTGATGTTCCAACAACGTCAAGGCGAAACTCTCTACGAGGCATGGACTCGATTCAAGGACTTACTCCAAAAAGTCCCTCACCATGGCATAGAACTTTGGCTCCAAGTCCAAATCTTCTATGACCATATCAATCTCTCCACGAGGCAAACCATTGACCAATCGGCCGGTGGCAAGCTACGTGATCTAAGTGCGGAACAATCATGGGCTCTCCTAGAGGATCTTGCTCTTTATGACAACGAAAGTTGGAGTGATCCCCGTGATTTGAATAAAACGGTCAAGGCAATATCTTTGCCTTCGAACAATTCAAGCACTTCCGACCGTAGGATCATAGAACTTGAAGACCAAGTCAAATTTCTCATGAAATCCTACGAGGTTCCTAAACCTTCAAGCCAAGTGAACAAAATCACTTCTTCGTGTAAATTATGTAGTGGTCCCCACGACACTCATGATTGCATGGAACTCCCCGAACAAGCTTTTGTGGACTACGCATCCTCACGTACCGACGGAGCGGGAGACAAGTGGTACACTTTCAAACCCGAGCCAAACCCTTATGGTGATTCATACAACCCCTCATGGAAAAATCACCCGAACCTTAGGTGGAAACAAAACCAAAACGCACAACAACCCAATTCTTCCAACCCACCTAATCGTTTCCAATCAAGCGGTTCCAACTCGAACCGTACTTTCAACAACAATCCTTCCGGCAATGGTAGTACCAATAACTTTGAAGGATTGATGTCCCAATTTATGGCATCTCAAGAAGCTCGGATAGCTAGATTCGAATCCGAATTCAATCAGCAACAAACTGAGATGACCAATAAAATTGACAACTTGTTGAAAGCCCTCAATAACCAAATGCTATCACCTCCACATAAGGACGCTAGGAACACAAATAGCGGACCCCAAGTCAAAGACCCTTCTTCATCCAAACATGTCCACTTCGTCAACGTTGTCACTATTAAACCAATCGATAGGAGCATGGAAGAAAGTGACAAGAATGAGGGTAGGATAGAAATGGAACCTAAGGATGAGGTTAAGAAAGTCGAGGTTGATAAGGAAGTTAAGAAAAATGAAGTAGAGGAAGTAGATAATGATGAGGACTACTCCAATAGGCTAACCACTAAGGAAGAGCGCGCATATCATACAAACTTATTCGATGACCCCGAGACACCATACTTCCTAGGTAGACCAATCATAGAAATAGGCGACCCTTCTAATCTCAGCATACCATGCAACATCGGACATTTGCATGTGTGGAAAGCCTACATCGACCTTAGATCACCCATAAACATCATGACTAGAGCCCACTACAACTTGATAATGAAAAATCAACTTGGGTATAGGATGCTCCCTGACAAGGGTTGGATGAGTAACTTCACAGGAAGAGTTAAGGGATTACCGGTTTATGTAGGAAACTTCACCTATGTTACCGACTTTGTAATTGTAGAAGATATCCGCCCAATAGTCGATGCATCCTTAACTCAAGTGGTTTTTGGAAAACCATTTGTTGAGGTCTCTAGAATGACTTATGAACCTTCCTTAGGGATAGTTAGATTTAAGGATGAGACCGATGAAGTAAACTACCAAATGCCATATAAGATAGAACAATTCCAACACTTGTCAAATGTTGAGAAGGAGCTCAAGCAAGCGGTCTACTATAGGAATGATGAGGATAGAAGTAAAGGAGTAGACTATGTTATGGAAAGGATATTCGGTTTCTACAAGGATTGTTTGAAATTAGGACCGGAATATAAAACCGGGAAGGAGAATGGCCTAGGAACCGTGACCGATGATGAAATCACGTAGACCCCGTTACTTTGAGTCTAGCTACAAGACTCGTTAATAAAGAAAAGCGCTTCTTGGGAGGCAACCCAAGCTTTATTTGTTTTATTTGCTTTGTGTGTTTATTTATTTGTTTGTTTGATTTTATTTGTTTCCGTATGTGTGTTTAATTTTTATTATTATTGATTCATGTTCAAAACTAATTGTGAAAATGCTTTATTTTGTTTTTAACTTCGTCTTAACTACATATAAAGGTATTTTGCAAAAGATAAGTGTAAGGGAAAGTCAAATCGGTTTATTAGAACAAATGAACATGAATCATAATAATATTAAATTAACATACATATTAGTATTTGTTTGAGTCAAATGCTTGTATCGAGTCATAATGATATTTTGCAGGATTTCCAGGAAATGAGGTATAGGTTTTTCCAGAAATTTTCCGGAAACTTAACATGAGAATTCTGTCAGATCATTTCTGACGGCGTCAGGAATTACAACCTGACGGCGTCAGGTTTTAATTTTCTGAAATTTTTGAAAGTTTTGTTTTCATAAAAAGTTTTTATTAAATCTCTAACTTATAAACTCCAGGAACCTGCAAAACATTCATTCCGCAAGCATTATATCTTTTATTGTTTTATTTCTAAGTCTGGAATTACACCTAGTTGTGAGTTGTCTTTGTTCGGTTTGATGCTTTGGTTTTTCTTGTTTGTTTTCTTAGGATTAACAGGTTATTTTGGACAAGGAAATGTTTTGAATCAAGCTTATGGCGATGCATTAGTCATGGAGCTTCAACATTACTTTGGAAGAAGATCTAACCGTGTTATTTCATTATCCACCGAGCGAATCAGGGGAGTATTTGATTTCATTCTTTTACTTTTTTCTTTTACATCTTGTTATTTGAACATTGGGGACAATGTTCATCTTAAGTGTAAGGGGAGGGTAAAAGTACGATTAGAGAATGCAATTGCGCTTGATTTTTGTTTGTTTAATAGTAGATGTGTAATAAAACTGAGAGAAATACTTGTTAAGGTAATTTTAGTGCCAAATTTAAAATTTTTTACAACATATAGGAGTGAAACTTTGATCTTAATGAGCGTCTCACGGATAGGAATTATATGACTAGCACAAAAGCCGTACCACTAAAAAATTTTCCACCCCAAATATGTGAGGTTCGCCCCTAGAATTGGTAGGAAAAGCATTTATGCTATGATGTGTGTACCGGTAGCACTTAGATTCTAGAACTTGCGTTAGGACCATTCCGAGGCCACAAGTGAGACTACATTCGTGTAGTTAGACTTACTACATGATAAGAGGCATTAGGATTAACCCATTGTTTTACACCTGTGTTTTTGTTATAATTACGTTGGCTACATTGGTCAAGTAATTCTCCCACACCCTTTGCGTCGTACTCATTTTTAGTACACGATACCCCTAGTACACCCCTCAGAGCCTATCTTTTCGTTTCGACCTTTAAGCATTTTACTTAAAGGAAGAATTTGTTTACACCCCACTTAAATGTACATCCAAATCGCCTTAGCCTACCTTGTATGCACTCATTTTTAGTGCATTATTGTTACAACATTTGTTTAAACCCAAGTTAATTATCTAATTGATTACATGGTTGCTAAGTCGAGTCATATCCTTGTACATATTGTTTTGGGACGATTGGGACTCATGGGTAAAGTACTAGTGTAATGGAGTAATGGGGAAGAACATCATTTATTACCCCCATATGTGCTAAATATTTTAAAAGTACTCCAAGTTTTTCAATTATCTTAATTCGAGTCATTAGAATAGTTATTTGAAAAGTTATGTAAAAGTTCAAGTGTAAGGGGGATGCAACGCCCCTATGATGTATTATTTTGGATGGTAGGGCAAAAGTGTATGTCAAAAAAAAAAAAAAAAAAAAAAAAAAAAAAAAAAAATTGAAAAATCAAGAAAAATACAAAAAAATGAGAAAAAGAAAAATAGAAAAAAAAAACATACGGACTACCATCCCGTTTCATTTTATGTTTGTTTTATGTTTTTGTTTTTGTTATTTCGTTTCTAGCTTAAGATCGAGTCTAGTCTTGGCTTAGCAACATTGTATAGTACATGTAATTGATCAAGATTTTTAACTCGCCACCATTAAAATATCCCTTATCCAACAAAACCGTGTTTTCCTTTTCCCTACACCTAACGTTATAACCCATGTAAAAGTCCTCTTTGATAGTTTATCTTTGGTGCTTACGCCTAGTGGAGGAGGTTTTCGATCCTTTCCCAAGCCTATGGTAATCTATTTGCTATGACAGGTAGTGAGAGATATTATCCGTTTTCATTTATGAGATTTATTTTGATGACACTTGAGAGATGTGAGTATCTAAACACTACTTGTGAGGTGCTAGTATGTAATCTCCGTGCTTATTATGATTGAAGTGGAACGATTATTTGTTGTAATTACTTTTATGTTAGCATTAAATGACCCCTAACTTGTATTTTAATTAGAATAAAAGCACATTTGCTTGAGGACAAGCAAATCTCAAGTGTAAGGGTATTTGATGAAGCGAAAAGTGTACCGCTTTTAAGGGGTCATTTAAGCCTTAAATCGTATTTATTTGATCAAATATTGCCCTAAATCGTTCCTTTTGTCATTTTAGGTACTTTTGAGGAGAAATCTGGAAAAGGAAGCATTTTGGACGTTTTTGGAGCATAAAAGTGAAGAAAATGGCAAAGTCTCAAAAATCGGCTAAAAGTTACCTTTGACGGCGTCACAATTTATACTGGACGGCGTCATGCCTTGGCAAGAAAAGTTGGACGTGAAATTTACTCATGACGGGCCAGTGAAAATAGCATGTGAATTCTGACGGCGTCACGCTTTAACTTGATCAAGGGCGTCACGGCTTAAATCATAACGGGACGGCGTCAGGTTCATGGTTAGACGGCGTCAAGCCTTGATAAGCCAGAATGGATTTTTGAAGAGCTAAAGAGGGACGGCGTCAAGAAGGTCATCCGGGAACCCTAAAAGCGGCGAGGTGACGGCGTCACAATCCATAAGGTGACGCCGTCAGATCCAAAAATCTATATATAGTTTTCTAATTTTTTGTCATTGGGGAGAGCTTAGTGTGTGGAATTTTGGGATAAAACCCTAGGACGATTTTAGCTCCTTTTTCAAGGCTTTTTGCCTTGAGATCTTCCATGTTACATTGAAGATAAGTTATCAATTAATCATTCAATATGTCTATGTGTTGTTTGATTTTATCTTATTCTTGTCTTTTGATTAACATGTTAGGCTAAATTTATCTTGTGTTTGCTTAGATCTAATGAAACCTAGCTATTGATTATTGGTTGTTAGTGTGTTATTAGTTGTATTGGATGATTGTTTATCTATGTTAGGCTTAAGAAAACTGGCTAACTTCCTATTCGGTAACTTGCTTGAATGTCTTAAGAAACATGAACCAAATGCGTACTAAAGGTTTTTATGGTTGTATTTAATGCACAAGCGAATTCTAGTGATCCCATGTTAGGAGCTTCCTAGCCGGCTCGACATAGGAGTGTAGTAGGAGCTTGTAGAGTTTGGGGAAGTAAGTACGCCACCCCACGAATGGTATTAAGGAATACACCCGTCATCCACGCGACTAATACACACTAATTAACCGGTAAAAGATAGTTAGGGAGTAAGGAAATCTAAGTAAACACATTTCTCTACACATAAGTTTCTCACCACATTTTATTTTCAGTTATTTATTTTATTTGCATTCGTAGTAATTTGGGTTAGTTGACTAGCAACTAATTCCGCCCACTCCTTCAAACCCGAGATTTTACTTGCTTTCAAAAAAATATAAAAACATAAAAAGAATCTTCCTCAACCCTTAGACCTAATTAGAGTAGCCTTTCATACCTAACGAACACTATTCCCTGTGGAGAACGATCAATCCCCCGTACTTACCACTACACTATACTACATCGGTCAGGTACACTGCCTGGTGGGGTTGTAAGCCTCTTGAGATCCCTCGAGAGGTAAAACCTGTTGTAAGGTTACAAAACCACGCATCAGCTTGGAGTTCAATAACATATCAAATTATACTCTAAATATTCTGTTTTCGCAATCTCAGTCCTTGTGTTTTTCTGTTTGGCAGTTTTAGTCCCTCAAGGTGGGTTTGCGTTACATTTTTAGTCCAAATGTGCCAAAAAGGTGGGGGAAAATGTGGGCGAGTTTTTCTGAGTTATATTTAAGATAAATGAAGCTTATTTTAACAGCTAATTCGGCTAGTAGCTTATTTTTACACCATTGGGCCCTTAACGAGCCATTTACATAGTCCATTAACACATTTTAATCCGTGGGTTAGAAGGGGGGGTTTGGTATATCAAAAGTGCTTATTTTATCATCTCATTTCATATATTAAAGTGCTGAAAAGTCAACTCATTTCTATAGCTTAAAATCGATTTAATGGACTTAATAGCCCAAATTGATGTTTCTAATTACTTTCAAAAATGGTTTCTGCGTTTCACTTTGGCAAGTTTTAAAGGTCGAGATGTGGTTATTTCTACGAGTTGTCTACATGAAAATGGTAGCTAGCCATGTTGTTTAACAGGTCGTATAAAAATAACGTGTGGTTGTTAGGTCGAATGTCGAGTTATGAGGTCGTTTTTAAGGCTACTAGGGACTGTTTCGCTATAACAAAACACTTAGAAAAATTCTAAGTGTTTTTCACATACATTTAATTACGTGTGATATGAATGTGTTTATACGTTCGGTTAATGCATGTGACTAAATGTAAACGTGAGAGTGGTGTGAGAGGTGTCTTATAAGGTTTCCATGATAAGAGTTCGTTACTTTTTATAGAGAAACGGATGAAAATAAACATGTGACAGTTTTATGTTCGAGTAACACGTTATATGATGCATGATGAATTCGTGTACGTGAGTAAGGAAAACAAAGGAGTTATTAGATACTTACTACACCTCTTAAAGGTGGTGAAGAGTCAATGTGGGTCGAATGATCACAAGAGGAAACAGTTTACTCGATAGAAACCATGTATACGTTTGTACGTATACTTTTCTTTTGCTCGTTTGCTTCCTAACTTGGGACAGAACACTTCCTGGTTTTTAAGGTATATTGTGAGGTGAAAGAGAGTGAGATGTGAGTGGTGTAGAGTGGGATAGAATGGGTATGATATAGGAAAGATTTATACACGTTTTTATTGACTCCATGAATTCAACTCCAATTATTGGCTTCTACTGTACATGGTCAGTGATCGAACGGTCCTTAGAAATGTATTTCTGACATGATAAGATCCTATGGAAGATTGTGAAAGAGTTGGTAAACTTACATTTTGTTTTTGTAATATATATATATATATATATATATATATATATATATATATATATATATATATTCGGTTTGTATTTTAAAATGGTGCAAAGTGGATGTTGCGAGCCACAATCACTTACTGCAGTCCTCATGGCTTTCTTAACATCATAATATGCTAATAATATCATTAGGAAGGCGTAGGAAAAAGCGCGGGTCAAAACGGTTAAGTTTTGAGGTTTTTATATATATCGAGTTGGGTAAAACGGGACAAACACTTTGGCCCTAAATCACTAACCAACGCTCGACATACATTCCTGAAATTTGGCATACGAATAGTCTAGTGGGTGGTAAATGAGATTGTGTAAAAATAGTGGCATGTTGCGTTTAAGAATCGAGAGAACAAGGGCTGTATTGGAGGGGATTTGGATGTCGAGTTCTACATAATTCACAAAGTAAAAACTGAATTTGGAGTGGGCTTTGGAACGTGTAAGGTTGGATGGTGATGGGCTGGTGTTCGTGAAAGAGGGGATGGGCTGGACGAGTTTTAGATCCGGTTGGGGTGTATTAGTGAAAGGAAAAAAAATATAGTTAGTATAACTTAAATGTAATTAGTGTATTACATTGAGGTAATTTGAATTTAGTGAAAATGGGAATTTGTGAAATATTAGTTTTTGTGAAATAAGTATGTTTTGTAATACGCGTTGCGAACTAGTGTCGTTATTTGGTGAATTGTTGTGATGACGTGACTTTGTGAGAATAATATAACAAGAAAAAGTTTAAATTTCCCCGTAAAAATAGTGATTAAAAATAACGACAGAGATTATTATATAATTAAACGTTGTAGATTATAGTAAATTTTTGCAGTTCGCTACATTCCATCTTTGCAGGATCCTAATAATACCATCAACTAAGAACGCCACTTGTCCTAACCAATATCACACTTCCAGAATATATAAAGTTTCTTTTTACGCAAAGTTTTCAACATAATACGAAAATGATCCTCATGTTTCTCCTTCGTCTCTGAATGTACTAAGATGTCATGCTATGACAAATTTGTCCAAGTACTCACGAAAGACACGATTCATCAAGTCCATAAAACAGTCGAAGCATTAGCCAATACAATTGGCGTCACTAAACTCATAGTGACCATAATGAGTACGAAAGGTAGTTATAGGAACATCTTGCTCTTCACACGCAACTGATGATATCCAGACCTTAAATCAGTCATAGAGAAAACTTCACATCTTAAATTTGATCAGATAAGTTGTCGATTCGAGGTAGTGGATAATGGTTTCTAACTGTAATTCACTCCTACTTCCAGTAATCAATATTCCACCTCATGCTACCATCCTTCTTCATCGCGAATCAAACAGGAGCACCCCACGGCGATACCCTCAGGCGAATAAAACCACTTCCTAATTCTTGTTGTTGTCCCTTCAGTTCTCTCAATTCAACTGGTGCTATTCGATACGGAGTTTCAGAATCAGGCAAAACGTCGCTCTATTCAGATAGAATTCAGACTCATTCCACTTACTGTTCTCAGGCACTTCTCAAAGACATCCTATGATCCCAATAAGTTCAGGTTATATGATGTAACTATTATCACGTTGGCCAGGCGTCATAATACTTGCATCATATAAACATGCCTTTATTGATATCATATTCTACCTCGAGTCATGACTAAACAATCTCTAAGTACCAGGTCAAATCAACTTCACACTCCGGTGGAAACCTTCGTAGTTCGTTCAGGGACTACATCAAAAAGGTTCAGATTGGAAAATGACTCTCAAGGTGAGATCCATCCCACGTTGTACAAAAATAGGTTCTAGGAAACCTTCACAGCCACTAAAATAACGTACGAGTTTCCCGGGTAGTAATGATAACAACGGGTTAACCAGTCGGGAATCATGGTAAAAAGAATTCAGGATGTTCGAATCGTCAAAGGTGTATAGTATGACAGTAGTTAGCATCTTGATGCTCAGTCAACTAATCCATACCAGAATAACATTGAAATTAACTTTCCAGAGAAAGAAAAATCGACCGAGTGAATCTTATAATTCAGAAGTGAGGGAAACATTCCTATACTCGTGGTTAATCACAACAAGATTTCTTATAGGAATAGGGATGGGTAAGGTGAAATCTGATAGTGTAAGGAAACTTAAATATGCTGAGCAAAAGCAAGAGAAATCACAGAATGTGTCAAACACATCATAGTCACAAGAATTCTCAGAATGATCTAAGAGGCATCTAAATGATTAACAAACGAATCCGAGGTTAAGGTTGGAATCAGAAAATAAGGCTTATAAAGTGTCAGGCATTACTACAGAATTCTAAACGCATTCTAAACTTACTCGGTCACAAATCTTAGGTTGTGCAAAATTAATAAGTTTCTAATCTTCAAAAAAAGTGACCTTAAAAGGGCTTAACTGAAAGTAAGGCACGAATCAAAGTGATGCAGAAGCAATGATACTAAAAAAATGTCTTATAGTCTACCTAAACCTCACCGGTCATAACCTAAGTTTCTTCAGAGTGGAAAACCTAAGGCAAATTCTCAAAGGTTGTTTCATAAACTCCTATAGTGCAAAACTAAGGGCCAAATCTTTCACAGGTCATAACTTAAAGTACTACAGGTCGAAGCCTAAGCTCTGATACCATAATTGTAACACTCCAACCCGAAAAGGGCCTAAGTGTAACATTATGGTGTCAATCAGAACATATAAACGCAAGCAGAAGACTTATTATAAAAATACTATGTAAAGAATTACAAAGACTTCCAAAATATAATCCAAACAATAGTCTAAAAACAAATACATATCCAAAGCATAATTATAATCCAACAATGGGGAAACTAATCATGGGTAGGTCCTCTAGCTCCTACTCTCAACACTCATGCCCAACATCCCGCTTATAACCTGCCGCAGAGAAAAGAAAATGTGGCTGAGCTAACACTCAGTGAACAGATATAAACAAATGAAAGGTAATAAGCGTATACGAAATGAATAAGCGAATAAATCCAAGAGAACCTGCTAAACAATATGTCAAACAGAATATGGAACATATGAAAGGGATTAAAGCATAATAATGAACATAAAGTGGATATCAATATTAAAAGAAATGCACAACAAATCATATAACAAAATGTACATGGAGTAGCTAGCTCAATGTACCAAATAGTGAAATGGGGTGTATTGCACACACTCAAGTCCATTCACAAGTATATATACCTAAGCTGAACTAAGTACCTAGGATGCATCCATATGCTCCCTTCAAAACAGAGATATATATGCCATTTCTAGACTAAACATACATATAATAAACACGGGCCAGGTGCGCTATATATAGCAATATAAACAAATGGGAACGCTGTGGACAAAAACCCACCTCCACAGATAGTGTCAATACCATTGGTGCATCAATGGCAAGGCCATGGACTCCCCATGACTGGCTACAATTATGGGCAACATAATAGGCATAGTACATGCAATCTAATGATATAGGATCATTAGAAACTATCCAACTCAGATAATAGCTATATGACTAGAATATAACATGAAACGAATAATCAAATGAATACTGAACAAGTATGGGTCAAAGCATAACAATTAACAAATATCTGGAAATCAATGAGTCATAAGAATCCTTAAGGATAGAGTACAACCAAATCATGTAATTATGAAAATCATTAAATGTTGTTTTCATGAAAGTATTCTTTTAAAAGTCGTTTCCATAAGAGTCATTAAACCTTTATATAAAAAGTGATGTTACCTCGTATTCATAGAAATCATTTTAAAAATAGCATTTCTCAAAACCATCATTAAGATATATATTCAAAAAGGTTTTTCATACAAGTCAAAATATCTAATGGATTACAAAATACCCAAAGGATTCGGATACTGAAGTCACAGGAGATAACGAACGAATCATATCAGACCAAACAACCAAACGAATATCAAATGGATCATAAATCAGAATATCAAACATTAAGGAATCAAGTCATGAGATACCCTTACCGAGAAAGGGCGGAATATCTGTACCTTATGAGATTGAAAGCAAATGGAAAAGAACACAAGGAAAGGTGGATCACTCCTTCTTCACCGAATCTACACGAATTATAATCATATATTACTTATACGCTTATTTAATATCATAACGGATTTTAAGTATTTATTAGCTTATTCATTAATGCGTTTTAGGGTTTCACATGTGGAATTGTAAGTATTCATAACATAAGTTTAAAAGTATCTTAGCTTGGTTTTCAAATGAATTTAGCGTCAAAAAATATTTAATGGGACTAGGTTACACCAAGACCGTAACTTGTAACATATTTCAGATTTTATCACGTTCAAGTCCCTTTGTTTATGAATTTAATACCACACCTATATACTTATTGAGGTGCTCAAATAATTTTCATAGATATTTATACATGTTAGGTAATTACTGTAATTTTTCTAGATTTTATTCATTAGTATAATCACATAATAAAAATCACTCTTTACACGACTATCCAAAAAATAACTGTTGAAACACCCAAAAAGTTTGTATTTGGTTAACCCAGTTGAACCTTTCAGAAATTTCCACAAAAATTACAGTATGCGAAAAATAGCTTAATCATTATCCCTGTCAAATGTGACCTCTTAATTCCTTATGTTTTTAAAACTAAATATCAAAAACACCAACTGATTTTCAGACATCCAAAATACAGTTTTGACACTTGAACTCCCAAAAATCAAAAGACTACTCTCCTGACCTCCAAAAATTATGAAATTTGATATCCAGATACCACACATCCTGAATTTAGTTTTAGCCTCAAAAATCTTGCAAAAACACGTTTGAATCATTAACTTATGACCCTTGAAACACGACCCAAAATTCTGGACAGCATGCAGTTTGAGACAGAAACAACCCTAACCTAAACCCTTTTTAACCCATTCAACCCATCATAAATTCCTAGGGCTTTCCAGGTTTTAATTAGCCATAAATAATGTTAATATTAGGGTTTAAAACCTAGACCTAGGGCTAGACGAAGCTGATGCGATATAGGGAAAAAAAGACCAAGTCGACATGCATGCAATACTCACATGAAATCACAAAAAAAAACTAAACCCTTTTAAACTAACTTTGCAAACATGTTTATAACAGATTTTAGATGACATAAACACCAAAATACTCACAATAGAAACATGATCGATTCAAAAAGAACATGCAAACGATTCACTTGGAATCATAACCAAACCCTACACACCAAGTTCTAGACACAAACCAAACAAAACCTTGCTGGTTGACACACACAAAGACGCAAATATAAACAGCCAACCAAACTCCACCATGATCGATCCATATCATTTTAGCATGCAACGAAAACACATGAAATCATAAACCATGCAGCCCTAAACCATCTTAAGCCCTCGTTATTAGTTATAAGATTATGGTTTATTAATGAGCCGTTATTAAGTGTGATCATTATGGTGTACATCAATGTTCAATGGTCGAAACTAGGGCCTGAATAACAACACCAGTCGACAAGAAAGAAGATAACCAGGTATGACCCTATGCTATTCAACGCAACTTCAAACATGTTTTAGATTAAGCTTAGTCTTGTGACAGATAGGTTAAAGATGAATAATTTATGGTACCTTAGGGCTGGAATCAAACGAGTGGACAAGAGGAGACACAACACTCGACACAATCACCAATTCAAGGACTGCTATGACAAGAACACAAAAGCTGCAAACCCTCCCTCAATCGATCACCTAAAGCTGTTATAAAACTCATAAGCTGCTACGACACAAAATCACCAAGGCGGCTACAACCATCTTCCCCAATCGATCACCACAATCTGCTCTCTTCGTCCCTTATTTCTTGGCAGCAGCAAATAACTGATTTGGAACTATTTTAGGGTTGTTTTGAATTGGTTTGAAGATAAGAAGTAAACAGGATGTTGAGCTATAGGATTTGAGAGAAAAAGGCGTGTATATCAAAAGTAAAACCGTGTATTGATAATGAGGATATGATGGCATGTAATATTCTAAGTTTGGAATGAAATTATTTTTTGCTTATCTCTTTCAAAACCAATGACCAAAAGAAAGAAAAGGGGGCCAAGATGTCGTTAGGCTAGGATTTTTAGGATAGAATTAGTTTAGGGAAACTTAGGCTATTAGTTTAATTAGATTAGGATTTAATTATAAATGTAATTTAAATGTATAACCCATAGTTTTTAATATGTCATAATATTATAAATCACACTTAGGTTAAAATTCAAAATGGTGCAAAACTTATGGTCCAAATATTTTGGGTTTTACATTAACCCAATTGTTCTAACCCAAACCCACTCGTTAATAACCAAAAATGACTCATTTTGGACGAGTTTGACCCCACACCGTTTCACACGAGGGTGAGAATGGTGTGTCTTACCTTGTCTTCACTGAATCTGAATGGGACACACAAAATAACTAAAAAAGGCGACGTATATGAGTGGCGGTGGTGTGGTTTGAGGCGCGTGCACCACGGATTCGTTGGGTACGTGGTGTGGTGATGATGCTTGAGTGATGTTTTGATGGTGGTGGAGGGCAGTGATGATGGTGGTGGTGTGTTGTGTGGCGGCAGCTGTGAAGTGAGGAGAGGGAGTAATAGTGCTAGGGTTTGTATCAAATATGGAGAGTAGGGAGGGGATTAGGGTTATATCCCCAAGGGGTGCCAGTTTTGCCATGTCTCACAAGTTCAAGGGTGCAGCCAAATTTAACTCCAAGGGGCTAAAGTGTAATGTTGGTTAATCTTTGGAAAAAATGCTTCTCGGGCTCCTTTAGCATAGCAAAAATGCTCGTGTGACGTTCTAATTTGTGCCATCATTTTTAAAGTTGTTTTTCAGTTAAAATGACTATAAATACGTCTATATTTGTGTTATCGCGTTAAAAATCATTATTTCTTGTATTATTAGGTTAAATTGTGCTGACTCACGTTGTGCTAAACTCGCAAGTTCTACGGGGTAACGACCTATAAAGCAAAATACGATGTCAAATGACGCTCCTAAAATTCCAAAATAGTCTCCCAAAATATTCCAAATAGGTTCTCAGTCAATATATACTTGTTTTAAACGTAATGCAGTATATAAATTTAACCCAAAATTTACCAGTTGTGACAGCCTCCCAGCCTCAGGAGAAACCTGTCCCGGGTTTCAATTCTAACTACTTGTTAGAGTTTGAAAGAAATGAGGGTATTTTCGATTGATTTCGTCCTCACGTTCCCATGTGAACTCCGGGTCATGTCGGGAGTTCCATCGGAATTTGATGATAGGAATGCGACTGTGCTTTAGTCGTTTGACTTTGCGGTCCATGATTTCAACGGGCTCTTCGATAAAGTTCAAACTTTCGTTGATCTGGATCTCTCTCAAAGGAATAGTCAGAGTTTCATTGGAAAGGAATTTCTTCAAGTTGCTCACGTAAAAAACGTTGTGTACACTTCTCAATTCTGGTGGTAGCTCGAGTCGGTAACCCACTGGCCCAATTCTGTCAAAAATTTTGAATGGCCCGATGTTACGAGAATTGAGTTTTCCACGCTTGCCGAAGCGTATTACCCCCTTCCATGGTGAGACCTTCAGCATAACTCTGTCTCCAACCTGGAACTCAAGGGGTGTACGTCTCTTATCGGCATAGCTTTTCTGTCGATCACGTGTGGCTTGCAACCGGTTCCTAATCTGAACTATCTTCTCGGTTGTTTCTTGGACAAGCTCGGGACCGGTGAGTTAGCTCTCTCCAATCTCGGCCCAACATATCGGGGATCGGCATTTTTGGCCGTACAGCGCCTCAAGGGTGCGGCCTTAATGCTGGCATGATAGCTGTTGTTGTAGGAAAATTTGGCCAAAGGCAGGTATCTCTCCTAGCCTTTTCTGAAATCTTTGACTCAAGCACGGAGCATATCTTCCAACGTCTGAATAGTCCTCTAGCTCTGGCCGTCTATTTGTGGATGGTAGGCAGTACTCCTGTCAAGGTTCGACCCCATAGCCGTTTGGAGTAACTTCCAAATGTTTAACGTGAAGCGGCTGTTTCGGTCCGAGATGATGGATATCGGCACACCATGACGGGAAACGATCTCCTTCAAGTATAGACGAGCAAGTTTGTCTATACTATCGGTTTCGCTGATGGCAAGGAAGTGAGCAGACTTAGTGAGGTGGTCAACAATTACCGAGATAGTGTCACAGCTACTAGTTGTTCTTGGCAATTTAGTGATGAAGTCCATGGTGATCCGTTCCCACTTCCAAACTGGGAGTTCTAGTTGTATCAGTAATCCTGACGGTTTCTGGTGTTCTGCTTTCACTTTGGAGCAAGTTAAGCACTTACTGACATAAAGGGCTATCTCAGCCTTCATGTTAGGCCACCAGTATAGTCTCTTCAGGTCTTGATACATCTTATCAGATCCAGGATGTATGGAATACTTGGATTTATGCGACTCGTACATAATCAATTCTCGAATCCCACCATAGAGTGGTACCCAGCTTCTGTCTCCAAAGCATAATGTTCTGTCGAAACGCTTTACGAAGCCATTTTCATTTTCCACCATACCATAAAGGTGCTCAACAGGTCATTTTTCCTCCTTTAACGGCGAGCTAATCATCATCCCCAAGGATCTGACACGCAACGGTTCTAACCTCTCCTTTCGGCTAAGAGCGTCGGCAACAACATTCGCCTTACCAGGATGGTAGTAGATTTAGAAGTCGTAATCACTAAATAGTTCTAACCAACGCCACTGCCTCATATTCAGATCCTTCTGATCCAAGATGTGTTGCAAGCTCTTATGATCTGTGTATACTATACACTTTGTGCCGTACAGGTAGTGCCTCTATATCACCCCGATAAAGCGGAAATGTAAGGTGCAACATAATCAATAATCATCACAAAAGAGATATAGAACAATACCATAATTTACATTAAAGGAAAAAGTATATCATTACAACATTGTTATAGCTGACATCGGCAATTAAAATACAAAGTTTAGTTCCCAAAAGATAGCTTTGTAATACATAATGATCAGTAGTGACGTGTGAAAACTTCATTATGCAAAGACATTGTAGAAAAGCTTACTTACGATCACCTGAAATGCATGAGAGAAAACGGGTCAACTATGAAAATAGTTGGTGAGTACACACGTTTTATAATATGAAAACCTTTTGAGAAAGTTCATATGGAAAATATCCTATCAACTTATCCTGTTACAAATCCCGCCCATACAAGACTTGTAACATATAAGTTCACATATATTTCCATAATAAAAGTAATTTCAAAGTCTTTAAGAAAAGTCCACAAAGCAAAGGCGATGTCAATCCATATAGTTGCAAGTTCCGCCCATACAAGACTTGTAACCTTTGTGTTCGCAACCCATTGCATAAAAAAAGTCGTACGTCTGGTAGTCAAGCACATGCGGTCATAATAGTTCACAATATAAGTACCACGTATATTATAATGTATGCCAGGCAAGGCCCCTAAAATAAATAATATGCGTACCGTAACATATTGAACGAGAGGTTGGTCGTCCTCTAATAGCGCTATCCATACTACCTACTAATAGGAGACTAACAATGTGAATGTACGAACAGTACATCATATTATACACAATTAAGAATGCTCCGAACATGGGAGACTTTGCACAATCCACCAATAAGGCGAGACTTTAGGTCAAGAATACTCCACCGATATGGCGAGACTTTGCACGCTTCACCCATAAGGTGAGAATTTAGGTTATAGTGCGTATGGTTCATTAAGTTCAAAATGAATCAAAAATTCGTATTAAATTCAAGAGTTTAATTCAAGTTCAAAAGTTCAAGTCAAAAAAGTTCATAAAATAGTAATCAATTTAGTTCAAATATGGTTCATGCATCCACCCCAAAACGCTTAAAATAGTTAGAGAAAGGGGTTCGTGAATACTCACCGTAAAGCAAAGTGATAGTGAAAGTACGATGACGGAAGGCCGAGAGAATCCTAGGAGCAACCTAGAATATTTATTACGTCTTAGGCTTTGACATAAAGTCTAAGAAAACATAAACGAGCTCATATATGTCCTTATATTGATCATGATGTAGTACTTGGTAGTTTTGTGTATGTCGTTTTATAGCAACGGTTTATGAAACATTCATAGTTTATATATCTCGTACTTACCGTTCGGGCCATCATAATTAAGAGGTTATGTAGTAAGCGTTCGAGGAGCTAGGACACTTTAGTGTAAATCCAGCTACTCGTCGATACGTTTACCCGAATGAAATCCCTCACATGAAGCTCCCTAGTTTTGTAGTGTTCGATATGAAAAAACATATGTTTTACACGTTCGATTATGTACATATAAGTTAAGTGGTTACATGGTTTGTAAAATAAGTTTGGTCACAATCCGCAAGTGAGTTTTGGTAAAATTTAAATGCCTAATGAAAGTTATATAGTCCTTGGTTTAGTGTAAGTAACTTAAATGGTTTTACAGGTTCTCGTCGTTTTACAAAAGTTACTATTCCGAAGGTCGAATAAACTTAGGAAAGTTTATTTTGAATGAAGATTGTTATTTTATAAAGTTTATTATGTCTAGTAAGTATTTAGTTTTGAAAATAACATGGTTCTTATTTACTTGACAAGTGAAAACCAAATTTTGACGCCGAAAAACTGTCCTTACCATTTGAGGCAGAAAACTACCCTTGTTTTGTGTTTTCAGGCCGAGTTCTCTTACGATATTTGTAAAACATCATTCCGGACAATTTTTGTGTTTTAACTTTTTGATGAATCGGACCAGAAGTGCCTCAAACTTTTCACAGATTTATGCAGTAAGCTATTTTTGACAGTTTCAGTTTTTTCAGTTTCGTTAACTTCTATTGATCATAACTTTTGACTCATGTGTCCGTTTTGGGTGATTCGAATTGCTACGTTTTTGGTTTAATCTTGTTTTTTACAATATGTGAGCATATAATGTTATAGGTAATTGGTTTAATGGCGCAAACATGTATAAGATGACTAGTTTTTACTAATTTGATAACATAAGACAATATGTAGGTTAAGAACTTGTTTTTAAGCATTAGTGCATCATGATTCAATATAATGACCATATATATAGCATGTAATCAATATAATTAGGACATAGCATGCATACTGTTAGTTTTGTAGACATAAAATAATAGTTGTGTGTTAGGATCGAACTCGAGATCACGGGATTGCACACTTTACGTATGAAAATTAAAGATTAATAATTTAATATAAAACATTATATTTAATTATTAATTATCACAAAATGTATAACGAACGTTAGTATTTAACAGAAAGTGACTAACGATCTTTAAATAAAGAAAATGAAATGACTAGAATGAAATTATATGTCAAGAATGTTCCGGATCCACCTATTGTATATAGGCCGATCGGTTTGTATTGGGTTTACCCAATCCAAACATAACATGGACTCTAAGTTTCTCCTAGTATATAAGCAAACCAAGGGTTATTGTTTTTGTATCTCTTGTGCACACAAACTAAACCCTAAAGTTTTCTTTTCTCTTGTTCCTTCTTTTGATCGATCGACTAAAACCCTCAACAAGGGCCGATCAGTTTTTTTGCTTAAACAAAACGTTTGGTTTTAAGTTCTGTGAATTCTTTACTTGCATAACTTTAATTTGTTTTAGTACGTGTTTACAAGAATGTGAATCAAACACACTATTGTTTGATTCTTGGATTGAATTGCGAAATCGGTATGGGGCAATTCTTGTAATCCGTATAAACCCTAATTAGGGTTCATCACTATTGTTGCTTGGATTGATTCTTGTTTTGCTAGAATCATTAAGGTACGCATACGTTTAAATTCGGTTAATTAATTATGTCTTATTGTTCCTACGCTTCCGCATGTGTTCTTTGATGTTTATTGTATTTAATTATGATTGTCATGATATTAAAATTCTAACAGTGGCATCACGAGCCGTTATAACATGTAATTAATTACCGAAACACATAAAAAAACAAATCTTGATGGTGTTTTAACATGTTTGGTCAATTTTAGGGTCAATTCCAATCGAACCCTAATTTTTAATTTAGGGCCGATTGCCCTTTATTATTGTTTAGGTTTTATGTTTGGTTATTTAATTTGATTAGGAACCCTAAGATTAACATGTTTATGTGTTAGTATGCGATCTTGTGGCAACTTGCTAATTGTTAGGTAGAATCCATGAAAACGTGCATGTTTGGCATGGATTCATTGTTGTGATAATTTAAATTGTTTTTCACATGTAATTTAATTGATAGATGTCGAATTGGGGAAGACTCCAATATATTAAGTAATCAATTACGTGCTATGTGGTGTATATTTAATTATGACTAACGCAATCGATACGTCGATGCATGTGGCTCACTTACCTTTGTAAGTGATAGTCTTAGTTAAATATATACAATATAAACCTAGAACTGATTATTAATAGGTTTTATCAAATAAAGTTTGCATGTGGCTATTTGTTTACATAAATTAATTGTTAAGTTATGTGCGTTATTTAGTTGTTTATTTTTATTATTACTTGTTTTTTGTTTAATTGTATGACATGTTTTAAGCAAAAAAGCGTAATTTTTTAATAGAAAATAAATGGACTAAATAACAGTGAAGCTTGATGTGATAAATTATGAATCTTGCAAAGTCTTATGTGCCGATAGTGGTTCGCTTCGCACGGTAATTTGCTCCCAGGCGAGACTAGCAAGGTTATAATTTATAACATTTTTTTAAGACTTAAAGTCATAAACTTTTAATTGAGTGATGAGTTTTTGTACCAATAGTACGAACGGCTCTCCCAATTGTGACAAACTATAAGAGGGGTATAAGTAGGAACGGGTTTTTAATAAGCTTCGCGCTGACCTTTGTTTCTACATTCCTTTGCGCGTCAAATTGGAGCTACCAAGTATGACTATTTTATGTACAAAATCATCTTAAGGGTGAATTGACCTAAATTCCATGTGCCACTTTGTGGTAATTATCCGAATAACTTGGGTCTTTTGACTCATGCAGTAGTAGGATATAGTGGGCGATAATTGTAGGTAATTCTTTGATTGGTGAACCCAATACCTCAATTAAAACTTTGTTGATTTAATCTTAGCTTAAATTGGTAAATAAAAAGGTTTTGAAAAACTTATGATACGAAGATGTATGCATGCTTCTTCGTACATATTTTGATTATAAACATCAAAAACTAGTACCCTTAAAATTAAGTTAATGCCATCTAATTAAAAGAACAATTGAAGTTGTAATTTACGTCATGTGAGAGCTTGGACTAGATTACAATGGAAAGGTCAATTTCATACTTTCATTACTAGCAGATCAACTGATGTAATGAGACTATGTTAATTTATAGTATTTTAATTAGATGACTTAATTGAGTTGTATGTGAGAGCTTGGACTCAAGGCATAAGACGGGGATAAAACATGTTTATATTGGAAATTGTTTGCCAATATAAATCCTATAATGATCTAGGAACTGGAAATTGTTTGCCAATTATTGTTCGACAGATTACCTTATTTTTTACTTTTATTACTAGCAGATTAACTGATGTAATGAAACTATATTAATTTGGATCATAGTTTTCAAAAAATACTATGGTTATATGAATATTTCCTTGGGTATTTTATTTTCTTGAAAATTATATTATCGAAAATACTAATATTTGAACTTTCTTTATCTGTAGAAATGGCTCAAAACAATAACACTACTATGAGTTATGCGTTCAAATCATTCTTTGAACGAGAAAAATTGATTGGCTCTCAGAATTTCAATGATTGGTTTTGCTAACTTAGGATTGTCCTGCAAGTGACAGATCAACTTGAATATTTATATAAGCCTAATTCTGTTGAACCTACTGTTGAAACTTCAATTGATGAGGAAAAGGAATTGTGGAAAGCTGAGTTTAAGATGCATAATGATGTGGCCTGTTTAATGTTGGGAGCGATGACACCTGCTTTACAAAAGCAGTTTGAGAATTACTTCCCTATGGACATGCTAAAGGAACTCAGAAAAATGTTTGAGAAACCACAAACCGTTGAGGTCTATGATTTGATGGAATCTCTACACGGTTGTAAGCAGGCAGATGGTGAACCTGTAAGTGCTCATGTGTTGAAAATGAAAGGTTACATGGATCAACTACAAGCACTTGGCAAGGTCTATGAACAAGACATTGTTGTTAACTTAATCAATAGATCCCTGACTAAGGAATTTAGTGGTTTTGTACGTAATTTCAATATGCACTGCTTGGGGAAGACAATTTCTGATTTACACGCACTGCTTATTGATTACGAGAAAGGTTTACCACCAAAGGCTTCTACACTCTAGGTACTTGCTATTCAAGGGGGTAGAATTAACAAGCCAAATGCGAACAAGAAGGGTAAGGGAAAGGGAAAGGCTGATAAGGGTAAGCAAGTTATGGCTTATCAACCTCAACCTAAGAAAAACCCTCCTAAGAAGAAGGATAATCCAAAGAAGGATCAGGCTTGCCACTACTTTCATGTAGTTGGTCACTGGAAGAGGAATTGTCCTCTTTACATCCAAGAGTTGCGAGAAAGTTAGAACAAGAAGACTGGGCACTTGGGCGCCAGCACTTTAGTTAACTTACTTATGATTGAATTATTTACTCTAAATCATAAAATTAATTCTTGGGTATATGATACTGGATGCGGTATTCACATTTGTAATACGCTGCAGGGGTTTAAAGTGGAAAGGAAGCTTGCCTATGGGGAGCAATATCTGCATGTGGGAAATGGAGCACCTGCAGCTGTTGAAGCCATAGGAGTGTTTAATTTAGTTTTGCCTTCGGGCTTAGTACTGTTATTAAACAATTGTTATTATGCACCTTCTATTATTAGAGGTGTTGTTTCCTTTTCATGTTTGTTGGATTTGGGTTTTATTCACACTATCAATAGTAATGGAATTTCTGTTTCTTTAAATGGTATTTTTTTGTTTAATGCTATTGTTGTGAATGGTGTGTTTGAAATTGACATGAATGATTATGTATCCAATAATAATAATTCAATGAATAGCATAAGTAAGAGAATTAAGTCAGACTTGAATTCTTCTTACCTTTGGCACTGTAGACTTGCTCATATAGGCAAGATTCGCATGAAAAAGCTACAACATGATGGGCTTTTGAAAAGTATCAATGATGAATCATATGATAAATGTGAGTCTTGTATATCTGGGAAGATGACTAAGAAACCTTTTCATAGTAATATGAAAAGGGCTTCTGATCTACTTGGTTTAACACATACTGATGTGTGTGGACCACTTAGACATGTGTCAAGGAAAGGTGCTAGCTACTTCTTAACCTTTATAGATGATTTCAGCAGATATGGTTATGTTTACTTGCTTAAACATAAACATGAGGTGTTCGAAACATTTAAGGTTTTCAAAGCAGAAGTAGAATTGCAACTAGGAAAGAAGATTAAAGCTCTTCGATCCGATAGAGGTGGTGAATACCTAAGCCAAGAGTTTAAAGATTACTTAGCTGAGAATGGAATTGTCCATAATCTCACATCTCCATATACTCCACAACAAAATGGTGTATCTGAGAGAAGAAATCGTACATTGTTAGACATGGTACGATCAATGTTTAATCTTACAACTCTTCCTTTATCTTTTTGGGATTATGCCTTAGAATCTGCGGTTCGTATTTTGAATATGCTTCCCACCAAGAAGGTTGACAAGACACCATATGAAATATGGAATGGAAAAGCTCCAAACTTGTCTTATTTAAAGGTCTGGGGTTGCGAGGCGTATATAAGACGTGACTCAGCAGATAAACTCCAACAGAGATCTGTAAAGTGTATCTTTGTAGGATACCCAAATGAAACAATGGGTTACTACTTTTACTACCCACCTGAAAACAAAGTAATTATTGCTAGATATGGAGACTTTCTTGAAAAGGAACTTATATCTCAAGAATTCAGTGGGAGAGTTTATGATCTGGAAGATGATCATGTAGATACATTACCTTCTGAAAAAACTAGCGTACTTCCTGTGGAACCTAAAAGTCTGGGTCCTCCACCTAAAGTTGAAATTGTTCCCATTCGCAAGTCTTCAAGACATGTGAAAGCTCCTGAACGTCTATGTCTTAACGTAGAAGTTGAGGAAACTATATTAGGGGATCTTGATGAACCTACTAATTATAGGGCTGCCATTGAGAGTCCTGAAAAGGATAAATGGGTAGTTGCTATGAATGGGGAAATGCAATCCATGAAAGATAACAATGTCTGGATTGAAGTAGACCTTCCACCCAATGCCAAGGTAGTTGGAAGTAAGTGGCTCTTCAAGAAGAAAACTGACATGGATGGCAAGGTACACACCTATAAGGCTCGTTTGGTAGCTAAAGGCTTTACTCAAACATATGGTGTTGACTACGAGGAGACCTTTTCTCCTGTAGCTGACATTAGAGCTATTAAGATTCTCATAGCTATAGCAGCGTACTATGACTATGAGATTTGGCAAATGGATGTCAAAACCACCTTCTTAAATGGTCGCCTAGATGAAGACATCTATATGGCGCAGCCTGAGGGGTTTGTGAATCCAAAGTTTCCAAACCGTGTATGCAAACTTCAAAGATCTATTTATGGATTGAAGCAAGCATCAAGGCAATGGAATAAAAGGTTTGATGAAGAAATCAAAAGGTTTGGATTTACTCAGAATCTTGATCAGCCATGCGTATATCACAAAGCTAGTGGGAGTAATGTAATTTTCCTTATCCTATATGTTGATGACATATTGATCATGGGAAAAGACATTCCAAGTTTGCAAAAGGTTAAGGCATATCTTGGAAAGTGCTTTTCTATGAAGGATTTAGGGGAAGCTGCATATATTCTGGGAATCAAGATCTATAGAGATAGATCAAGGCGGTTAATTGGATTAAGTCAAAGTGCTTACATTGACAAAATATTGAAGAGATTCAATATGAAAAATTCCAAGAAAGGATATTTGCCAATGGAAGTGAAACATGGCTTGAGCAGTGAGTTATGTACTTCAACACCTGCAGAGGTGGCACACATGAGCAAAGTTCCTTATGTTTCGGCTGTAGGATCTATTATGTATGCGGTGAGATGCACAAGGCCAGATGTGGCATTCGCTCAGAATATCACCAGTCAATTTCAACAGAATCCAGGTGAAAAACATTGGATTGCTGTTAAACATATCCTAAAGTATCTTAGGCATACGAAAGATATGTTTCTTGTGTATGGTGGAAATCCAGCTAGAGAACTTGATGTTACAGGTTACTGTGATGCATCCTGGCAATGTGGCAAAGATGATGCGAAGTCTCAGACTGGTTATGTCTTTGTTATCAATGGAGGAGCAGTATACTGGAGGAGCAAGAAGCAGAGTACAATTGCGATGTCTGCGACAGAGGCCGACTACATAGCTGCTTCAGAAGCTGCAATGGAGGCTGTTTGGATTAGGAAATTCAATTCAGGGCTCGGTGTTATGCCTTCAATTGAATTGCCTATTAATATGTATTGCGACAATTCTGCTGCAATCATATTTGCCAATGAACCTGGAGTCATGAAGGGCACCAGACATTTTCTACGGAAGTATCACTATGTTCGACAGCAAGTCAACATAGGAGAAATTAATCTCTTGAAAGTTCACACAGATGATAACTTAGCTGATCCATTCACTAAGGCTTTAGCTAAAGAAAAGCTTACTGAACTTGCCAATGGCATTGGACTTAGATTAGCTAGTAGTTTCATGCATGACTGTGTTTAGTATTTGGATAAAGGATATTGTAAACATTTATTATTTTTAATGAAATAAAGTATTGGTTATGTTTATGTTCATTATTTAATATTGTTGTCCTATATTTGCATATTTAATCCGTGAATAAATTAATTATTCAAAATCGTCCGTTGTCAGTTAATGATATGGGAATATCATTAAATTAAGACAAATCTGAGTTTTGGTATAATATACTTAAAAGTATATTAATGCGTTGACATGCCAAATTCACATGATATTCAATGAATTGAATATAGACTTATCCCAAACTACATGATGTTACTTTATGGATGTTGTTATTAAGTAAATTATGAATAGTTATCCTCAGACTTGAAATACCAGATAACTGTTATGAATGTAGTGCATTCTGTGGAATAATTTAACGTTATATGTAACTGATAGTCATAAGGATTTTTTTCGGAATTGTTTCAAAATTCATAAGTTATGCTTGTAGTCAAGATAGAATTTATTCCTTCAAATTTATTTTGTAGTTTATTACTGTTGGGCCCCTCGTAGGGTTGACAAGATGTTTGCGTGGCCACGCCCAAGATCTCCCCTGAATATGTTTAGAAGATTTGGTAATCTTGCTCAATCACAAACAACGAGAAACATAATATTTGAATAAAGAATGACTTTAATTCATATCTTCATTTAATGTAGTATTAGTAACAAAAGGATAATAATAATGATGAATCATTAAAGGTTTTTTCAGGAGACCTACTCGAGTTGTACTAGAGGCATCAGCGTGTTGCAAGACGTTAACCGATGTGATCATACTATTAAGATATGTCTAAGTGGGAGCTGTTAGTTTTGTAGACATAAAATAATAGTTGTGTGTTAGGATCGAACTCGAGATCATGGGATTGCAAACTTTACGTACGAAAATTAAAGATTAATAATTTAATATAAAACGTTAAATTTAATTATTAATTATCACAAAACGTATAACGAACGTTAGTATTTAACAGAAATTGACTAACGATCATTAAATAAGGAAAATGAAGGGACTAGAATGAAATTAGATGTCAAGAATGTTCCGGATCCACCTATTGTATATAGGCCGATCGGTTTGTATTGGGTTTACCCAATCCAAACATAACATGGACTCTAAGTTTCTTCTAGTATATAAGCAAACCAAGGGTTATTGTTCTTGTATCTCTTGTGCACACAAACTAAACCCTAAAGTTTTCTTTTCTCTTGTTCTTTCTCTTGATTGATCGACTAAAATCCTCAACAAGGGCCGATCGGCTTTTTTACTTAAACAAAACATTTGGTTTTAAGTTCTGTGAATTCTTTACTTGCATAACTTTAATTTGTTTTAGTACGTGTATACAAGAACTTGAATCAAACACACTATTGTTTGATTCTTGGATTGAATTGAAAAATTGGTAAGGGGTAATTCGTGTAATCCGTAAAAACCCAAATTAGGGTTCATCACTATTGTTGCTTGGACTGATTCTTGTTTTGCTAGAATCATTAAGGTACGCATACGTTTAAATTCGGTTAATTAATTATGTGTTATTGTTCCTATGCTTCCGCATGCGTTCTTTGATGTTTGTTGTATTTAATTATGATTGTCATGATATTAAAATTCCAATACATACAATCATAGAATGATGGTGGTGATTATGTGATTACAACTTTTGTCTAACAAAAGGGAAATCAAGAATCAAGAACTAGTACACGGACTTAGATCTCTTCTCTCTTGGATTCCTTCTCTTCTCTTGTATGATCAAGGTTGTGCTAGAGCTTGTGCAAGACTTTGATGATGACTTGGTGACTTGAGTGGATATAAACTCAAGAGAATCACCAAAGATTGCAAAGAGCTTAATTGGAAGTATTTGGAGCTTGAAAATTGTAGCAATACTTGAAGTTGGAAATCAAATGAAGAGTGTTAGGTTTTTGTAATGTTATAAATGGCCAAGAGAGGGGGAGGGAGTATTTATAGTGCCTTGAGGAGATTAGTATATACTAAGGCATGGTCCAAAATGAAACACATGATACATACTTGTTTTTTCTTAGACCATAAGTCTTTATATGGCTCCTAAGATAACACATGAATGCATAAGGTTTCCATGGCTCTCACCAAGCCACCAAGGCCATGGTGATTCACCCATTGGTAGTTCCATATGATTCATATAAGTGACTAGATGATTTTTGATCATATCTTGCTTTTATGGAGTCAGTTTTGTCCTGATAATCACTAACAGTAAGTCGTAAAGTTACGAAACATAAAACCGGGATCCTAAAAATTTGAAACTTTTAGAAATGATTAAACTCATCAATATACTCATTATTAACTAAGAAAAATGAGTGATGGGTTTAATGGATCGCGTATACGCTGTTAAAACTTGAAAATGTATGTTTAAAACGCGTAAATCGCGTAAAACGCAAAACCGGAAAATTTAAAATTCCAAAACTCTTGAAAATGTCAAAAGATGTGAAAAACATATATTTCTATTGTTTGTAATGTTGTATGGATATATCGGGATGTTGGAATGACGTTTAAACCTAAACGTAAATCTCAGACACGGTTTTGTGAAATCGGTTCTGAATGGATTCAACGTACGTCGTCAGGAGGACTCGACGAGTATCAACTCTATTGTCACGATAAATGGAAAAAAATCAATGATGAATAGTAAAAGTGAATAGTAAAATTTCAAGAATGGATAGAACTCCTGAAAATGCAAATTGTTACAGCCTCCATATCCTAAGTGCAAACACAACGGCGCCTAGTTCTAGGTCGTTAGTTGTGTAGTTTTTCTCATATGTCTTAACCTGTCATGAAGCGTATGCTATCACCATCTCTCGTTGCATTAAAACGGCTCCTAATCCCTTATGCGAAGTGTTGCAGTACACAACAAAGTCTTTGCTTCCTTCCGGGAGGGCTAGGATAGGTGCACTACACAACTTTTCCTATAGGAGTTGAAACGCTTCTTCTTCATCTTTACCCCAGTCGTACTTCACGTTCTTCTGCATCAATTTAGTTAGCGGCTTGGCTATCTTGGAGAATCCCTCGATGAACCTCTGATAATAGCCAGCAAGTCTTAAAAATTGACGAACCTCAATTGGGGTTGCAGGCGCTGCCCATTTTCTGATGGACTTGATCTTTGCGGGATCCACGTGAATTCCTTGGCTATCGATCACGAGACCCAGAAATTGTACGGTGGGAATCCAAAGTTCACACTTGGAGAACTTGGTATACAATTACTACATCCTCAGTAGTTCCAAGATGAGTCTTAGGTGTTTCTCATGCTCCTCTTTACTTCTTGAGTAAATTAGGATGTCTTCTATGAATACTATCACAAACTTATCTAAATATGGTTTGGAGACCCGGTTCATGAGGTTCATGAATACCGCTGGTGCGTTGGTTAAACCAAATGGCATCACTTGAAACTCATAATGACTGTAGAGGGTTCTAAACGTGGTCTTTGGGATATCCTCTTCCCGAACTCGGAGTTGGTGATACCTGGATCGCAAGTCGATTTTTGAGCAAACGCTCGATCCTTGGAGATAATCAAACAAATCGTCGATCCTTGGTAGGGGGTATCGGTTCTTCACCGTTAACTTGTTCAACTCTCGGTAGTCGATACACATGCGAACAGATCTATCATTCTTCTTCACAAACAGCATCAGAGCTCCCCATGGTGAGGAACTTGGTCGTATGAATCCCTTCTTCGATAGTTCCGCTAACTGTTTCGACAACTCCTCCAACTCCGTAGGGGCGAGTCGATATGGTGCTCGTGTTACAGGTGCAGCGTCGGGCATCAAATCGAACTAAAACTGGACTTGTCTTACCGGGGGTATTCGAGGCATGTCGTTTGGAAACACTTCCAAAAAGTCTCGTACAACAGGCACGTCTTCTAGACGCTTCTCACCCTTTTATTTCCTTTTCTTCTCGGAGATCTGAGCCAAGAAGATATTTCATTCTTTCTCAAAATACTTTTGGACCTTGGTACAGGAGATAATGTTCAATCTGGAAGGATTTCCACGATCGCTCCTGTTCCCTAGTATGGTTAGGATCTCATCTCCGTATGGCACTCGTACAATATTCTCATTGCAGAGGATAGTGGCACGGTACTTGGATAGCCAATCCATCCCGATGATGACGTCAAAACTACCTAACATGATGGGTAAGAGGTCGATATTGAAGGGGTGGTTAAGGAGGTTCAACGTACAGCCGCGGATAATGGTTTCTATTCTCTCAAGGTTACCGTTTGCTAATTCTACGTCGTAAGCAATACCTAAGGCAGTCGGGGAGATTTCAAGCAAAGGCATAAACGCAGTGGATACAAAACTCCTATCGGCACCAGTATCGAACAATATAGAAGCATAACGGTTATTGAGAAGGAAAGTACCTGTAACAACGTTTGGGTCCTCTTTTGACCTCCTTTCCAATAACGTACACCATTCCTTGGACTGCTCCTACATTTCCCTGCTGATTCCCAGTACCTTGGTTACCTTGATTCCCTCCTACTCCTCGGTTCCCCTAGTTATGCCCATTTCCTCCCGAGCCTTGGTTCCCTTGATTTCCACCATTCCTGGGGTTTCTTCCATTCCCTTGGTTTCCTCGGTTCCAGGGCTCTCGACACTCATACTTGTAATGCCCCTTCTTCCCACATCCATAGCAGGTGACACTAGCCTTCCAATCCGTTCCCTGAGTTGTTTGCACCATCGCAAGGGGTCGGGATTTACAGTCTCTGGCTATGTGTCCTACCTTTGAGCTATTGTTGTACACTATGGTACACTATCCATGGTGGTGTCAATTGCAACGGTTGCACATCGGCTTGTTCCCTGCGTAACCCTTCTTCTCCCCATTCCCGATAGCATAAACCTTGGCGACCTTTTGTCGTTTGTTTGGGTTATCACTACCGTTAGCGTTATCGTCCCTTTTCCTCTTGTCATTTCTCCCCTTATCCGTCTCCTCCAGGACTAAAGAATCCATTAGACACTGAGCTATCGTAATGGCTTCGTGGAGGTTAGTCAGGTTTGCTGCAATCACATCGTTCCTCGTAGCCAACGACAACCCATCTGTGTATCGCTCAATCTTAAGTGACTCAGTAGGAACCATTTCAGGGCATAGCAATGACAGCTCTTAGAAGCAGCGGTTCTAAGCTGTCATGTCAGTACCTCTCACCTTATGGTTCCAAAACCCAATCTCCAGTTTCTTAACTTCATTTCGGGGGGAGTAGGTCTTAATCAACAACGCCTTGAACTAATCCCAAGTCATAGCATAAGCCACATCACTTCCAACTGACTTGAGATAGTTGTTCCACCAGGTCAACGCTTCATCCTTCAAAGTAAACGTGCCATACTTCAATTTAGCATCTTCATCGGCGTTACTGACGGTAAACACTGACTCTGTTTTCTCCGTACACCTCATTAAGACAACAACACCCTCGGTTCCACCAAACTCGGTTGGTCCACAGCTTCAAAATTCTTTGTACGTACAACCACGGCTTCGGTGAGGTGGTGGAGTTCCAGCAGAGGTATTCGAGTGATTCGATTCGGCTAGCAATTTGGCACGCTGAGTCACAATTTGATTGATTAGGACTTGATTCACAGGAGTGGTGATGGGTGGGGTGTGTCCATTGACACCCACATTGTTCTCGTTTCGAAGGTTGGCATTCTGATCATTGATATTCTTGTTTTCGGTGTTCAGGTTGTTGACGTTTCTCACAGGACGGCGGCCACGACGACAGGTTTTGACAACAGTAGGCCCGGTTCGGGTAGTTCTGGCTGGGTTTCGTAGCGGGGCCATTGATCTAATCAAGCATGGAAAAGTCATGAGATTCCAAACAAAGGTATATCACGCAAATAGTTGAACATCATAGGGTTGAATACCAACAGAAACACCAATCACGATAACAGGAGTACTATACAAAAACACACATAAAATACATGCTCGAAACAAAAATCCAAAAGTTTCCATTCAATAAATATCAACGTTGGTACATGGATTTGGAAGTACAAAAGGAAATGATAACTGATCGTCGTAGACGATTCTGATTTACTAGGACAACAAAGATAAACAAAAGACTACATCCCTAACCGAGGACTCCTCAGTTTAGTGATGGTGCAACATCAAAACCTAAATACAACTAGCCACGATCTCGACGAATATCCCTCAATGCAGTCTCCATATCCGCCATCTGTCTCCATATCGAGGAAATCTCAATGTGATCCGCCTCGCGATCTCTCCTGAGCTCAGTGATCTCAGTCTGCAGCTCGGCGACTCTGCGCCAGAGAGCTCGGTCGACATCACGAGCAGTCAAGAATGCTCTCTACAAATCCCCCATCATGTCGTGACAATCCGACAAGTCACGTCTCAAGGACGTAGTCCTACCAGCTAGTGTCCCCATGTCTCGCTCAATCTCCCTAAATCTCATAGCCGACACGCCCACTAGCCGATCCGCCAACTGGCTAATCCTATTACTCTGGGCGGTGATCTGCTCCCAAATCCGACCTATCTCTCCATACTCGGCGGCCTCTGAGGCAATCTCTGACGGTGAATCTGGGGCCGGTGGGAACTCAGGATATGGGGAGTGAGGAGGCGAGGCCAACTCAAAGGGGTGCTCGTGTGTATCCGGCAAGTGCTAGGGAGAGCCAGTTCTAGGTGAGTGCACTAGGGGTGCAGGACTCTGGTCTGGTGGGACATCATCCTAAGACTCCATCTCCTCCTCCTCCTCCTGAGGTTCCTCCTCAGGGTCAACATGCGATGACTGTGATGACTGGGTAGGTGAACGGGGTCGTTTACGTGACAATGATGCGGGTGGTGATGACAGGAGAGAGTGAGCCGAAAAGTGCATGGGTGGTGATGGTGGTCTCACTGACATATGTGCTGTAATCCTAGGAGTACGAGCTAGGGCTAATGCCTGATAGATGGTAAGCTGTCACAAAGGACTGGAGTGATCAGCTGATGATGAAGATATAGGTGATGTAAAATATAAATTAACAATTAATATTATAAACGCAGCGGAAAACATCACCATACAACGGATCCATAGTGCCATATGATCAATCAAATAGAATAAACACATAAACAAGTGAGATATACCTTTGTAGCGTGATCGGGAAGTCACCACCAATAATATAACCCACGTGCTGTATAAGAAACCCCAAGAGATCAATTAGGTTGATCTCCTCTAAGTGTGAAACACACTACACTTCCTTGATCACCACTATGATGCTAGTCTAACGGTTGTAACGGATCAATAACAATGCATACAATATGAATTGTTAAAGAGGATGGAAAAACAACAAAAACACCTATATCTGTTTGTTGTGGCCGTGAGGTACAAGAGGAGAGGGGAGGGAGATTATTGCTCCTTAATTGTTGCTAAACATTAATGTAATTGATAACAATCAATTTGATTGATCTTATCAACACATTGTTACACTTAGCTCCCCTTAAAGACCATAATCTCTCTTTCTAGTCCACCCTTAAGGCCGGCCATATGTAGGGCCCACAATGGGCTTGCCCGTTGTTGGCCCAGTCCAAAAACACTAAGTCTAACTTAGTATTTAATGGCCCGTTATAGATTCCTTGTTACATAGCCATTTATACATTGTAAATACGATAATTACAATCTATAAATGATGTCTCATTGTATAAGTGTGTGACCCCATAGGCTCACATATGTCTAGCCATATAATTAGTGATTATGACACGAGCATACTCCAACAGAAGATGGCTGAGTAACGAGTGGAGTCGATGACACAGGTGAAACTAATGATGAAGCAATGGCTGAATGTCAGACAATCGCGTAGGTATCGTCCTTGTTGGGAATGCTTAAAGTGACGATCATTATCGAATCAATGAGTCATGTAATATGGTCATGTAATAGCTCGTTAGAATCGTAAAAATATAGTCTACATGATAGTAGAAGTGTGTCGTCTAGTATAGTCTTAGTATTTACGTTAATGTTGAATTAGTGAAATATGTAAAGATGACACACTTCCCCATTCTCATATGTTGGGAGACTATATAAGGTGTAAACCTCTCATTTGAGAGGTGTGAATTGCAAAGTGTAAGAGAAATTCTCTCTTATTTTCTCCTTAGTTCTTTCTCTCTCTAGTTCCATCTTTCTCTCTCTAAACACATTACATAGGTGTGATTTGATCTAAAAAGAGGAACCAACAATTGGTATCAAGAGCTAGAAGATGATTTAGAAGTTTTTTTTATTTTTATTTCACGTCGTTACTGTTCACATCGTTACTGTTCACGTCATAGCTTATTTTCTGCTTATTGAGTCTTATCATAAGCTTATTACAGTATTTTAAGTGCTTATTTTTTATCCAACAAAAGCTTATCAGATCTAAAGTTTTTAGGTCCAATCAATCCAGAACAGTCTTGTTAATGTTTCTGTCAAGATCTATTATTTTCTTGTTGAACAAAAGCTGTATCAGTTTTTGTTTTTAGTGCGTAACTATCCAGATCTATCACCTCTCTTTGTCCAACAAAAGCTGTATTCGTTTAGGTGCTAATTTTTTTTTTGCGTTATCAGTTTCATTAATTTTTGTCCAAATCTGCTTCTTAAGTGCTTCATTCTAAGCTTATTTCGAACTGACTTTGTGATAAAAACTGGTAAACACTCGTCGGAAAAAAGTTGGTCGGAAAAGTCATCGGAAAATTCATCGAATAAAACTGGAAAAAAGAGTTGGTCGGAAAACTCATCAGAAAATTCGTCGAAGAAAACTGGAAAAAGAGTTGGTCGGAAAACTCATCGGAAAACTCACCGGAAAACTTATCGGAAAGTTTTATCGAAATTGCTTGTATAAGTAATTTCGATAAACCCTCTTCTATCGAAATTCGATTTCTTGTAAAGAAATTCGATAAGCTATCGAAATTGTGAAAACTATCGCAATTGTAGAAGTTATCGCAAATCTGGGCACTAAGGTTTATCGCAAATGTAGAAAGTTTGACTTTATCGCAAAATCTAAAAGTTTGACTTTATCACAAATGCAAAAAGTTTGACTTTATCGCAAAATCTGGGCACTAAGGTTTATCGCAAATGCAAAAAGTTTGACTTTATCGCAAATTCTAAAAGTTTGACTTTATCGCAAATTAACATCATCAGCCAACATTTAAAAAAAAAAAAAAAAAAAAAAAAAAAAAAAAAAAAAAAAAAAAAAAAAAAAAGCAGTAGCCAAGAAGAGTACCAGTTTCATCTATACAACTCAGTCAACAACATCAAACATAACTCAAGAAAATAACAACTACAACTTCAACAAAATAACAACTACGACATTAACTCCCTCTAATCCTTCAACATCGAATAGTCAACATCATCGATCTTTTAAAGAACAAACCTTCATCTTAATATCCGAATCATTTTTAAAGAAAGAACAAAAAAAATATGTTTCATTCCTCCTTTTCATTCGATCAAGACTGAAACGCAAACAAAAGGAAAATAAATAAACAGATTCGAAGATCTCAGAATTTTTATTTGAAAATTAAGACCATTATCGATCGTTGCACTCAAAGATATTTTTCCATCATAGATCAATTTAGAAGATAATCTTCTTTTGAATATCCGAAAGTAGCAAAGAACAAACAAAACTAACAAGTTTCATTCTTCCTTTAGTTCATTTGATTGAATCAAAAGAAAAGAAATTAGATCTCAGGTCGTGTTTCAAAAGGTGTATACCAAATCTTTATAAGATTTCTAAAACACTTTCATCATAGATCTATAAAGAAGACACACTTCTTCAATATACGAACCTTTCAAAGAAAAGATCAAAACGAAATCGTATCATCCTTCTTTTGGTTCGGTTTAATCGAAAAACAAGAAGCAAATCACATACTTACTTTGGTGCTCGATTTACAGTATGTAAATCAAAAGGACGAATTGTTTATCTTTTATGTGGCTGCGTTCATTTGACAGAAAGAGAAGAAAGTGTTAGACTGCGTTTTTTTTTTCTTAAGTGGAGTGAGATTAGGGTTAGAGTGTTTAAGTGGTGATTTATATGCGTATTTAGGGTTAGTATTGTTGGGAATAAAATGCTTAAGTCAAAGAGCCTGCCAGATGAAGTATTAGGTCTGCCAGTTCATTTTGAAGAGGTTGAAGATAAACTAACAGTACCTTCTGGGTGAGAAGGTACTGCTAGTTGAAGAAGGTCCTGCCAGTTTGAACGTCAAGTTGTTAGATATTTATTTGTAGATATTTTAGTTGTATTATTAGTCTTTGTACAATGTAACACGTTAAGTAAAAGTAGTTCAGTCTTCTATGCCGTGCAGTAGATAATACTGAGTGTTTTACATTGGAAGTTGTAATAGTAGGTTAGAAAGTCTTGTTATCTTATGCAACTTGACAACTTGTATAAAGGGTTCCTTATCCTATAAAAGGAACCCTTAGTCACCACCTTAGAAATATCTCTTCAACTAATAACTTTGTAATATCCAAAACACTACAACCTCTCTAGTAACTTAGTTACAAATTCACAAATCCCTTTAACAAATCAAAGATTCAAGGTTACCTTTGTAATCCTGGTGATAGTTTAGATCACCCGTATTATCTCATAAATAATATTGAATCATTTTGTGTTATTCACGTTGTGTTCATTCTTCAAAATAATTCACGTTTGCATATTCACCACCTTTGTTCCTTGAAGTGTGTTAGAGTAAATTCCGCGTACTAAATCACATTCATTCCTAAATATCCCAAACACATTATTAAGATCAACATCCCAAGTGTTTGTATAATCCTTCACAAGTGGTATCAGAGCTAGGCTGATATTTACGATTTAAAAGAACAATGGACGTTGAACACATTCAAACCAATGTGGCTGCAAAACTTCCATTACTCAAACAGAATGAGTTTGAGATGTGGAGACTGAGGGTAGAGCAATACTTTCAAGTGCAAGACTATGCACTTTGGGAGATTATTGAAGAAGGAAACTCATTTAAACCTACAATCACCACCTCCACAGTAAACGATGCAATAGTAACAAATGTGCAAGTGAACCCAACAACCGCAGAAGAAAGAATCCAAAAGAGAAATGATCTTAAGGCAAGGAGTATGCTTCTCATGTCTATTCCAAATGACCAGCTTTTGATCTTCAACAAGTACAAATGTGCTAAAACCCTCTTTCAAGCTATTGTGGCTAGATTTGGTGGAAATGATGCCACCAAGAAAACTCAGAAAACTCTCCTCAAACAAAGTTTGAAAATTTTTTAGCCATAACAAATGAGTCTTTGGACAGCATGTTCAATAGACTACAAAAGCTTTCAAGTCATTTAGCCATTCATGAAGTGCTGATATCTCAAGAAGACTTAAACTCCAAATTCCTTAGGAGTTTACCCTCTGAATGGGCCATGCATGTCATTGTCTGGAAAAACAAACCAGATATTGATCAAATGAGTCTTAATGATCTTTACAGCAACTTCAAGATAGTAGAGCATGAAGTGAAGAAGTCTACTAGTTCAAGCTCAGGGAATATGGCCTTTGTATCATCTCCCAGCACCTCAAGGATAGTAGATGAAGAAAAAGACGGTAGAGAAGAAGGTACTGCCAACACAAATTTTGGTACTGCCAATACTTCTAGCAGTACCAAAACAATTCTAGATGAAACAATTGGTTGTGCTTTCCTGACATCACAACACAATGGTTCCTTATTGACTTTTGAAGATATTCAAGAGATCAATGATGATGATCTTGAGGAAATGGACATAAAGTGGCAACTTTCACTTCTTAGCATAATGGCTAAGAAATTACTGATGAGGACTGGAAAGAAGATTACCATAAATGGTAATGAGCCTGCTGGGTATGACAAATCTAAAGTGGAGTGCTACAACTGCCACATGAAGGGTCACTACTCAAGAGAGTGTAGAAGACCAAAGAAGCAGGATGATAAGGGAAGAAGATATGAGAACAAGAACAAGGGAAGCTTTGAGAACAAGAGCAAGGCTGTGGAAATCACTGAGCCTAAAGCTATGGTAGCTATTGATGGGATGGGTTTTGATTGGAGCTTTATGGGTGAAGAGGAGTCAACTTCAAATGAAATGGCTTTAATGGCTTTCTCCAATCCTGAGGTACAAATTACTAAATGTTCTAATACTTGTAAAGTTTTTGAAGAATTAGAAACGTTAATAAAACTTTATGATGAACTAAAAGTAGAACAAAGAAAAACTCATCAAGACCTAGTTAATCATAAGTGTGGTATGGCCAAACTTGAGAAGCAGATAATCCACTTTAGGGAAAATGAACTCACTTTTTCTGACACAAAAGGCATTCTTAATAGGGAAATATTTTTGAAAGATGCTGAAATAAATCTGTTAAGAACTGAGTTTGCTAAAGTGAAACTGGCAAAGGATAATATTCAACTAACTGTTACCACATTAGAAACTGCTTCTAACTGTACTAGAAGCATAGTTGAAAATCAAATGAACAAGAGAATCAAATCTGGGATTGGATACAAGACTTGTCCACCTCCTTACAGAGGAATCCCCTGTCCCCCAGGTTTAGATCTTGCAGAATCAGGTTTACATGAATTCACCAATAAACCACTAGATAATGAGAAACCTGTAGAGAAAAGTGAACCTTTTGAGAGTGCTAGTGTTGCTTCACTCTCTAACAAAAAGGTGCTCACTGATAAGAGCTCAGATGCTCCAATTATTGAAGATTGGACATCTGATGATGAGGAAAAAGAGAGTGTTTCAAAGAAAGGAAACAAAGTAGGACCACCCAGTCCTAAAAGTGTAGAGATTAAGACAAAGGATAAAACTGTTCTGAAAACAGTTGAATGTTGTGCTAAATGTAATAGCAAACCTAGAGGTAGCCAGAGAAATTGGAACAATCTTAAGTCACACCAACTTGGTGATGATTTTGTTATGTACAATAAGGCCTGCTATTACTGGTTTAGTTTTAATCATACTCATGCTTATTGTAACAATTGGGTGTCTGGGAGTACATCAAGGTCTAAAACAAATGGAACAAACCCCAGAAAAAGTTTCGTGAAGTCTAACACACCAAAAGTTAATCATACTGTTAGACCAAATAAGCCTGTTAACTCAAAACCAACTACTAAGGGTGCAAGAAATACTTTCAAACATGCACCAAGAGTTATGAAAAGTCCCATTGAAAAGAAATATGTGGTTAAAACACAAGATTGGAGACCAAAACCAAAAGGTCCTGCTAGACCAAATGGTACTGCCAAAATTAGTACTGTCAGACCAAGGACCACAAAATGGGTTAAAAGGGAAAATGCTGTTAAGTCCTCAGCATGTTGGATATGGAGACCACTCCAATTAAAAGTTGCATCAACAGTCCTAAAGAGGTTTGATTACATTGATGGAAGAGGCAAACCCAAGTCAGTTATGGCTTGGGTACCCCAAGGAAACTAATATGTTTATATATGTGTAGGAACATTCAAATGATATTGCTGATCAAGGATATGTAGATAGTGGATGTTCAAGGCACATGACAGGCAACATGTCTTACCTCACAAACTTCAAATCATTTGATGGAGGATATGTTACCTTTGGGGGAGGAATCAAAGGAAAGATTACTGGTAAAGGTACAATCAAAACCAGTAAATTAGATTTTGAAAATGTGTGCTTTGTGAAAGAGGTTCGGTTTAATCTCCTCAGTGTCTCACAAATGTGTGACAAAAAGAACAATGTTCTCTTTACTGACAATGAATGCATGGTTGTTTCTCCTGATTTTAAAATTCCTGATGAAAGTCAGATTCTTCTTAAAATCCCAAGAAAGAACAATATGTACAGTGTTGATTTAAAGAACATTGTTCCTAAGGAGAGTTTAACTTGTCTAGTAGCAAAAGCCTCATTGGATGAATCTATGCTTTGGCATAGAAGGCTTGGTCATATAAAATTTAAAACAATCAATACAATTGCAAAATATGATTTGGTTAGAGGTTTACCCAAAAAGATTTTTCAAAATGACCAAACCTGTGTTGATTGTCTTAAGGGCAAACAACATAGAACTTCTTGTAAGCCCAAGACCCATAACTCAATTTCTCAAGCTTTGTACATGCTTCATATGGACCTTTTTGGTCCTACTAATGTGAGTAGCTTGAATGGTAAAAAATATTATCTTGTAGTTACTGATGATTACAGCAGATTTTCTTGAGTTTTCTTTTTAAGAACTAAGGATGAAACTAGTGAGATCCTTAAGTCCTATATAACTGAGATAGAAAACCAAGCTGATAAGAAAGTGAAAGTAATTAGATGTGACAATGGGACAGAATTTAAGAATAGGGTTATGGATGAATTTTGCAAAGAAAAAGGAATAAAAAGAGAATTTAGTGTAGCTAGAACCCCACAGCAAAATGGAGTAGCAGAAAGGAAAAATAGAACACTAATAGAGGCTGCTAGAACAATGTTGGTAGACTCTAAGTTGCCTATTTCATTTTGGGCTGAATCTGTAGGTACTGCTTGTTATGTGCAGAACAGGTTTCTTGTGATTAAACCCCATAAAAAGACTCCTTATGAACTTTTCTTTGGTAGAACACCATCTTTAAGTTTTATGAGACCTTTTGGATGTCATGTCACTATTCTCAATAGCAAAGATCATCTAGGAAAGTTTGAAGGAAAAGCTGATGAAGGCTACATGATAGGGTATTCTTTGCAAAGTAAGGCCTATAGGGTGTATAATAGTTGTACTAGGCTAGTGGAAGAAAATCTGCACATAGAGTTTCAAGAGAAACTACCAAATGTTAAAGGCATTGGGCCAGATTGGATGTTTGACATTGATAGGCTTTCAGAATCAATGAATTATGTGCCTGTTGCAGGTACAAATACTAATGATAATGCAGGTTTTGAAGACAATGTTAAAACAGCTGAAGATCAAGATTACATCTTGATGCCAATTTGGAAAGGATTGGATTTATCTTCAAGTCATGAAGAACCTTCAAATACAACAAATGAAGGTGTTGAAGATGATCATGGAACTCAGGGTCAAGAGAATCAAGAAAGTAGTGCAAATGAAAATGGTACTGCTAGTTCACCAGATGGTACTGCCAGTTCACAAGTTGGTACTGCTGAACCATTAAATGTTCAATCAAATGATTCCTTACCAGAAGAAGTGGGGATTGGCAATCTTCCACTTACCTATGAAGTTCCTACAACACACAACACAAAAATTCTCAAAGATCACTCCATTGATAATGTGATTGGTAGCATTGATTATGGTGTTAGAAAAAGAACTCAAGTCTTGTCTTCAGACCAAGAAGGGTTTATCTCATCTGTCTATGAAGAAAAGAACCATGAAGTTGCCAACATATGCTTGTTTTCATGTTTTCTCTCATAGGCTGAACCCAAAAACATTAACAAAGCCTTAGATGATCCAAGTTGGGTTGAAGCAATGCAAGAAGAGCTTCTTCAATTCAAGCTTCAGAAGGTTTGGAAACTAGTTGATTTGCCCAAAGGTCACAGGGCAATTGGAACCAAATGGGTGTTCAGGAATAAGAAAGATGAAAGGGGGATTGTGATCAGAAACAAGGCAAGATTGGTGGCCCATGGGTATACTCAAGAAGAAGGGGTAGATTATGAAGAGGTTTTTGCTCCAGTTGCAAGACTTGAAGCAATTAGGCTATTCTTGGCCTATGCTTCTTTCATAGGCTTCACTGTTTACCAAATGGATGTTAAAAGTGCCTTCTTGTATGGTACTATTGAAGAAGAAGTGTATGTTTCTCAACCTCCAGGCTTCATTGATGCAGAATATCCAAACAAGGTGTATAGGGTTACCAAGGCTCTTTATGGTCTACACCAAGCTCCTAGGGCATGGTATGAAACATTGGCTTTCTATTTATTGGAAAATGGATTTCAAAGAGACAAGATTGATCCAACTTTGTTCATCAAAAGAACCAAGAAAGACATCTTGCTAGTGCAGATTTATGTTGATGACATTATCTTTGGATCCACAAACCAAGAGTTGTGTGTAAAGTTTGAAAAACTTATGCATAGTAAGTTTGAAATGAGTTCCATGGGGGAACTTACTTTCTTTCTGGGTCTCCAAGTGAAACAATCAAATGAAGGCATATTTATCAGCCAAGATAAGTATGTAGCAGAGATCCTGAGGAAGTTTCAGTTTGCAGATTCTAAGGTTGCAAGTACTCCAATGGATTCAGAAAAGGGGTTACTCAAGGATGCTGAGGGTGAAGATGTGGATTTTCACAATTACAGATCAATGATTGGGTCCTTGATGTACCTTACATCATCAAGACCAGATATCATGTTCCCAGTGTGTGTATGTGCAAGGTTTCAAGTAAATCCCAAAGTTTCTCATCTCACAGCAGTCAAAAGGATCTTTAGATATCTCAAGGGTCAACCTAGGTTGGGTCTATGGTATCCAAGGGAATCATCTTTTGACTTGTTGGCTTATTCTGATAGTGACTATGCTGGTGCAACCCTAGACAGAAAATCCACAACTGGTGGATGTCAATTTCTTGGCTGCAGACTCATATCATGGCAATGCAAGAAGCAAACAATGGTGGCCAACTCTACAACGGAAGCAGAATATGTTGCTGGTGCAAGTTGTTGTGGGCAAGTGCTTTGGATCCAAAATCAATTGCTTGACTATGGGTACAATTTTCTTAACACCATTATTTACATTGACAATAGCAGTACTATTTGTATCATTAAAAATCCAGTTCAACATTCAAAACAAAACACATTGAAATCAGACACCATTTCATAAGAGATTGCAATGAGAAAAGGTTAATACAAGTTGTCAAAATTGATTCTGAAAATAATTTTGCAGACCTTCTCACCAAAGCTTTTGATTTAGGTAGATTTAAATACCTGGTAGCAGGTATTGGAATGATTAATCTTTGAAAAACATGTGTTTTTGTACATAAAATAAATGGTACTGGCTCTTAAACATGGTACTGCTAGTTAGTCAAAAAGGTACTGTCAGTTCATAATTGTGTCCTGCTAGTATAAAGTTTGCTCTGTTTTGTTCATCTTGATAATTAAATGTTTACAATGCTATAAAACAAGTGCTTTGCACTCTGTTCTTTTGGTCTGCAACTAACAAATTTCAGGTTGATAACAAAACAAGAGATCTTCCAAACAAAGGGGGAAATAAAAGTTATTTATATCTCAGGGGAGGTAACAATCTCAGGGGAGGACATAATAGCTCAGAAAAGGAAGATAATCCAATAAAAGAAAGGAGAAGACAAGAGCATACAAGATGATGTAGAGGTTGAAAATGATAAGACTAGATCATATATTCAGAAGGGATGAAGCATTCCTAAAGGAGAAAGTTCTATCTAGATCAAACGAAGGAAAGTTTCAATTTCAGTTCATTATATTTGTTCATCACTTGCAAAGGCATGCTGATAGATGATTTCACTTGTTGAAACAAGCATCCAAGATACACAGCATCATTGCCTCTTATAATTCCTCCATCCAAGGAAATTGAACCATCTTTAGGTCAATGTGGAAATGGTATTCAATTAACCAAGTTTTACAAACTTAAGAGCTGGCTAGTCCAATAGCAAACGGCTATTGGTAAAGACACATCAAATCCGTTGATGGTTGATAGTTTACCAAAAACTATATGGTATTTAACTAACCATACTTTACAGTAAATAGTTGACTAGTCCAAAGCAAACGGCTTTTTGGTAAAGACAAGTCAAATCCGTTGATAGCTGATAGTTTGCTAAAAACTATAAGGGATTTTTGCTAAAATTTCAAAGATACTGCCAAGTAAAATTTTCTTTCAAAATCAAAGGTACTGGTAGTTCAAATTTTGGTACTGGTAGAGTAAAATGGTACTGCTAGATAATCGTTGAGTCTGTCAGTTAAAATTATAGCCGTTAGGTCTGGTAGTTAAAATTAGCCGTTGGGGTAATTCTGTAAATTTCTGATGTTATATTATATTATATTTCTCATATAAAAGATCTTTTTTTAACCGCCTCTTCATTTACTTTTTATAAATTTTCTTATTGTCGGTTAAAAGAAAATCTCTCATAATATCTTTCATCAGTCCTTATCACAATTAACACTCACCTTTCATCTTCTACCAGTACCACAATCAAATCCCACCATCCTAACCAAGTTTTTCCTTAACTTTCACCATGGCTGATCTAAATTTTGTTAAACGTCACAACCAGTTAGCATTTTTGGAAAAGTCTGAGGATAATGAATCTTTTCATCAAATAGTGGACTTTCTAAATGATTCTTACATCAGGTTTGCCTTACTTGTAAATCCCACTATTTATGAATCACAAATTTTACAATTTTGGAAAACGGCTAAAGTTAAAACTCTTGAAAATGGGAACCAAAAGATAAAAGCCAAAGTGGATGGCAAAACCTTGACTCTTACCGAGTCATCCATTAGAAGACATCTTCGATTGGATGATTCAGATGGTATTAGTCAATTGCCTGATACTGAAATCTTTGAAAATTTGGAAAGAATGGGGTATAATGTAGATTCTAATAAACTCACTTTTCTTAAAAAGCATTTTACCCCACAATGGAGATTTTTTATCCATACCATCCTTCATTGTTTAAGCCAAAAGAAAACCTCATGGAAGCAGTTTAGTGGTAACATGGCTACAGCTCTCATTTGCTTGGCAACAAACAGAAAATTCAACTTTTCAAAACATATTTTTGAAGGATTGGTTAAAAACGTGGATAGCCAAACAAAGTTTTTGATGTATCCCAGATTTATTCTGATGCGTGGTTTTACGACCTTACAACAGGTTTTACCTCTCAAGGGATCTCAAGAGGCTTACAACCCCACCAGGCAGTGTACCTGACCGATGTAGTATAGTGTAGTGGTAAGTACGGGGATTGATCGTTCTCCACAGGGAATAGTGTTCGTTAGGTATGAAAAACTACTCTAATTAGGTCTAAGGGTGAAGGAAGATTATTTTTGTATTTTTATATTTTTATGAAAGCAAGTAAAATCTCGGGTTTGAATGAGTGGGCGGAATTAGTTGCTAGTCAACTAACCCAAATAACTACGAATGCAAATAAAATAAAATAATTGAAAATGAAAAGGTCGTGAAACTTATGTGGAGAGAAATGTGTTTACTTAGATTTCCTTACTCCCTAACTATATTTTACCGGTTGATTAGTGTGTATTAATTGCGTGGATGATGGGTGTATTCCTTAATACCAATCGTGGGGTGGCGTACGTACTTCCCCAACTCTACAAGCTCCTACTTCACTCCTATGTCGAGCCGGCTAAGAAGCTCCTAACATGGGATCACTAGAATTCGCTCATGCATTAAATACAACCATAAAAACCTAGTACGCATTGGTTCATGTTTCTTAAGACGTTCAAGCAAATTACCGTATAGGAGGTTAGCCAGTTTTCTTAAGCCTAACATCGATAAACAATCATCCAAAACAATTAATAACACACTAACAACTAATAATCAATAGTAAGGTTTCATTAGATCTAAGCAAACACAAGATAAATCTAGCCTAGCATGTTAATCAAAAGACAAGAACAAGATATAATCAAACAACACATAGACATATTGATTGATTAAGTGATTACTTATCTTCAATTAAACATGGAGATCCAAGGGTATGAAAACCCTTAAAAATGGCAGAAATTCGTCTTAGGGTTTCTCCTCACAAAGTTGCACACTAATGACAAAAAATTGCAAAACTATATATAGAGTTTAAGGGCTGGCGGCGTCACGTTGTAGATCTTGACGCCGTCACCTCGCCGTGTCTAGGGTTCTCGGATGGCCTTCCTGACGCCGTCCCTCTTTAGTGCTCCAAAATCCGCTCTGGCTTATCAAGGCTTGACGCCGTCAGAAATGGGCTTGACGCCGTCCCTCTTTAACTTAAACCGTGATGGCCTTGATCACCTTAAAGGGTGACGCCGTCAGAATTTCCTTTGTAAATCTCCCTGGCTTATCATGTGTATTTTTCATATCCACCACTTTTGCCAAGCCATGACGCCGTCAGGAGCAATCCTTGACGCCGTCAAAGGTACTTTTCCAGCCGATTTTGAGACTTTGTCGTTTTCTTCACTTTTATGCTCCAAAAACGTCTAAAATGCTTCCTTTTCCAGATTTCTTCTCCAAAGTACCTAAAATGACAAAAGAAACGATTTAGGGCAATATTTGATCAAATAAATACGATTTAGGGCTTAAATGACCCCCTAAAAGCGGTACACTTTTCGCTTCATCAAATACCCTTACACTTGAGATTTGCTTGTCCTCAAGCAAATGCGCTTTTATTCTAATCAAAATACAAGTTAGGGGTCATTTAACGCTAATATAAAAGTAATTACAACAAATAGTCGTTCCACTCTAATCATAATAAGCACGGAGATTACAAACTAGCACCTCACAAGTAGTGTTTAGATACTCACATCTCTCAAGTGTCATCAAAATAAATCTCAAAAATGAAAACGGATAATATCTCTCACTACCTGTCATAGCAAATAGATTACCATAGGCTTGGGAAAGGATCGAAAACCTCCTCCACTAGGCGTAAGCACCTAAGATAAACTATCAAAGAGGGCTTTTACATGGGTTATAACGTGAGGTGTAGGGATATGATAAACACGATTTTGTTGGATAAGGGATATTTTACTGGTGGCGAGTTAAAGATCTTGATTAATTACATGTACAATATGGCGTTGATAAGCCAAGACTAGACTCGACTTAAGCTAAAAACAAAATAACAAAAACATAAAATGAACATAAAATGAAACGGGATGGTAGTCCGTATGTTTTTTTCTACTTTTTTTTTTCTTCATTTTTTTGTATTTTTCTTGATTTTTTCGATTTTTTTTTTTTTTTATACACTCTTGCCCTACCATCCAAAATAATACATCATAGGGGCTTTGCATTCCCCTTACACTTGAACTTTTACATAACTTTACAAATAACTATTCTAATGACTCGAATTAAGATAATCGAAACACTTGTAGTACTTCTAAAATATTTAGCACATATGGGGGTAATAATGTTGTTCTTCCCCATTACTCCATTACACTAGTACTTTACCCATGAGTCCCAATCGTCCCAAAACAATATGTACAAGGATATGACTCGACTTAGCAACCATGTAATCAATTAGATAATTAACTAAGGGTTTAAACAAATGTTGTCACAATAATGCACTAAAAATGAGTGCATACAAGGTAGGCTAAGGCGATTTGGGTGTACATTTAAGTGGGGTGTAAACAAATTCTTCCTTTAAGTAAAATGCTTAAAGGTCGAAACGAAAAGATAGGCTCTGAGGGTGTACTAGGGGTATCGTGTACTAAAAATGAGTACAACGCAAAGGGTGTGGGAGAATTACTTGACCAATGTAGCCAAAGTAATTATAACAAAAACACAGGTGTAAAACAATGGGTTAATCCTAATGCCTCTTATCATGTAGTAAATCTAACTACACAAATGTAGTCTCACTTGTGGCCTCGGAATGGTCCTAACGCAAGTTCTAGAATCTAAGTGCTACCGGTACACACATCATAGCATAACTGCTTTTCCTACCAATTCTAGGGGCGATCCTCACATATTTGGGAGTGGAAAATTTTTTTAGTGGTACGGTTTTTTGTGCTAGTCATATAACTCCTATCCATGAGACGCTCATTAAGATCAAAGTTTCACTCCTATATGTTGTAAAAAATTTTAAATTTGGCACTAAAATTGCCTTAACAGGTATTTCTCTCAGTTTTATTACACATCTACCATTAAACAAACGAAAAATCAAGCGTAATCGCATTCTCTAAAGTATCGTACTTTACCCCCCCTTACACTTAAAATGAACATTGTCCCCAATGTTCAAATAACAAGATGTAAAAGTAAATAAGGTAAACGAATGAAATCAAATACTCCCCTGATTCGTTTGGTGGATAAAGAGGTAACATGGTTAGATCTTCTTCCAAGAGAAAGTAGAAGCTTCAAGACTAATGCATCGCCAAAAGCTTGATTCCACATACATCTCCTTGTCCAAAATAACCTGTTAAACCTGAGAAAACAAACACGAAAACCTGCATAACATCGGCGGGCTAAATTCTATATAAGGATATAATGCTTGTGGAATGATAATTTTGTAGATTCCTGGAGTTTATAAGTTAGAGATTTAATAAAAACTTTTTATGAAAACAAAACTTTCAAAAATTTCAGAAAATTAAACCTGACGCCGTCAGGTTGTAAAGCCTGACGCCGTCAGAAATGATCTGACAGAATTCTCATGTTATGTTTTCGGAAAATTTCTGAAAAAACCTTTACCTTACTTCCTGGAATTCCTGCAAAACATCATTATGACTCGATACAAGCATTTGACTCAAACAAATACTAATATGTATGTTAATTTAATATTATTACGATTCATGTTCATTTGTTCTAATAAACCGATTTGGATTTCCCTTACACTTAACTTTTGCAAAATACCTTTATATGTAGTTAAGACGAAGTTAAAAACAAGATAAAGCATTTTCACAATTTAGTTTTGAACATGAATCAATAATAATAAAAATTAAACATACATACGGAAGCAAATAAAATCAAACAAACAAATAAATAAACACACAAAGCAAATAAAGCTTGGGTTGCCTCCCAAGAAGCGCTTGTTTTTGTTCGAGTCACGAGCCTGACTCTACCCTTATTTAACAAAAATAGGGGAGGTTTTCCCTACACTTAGGATTAAGTGCGGGTGGAAGTAGCGATACACACCCTTAGGGTGGAAATATGCCACGTGAGGTGAAGGGGGTGAGTGAATGGCTTCCTTCATCCTAAAACTACCCGGATAATATTGGTTTATGGGTGGGTCGGTTCCTCTTTTGTCTCCTAGATGTAAATCTAAGGATGAAAAGTTGTGTAAAGGTTGAGGTTCCGGCTCATCAACACTAGGAAATTCCCTAGAACTAAGAGTAAGGTCATCACTAAAAGTGTTCAAACCTATATCCTCTAGTTGTGCTTGGTCCAAGGGTTCTACCTCCATCGGGATTCCTAAAGTCTCTTCTACTTCTTCCGGGTAAGTCACGGGCGGTGTGGGTGCCTCAAATGATGGTTGAGTATTTTGTGGGCTTATGGTGTTTACCTCATCATTCCACGTGTCAAGATCACCTATATCCTCATCAATTGTTTTCTTAGGTAGTGATGATAACAAACCTAGCACTTCATCCAACTTATGGTTTATTGCTTCGGCTCTATCCACAATTCCTTGGCAAACTAGGTCGCTTTTCCTATTGGCCTCACTAAGATGAGATCCTAAACATGGAGGTTGTTCATAAGAATCTATCCTAGGTGAAGGCTCATATGATTCATAGGTGTCTCTAAATGAGGTATTTTGAAATCTTTGGTGTTCTAGCCACTCAACCATATCTTGCAATCTTAGAAGTCTAAGTGAAAAGTCCATTTGAAGGAAATTACAAAAAAAATCACAAAGAAAAGATAGACTACGAGAAAGCTACAAAATAAAAAGAAAAAATCTCACTTGATAGGAATCTTGTGAGTAGACCTAATAAAAATAAAATTTCAACCTAAGCAATAACTACTCCCCGGCAACGGCGCCAAAAACTTGATGCGTGGTTTTGCGACCTTACAACAGGTTTTACCTCTCAAGGGATCTCAAGAGGCTTACAACCCCACCAGGCAGTGTACCTGACCAATGTAGTATAGTGTAGTGGTAAGTACGGGGGATTGATCGTTCTCCACAGGGAATAGTGTTCGTTAGGTATGAAAAACTACTCTAATTAGGTCTAAGGGTGAAGGAAGATTATTTTTGTATTTTTATATTTTTATGAAAGCAAGTAAAATCTCGGGTTTGAATGAGTGGGCGGAATTAGTTGCTAGTCAACTAACCCAAATAAATACGAATGCAAATAAAATAAAATAATTGAAAATGAAAAGGTCGTGAAACTTATGTGGAGAGAAATGTGTTTACTTAGATTTCCTTACTCCCTAACTATATTTTACCGGTTGATTAGTGTGTATTAATTGCGTGGATGACGGGTGTATTCCTTAATACCAATCGTGGGGTGGCGTACGTACTTCCCCAACTCTACAAGCTCCTACTTCACTCCTATGTCGAGCCGGCTAAGAAGCTCCTAACATGGGATCACTAGAATTCGCTCATGCATTAAATACAACCATAAAAACCTAGTACGCATTGGTTCATGTTTCTTAAGACGTTCAAGCAAATTACCGTATAGGAGGTTAGCCAGTTTTCTTAAGCCTAACATCGATAAAAAATCATCCAATACAATTAATAACACACTAACAATTAATAATCAATGGTTAGGTTTCATTAGATCTAAGCAAACACAAGATAAATCTAGCCTAGCATGTTAATCAAAAGACAAGAACAAGATATAATCAAACAACACATAGACATATTGATTGATTAAGTGATTACTTATCTTCAATTAAACATGGGAGATCCAAGGGTATGAAAACCCTTAAAAATGGCAGAAATTCGTCTTAGGGTTTCTCCTCACAAAGTTGCACACTAATGACAAAAAATTACAAAACTATATATAGAACTTAGTGGCTGACGGCGTCACTTTATAGACCTTGACGCCGTCACCTCGCCGTGTCTAGGGTTCCCGGATGGTCTTCCTTACGCCGTCCCTCTTTAGTCCTCCAAAATCCGCTCTGGCTTATCAAGGCTTGACGTCGTCAGAAATGGGCTTGACGCCGTCCCTCTTTAGCTTAAACCGTGATGGCCTTGATCACCTTAAAGGGTGACGCCGTCAGACTTTCCTTTGTAAATCTCCCTGGCTTATCATGTGTATTTTTCATATCCACCACTTTTGCCAAGCCATGACGCCGTCAGGAGCAATCCTTGACGCCGTCAAAGGTACTTTTCCAGCCGATTTTGAGACTTTGTCGTTTTCTTCACTTTTATGCTCCAAAAACGTCCAAAATGCTTCCTTTTCCAGATTTCTTCTCCAAAGTACCTAAAATGACAAAAGAAACGATTTAGGGCAATATTTGATCAAATAAATACGATTTAGGGCTTAAATGACCCCCTAAAATCGGTACACTTTTCGCTTCATCATATTCAATGCATCATCACAAAATCAAAACTTTTGTTACTTCCCCCACACTCTCCTTATGAAACTCCAAAACTTTCACACAAGGTGTTTTCAAATATGAAAATTGGTTTTAATGGGGAAGAAATACCACTTTTTGAGGAAATGTTACCACAAAATGCTGAAGAACGATCCACATCATCTGAACCATCATCACCAAGTTCTTCACCTGGTTACATATCACCATCTCATCATCCATCACCAATCCCATCACCAGTACCATCTGTAACAACACCATCACCATCATATCATGCATCACCATCCCAATCTCCTCAACATCAAAGTCTGGATTCTCAGACTGTGAAGGAACTAAAGGAGAAAGTGCATCTCTTGGAAAATGCTCTTCAAAGTCAGAACACAAAATTTTCTAAGATCAACACCAAGCTAGTTAAGAGGGTAAAGAAATTGGAGACTAAAGTGAAGATGCTGCAAGGTAAAAGATCTTCAAAGTTGGTTTTATCTAGTTCTTCAAGTTCAGATAAAGAAAGCATAGGTCTCTCTTCCAAAAAGGGGAGGATGGGTAGTTCAGAAGGTGAAGAGGAGGCTCAATTTCAATTTCATGAAGGAACTCAAGTATATGATGAAGAGCCTGCTGGTGCAGGGCAAGAGCCTGTTAGTGCAAAAGAGCCTGCTGAAGCAGAGCAAGAGCCTGCTAGGATTAAGAGGCTGTTGGCTATGGATTATAGAGGTACTGCTGAAAATGTTTACAAAAGAAAGAGGGAATCACACCCTCAGGGGGTTGTTTGTTCAAGGAAAATTATATGTTGCTGATGAACAATCTGCTGCTCCAAGTCAAGAACCAACACCAAAAGATAAGGGCAAGAAAATTCTGATTGAAGATGAACCTAGGCCCAAAAGGTTAAAGAAAAGAGAGCAAGTACAGATGGCTTTAGATGAGGAAGTCTCCAAAAAGCTTCATGAAGAAGAAATGCAAAAAGCTTTAGAAGATTCAAGGCTGCTTGCAGAAATGCAAGAGCAAAAGGATGCTGCTCAAATTCTTCTTGACACTCAAGCTGCTCAGGAAACATTTGATGCTCAGATGCAATGGATCATTGCCAATGATCCAATTGTGAGAGGTCAAGCTAACTTAATTTTGGATGACAAGAATCTTAACACTGAAGAGAAAACAGCAGAGCTTGAAACTTTTATCAACAACAAGTATAAAGAAGCAGCTCTTGATAATATTTTTCAAAAGATTCAGGAAAGCCAGAAGAGAGGTTTTAAGGTGGGCTCATCTAAGAAAGATCAAGTGATGTTCATGAAGAAGTTTCTAAGAAGTCAAGCTAATTGGACTGAATCTCAACTAAAGAAGAAAACTCATGATGAAATCAACTTCCTTTATCTTAATGGCTACAAGACATGTTACTTCAAGATCCCATCTGATGCTAAACCTTCAAAGAAAAAGGAAGATGCTCAAAAGAAACAAGAAGCAGAATTGGATCCAGAACAAGTAAGTAAAATGATAATTGCTTTACCAACAATTATTCATGCTGATCCAATTAGGTCTAGACACCCTATTATAGATTGGGAGATTCACCATGATAGATCAAGAAAGGCATGGAAGATAACCAGGGTTGGGAATCAAACTGCCATCTTCAAAAATTTTGAAAATCTGATAAGGGCATGTGATAGAGCTGATTTAGAAGAGTTGTGGAATCTAGTTCAAATCAGGCTAAACACTAAGCATAAGACTGATGTTAAGGAACAAGAACTTTGGGTAGAGTTCAATAGGATGTATGATCCTGATCCAAAGGATGTTCATTGGAAGTTTCCATATCATGATCCTACCACTACATGGGAATTCCTAAGTCTTAGCAGTGTGCATCATCTTTTTACACAAAGTGGGATTGAGCTCTTTATGTTAGCTGAAAAAGAGTATCCACTGAGCTATGAAGTTCTTTCAACCATGATTTCCAAGAGGTTAAGGTGTGATAAACATGAAGAAAAGTCAGAAGTTGTTCAAAGTTTGTTGATGAACATTTTTGAACAATCTGAAAGAAAAAGGAAGAATAGAGAGTGAAGTTTTTGGAAGAGTTCCCTCAGATCCTCAAGGTATGGATTTTATTCGTAAGAAACTTGTTTATTTTAAAGGGAATAACAAGTTTAGGGGAGGATTGTTGGGAATAAAATGCTTAAGTCAAAGAGCCTGCCAGATGAAGTATTAGGTCTGCCAGTTCATTTTGAAGAAGTTGAAGATAAACTAACAGTACCTTCTGGGTGAGAAGGTACTGCTAGTTGAAGAAGGTCCTGCCAGTTTGAACGTCAAGTTGTTAGATATTTATTTGTAGATATTTTAGTTGTATTATTAGTCTTTGTACAATGTAACACGTTAAGTAAAAGTAGTTCAGTCTTCTATGTCGTGCAGTAGATAATATTGAGTGTTTTACATTGGAAGTTGTAATAGTAGGTTAGAAAGTCTTGTTATCTTATGCAACTTGACAACTTGTAAAAAGGGTTCCTTATCCTATAAAAGGAACCCTTAGTCCCCACCTTAGAAATGTCTCTTCAACTAATAACTTTGTAATATCCAAAACACTACAACCTCTCTAGTAGCTTAGTTACAAATTCACAAATCCCTTTAACAAATCAAAGATTCAAGGTTACCTTTGTAATCCTGGTGATAGTTTAGATCACCCGTATTATCTCATAAATAATATTGAATTGTTTTTTGTTATTCACGTTGTGTTCATTCTTCTAAATAATTCACGTTTGCATATTCACCACCTTTGTTCCTTTAAGTGTGTTATAGTAAATTCCGCGTACTAAACCACATTCATTCCTAAATATCCCAAACACATTATTAAGATCAACATCCCCAGTGTTTGTATAATCCTTCACAAGTATTGGTGTTGGACTCGGGCTACATTGGATTTAACAAAAACATGGGCTTGATTTTTTATTCTTTCGTTTGAGCCTTTTAAGCGAGAAGAAAGAGTTGGGCTATATTGGATTTTACAAGGAGTTTGAACTGTTTATCCATCAAAGAACGAATTGTTGTATTTGAGCTGGTACAACAACTTGGTGTCCTAAATTTTGTGTTATGCGATTTTTTATTTTTTAAGAAAAAAAATAAAAAATAAATAAAAATAATAAAAAAAAATTAGGGATATAATTTTGGGTTGTGGTGAATGATTGACAAAGATTTATTTGAAAAACACAATCTTACTTCTTTATCGTCTACAAGAACCATTTTTCATTTCACACCAAAATTTAAATGGAATCAAGTTCAAAAGAAAGAGATACGCAAGAGCTATTAATGCAAGAAAAAGAGAGAGAATCGAAAGAGAAATGCATGACATGTTTTAGATTACTTCATTCACACCTTAAGGTCCTCTCAAACAAAGACTTAGCAGGAACTCGTACCGAGAATGGATTTAAACAGGCATTTCCATCACTCTTTGGAGAAGACGTTGAGATGTTCACAAGAACCATGTTCCTCAACGTGGATCAACTGGAGAAGCAACATGAAAATGAAGAATCTCACGAGAATGGATCCATGGTCATCTTTAGAGTGCTCAAGGAACAGTTTCAGCAATTCATCAATTCGCGGTTCTCTTCGGATTACGACGGTGTAATGGCACGCAAGTATTTTTTAGAATACACTCGAATCGAGGTTCAAACTTTCAAAGACATATTGATTCAACAAATGGATTCTATTGAGAAGTCAATTGCTGAACGAGTACTTCACAGAAGAGAGCATGACAGAATGATGAATGAAATGATGTTGCAGATTCAAGAGGAACAGGTTCATGAGGTTAAAGCAATGGGTGCTAGTTTGGTTGTTACGAAAAGCAGTGGGACAGAATCAGAACAACAAGAAGAAAAACGCATATCAGGGAATGATACTGATGCTGAAAGTGCATACATCAGACCCATTTATGACACAGAGCCTTTGGCTGAGGTACCAAATTATAACATTTTTTATGTCTATGATATGAGTTCTTCATCTTCTGAAATACAGCATTCTGAGCAATCTCAATTCACTAATGAAGGAGAGGTTGACCAGAATGTTGAACACTTTCCCGAAAAATGTCCTTTACGTGTTTCATTAATTGAAAACAAAACAACAGAACTATCAAAACAAACTCTCAAGTCTGAAAAATCTTTGACATCGGTGCTTAAAGGAAAAGAAAACGTTTTTGAGGAAAACCATGATAATGCCAAAATCAAGTTTGATTTTGAAAAACTTGAAACCAAAAATATTGAGTTGGAGCATATTGTGGCATCAACACAAAAAGAAAATGAGCATTTGAAAAAGATTTACAAAAACCTGTTTGATTCAATCAAACATTCACGAGTTCAGACACAAACTCAAACAAGAAACAAAAAGAGACTGAAGATTTGAAGTTTCAATTGTCTGAATTCGCTGATAAAAAGTTTGAAAATGTTTTGCAAAAGATTGAATCAATGAAAATGAAAAAGGTTGAGTCTCAAATCACAAAAGTTTCCTTTCCAAATACCCTGTTAAATTCTAGTACTCCAGATTTTGAAAAAGAAACGGGGGAGAAAATGTATTTTTTTGAAAATGAAATTGAAAATGAAAATCATGTGCTTCAAACAAAAGTGGTTGAGCTTGAAACGCTTTTAGCTCAAAAAACAAACGATTTTGAGGATGCCAAAACTGACTTTTTCAACAAAACGACAAAATTCGAAAATTATTTTGAAAGACTTGAAAAAGAAAATGTTGAGTTCAAACGGAAATTGGCTCGTAAAACGGATGATTCTAAAGCCGAAAAAGATCAACTTTTGAAACAAATTGCCTCTTTAGAATCAAAATTGGCATCCCAAGATCATCTTTCTCTTAAAAAAGAATACAGTGATCTGAGAACTTCATACAATGCTTTAAAAGTGAAGTTTGATTCTCTTAACCGATTAAAGGGAAAAGCTCATATTTCAAGTTTTTCAACACCAGAAGTGAGTGTTTCGAAGAAGATTTACACAGGTGAATCTTCAAAACCATTTTCGAAAAAGGTTTCCCAGTTTACGAATTATTCTTTGCAAAAAGGAAGGAAGTTTTCGAAGAAACAAAGTTTTTCTGAAACACTTACTTCTCAAAAGTTTTCAAATCAAAATGCTTCAAAAGAAAAGACTCAAGTTTTTCAAATTCCACACTTTCGTTTTACACCAGTAAAGCAAGTGTGGAGACCAAAGCAAAGTCGTTCAAAACCTTTCAAATATTCAATATCAGAATTACTTTCGCTGCAACATAAGAATGACTCTGCTTTGAACATTCCAAATACCGAAAGGTTTCCATTTATCACAAAAGCAAATCTTCAAAGAGAACCCATGAGGTTCAACTCTAGATGGAAATCTTCTTCGTCAGATTTTAAAACTCCAAGAGAAACACCGGGCTTCTCAAACAATTTTCAACGGAAAAAGAGTTTTAAATCTCCATTGATTCCACGAGTGTTATTTCAAAATGAAACACCGGTTTTCAGTCCTCGTTGGAATTCAACATCTTTAAATCAGATTGACACAACGTACAAATGGATTTCAAAATTTGGTAAACCCATTAGCGTTGTGCTTAAATGGGTTCCCAAGGTTGTTGTCTAATCTAAACATTATAATGACTTCTTCGTACTTCAGCTAAGGACTCGGACTTCAACATTACGACTTGTACACACATTACAGTGTACAACTCGGTTTCAAAGAAAGGAAAGTGTCGTGCTAAACCATTCTTTAAAACCAAGCATGCACTTATCCTAAAAACTTCTTAATCTTGAGCAAAATTTATTCAAAAATTTTCAAAAGGTTTTTCAAAACTTTTCAAAATTTTGCTCAAGATTTTCAAATCTTTACTCCCCAATTCGCTCCAAAGTTTAAAAATATCAAAACGTATGCTAGTTTTGAGGGGGAGTATTTCAGTGTATAACGTTTTTGTTACCTTGAAGCAAAATTTATTCAAGAATTTTTCAAACTGAAATTTCTAAATCTTTCAGAATTTTGCTTCAAGAAGACTCCTTCCCTCAAACTTTAAAAGGTTTAAAATTCTCAAAACAAATGCGAGTTTTGAGGGGGAGTATTTCCAAAACAATAAATGTTCCATCAAAATCATGCTTAATGGCTTGTGCACACATAACAGTGCACAACCCGTACCTGTAAAGAAAGGACCCTGAGGTACGCTTCAGTGCCTCAATCCTGATCAAAGGAGCGAAAGCTTCTTACTTATGAGTAGAATTAAACCAGAATTTTTCTAAGTTTTTTCAAAATTCTGCTCATAAGGACAAGTATTCCCTTGTCAAGGGGGAGTATTTGAATGAATAATCTTTGTTCACAAACGAAAAGTTCTTGAGATTCTTCCCATAAAACTCAAAAGGCATATTTTTCTCAAAAGTTTATCAAAAACATCATAAGTATGCTATTTTTGAGGGGGAGAATAAAGAAATGATCAAAATATGGTAACTCGAAAGATGATATCTCATGTGAGCTAGGCTCATAATTGACCCTCGAATTGACGATAACAAAAGTCAGTAGTCAAAAAGACATATCTAGGACGGGTAATAATTTCAAGCCAGTTCATCTGGTGATGTAAACGTGTCTCGCAAAGGATATGTCTGAGTAGAATGTACCGATTTCGAGCGATTTTCTTTGAATGTGATCTGGACGGGTAATAATTTCAAGCTAGTTTTACTAGTGATGTAAACGTGTCTCGCGACGATCATGTTCATTGAAAATCAATCAATTCAAAAAGTGTCAACTCTACCCGACATGTGCAAATTTACCTTAATCACTTATGAGCACATGTTAAGGGGGGTATTTCTGAAAATCACAAAACTCTCAAAGTGTTAACAAAATATGTTTTCATAATCATAAACACTTTGAGAGATTTTCAAAAAAGTTTGGTTTATGGCATCAATAGGATAGTCATGGAGTTATAAGGTGACTAAGGTTAGGAATAACCGTCCTATGATCCGCCAGAGCCGGAGGGATCTACCCAAGGACAATACCAATAGTTTAGAACTAGAAAGTCCTAGGTATGATTGAAAAAGGAGATATGAAATGAAAGGAGAAAGAAGGGGTTGAAGAATTAAAAAGAAAAATAAAGAAAAGGGTGAAAAGAAATAACCCTCCATTTGTTCAACCTTAGGGCAGACACCGGGTTCAATACATAATCTACTGGTTGGTTGGGCATCACCAGTATTGAAGATAAAAGTCGTCATGGACCCAGTGACGCACTGCACTAAACCTTCTAGCCACTCAGGTGTCTCTCAAAAGGCACTTGTTTCATTTCACACGGAGAACCCTTCATCATCTATTGACCTCTCACTACGAGATGTGTTGATATTGAAAAGGAGGCACTCTGCTCCATGCCTCCGACGACCAAACAAATGTGCACTGAATTGAGTCTAGAGCCATGAGATACATCAAAGATCTCTTAGGTACACTTAGTATACACTGGATGTTCAACAAAAGGAACACCAGTTGTAAATTATAAGAGTGTCCTTCGCAGATCTTAGCAATCTGCCGAGAACATTCATGAGAGAATTCACAAACTGTGATTCTCAGTGATTGAATGGAAATCCTGCCAGAGTCAACATCAAACAGCTCTGACAGCAGGTCACTTCGGTAATCCCTTGCGGATTACGCTTAGTGTTTGCTCCAAAAACGGTCTACAGTCGTGGGGTGATCTCCAGCGACTCACTGAATCGTAGGTGCACTTCGGTGTGTCTGTGTAAGCCCTTTCGGGGGTATCCGATTCAGAATGGCCTGGGTTAGGATTAGAGAAAGTCTTCACACTATGCTGTTGACGATCTCGAAGTCCAAACCTGTAAGTACCGGATGATTTATTGCTAACTGTTTACCTGCAGCAAATCATGGAGACCTGAAGTTTCACCATCTTTCCATCATGCTCATATCCTAAAGCAAAGTTCTCACAAAGACTACGGAATAACAAAAGTTCAAAGAAATTCAAGACAAGTCAAAGATCAAGTACGTTAAACTTTCACAAGTCAAAGATCAAGCTTATGAAAAGAGAACTACGTGATAAATGAAGAACAAAAGTCAAAGAACATATGAGCATGGTGGAAAAGACGTAAAGACACTATTGGAGAAAGGCAGATCAAGAGATTACCATATCATATCACATCAAGAACAAAGAACAAAGATTATGAAGATGTCAAAAGCTGAAGAAGCAAAGATGACATCGAGCAACCAAGATGACCAAGACATAGGGGGAGATTGTTGGGAACACGTTTCACAAAAATTCAAGTATTGGTCATTTAAGGTTGTAAAATCACAAAGCATGATTGGAACAAAGAATTTAGCAAAGCTATTACACGAAGAATCAAAGTTCAAGACAACAAGCATCAAAGGAGTTTAATGATCATCCATTTCTATTGGTGGACCCATAACCCACATGTCACAGAATGAGATCTCAATGATCACCCTTTAGGGGGAGATTGTTGGAAACGCAAAAGTGATGATCATAAATGTAATCAAAGAGAGATCTCAATGATCGTCCCTTAGGGGGAGATTGTTGGGAATGCTTAAAGTGACGATCATTATCGAATCAATGAGTCATGTAATATGGTCATGTAATAGCTCGTTAGAATCATAAAAATATAGTCTACATGATAGTAGAAGTGTGTCGTCTAGTTTAGTCTTAGTATTTACGTTAATGTTGAATTAGTGAAATATGTAAAGACGGCACACTTCCCCATTCTCATATGTTAGGAGAATATATAAGGTGTAAACCTCTCATTTGAGAGGTGTGAATTGCAAAGTGTAAGAGAAATTCTCTCTTATTTTCTCCTTAGTTCTTTCTCTCTCTATTTCCATCTTTCTCTCTTTAAACACATTACACAGGTGTGATTTGATCTAAAAACGGGAACCAACAGTCCTAAGTGGGAATGATCCGAAGTCATGCTCGTTGGGATCCAGTCACGAGGATGTCCTCAAGTACATCGAACGAAGGCATGGTCTGTGAAAACGGTAGATGGTAGGTATAAGTGTTCAAAATAACTAGCCAAGTAGTGCAAGTACCATATCAAAACTTAATCTAAACCAATATATAAATAGTGTCGCATTACTCTAAATATGTTACTCAAGTAATTACAGTATAAATCATATAATACACAGTTAATCGCTTAACTCGTTAATACTAGAGGCTTCGGCTTGGCAGGCAGGCATGTGTCGGTCATAGGATCAATTCTTAAAAAGTAGTTATAGTCTAGGTTGGGAATTATGATGCGTATCAAGAGCAGACAACTTAGGTCTGGTAGTTTACTGAGTTAGGTCTGTTTGTGATTTAGGTCTGGTTATGTAAAGTCTGGTAGTACATGTTAAGTCTGGTTGACTTATAGAGTTAAGTCTGGTCTGGTCGTGAAGATAGGAAAGTTTGTTAGAGTTATATTAGGAAAAGATACATTGCGTGTATGTATCTTTATAGAAGATTTGTGTATATCTTCTGTGTCATCTAGGGTTTCCTTGTGTTATAAAAGGATCCCTAAAGGTTGTTAGTGTGTGTGTGAGTTGTACGAATTGATCATAGTGAATATCAATATACGAAGTTAGTGATATCCCTGCTTGTGTTCTTAATTGTTCTTGTTAAGATTCCGCATTAACATTAACAATCACTTAGGGTTTCTCACTTAGATTGGTTCGGATTTATCCTAACCATCTACTAGGTATTCAAAACTACTTAGTGATCCATATACAATTTGTGGACCAACAAGTGGTATCAGAGCAAGGGAGAGACTCTGAATTCGTAGAACACTAAAACCTAATTCTCACTCAAATCACCCTTCACAATGTCTGAACTCGATAAGCCTGAAACTTTCTCAATCCATAACAGTGAGGATGAGCAATCAAACCATGAAGATGAAGGAAAAACCGAAACCAGTAACTCCCAAACACAACAACAACCCATCCCTTCCACAACCACAATCTCAAACATAAAACTTCCACTACTGAAGAGAGAAGAATATGATATATGGGCCATGGAGATGGAACACTATCTGGAATACATTGATAGTGATGTATGGAAGGTGATCCAAAAGGGAAATTCTAAGAAGAGAATTTCACAAGGGAATGATGGGCAGCTCAGAATAATGCCACCAGTATCTGCTGAGGAGATTAGGGCTGTGGAGAAGGAAAAGAAGGCCAGAACCTTGCTTCTTATGGCTATTCCTAAGGAGCATCTACAAAGGTTTCATGGCATTGTTGATGCTAAGGAGATGTGGGAAGCCATCAAGAAACGATTTGGAGGTAATGCTAACTCCAAAAAGATGCAAAAGGCTGTTCTTAAACAACAATTTGAAACATTTAGTGTTTCAAAGACTGAAGGTTTGGAGAAGGGCTATGACAGATTTCAACATCTGTTAACACAATTGGAAGTTCATGGTGCAGCAGTCTCGAATGAGGATGCAAATCACAAATTCCTTAGATCTTTACCATCAGAATGGGGCAATGTATCTGTGGCAATGAGGATTAAGGAGGAAGTAGATTCTATGACACCTGATGACCTATACAATAATCTCAGGATGTTTGAAAGGGACATCAGTAACAACACTCAGGGTTCAACCAGTTCATCAAATGTTGCTTTTGTGTCTCAAAACAAAAGCAGTACTTACAAGGTTAGATCTGGTGTTAGGTCTGGTAACTATGAAACTCCTTCAAGTGAAAGGTCTGCTTCAAGTTTTACTGATGAAGTGATACATTCTTTCTTTGCCAATCAAACGGAAGATGAAAGCTTTATTAGTGAAGACCTTGAACAGATTAATGATGCTGAAGTTGAGGAGATGGATATAAAATGGCACATTGCCATGGTTGCTTTAAGGGTCAAACGATTTCAGAAGCAATATGGTAGGACTATCAACTTCAACAACAAATCACCAGTGGGATACACAAAGAGGACTGTTGAATGCTACAACTGTCACAAGCATGGGCATTTTTCAAGAGATTGTCCAGAGAAGAAGTCTGCTGATGAGAAAAGAGTTGAAGATGGGAAGATGGAAAAGAATCAGATGAGCCTGCTGACAATGGAAGCTGGAGGAGTCAATTGGGGTGAGCATCCAAGAGTAAATGAGGAGTCTGATCATGCTCTCATGGCCATTGGTAATGAGGTATCATTATGCTCTAAATTATGTACTGACTCATATAATCATGTTAAGGCTTTGTGTGATGAGCAGCAAGAACAAATAGGTGATCTAGAAGTAAATTTATTAGCACATAAAAATGCTGTAAAAACTTTAGAGGCACAAAAGGTCACCCTTCAAAATCAACATGCTGCTTTAAATGAAAAACTATACTTTCAAGCTAATAAAATATATGAACAAGATGAGAAGCTTAAAAGGTATAGACAATTAGGGCTTAAAATTCAGAAGGAAAGGGATGAGCTGAGAAAAAGGGTAGATCAATTGAACAATTCAAACAATAACCTAGTTTAAGTGTTGGGATTCTCAAATTAAGTCAAATAAAAAATGTGGCTTAGGATATGAGGAAAATGAGAACAGGGCTATATTTAAGAATAGAGAAGAGGACTATGCTGATAAACCTTTGTACAATAGGTTTGTTAAGTCAGGTGACTTTAAGGGAGTACCACCACCTTTGAGTGATGACTATACTCCTCTTGAAAAAGAAGAGTTGGATGATTCACTCTTTGTGTATGGTAAGAAAGGTCCTCAAGTGTCTGAACCAACTACCTCAGAGGACAAATCTAGTAGATATTCTTCTTGTCAATCCAATGACTCTGAAGGATCTATTGATGGTTCCTCTGATCACTCTAAGTCTAAGTCAATCAGTGAGGAAAAAGAGAATCCTGAACCTAAGGTTGTTAAGGAGAGTGAACCTGTTGTTACTAAACCTTTAGTGACTGAACAAAAGGCTGAGACAGTTAAACCTAGTTGTGATCAATCACATAAAAACTCCTAGGGAATCTGTTAAATTGAATGAGTCACCTAGAAGCAATAGTGTTCACAGAGAAAGTAGGAGTAGTTATACTTATGCTCCTAAAAGATGCTTTGTGTGTGGAAGTTTGAGTCATTTAATAAGAGTTTGGTGACTTCCATGAAAAGAGAATGAAAAGAGAGGCTGAACAAAAGAGAATGAATGTTAATAAGGTTCAAGGTTTAAATAAACCAGTTTGGAACAATGCTAGTAGAGTTAATCATGCTAACCAGTTTGTCCCCAGACCAGTTCAACTAAATAACACTACCAGACCTAACTCCTTTGTTAGTTCTGGTAGACCAAATTTTGGGTCTGGCTACAGAAACTTTAATATGAATAGGCAAAATGCTAATTTTATGAGGCCTAAAGTGAATACTGGTTATGTTAACTCTGTGAGACCTAATGTGAACTCTGGTTTTGTAAGACCCAAGCAACCTTTTCAAAAACCTCAGGTGAATGCAAATTTTAAAAGAAATAAATTTTACAAAACTCATTCACCTGTGAGAAGACAAGTTGGAAAGCAAACAGCAAAACCTTTAAAGGGAAATGGGGGTTCTGCTGTTAAGACCTCAGCATGTATGTCTTGGGATTCAAACAAAAATAAATCCATGTATAAATCCCAAAACAACAGTGGATCAGGTTCAATTAAGAAATTCAAGCATATTGATCCACAAGGCGGACCCAAGCCTACTCAGGCCTGGGTTCCTAAGAGAAACTAATTTCTCTTCTTTTTGTGCAGGATCATCCACTTTGCTATATGGAAGATAGAGGAATACTTGACAGTGGATGCTCTGGGCACATGACTGGTAACAAGAACTATCTTAATGATTTCCATGAATTCGAGGGAGGTTCTGTTACTTTTGGAGGAAGCAAGGGACAGATAACTGGTAAAGGAAGAATCATTGTGGGCAACATAGAATTTGACAATGTATCTTTTGTGAAAGAACTTGGGCAGTTCAACCTTTTCTCAATATCACAGATTTGTGATACTCAGCATAAGGTGCTTTTTACTGAAACTGATTGTCTTGTGTTGACTCCGGACTTTAAAATGCCTGAAGAACATCAAATTCTTCTTAAAGTTCCCAGACAACACAAAATGTACAGTTTTGATATGAAAGCATCTAATCCTGCAAAAGGTGCTACCTGTTTAATTGCAAAAGCTACATTGGATGAATCTAAGTTGTGGCACAGAAGGTTAGGCCATGTGAATTTCAAAAATATGAATAAACTTGTGAAGAATAACCTTGTGAGAGGTTTGCCTTCAAAATTGTTTAAAAATGATCATACCTGTGTGGCTTGCAACAAGGGAAAACAACATAGGGCATCCTGTAAGGTTAAATTAGAAAGATTAATCACTGAACCTTTGCATACCTTACATATGGATCTTTTTGGCCCTACATCTGTCCATAGTATAAATCATGCATGCTATTGCCTTGTCATTACAGATGATTGTACTAGATATTGTTGGGTGTTCTTTATGTCTAGGAAGGATGAAGCTACCCCTTTGATTCAAAATTTCATTAGACAGATTGAAAACCTTATTGATAAACGAGTCAAAATCATTAGGAGTGATAATGGCACTGAATTTAAAAACAAGAGCATGCTAGATTTTTGTGGTAATAAAGGAATTAAGCAACAATTCAGTAATGCAAGAACTCCTCAGCAAAATGGAGTTGCTGAGAGAATGAACAGGACACTTATTGAGGCAGCTAGGACTATGCTTGCAGATTCACTTTTACCTACTACATTTTGGGCTGAAGCAGTCAGCAATGCCTGCTACATCTTTAATAGGGTTAGAGTGACTAAGCCTCAAAATAGAACTCCTTATGAGCTTATGTTTGGCCACAAACCAGTTGTTAGCCATATAAGACCTTTTGGGTGTCATGTTACCATTCTTGATACTCTAAGTGTTCTTGGAAAATTTGAAGGAAAGTCTGATGAAGGGTTTTTACTTGGGTATGCATTAAACAGTAAAGCCTTTAGGGTTTACAATTTAGTATCCAAGAAAGTAGAAGAAAATCTGCATGTAAACTTTCTTGAGGAAAAACCCAATGTCAAGGGAATTGGTCATAGGTGGATGTTTGATATTGATTATTTGACTGATTCTATGAATTATGTTCCTGTTTCCAAGGAGAATCAAATTAACCCTATTGCAGGTACCCAAGAAGCTACTAACATTGCAGGTACCAAAGATTCTTCAAATTCAGGGAACATTGATGATATGGCTGAACTTGTTTTGATTCCATCTACAGAGAACAAGTCTGATGCAGGTGAAGCAGTAATCAAGGATTCTTCACCTCAGAAAACAGACTCTGAAGTTAAGTCTGGCAAAGTCAAATCCCCTAGCATTACCAGTACTTCACTTTTTAAGTCTGGTAGTGATGTTCTACCAGACCTTTCTTCAAATACTGAATGTGCTGATTCTGAGATGCCAGAACTTGAAGTATTTCCTAATCCTAATGAAGGTGTTTTTGATGGGGCTTCCTATGATGAAGGAGGTATTATTACTGATTTCAACAACTTACCCACTGAAGTGGAAGTAAGTCCAACCCCCAATCTCAGGATCCACACCATTCATCCCAAAAACCAAATAATTGGTAACCCCAAGTCTGCTGTTCAAACAAGAAGTAGAGTGCAACATCAGTCTGCTTCTCTTGCACTCATTAGCCTGATCAAGCAACAACAAAGGGTCAACCATAAGGACCAGCAACATTGCTTATTTGCCTGTTTTCTTTCTCAAAGTGAACCCACTACAGTTTCTGAAGCTTTAGGGGAGGAAAGTTAGGTAGAAGCCATGCAAGAAGAGTTGTTGCAGTTCAAGCTACAGAAAGTATGGGTTCTTGTTGACCTACCCTATGGAGCTAAAGTTATTGGTACTAAATGGGTCTTCAGGAATAAAAGGGATGAAAGAGGAGTAGTTGTAAGGAACAAAGCAAGGTTGGTAGCTCAAGGATACAAACAGGAGGAGGGCATAGATTATGATGAGGTTTTTGCTCCTGTGGCAAGGATTGAAGCTATCAGGTTATTCTTGGCCTATGCATCATATATGGGATTCAAGGTGTATCAGATGGATGTCAAAAGTGCTTTCCTTTATGGCACTATTGAAGAAGATGTGTATGTACATCAACCTCCTGGCTTTGAGGATCCTGCTAATCCCAATCAAGTGTATAAGGTTATTAAAGCTCTATATGGTCTTCATCAGGCTCCTAGAGCTTGGTATGAAACTCTTTCACAGTTTCTTGAAGAACATGGATACATCAGGGGTGTAATTGACAAGACATTGTTTATCAAGAGAGATCAGAAGGATATTATTCTTGTCCAAATTTATGTGGATGATATCATTTTTGGATCCACAAGAAAGTCTTGGTGTGATGAATTTGAAGGTTTAATGAAGAGCAGGTTTGAAATGAGTTCAATGGGAGAAATTACATTTTTCTTGGGATTGCAAGTTAAGCAAAAGGATGATGGACTTTTTATTTCTCAAGACAAGTATGTTGCAGAAATTTTGAAAAAGTTTGAATTCTCAAATGTGAAGGCAGCAGTCACTCCCATGGAGAACAAAGTGCCTTTAACAAAGGATGAAGATGCTGCTGATGTGAATGTGCATCTTTACAGATCCATGATAGGTTCTCTCATGTATCTTACTGCTTCTAGACCTGATATTATGTATGCAGTTTGTATTTTTTCATGTTTTCAGGTTCAACCAAAGACTTCACATCTTCATGCTGTGAAGAGAATCTTTAGGTACTTAAAGGGCAAACCAAATTTGGGCCTTTGGTATCCTAAGGAGTCAGCTTTTGACCTGACAGCTTATTCAGACAGTGACTATGCTGGTGCAAGTCTGGATAGGAAATCAACAACAGGAGGTTGTCAGTTCCTTGGAAGGAGGTTAATATCTTGGCAATGCAAGAAGCAGACGATTGTGGCTAATTCAACTACTGAGGCTGAGTATGTAGCAGCTGCTCATTGCTGTGGACAAGTTTTGTGGATTCAGAATCAGATGCTGGACTATGGTTTGAATTTTATGAATACTGTTATCCACATAGATAATAAGAGTACTATCTGTATTGTTAAGAATCCAGTATATCACTCTAAAACTAAGCATATAGAAATAAGGCATCACTTCATTAGGGATTGCTTTGAAAAGAAGTTGATTAGAGTGGAGAAAATACATACAGATTTTAATGTTGCTGACCTGTTAACTAAGGCATTTGATAGTCCTAGGTTCAATTATCTGGTAGTTAACATTGGTATGATGAACCCCTAGTTTGAATTAAGGGGAGGTTTGGCCTAAGGGGAGGTCAAACTGTGAAGTATGTAAAGTATGAATACTTACCAGCATTTAGGTTATTTTTAAGTTTTGTAGTTTTGATTTTAGTTCTGTTAATGATGTAAAAAAAAATATATATATATATATATATATATATATATATATATATATATATATATATATATATATATATATATTTTGGTTTATTTTATCTATATCTTTTCTTTCTTTTATAGGCAATGCTGGATTAAGTATATTTTCACGAGTTATTGAGTGAGATTATTGGAACTTCTCACTTGGTGAAGGTGCTTTGCACTAACACATCAAAAGGTTATCAGTCCACCTTGTCTCATCAACATAAGGACTGGCTAATCCTGAGCAAACGGCTAACAGGTAAAGATTGATCAAATCCGTTTATGGCTGACAATTTGCCAAAAATTGTATGGTATTCAACTCACCATATCTGAGATAAGTGAAGAGTTGGCTAGCCCACAAGGTTATGGCTTGTGGTAAAGGCTGTGGAAAACCATAAATGGTAATCAATTCACCATGATGAGGTGCTTTTCCATCAAGGAATTGACTAGTCCAGAAGCAAACGGCTTTTGGTAAAGACTTAACAAATCCGTTGATAAGCTGATGATTTGCTTAAAATCATATGGTTATCAGTGTACCATGGTCTTACACACCAAAACATTTGGCTACTCCAGTAGTAATGGCTATTGGTAAAGAGACATCAAATCCATTAAATTTCAATGATTCACCTCTCACAGGTGTTAACACACCTGGAAGTGATGAGAATAGATATGAAACTTAATATGAATTGATGTACATATAGTCATTGTTGCTGCCAAGTCCATATCAGAAGAGCTTATCAAGATTCAAGCTGCTAGAAAGGAGCAAGACCTAAATACATTTCAAAATGTTCAAGATTCAATCCTCAGAAGGCTAAATCAGAAGAACTTGAAGTTCATGAAGCATGAAGATCAAGTTAGGGGAGGATTGTTGGGAATTATGATGCGTATCAAGAGCAGACAACTTAGGTCTGGTAGTTTACTGAGTTAGGTCTGTTTGTGATTTAGGTCTGGTTATGTAAAGTCTGGTAGTACATGTTAAGTCTGGTTGACTTATAGAGTTAAGTCTGGTCTGGTCGTGAAGATAGGAAAGTTTGTTAGAGTTATATTAGGAAAAGATACATTGCGTGTATGTATCTTTATAGAAGATTTGTGTATATCTTCTGTGTCGTCTAGGGTTTCCTTGTGTTATAAAAGGATCCCTAAAGGTTGTTAGTGTGTGTGTGAGTTGTACGATTTGATCATAGTGAATATCAATATACGGAGTTAGTGATATCCCTGCTTGTGTTCTTAATTGTTCTTGTTAAGATTCCGCATTAACATTAACAATCACTTAGGGTTTCTCACTTAGATTGGTTCGGATTTATCCTAACCATCTACTAGGTATTCAAAACTACTTAGTGATCCATATACAATTTGTGGACCAACAGTAGTTATAGTCTAGGTTCTTGATAAGTACCCAGTTCTCTATAACTTGAGCTCTGATACCAATCTGTAACACCCCCAAAATTTGGTACAGCGGAAGACTTAATCAAAGTTTCAGGGTGCTACTGGGATTGGTACACATCACAAGCATAGGAAACGGAAATACATCATCCATAAGTTAAACATTCCAACCAAATATTTGAAGTTTACGGTTATCCCAAAAGTACGTAAGTAAGCCCAAATAAAACATAACAGTAGGTCCAAACAGTTTATCAAAGTGCCAATTGATCCTTTAACCATGCCCATTTGCCAAGCCTCCAAACAAGTAGTACATCCATAACATCAACACTAATTACCTGAGAAAACATGCTAAAAAGGTCAGCTAACACTAGTAAGTTCATAGGTTTAAGCAGTACGTCATAGTGGACCTAATAAGTAATTTGCTACACTGGACTAAGTTAAATATAAATCACATAATCCACATAACATCACAAACACAACCAATCCAGTATCAATATGATAATGCACTATAGCCCTCTCTAATAATGACAGTCACAATAGGGCCCTAGGTATATCTGACCTTATCCAGTTAACAGGTTATAGCAAAGCATAAACAGGTTATATTGCTACACTGGACTAAGACAAATATCTGTTGCATATATTTAACTATAGCCAGTCACCAAGTTATAGCAAATCAAAAATTAGTAGTAGGTCCGTCAAAACGGTTTTGCATGTTTTCTCACCCCAAAGTTTCAGTAAACAGTTATAAGTAAAGTGGGGCTATGAAACTCACCTCAAATAAGCAAAGCACAATACAGCAAATCAGGAGTAGTATAGCACAACAGTAACTAGTATATCATGGCACAACGGACTCGGCACAACCTAATAATATAAAACTTGTCTTAACGTATATCCAAAAGCGTAAAGTTTTCCAAAAGTTAGCTATCCCCAAATATTGTTCCATTTTCATTTCCAAAACATCCTTGTTAAATCCATTTACTAGTGTTTGGTATCATCGTGGGTTTAGTGGTGGAACAACGTTGACTCAAGTGTACACACGCCAAAAACAAGTGACCAAAATGGAAATGACTCACAAAATTACTTATGACAAAACACCCCAAGTTGTTCCAATTTCCTAAATAAATTCTACTACCTACTACTCATTAACAACAAAGTCAAGGTCAAGTGATTAAACTTTAAAGCTTAATAAAGTATCAGGACGAATTGTCAAATCCTTATCGAATTTGTTAACCCGATAAGTCCAACAATTCCTTCTTCTTGCTTATTAGTCCAAAGCCATATCACAATAAAAGGTATGTTATAGGAATGGGTCACACACTAATAAATTCCTCCAACATACTTATCAGGCTCTTATTGGGCTCGTCAACCCAATAAGTCCGATAATTATGCCGGTTATGTCTATTAATGTTAAACCGATCCATAACTTCAATAATCCCAAATAATTTCTGAAACTCCAATATTAATATACTAAGGCAAATGTGCCTCGATACGTTCTCGTAACCTCGCGTTTTCCATTATTTCCTCAACTTATATTACCCAAAACTATATATTGTTTATATTTATTAATTAATAATTAAATATTTATTTGAGTAAATTGCAAAAATCGTCCTTGTGGTTTGACCAAATTGCACGTTTCTTCCTTGTGGTTCAATAAGTGCAAAGATTGTCCTTATTTTGCACTGTTACGTGCACTTTTGGTCCTTCAACAGTGAAATTTAGCATACCAAAAGGACGATTTTTACAATGATGGAGGATCAAAAGTGCACGTAATAGTGCAAAATAAGGACGATCTTTGCACTTAATGAACCACAAGGACGAAACGTGCAATTTTGCCAAACCACAAGGACGATTTTTGCAATTTACTCTATTTATTTATTCCCCCATTTTACCCTTTTTCGTCTTTATTTTTGTTTTGTAACACGTCACGAGGTTCAAATAATGTATCAAGTCACATTTTCACAATTCTCACGGCTATGAGCTGGGTCAAACATAGTCAATAAGTCCAATGTGTCAACAAGTCCAATAGTAACCAAAATATGTGCACATCAAGGTCACACCGAGATCACGAGGTCTCGGCTAACACTCGTAGCCTGATAACGTTTAAATTATACATATTTTTAGGAGCGTTGTCGTGGATTTTATGCATATATATTGGTCACTTTTATGAACTTATGGTACTTAATGAAGTATAATTTGTATTTTAGGCTCATGGAAGCTCACGACAAAGAGAACGAAGAAAATTACGAAGAAACGATCAATAAACGAAGATTTATGCATGTACGAAGAATTCCCGACAAATGAAAGCCTCTTGGTGTATATTCGAGAAGATAAATTCATGAAGTTGTCACTCCAAAGACTCATGAATAAAGCAAAAGAAATAAAACAAGAAAAGTAATGAAGAAAAGAAGCTCAAATGAAGAAATATTGGAAGACTTGTTGTTCCGGACATACCTCCACCATTTTGGTCATAAGTTGAGCATACGAACTACGATTTAGTTGATTCAAGCGGTCACGGAAAGCTACGAGAATGATCTACAACTTTGGTGCTTACCATTTCTGGCCAAAAGGCTCCATCCGATCGGTATAAGCCCGCATCCGATTCGGATGGAGCCAACTTTTCAGCAAAAATCATCCAGCCGATCGGTTGGACCAAACTGACCTTCCCAAGTTATTTTTAATGCTTATTTAAGTGTCATTAAGCCCCAAGTCCGATCATATGGCCCTAATAACTCCTAAACCTGCACTTTTATGACATTTAGTGCCCAAGTTTCATACTTAGAAGTTAAGGGTTGATTTATTCTATATATAGGAGTACTTAGGCTTGGTTTTCATTATGAAATTATACCCTCCACCTTCAAGGACGGATTTTCACCAACCTATCTCTCCCAAAAGACCACAAACTTCTGCCAAATTCGTGTAGTGTGCTCAAGGGCTGTTGAAGGCATTTTAATATAATTTTCCGGCTTGGTAGAACTATTGTAATCAATTGGAGGCTTAAGGGTTGCTATAAATCCTTCACCTTTGCCTATTGTAATTCATACTTTGGGTAAACCTTGTTACTTTTATATTTCAAGATGTTTGTTATTGATATGATTGTTGAGATTTTGTGTTTGATTGAAATAACCATGGAGTAGTTTTATTTACTTGTTTGATTCATATGATAACTTGTGATAAAGGGATGTTTGGATATTTATAGTGTTTGTTTGGATTATGATGATAACATCATATTTGGTTAAATTGGAACTTGTCTTGTTTATTTTTTTGATTAATCATTGTTGAGTCTATATGTCGAAAGGATTCTCAATAGTTGTTGATTTCAATTCATTAGTCGACGAATGTTTTGGTCTTGTACTTTGTGACGATTGTATGAGAAACTTAATAAACATAACAAGTAAAGGTTTAATTTAGATTATAGGTCGCAAGACACCTTTTGGATATGGGTTCTAATCATCTTTCAAGTAAATGGAACTTCACGAATTAATAACATCAAAGTCTATAGTTCGAAAGGATTCTTTGTTTTGTTGGTTTAGGCATAAGGATCATGACATAACTATTTGATTGAGGCTTATGCATATTTGATTTATAAAACACTAAACTATTATTATTGGTTCTATAGGTCGTTTTGATAATATGTTTTCCAAACTAAACATCCTAATATCCATGTAATCATTTGTCCAAACATGTATGTTCTTTGTGTGATTGTTCTTATATTGCTTTTCTTGTTGGTTTGATCCGTGACAATCATAACCATCAACTTGTTACTTGCTTAATTAATCAAACAACACTTGAGTGCAACCAAGTCTCTTGGGACAACCTTGACTTACCAACCCCTAACTACACATGAATATGGTATACTTTCCCGATTGTGTTCCTAGTTAACCGGCAATTCTTATTTATAAATTTAAAGCTTGGTGGAAGCACATCATAGCCATAATATCACATTCGAATCAAGTTTCAATGTCTCAATATTCACCACTCGGCCAACTAATCCTACGGCTCGAGTGTCCCAAATAACAATAAACCACAAGTCCAAGTAATACTCATAACCAAAATCAAATCCAAAATAGTATCTCGTCGAGACAAAGTCTCGGCTATAACCAATCATGAGCCAAAACATCCATTTGACCAACAATATTTACTCGGTCAAGACTAAAAGTCTCGGCTAGGGTTCTAAGCCATAAGTGAAACCAAATCGGACCACATCAATATCTTGCCGAGACCAAGGGTGTCTAGGCTAACACTTATGCCGCGAGTAATTAAACCAAACAAGATCTAAACAACTAAAAATAGCTACCAAACCATTCGGACCAAGTAATAAATAAACAAGCAAACCAAACATGACTCATAAGCTCGAAATAAGCTCGGTTGAGCTTATTTCGTCACATACACGTGACGACACGACTCAAAAACCAAAACCAAACGCGAACTCGTGACCACAACAATGATACCGAACATCATTTTCTAGTTTTTAGCTTGTTAAAATGATTAACCCACTTGTTCTAACCCAAACCCACTCGTTAATAACAAAAAACGACTCGTTTAGGACGAGTTTAACCCCACACCGTTTCACACGAGGGTGAGAACGGTGTGTCTTACCTTGTCTTCACCGGATCTAAACGGGACACACGAAATAACTAAAAAAAGCGGCGCATATGAGTGGCGGTGGTGTGGTTTGAGGCGCGTGCACCACGGATTCATGGGGTACGTGGTGTGGTGATGATGTTTTGATGGTGGTGGAGGGCGGTGACTATGGTGGCGGTATGTTGTGTGGCGGCGGCTGTGAAGTGAGGAGAGGGAGTAATAGTGCTAGGGTTTGTATCAAATGGGGAGAGTGGGGAGGGGATTAGGGTTATATCCCCAAGGGGGGGCGGTTTTGCCATGTCTCACAAGTTCAAGGGTGCGGCCGAATTTAACTCCAAGGGGCCAAAGTGTAATGTTGGTTAATCTTTGGATAAAATGCTTCTCGGGCTCATTTAGCGTAGCAAAAATGCTCGTGCGACGTTCTAAGTTGCGCCAACATTTTTAAAGTTGTTTTTCCGTTAAAAAAGACTATAAATATGTCTATTTTTGTGTTATCGCGTTAAAAATCATTATTTTTCGTCTTATTAGGTTAAATTGTGTCGACTCACGTTGTGCTAAACTCTCAAGTTCTACGGGGTAACGACCTATAATGCAAAATACTATGTCAAATAACGCTCCTAAAATTCCAAAATAGTCTCCCAAAATATTCCAAACCGGTTCTCAGTCAATATACACTTGTTTTAAACGTAATGCGGTATATAAATGTAACCCAAAATTTGCCAGTTGTCACAAGCTGGTAGTCTATGTTTACAATTCTTCTGGTTTACAATGATCATTACTTGTGGGTTGGTATACAACGTTGCTATATGCTATTTGCCTTATAATTTACACATTGTCCCATTTATACAACGTACATGGCAAAACGAATTACTTTTACTTTAAAGCCACGAACTCACCAACGCTATATTGACATTTTCGAGTATCATTTTCAAGTGATTATAAAGATGCTTAAGGACGTCAAGAGTACAGGGCTAGCGAGACCTTAGGATACTTGCAGTGGAGTCATAGTTATCTTTAAAATTTCGTGTTTCATAATTCATACTTTATACTTATGGTATTTTTGGTTGTGCCATTTTGGATTTATTACTTTATGACTATGTATTGTTATGGTTACGATTAACCTTGATACAAGTTCCATCTTGTGTCGGGTGTTGTCATGACATTTTGAGTTTGATTTCATTTAGTTATTCTTTACTTATATATCAATGTGTTATAACGATACTTCTCTCGTTACGCCTCGCGTTTCCGCCTTGGCGGGGTGCGACAGACGGCTATGCGTGTGAACAGTGTCGACTTAAGCCGCGGCTCCGCAGGGCACCCAAGCCGCCCCACTCCCTCAAGCCGACCTCCAATTCGGCGTCTCCGGAACAGTGTCAGCTCTCCAAACCACTCCAAAGAATTTTATATAATATAATATAAATAATAAGGAAAAGTTAAAGAGGGTAAAAAGGGAGGCGTAAAAAACAAAAAGTTAAAATGTCGCTGATTTAGCTGTCTGGAAAACCTCACAAAAGATGTTTCACACCCTTCACCGTTGATCATTTTCAATAGAGGTGGCCAAAACCCGGATCCGAAAAAAACGGGAACCGTATCCAAACCGGATCGGATTTTAGTCAAAGTCAAGGAACCGGATCGGATTTTTCCAGATCAGACCCCCAAAAAACCAGGACCGGTAGCACCGGTTCCAGTTTGGAACCGAACCGGATCGGATCCTTGGAACCGGTCAAACCGGATCCCAAGGTCCGGTCAATGTGGCACTTGGTTATTCTTGACTACTTGTGATTAAAAAAAAGAAGGAACACAGATGTGGCACTTGGTTTTTTTACAAATGAGATAATGGGCTTTAAGGCCCAAATGTGGCACTTGGACTTGGTTATTAAAAAAAAAAGGAACACAGATGCAGTAGAGTTGGGTTAATGAAGAGAAGGAGAGGTGGGTTGATGGCATTAAAAGGTGGTAATGAGAGTGACGAAGGAAAGATGTTTGTAGTTTGTAGAAAGGAATTATTAAAAATGAAATTTCAATGCTCCTTCCTCTCTCTCATACTCCCTCCGTCCCTAAATAAATGTCCACTTTGACTTTTTACAGTCTTTCTTGTTCAACTTTGACTTTAAATAATTTTGTTTGTCTTATATAATACTTGATAAAAATTATACCAATGAAAAATACTTTTAAAACCCAATCTATTCATATATTTTGGGGTAAACGCCATAGAATAACAACGTACTTTCTCTAATTTGCCGAGTTGAAACACATACTTTTTTTTGTACCATACTTACCAACGTACTTTTAAATTTTGTTCCGACTTCACCAATATAACCATTTTTATATTAAAGTAATCACTGAAATGACTATAATACCCCTGTCTTCTTCAACAAGCATTTGGTGAGGTCGGAACAAAATTTAAAAGTACGTTGGTAAGTATGGTACAAAAAAAAGTATATTGGTGAAGTCGGAACAAAATTTAAAAGTACGTTGGTAATTATGGTACAAAAAAAAGTATGTGTTTCAACTCGGCAAATTAGAGAAAGTAAGTTGTTATTCTATGGCGTTTACCCTATATTTTGCATCAAGTATTATATAACACAAACAAAAATATTTAAGGTCAAAGTTGAATAATAAAGACCGCAAAAAGTCCAAGTGGACATTTATTTAGGGACGGAGGGAGTATCATTTATTTCAATTCAAGTATTCAACTACTATCTTTTAATATATACAACTCATCTACTGATAAGCTACTCTGCTACTGCCCCAACTCCTAAAGTCTGGAAAAGTGCAATATTAACGTTGGATCCGGTTCGGAACCGGTTCCCAAGAACCGGATCTCGAACCGGTGTGTAAAAATCCGGTTCTGAACAGGTTCGAGCAGCAGAAACTTGGAATCGGATAGGAACCTCCGGATTTTCTAGAAACCGGACCGGATCCTCTAAGAACCGGTGTTGACCGGATTCGATTCCGGATTTTTATCCGGTTCCGGTTCACGATCCGGTTCGCTTGGCCAACTCTATTCACCGTTGATCATTTTCAATAGAAGAAAGTTAGAGTTTATTAGTCAACTGTTACTCCTTTTTAGAATTATATATTGACAAATCATACTACATATGAAGGAAGACCATTGTCGAATTGTTAAAAATTCAACACGAGTAAATTACTTAAATACCCTTGAATATTACCGGATCTACTCATCACAATTGTTATTCAATGTTATCATATAGTTTCCTAATTTATCATTATAAAATTAATACTTCAGCAACAATTTTTCAACCTTCAACAACTTAGCATAATAGAGTGCATAATTACATACATTACAAATTAGTGAGTTATAAACTTAATAGCAATACGGAAACAAAAACACCGACAAAAAGATACTTTTTAGGCAAAAGCACAATACATACCATTTATATAAAGTGAATCTACAGCAAAAAAATAAAAGAACAAAATGAATGGTTGTATATGGGCAAATGACGATGGGCGGTGGTGTTGTCGTATGGCAAAGGCGCGTCGAGTGGTGATAGGGGTGGTTGTTGTTGTCTTGTAGATGGCTAGAGTTTGTGGTGGTCATGAGGGTGGTTATGAATTTCCCATGGTTTGATAAAATATTCGAGGCTAAGTTCCACTCTGTTCTCAAGTTAATTTTAGGAGGGAAAGTGATGGGAAGTGAAAGAAATAAAAAAAATGTTGTGTTCTCTTGTTTTTTTAAGGGTGAAAAGGAATGAGGAAGGAAAGAAAGTGGAGGAAAGTGTGGGGTATTTTAGTGGCAAAACTTTTATCCTAAAATTGGGGTGAAAGTGAAGTAAATGAGTATTTTTTTGTGAATTTACTAAATTGCCCTAATTTGTTTTTATATGAATCATTTAATTGATAATCATGGAAGGACATAAGTGTAATATTATATCCATGTCACATTTATCTTTCTTTCATTTTTTACAACTAGAGAACAAGACATAGATTGAAAACTTTCTTTCTCTTCCTACCCTTTTCTTTACTCTACTTTACTTTTCTTTACTTTCATCTCTTTTTATAACTTGAGAAGAGTGTGTAAGTTCCACAAAGATGAAAGTAAAGTGATTCATATATGCACATATGAAATAAAATGGATATCTCCCGTCCAACAAGATTATTACTTTTCGTAAGCCCAAGTAACAAAAGAGTCTTTGTCACATTATTAAAAGTTAAAGGGCTTTGTAATAATATTCATCAAATATACCTAGGAAAATGTACCTTGCGTTAACTACTTAGACTACATAAAGCCATATTAAATTTTATGTATAATAAAATTACATAATGTTAGGATTGTTCACACGGTTAAGGTGGTTAAACCTTACGTTCTTTGTGTGTATGATATATTGAGTGAATATGATTAAGTACGCGGAATTTACTTAAACACACTTAGAAGGTTATTTGTTATGGAAATGGAAGGGTTATGTTTGTTCTATGACAAGGAACAATGAAAGATTAACACCAAACGATTCGATATTATTAATGATAATAATACGAGTGATCTTGAAATATCACTAGGGTTACAACCTTGAATCTTAAGTTTTTCTAACTTGTGATATTCTTGTATTTGTTCTATGTCTTAACAGTTATGAAAATTAATTATTCGACACACTTAGACACACATAATATCGAGTCTAAGATCTCCTTTTATAGTCCAAGAAGATCTTTACAATATAGCTAAAGTCTAGTCGAACTACTTGCTAACTTATCTTGAGTGTGTCAGTACATAAGATACAACATGTATCTGTGTACACAACTTGTTAACTAAGCACATGGAGAAAGATATTATCTACCGTATATATTTGACTTTAGTGTACAAATATCTTTTCCATACTTATCCATCTAGCAGCAGAAAGCTTATAGCAGCAGCAATGAGTTAAAGCTATCAGCAGGAATGAGATAATGCTAGCAGCAGTAACAGATGTACTAGCAGCAGCATCAACCAGCAGCATTATCATCAGTAGAAACAATATACTACCAGTAGAAACACACTTGTAGTATTTCCCGATTCTTGTACTTCAGAATATTTAATTCCCAACAATCCTCCCCTAAACATGTGAATCCATTTCAACATGTTTCTGAATTAAATGAGGACTTGTTAAGATCTTTCAAACACTTCATAGTCAGACCCTTGATCTGAACTTTCTTCAATTCTGAACTCCTCTGCTTTCTTTTGACTTTAACAATATCAACACATTGCTCCAATCTTGGACTAAAAGATGGTGCAATTTCCTTGGATGGAGGAATTATAAGAGGCAATGATGCTGTGTATCTTGGATGCTTGTTTCAACAAGTGAAATCATCTATCAGCATGCCTTTGCAAGTGAAATTGAAACTTTTCTTCGTTTGACCTAGATAGAACTTTCTCCTTTGGAATGCTTCATCCCTTCTGAATATATATAATGCTCCAGAATAAGCTCTATTCTTGTCATTTTCAACCTCCTCATCATCTTGTATGCTCTTGTCTTCTCCTTCCATATATTGGGTTTTTCTTCCTTTTCTGGGCTATTATTTCCTCCCCTGAGATACAAATAACTTTTGTTTCCTCCCCTTTTTTGGAAGATCTCACTATGTACCAAAATATATCTTTCCTTATCATTTGATCCATCATTTAGAACTTGTTGTCAGACAATGTTGTACATGAAGCCATCAATTCCTTAAGAGTTTAAGTTACTGCCCTCATCACTTCTAGGTGTGTTAACTCCTATGAGAGGTGATTCATCGGACATTTGATTCATGGTCCATCAATGGATGGTTTTTGTGAATCCTTTGAAAATCCTTGTTTAAGAAACTGTTTGACTTAGCAGTATGTCTATGATTTTAGAATTGAAAAATCATACTGCTTTCAACCATTTTGAAGGGATAAAGTGTATAACAGACACTTAATCAAAATTTCGGTTTAAAGCAACCTCTGGTTGTGTGAGAACCAATGTTTTTCAGTTATAAATAACTGCCTGTGTGAAGATAAACCTATTCAAAAGGCTTTCTTGACAGGGTTTCCAGCTCATAGTAATTGTTGCTTCTAACACAAGTGTTAGATTCACTTTTACTAGCTGTTCTTTCTATCAGATGTCCTTAGACTTGCACATTATACTTAAAAGTATAAAATGATAGAAAGTGAGTTGCATCAGTTACTATCTGATCAACTAAGTCATCAATTCAATGTGAAATATCATAACTAGGTTTCAAGAAAGAAGTTTTAAGGAGTTTTAAATTCCCAAACTTAGTCCATCATAAACCTAATATGTAGCAACTAATATAATCATTTTGTTGCTTCCATTTCGCTTGAAACATTCTTTTGTGTTCACATGATCATACCTGAAATTGTTAGTCTAAAACCAAAAGAACAATGTACAAAGTACTTGTCTTGCATTAGAATAATCATAAGACCAACTGTATGAATAACACATTTTAAATTTGTACTAGCAGCACAAACTTTTGTAATAGCAGCAGTATTATATAAAGCCAGCAGCAGAAACAAAAATTTATTTACAAAAACACAAAGTTTAAAATCATTAAGGATTAAGCATTCCAATACTTGCTACCAAGTACTGAAACCTTCCAACATCAAAAGCTTTGGTTAGCAGATCTACAAAATTGAATTCTGAAGCAATTTTAAGTACTTGAATTAATCTTTTCTCATTGCAGTCTCTTATAAAGTGATGTCTAATTTCAATGTGTTTTGTTTTAGAATGTTGCACTGGATTTTTAATAATACAAATTGTACTACTATTATCAATATGAATAACAGTGTTTAAGAAATTGTACCCATAGTCAAGGAGTTGGTTTTGAAGCCATAGAACCTGACCACAACAACTTGCAGCAGCTATATATTCAGCTTCAGTTGTTGAATTTTCTACACTTGTTTGCTTCTTACACTGCCATGAGACAAGTCTACACCCAAGGAATTGACATCCTCCAGTTGTTGACTTTCTGTCCAAGCTAGCACCAGCATAATCACTATCCGAAAATGCTACCAAGTTAAAAGGAGATTCCCTAGAATACCATATACCCAACCTTGGTTGACCTTTGAGATATCTAAAAATTCTCTTGACTGCAGTTAAATGAGAAACCTTTGGAGTAACTTGAAATCTTGCACAAACACAAACAAGGAACATGATATCAGGTCTAGATGATGTAAGGTACATCAAAGAGCCTATCATAGATCTGTAAGTGTGTACATCTACACTCTCTCCATCTTCATCTTTCAGAAGGTGCTTCTCAGAGTCCATTGGTGTGCTTGCTATTTTTGAATCAGCAAATTGAAATTTTCTAAGTATCTCTACAACATATTTGTCTTGACTAATAAATATGCCTTCAGATGATTGCTTAACTTACAAACCCAAAAATAATGTGAGTTCTCCCATAGAACTCATCTGAAACTTATCATGCATAAGTTTCTCAAAGTCTAAACACATCTCTTTCCTAGTAGATCCAAAGATAATGTCATCCACATACACCTGCACTAACAGAAGATACTTCTTGTGCTGTTTGATGAAAAGTGTCTGATCAATCTTTCCTCTTTGAAATCCATTTTCTAATAAGTAGGAAGCTGGTGTTGCATACCAAGCTCTTGGTGCCTGATGAAGGCCATATAGAGCTTTCACTACTCTGTACACTTTATTTGGATGAAATGGGTCAATGAAGCCTGGAGGTTGTGTAACATACACCTCTTCTTCAATTTTACCATATAAAAATGCACTCTTGACATTCATTTGGTAGACTGTGAAGCCTAAAAATGAAGCATAAGCTAAGAAAAGCCTAATTGCCTCAATCCTTGCTACTGGAGCATAAACTTCATCATAGTCTATTCCTTCTTCTTGTGTGTACCCTTGGGCTACTAATCTAGCCTTATTTCGAATCACTATTCCCCTTTCATCCTTTTATTCTTGAAAACCCATCTAGTGCCAATTACCTTTGCATTCCTAGGTAAATCAACTAGCACCCAAACTTTTTGAATCTTGAACTGAAGAAGCTCCTCTTGCATAGCTTCTACCCAGCTTGAATTATCTAAGGCTTTCAGAATATTCTTTGGTTCATCTTGTGAGAGAAAACATACAAACAAGCAAGAGTTTGAAAACTCATGCTGCTTTGAAGCATAAAGGGCATCAAGAAACCCTTGTTGGTCTGAAGACATCAGTTGTTGTCTTGTCTTCACACCTGACTGTACATCTCCAATCACATTATCTAGGGAGTGAACTTTGTGAATTCTTGTTTGTGGAGTAGAAGGAACTTGATAATTTGATGGAAAATAGTTGAAATCCACCTCATTATCTGAGAATTCTGCTTCTTTTGTTTCTGAAGGGCCAGCAGCAGAGTCAGTTGGCCGAACAGCAGAATCAGTAAGCTTAGCAGCAGAATCACCAGCAGAAACAGATACACTACTAGCAGCAATAGAAATGCTACCAGCAGAAACATTTTGTTGTTCCTGAGTTCCGTCTTCTTTTCTTTCATCTTCAACACCTGCTTTAGCTTTGCTAGAAGAAGATTCATCAGTTTTTGAAGTTGATTCCACAATTGTACTTGACCATATTGGCATCCAAACAAGATCTTGGTTTGTCTCCTTTTCTAACCTTGCCTCATCTGTTGCTTGTGAACCTGAAAATTCATTAGTTTTTGCAACAACAGGCACATAATTCATTGATTTGGTTAGATATTCAAGATCAAATAGCCTTTTTGGTCCTTGACCTTCTACATTGGATTTATCTTCTAAAAACTCCACATGTAGGTTTTCTTCTACAATCAATGTTCTTGTGTTGTATACTCTAAATGCTTTGCTATTAAGAGAATATCCAACAAAGAATCCTTCATCTGCTTTACCATCGAATTTTCCTAAATGGTCTAAGGTATTGAGAATTGTCACATGACATCCAAAAGGTCTAAGAAATCCTATTGCAGGAGTTCTACCTCTAAAAAGTTCATATGATGTCTTATTGTGAGGCTGCACAACTAAAACTCTATTTTGAACATAGCAAGCAGTATTGACTGCTTCAGCCCAAAAAGTTATAGGTAGCTTAGAATCAGCTAACATTGTTCTAGCAGCTTAATTTAGTGTTCTATTCTTTCCTTCAACTACACCATTCTGTTGTGGTGTTCTAGCAACACTAAATTCTCTCTTAATACATTTTTGTTTGCAGAAATCATCCATAACTCTATTCTTAAACTCTGTCCCATTATCACATCTAATGACCTTCACTTTCTTGTCTACTTGGTTTTCTATCTGTGTAATGAATGTCTTAAGGATGCTTGTAGTCTCATCCTTAGTAGATAGAAAGAAAACCCATGTAAATCTAGTATAGTCATCAATTATAACAAGACAATATCTCTTATGCAATATACTACTCACTGAAACAGGTTCAAATAAGTCCATATGCAGCATAAACAATGATTGATTGATAGAGTTAAAAATTTTGGGCTTACAAGTGGCTTTGTGTTGTTTGCCTTTAAGACAAGCAATGCATGTTTGATCATTTTCAAATCTTTTGTGAGGTAAACCTCTTACCAAACCATTCTTAACAATTTTATTTATGGTTTTGAAGTTAATATGACCAAGCCTTCTATGCCATTTCATTGATTCAACCAATGTGGCCTTTGCAACTAGGCAAGTTAAATTCTTTTTAGGAACAATGTTCTTCATGTCTACACTGTACATATTGCCCTTTCTAGGAATTCTAAGAAGTACTTGACTTTCATCAGGCATCTTAAAATCAGGAGAAAGTACAAGACATTCAGTCTCACAGAAAAGAACATTGTTCTTTTTGTCACACATTTGTGAGACACTAAAAAGATTATAATTTAGCTCTTTTACATAGAACACATCTTCAAAATCTAAATTTCCGGTTTTGATTGTACCTTTACCATAAATTTTGCCACCAACACCTCCTCCAAAGGTAACATAGCCTCCATCTATTGATTGAAAATCTGAGAGATAAGACTTGTTGCCTGTCATGTGCCTTGAACATCCACTATCTGAGTATCCTTGATCCTCTTCCTGATCATTTGAATGTTCCTCAGTAGCAGAAAAAGCCATAAGTGCCATTTGAGCAGGAGTTTCTTCTTCATCTGCCATGAAGCTCCAATCAAAACCTAAGCCATCAATAGCTACCATAGCTTTTGGCTCAATAACCTCCTCTGTTTTGGATTTGCTTCCAAAACCTCTATTCTTGCTATCTTGTTGTCTTGGTCTTCTGCACTCTCTTGAGAAATGACCGATCATGTGACAGTTATAGCACTCTATCTTTGACTTATCAAAACCAGCAGCATCAGTGTTGCTGATTATGAGCTTCTTCCCCGTCTTGTGATAGAACTTCTTGGCTCTCATGCTAAGAAGAGAAATTTGCCATTTTAGATCCATTTCCTCCAGATCATCTTCATGGATCTCTTGGAGGTCTTCATAGGAGAGCATGGACCCATTATTCTGACTTGTAAGAAAGGCACAACAAGTCTTTTCATCCAAAATACTTATGGTACTGCTTGATGAACTAGCAGCACCAACATCATCAACAACTATCAACTCTTCACTTGATTTTAAGGTACTAGGAGTTGACATAAAAGCCTTGTTCCCAGTATTAGAACTAGTACCTCCATTCTTCTTCAAATCTTGCTCCATAATCTTGAAGTTGCTATACAAGTCCATCAGTTCCATGGTGTCTAGGTCTGGCTTGTTCTTCCAGACAACAACATGCATAGCCCACTCTTCTGGTAAGCTTCTCAGAAATTTTGAGTTCAAATCTTCTTGAGGCATTTCAATCCCAAGAATAGCAAGTTGGCTCACAATATTCTGAAGCCTATTAAACATGTGGTCAAGAGATTCATTGTATGTAGAGGAGAAGTTTTTAAACTGCTGCTTGAGCAGTGTCTTGTGGGTTTTCTTGGTGGCTTCATTTCCACCATACCTGGCAATAATAGCTTCAAATAATGACTTGGCATCTTTGAACTTGCTGAAGTTTAGAAGTTGATCATTGGGAATGGTCATCATCAGCATGCTTCTTGCCTTCAAGTCATTTTTCTTCTTTATTCTATCTTCTACAGATGATGGCTTTGTCTACAGAGTTGAAACCGCTTTGCCATCCACTGTTGATGTAGTGGTGGTAGGCTGGTAAGAGCTTCCATCTTCTATGATTTCCCAAAGTGCATAATCTTGCACTTGGAAATATTGCTCTATCCTCAGCCTCCACATCTCAAACTCATTCTGTTTGAGCATGGGAATCTTTGCAGCAACATTTGTCTGAATAGATTCAACATCCATTTCTTCAGCTTCTTCTTCTAAATCAATAATATCAGCCTGATGCTTTGATACCACTTGTTAGGATTGTTCACACGGTTAAGGTGGTTAAACCTTACGTTCTTTGTGTGTATGATATATTGAGTGAATATGATTAAGTACGCGGAATTTACTTAAACACACTTAGAAGGTTATTTGTTATGGAAATGGAAGGGTTATGTTTGTTCTATGACAAGGAACAATGAAATATTAACACCAAACGATTCAATATTATTAATGATAATAATACGAGTGATCTTGAAATATCACTAGGGTTACAACCTTGAATCTTAAGTTTTTCTAACTTGTGATATTCTTGTGTTTGTTCTATGTCTTAACAGTTATGAAAATTAATTATTCGACACACTTAGACACACATAATATCGAGTCTAAGATCTCCTTTTATAGTCCAAGAAGATCTTTACAATATAGCTAAAGTCTAGTCGAACTACTTGCTAACTTATCTTGAGTGTGTCAGTACATAAGATACAACATGTATCTGTGTACAAAACTTGTTAACTAAGCACATGGAGAAAGATATTATCTACCGTATATATTTGAGTTTAGTGTACAAATATCTTTTCCATACTTATCCATCTAGCAGCAGAAAGCTTATAGCAGCAGCAATGAGTTAAAGCTATCTGCAGGAATGAGATAATGCTAGTAGCAGTAACAGATGTACTAGCAGCAGCATCAACCAGCAGCATTATCATCAGTAGAAACAATATGCTACCAGTAGAAACACACTTGTAGTATTTCCCGATTCTTGTACTTCAGAATATTTAATTTCCAACACATAATTATTTTTAAAAGTAATTAAAGCTTAAATTAGTAATCTTCTGGCATAAACATTAGTATTTAAATATAAGTTTGTTTACCTATCTATACTACATATAATGTAGGAATGAATCTCTCTCCTATTAGTCTTAAAATTCAGACTTACAAGAAATAAAGCATGATTTACAACACTTTAATGCACCCAATTTTCAGCTTTACAAGAAATAAAGCACAGTGTACAAAAAACACCACATTAATGCTATTAAATTGGTCAATTAATACACAATTTAATTTACCCCTTCACCAAAATATAAAACCATTTAACCACAATGTACAATCTAATCAAGCTTTCAATGGATATTCATATTGTACAACTAAATAAAACACTTTTTTTTAACAAAATTAAAGAGTATTAACATTTTTAACAAAATCATAAATCTGATAAGATGCATATTACCGATTTGAATGTATTAACATTTTTAACAGCAAAACACATGGTAGTATGGTAGTATCATGATGATAGGTAACAACAAAAGAAGAACACCCTCACTCTTTCTTATGATCTAACTATATATGAATCACACACAAACAATATTTCTCTCAAACAAATTCGGATAGTCGGATCTGACCAAAAAATAATTTTAATAAAGAAAAATAAATGTGGATCTATGTTGCAAATTGGTGGTGGATGATACAGATCGAAATAGTGGTAGAGAATGGATAGGGAGGCAAAGGGAGGAAGTGGTCAATGGTATCAACAACGGGATGGAATGAGATGAATTTAAACAGTGTCGGAGGCAGGGGGATCTACAGCTACAACAGGGTATGCACTTGCATACCATGTGAATTCTGATTGTAGTGTAAAAAATAGTGATTTGTGGCTTTTATGCATGAATTTATGAAGAGTGCATACCCATTGAAAATGGGGTGCATACCATGAGCCAACCGAATTCTCTGTAAATGATGGAAGAAGAAGGAGGCGCCTATATTTTGGTAGGGTTTTATCTTTTTTTTAACTTTTTAGTGTAGTTGTTTATATTATGAATAAGCCCATAAGAGCCCAGTTACACTTGCAATCTCAATCTACACAGTTAACAAGCCCATTTATTTTCAATCATTTATTTTGATATATTACATATTTACATGCAACTATTAATACGAAATTATGTACAAAACAATTTGAAAAGTAAATAAAATTGATATACTAGAACTATTTTTACTTTAAAATTCTAACTTTGACATATAACTTATATAGAAGTCTTTTTTTGGATCTTGGAGATTACATGTTAAATGCATCAAAAAGTTTTACGTTATAAATGATATATGCATAAGTATGTGATCACGCAACCTTTTAGTTATTTGCAACTACCCCGTTAATGTCGACCACCACAACCTCTTACATCGCCATGCAATTGATATCAGCATCCTTGTCATCGCAACAACGCATTAACAATCACATAACCTTTCAAAGTACTTGCAATTGTACTACTCTCTTAACTAAAGTTATTGTTATTTGTAAATTAATTGTTAAAAAAAGATATAGGCGAAGAACATTACATTGCCAGAAAAATTAGTCACAGGGTACCCGTCGCTGCATCGCTCGGGTACCCTACTAATTTGTTTACCTATACGATATAATAGAGGAATCACATTGTTGAAAGATTAAGCACAAGAAAATAATTAAATTACCTTTTATATTATTTATGCGAAATATAAAATGACTAGAGACAATATAAAATGACTATGATACCATTTCTAGACAAATTCTTTAATCAACTAATTTTTCATGATTAATTTCGTTAATTTTCTTTATTAATATATGGAAATAAACACATAAAATAAGAGGCCAATTTCAAATTAGATATTTGTAAGAAAAATACAACAAAATAAATTACTTAATTATTTCTATACAGGTTTAATAATATGAATAAGTTTTAAGTTTAATAATATTAATACGTTTTAAGAGTAATTTAGTAATTTTCTTGTACTGAATTTTTCAAGGAAATAATCACTCAAATACACTTTCTTAAATTTATTTCAACAGAAAAACTTCATTATCGATAAAGTTATCGTCAAGTAAAGTGTGCACGGAGAAAATTGGTTGCCGAAAAATGTACTATCAAAAGACTTTTACTCGGAAAACATTTAGTTACACGGATGCCTGTAGTCACAATGTGCTGATACCGGCTGGTTTTTATAACTTTTAATGTCAGATTATAACATTCACCCCGTTTTTACTTATAATATATCTTAAATCATGTATAACTTCATTGTACTTTTTAGACAAATTTCTATATTGAATCAAACCACAAGTTTACCGGTCGATACATTCATCATTCATGTTTTCACAATCACATTTTACTTAATTATAGTCCAACAAACCAAATAATCTATATCATATAGCAGTGGTTAGGCCTATATAGGAGAGACTGCTGCAAACCATTTTAGAAAATATAGTTTAAAAGTCTAAAATTGCTTGTTGTTGACAATTGGTTGGCCACCAAAATAAATTCACACGTAAACTAGTCCACCCGGCACTCGTCGTCCTGTTGCTTTTCGATATGACATCAATTATGACGTTTTTTCATTTGTTATTTTCTTTTAGAGTAAATTGCAAAAACCGTCCCTGTGGTTTCTCAAAATTGCAGAAATCATCTCTGGTCTTCCATAAGTACAGGCGACATCCTTGTCACGAAACCTTTTGATCATTATGGTCCCTGGTTTTAACCGGCGTTAAGTAGATTCTGTTAGCAGTTACACGTTAGCCCTTTTCGGCCAACGACCGTTGCAACGTTCATCCTTTAAACTAACGATCGTTAATAATTTAAATTTTTTTTGTTTATTTTAAGTTTTTTTATTTTTATATACATTTTTTATAAAAAAAATATACGTTTTCATATACGTTTTTTTATACTTCTTATATATTATATACGTATTTATAAAAACATATATGTTATTATATATATACGTTTTTAACACATTTTTGTATACTTTTTATACGTTTTTATGCACGTTTTTGCATACGCTTTTATATACGTTTGTGTATACGTTTTTATATACGTTTGTGTATACGTTTTTTTATACTTTTTATATATTATATACGTATTTATAAAAACATATATATGTTATTATATACGTTTTTATACACATTTTTATATACCTTTTATACATTTTTATGTACGTTTTTGCATATTTTTATACACATTTTTATATACATTTTATACGTTATTATATACATTGTTATATACTTATTATATATGTATTTATAAAAACATATATGTTATTATATACGTATATAAAAACGTATATGTTTTTATAAAAAATGTATAAAAACGTATACGTATATAATATATAAAAAGTATTATAAAACGTATATAAAAACATATAAAACCGTGTATATAAAAACGTATATAAAAGCGTATAAAAACATATATGAAAACGTATATGTTAAAAAAACGTATAAAAACGTGTATATATAAACGTATATAAAAGCGTATATAAAAACGCATATGTTTTTATAAATACGTATATAATATATAAAAAGTATATAAAAACGTATAAAAACGTGTATATAAAAACGTATATAAAAGCGTATAAAACCATATATGAAAACGTATATTTTTTATAAAAAATGTATATAAAAATCAAAAAATTTAAAATAAACAAAAAAAAAATTAAATTATTAACGGTCGTTAGTTTAAATGATGAACGTTGCAACGATTGTTGGCCAAAAAGGGCTAACGTGTAACTACTAACGGAATCCACTTAACGCCGGTTAAAAGCAGGGACCGAAATGATCAAAAGGTTTCGTGACAGGGACGCCGCCTGCACTTATGGATGACCAGGGACGATTTCTGCAATTTTGACAAACCACAGGGACGGTTTTTGCAATTTACTCTTTCTTTTATATAGTTTCCATAAGGACAATAATATGACTGATGCTAATTCCGTCGATAATTATCTCTTTGAAATTATTACTAGAAACTACATTGTTTTGATGAGATACTGAAACTAGGGCCGAGCAAAATCACTCTAAAATTGACCTGAACCGACAAAATGATTGAAACCGGGCCGAACCTAACCAACCTTATTCGGTTCGGTTTTTGGTTTCGTTAGCTTTTACTTGATTCGCTTCTTGATCACGTTTTACCCTTATTCGATTTTCGCATCAGGCTAGATTTGATCATTTCGGGTTGAGTTTGACTTGTTGCTCATTCTATGTGAAACTATATTACTAATGAAAACGAAAAAAGAAATGATAGTTTTATGGATCATGAATCCACATGGTTTTCACAAAAAGAATATACAAGAGAAAACTATGAGCAGGGTGGCGCCCCCCTTATTAGACAAAAGCTCTCTTATCCAACTCATCGTGTCAATCCATTCGTTTAATCAAAAAAACTGACAACCGAAAAATCATATCTAATGGATAATCAGTAATCACTATATGTAATCTTCAATTTGTTAAAGTAGCTTTTGTGATCACTACACATACCTAACAAGTAAAAGTTAACCTCATCATTATTTGTTTCACAAAACAAAACTCATTGTCACGATACCTATCTTTCTTTTTCTAAACAGCAACTTTTACATATATATCACTTATCTTATAAATTATAAATATTTTTTAATAAGACTTATGACTTTTTGATTGATAAACACACCACGTAACATTATCAAAAGACTTGATTACTATCTTGTTTTTAGTAACAAAAAAACACAATGTTTATTATGATAACCATAGATTGATTAGTGAATAAATAAAAATACTTTAATTTTATTACATGGAAGTATTATATCTTTTTCCTTCCAAACTTGATGTATTTAGTGAAACAATTAATATAATAAATAAATTAAAACCCTATATTTCCTGTCACGAAACCAGTCAAAACAAAACTACGGGAGGTGAGACTATAAAGTTGAAACAACACGTTATCAAATTTAATATTTATATCTCACAGATCAAAGTTTATAGTTTTTAGTCGTATCACCTATAAACTCCATCTCCACACACAGAATTCACACATATAACAAACCTTCCATCAATATTTCCCCTTTATTTCAATCACAAATATGAGAAGCAAGTCCATGACCCACAAAAACTTGTTGATGAGAATCATCACAACGCCAATTAGAGTCCTAGGCAAAGCCAAAGATTTTTACGTACGTAGCATAACCGATTGTTCCAATGGCGCAACTTACGGGATGGCATCAATGAGCACTCCAAACCCGTTGTCTAGGAGCAGTAGCACGAGCTCGTACTACTCGAACGCCTCGGAAGATCTTAGGGAACTCATTAGGGCCAACTCCACGGCCAGCATGAGAGATGTAAATATCAGTAGGGCGGATTTAGATATGTATATAAAACAACATATGATGAATAAACAGTCTTCGTTGCCCGTGATGGGTTCAAAGCGAGTGCCGAGGAGTGTGAGCGTTGGCATGGCTAGGATCGATGAAGATGCTCCAGTTTCGAGCTTTCGTGATGACGAGGATTGGGGTAAGAAGGCTAAGAGTGATCATATGATGTTTCCTAGGAGCAAATCTCATGCTGTCTCAAGTAGTGCCAAGATTAATAGATATTCATGATGTTTATCATTTTCATTAGTTGTTTTCTTCACTTTATAAAATCTTTCAAGATTGTCAAATATTGTCTCTCTTTTTAAATCATTGTAATAGTTTTGTGTAACTTGTAAGTTAGTTACTACTGATGGTACAAAATCAATGTTACCTTGTATGTAAACGTGACATATAAGGTGAACGGAAAACCAATGTTTTTTTTCTTCTTGAACGGCATCATTGACTATATCTTAAGGATATGTTTGTCCGGAAGGCACATCTTGTCCGAACGGCCCATATGCCGAAAGGCACGCTACCGAAGGGCACACTACCGAAGGGCCAGATTGCGCCGCCTAAGCCCGGATATTAGGGGATCATGTCTGCCACATAATCCGGGTATTGTGGGATTGTGTCCCCACTTTCTTTCCCTATAAATACTGCTCTTTATTTCATTATATCTGATCTGAACTAACTGACAGCACCTCTCGGTGCACACATTACACACATGTACAGTGAAACTAAATCCTCTCCATCGGAGGTTCTGACTTGACCGTCGGAGGGTGGTCCCCGGGGCTTCGGCCTCGGGACCATCTTCTAACGGGTTCTTTCTTATTTGTTTGCAGCATATTCGAAGCTCGGGACAAGGACGAATGGCACGTGAGCCTTCCAGCCTTGCCTAGCGGAAAATTGCTTCAACAAATTGGCGCCATCCGTGGGACCCTACCGTTCGATCTGCCAATGGTTTAGAACGATAGGGTCGCACTTTCGGTCCGCTTGCGGACGTTCGGCACAAGCTTCCGGGAGGGACGTTTTATATAAACGTTCGGCCCGGTTGTTCGGATAGTGGTGACATTTCAGCCCTTATGAAGACGTTCGGTACCCACATCCAGAATGGAGGTCGAGGCTGAACGGTAACACGGACGGACGAAGGGTCGTCCGGTATGATTTCTTTCGGGTCAGTCATCTGAAAATACCATCTCGTTCGGATGTAGCGGTGACACATGTTTCGTCCGCTTATGAGGATGTTCGGCACCTTCCCTCCGGTAGGGAATAGAGGTTTGCCGGCGTGATTTCTTTCGGTCTTTCTTCAGAAAGGCTGTCCGGTGTGGTTTCGTCCGGTTCAGTCGGCCAATATGATATCCCTCTCGGATATGTCACATCATCCGGAAGAATCACTTCAGCGGGATTATCGGTTCGTGAGTTTGACATAGAAATGGATGATAAAGTTCTTCCATTTAAACCTATAAAAGGTATGAATAAATAGGAAGATATTAACTTGCAAATGAGAGTATCGTGTCTCCGGTAAGAACGGTTCAGTAGAGAAGAAAGGGAGGTATGTTTTACTAGTATGAGTTATCTTTTTACTTCCATATAATGATTCGTTTGGTGATATGCGACAATGCAAGACCAGGGGGCAAATATAATAGATAGCTTTATTTAGAGAATCTCAACAGGTTATTTAATATAGTAAGATAATGCCAGCTGCTACTTTAATTTGCTACTTTAATTTACTCGAGATGTGTAGTACGAATACTGTTGCCAGCTAGCTAGTGGTGGATGATTATTTTACTTTTCAACCGAAACACGCCTAAGATATATATATATATAAAAAAAAAGAAACATTTCTTTGTGAGGAATAATTGCAAGAGAAATATTTTGCTTGTCATATTTAACGGGAGAAAGCAAAAAAGCTTTCGAGTTTTGTTCCACAGGAAAGGCAAGCTTCGGATCTAACGATCATGGAAAACACTCCGGTAATTTCGCCCGGACGTCACATTTCGTCCGTACCATGCTAAAAATCTCCATCGGTTATACTACGAGTTTTCATATTTTATTGTGCAGGAACAACACCCATTATAGACAGATTGAAAACGACCAGTGTGTCGATGTCTAACCATTGTCACTTTTATGTATCAATGCATGTGAAATATTATGTCTTTAATATCTAACGGAAAAAACGCGAGCTTTCATGTTTTGCTTGACAGGGATAACAATTGCAAATTTCCGAACAAGCAGAAAGTGGCCCCTCCGAGAGATGAGTGCCCCTCGGAGATCTTGTGGTCAATGTTCATTTCCACTCTGGACATAAGTAGAAAGTGACCCCTCCGACAGGTTCGCGTCTTTCGGAGATGGGGTGCCCGTGTAATCATTATCATACTCTGAACATAAGTGGAAGGTGACCCACCCCTCCGAGAGATTAGTGCCCCTCGGAGATCTTGTGGTCAATGTTCATTTCCACTCTGGACATAAGTAGAAAGTGACCCCTCCGACAGGTTCGCGTCTTTCGGAGATCGTGTGGTCAATGTTCAAAGTCTAGCTCCAACGTAAGCTTGCACCTCCGGGAAGGGTCAAACTTGAACCCTTTCGGAGATCAAGCGGTACGTTCATAACCCGAATGTATGCCGAACGCCAGCTTATACCGCCGGAAAGGGTCAAACGTGAACCCTTCCGGGAAGGGTCAAACTTGAACCCTTCTGGTAATAACAAACAAGTGTTCGGTATACGCGTGGGGTCGAAGTTTTACTTGTACGGGAAGCAGGCAAATACAACACTAGTCCAAATGACTCGGGCCGAAAGGCCATAAGGTATTCTTTAAAAGTATTATGTCTGTTTCACTAACAATGCAATACTCGTATTACATGTTGATATATATGTCCGAATGATGTTTGCCGAAAGGCACAAAAGGTATTATCTAAAGTATTGCAGGTACCGAAAAGCATAAAGATATTATTTAAGTATTACATCATCGGTCTTCAACCGATAATGCAATACTGGGGGGACATGTTGACGGATATGTTTGTCCGGAAGGCACATCTTGTCCGAACGGCCCATATGCCGAAAGGCACGCTACCGAAGGGCACACTACCGAAGGGCCAGATTGCGCCGCCTAAGCCCGGATATTAGGGGATCATGTCTGCCACATAATCCGGGTATTGTGGGATTGTGTCCCCACTTTCTTTCCCTATAAATACTGCTCTTTATTTCATTATATCTGATCTGAACTAACTGACAGCACCTCTCGGTGCACACATTACACACATGTACAGTGAAACTAAATCCTCTCCATCGGAGGTTCTGACTTGACCGTCGGAGGGTGGTCCCCGGGGCTTCGGCCTCGGGACCATCTTCTAACGGGTTCTTTCTTATTTGTTTGCAGCATATTCGAAGCTCGGGACAAGGACGAATGGCACGTGAGCCTTCCAGCCTTGCCTAGCGGAAAATTGCTTCAACAAATTGGCGCCATCCGTGGGACCCTACCGTTCGATCTGCCAATGGTTTAGAACGATAGGGTCGCACTTTCGGTCCGCTTGCGGACGTTCGGCACAAGCTTCCGGGAGGGACGTTTTATATAAACGTTCGGCCCGGTTGTTCGGATAGTGGTGACATTTCAGCCCTTATGAAGACGTTCGGTACCCACATCCAGAATGGAGGTCGAGGCTGAACGGTAACACGGACGGACGAAGGGTCGTCCGGTATGATTTCTTTCGGGTCAGTCATCTGAAAATACCATCTCGTTCGGATGTAGCGGTGACACATGTTTCGTCCGCTTATGAGGATGTTCGGCACCTTCCCTCCGGTAGGGAATAGAGGTTTGCCGGCGTGATTTCTTTCGGTCTTTCTTCAGAAAGGCTGTCCGGTGTGGTTTCGTCCGGTTCAGTCGGCCAATATGATATCCCTCTCGGATATGTCACATCATCCGGAAGAATCACTTCAGCGGGATTATCGGTTCGTGAGTTTGACATAGAAATGGATGATAAAGTTCTTCCATTTAAACCTATAAAAGGTATGAATAAATAGGAAGATATTAACTTGCAAATGAGAGTATCGTGTCTCCGGTAAGAACGGTTCAGTAGAGAAGAAAGGGAGGTATGTTTTACTAGTATGAGTTATCTTTTTACTTCCATATAATGATTCGTTTGGTGATATGTGACAATGCAAGACCAGGGGGCAAATATAATAGATAGCTTTATTTAGAGAATCTCAACAGGTTATTTAATATAGTAAGATAATGCCAGCTGCTACTTTAATTTGCTACTTTAATTTACTCGAGATGTGTAGTACGAATACTGTTGCCAGCTAGCTAGTGGTGGATGATTATTTTACTTTTCAACCGAAACACGCCTAAGATATATATATATATAAAAAAAAAGAAACATTTCTTTGTGAGGAATAATTGCAAGAGAAATATTTTGCTTGTCATATTTAACGGGAGAAAGCAAAAAAGCTTTCGAGTTTTGTTCCACAGGAAAGGCAAGCTTCGGATCTAACGATCATGGAAAACACTCCGGTAATTTCGCCCGGACGTCACATTTCGTCCGTACCATGCTAAAAATCTCCATCGGTTATACTACGAGTTTTCATATTTTATTGTGCAGGAACAACACCCATTATAGACAGATTGAAAACGACCAGTGTGTCGATGTCTAACCATTGTCACTTTTATGTATCAATGCATGTGAAATATTATGTCTTTAATATCTAACGGAAAAAACGCGAGCTTTCATGTTTTGCTTGACAGGGATAACAATTGCAAATTTCCGAACAAGCAGAAAGTGGCCCCTCCGAGAGATGAGTGCCCCTCGGAGATCTTGTGGTCAATGTTCATTTCCACTCTGGACATAAGTAGAAAGTGACCCCTCCGACAGGTTCGCGTCTTTCGGAGATGGGGTGCCCGTGTAATCATTATCATACTCTGAACATAAGTGGAAGGTGACCCACCCCTCCGAGAGATTAGTGCCCCTCGGAGATCTTGTGGTCAATGTTCATTTCCACTCTGGACATAAGTAGAAAGTGACCCCTCCGACAGGTTCGCGTCTTTCGGAGATCGTGTGGTCAATGTTCAAAGTCTAGCTCCAACGTAAGCTTGCACCTCCGGGAAGGGTCAAACTTGAACCCTTTCGGAGATCAAGCGGTACGTTCATAACCCGAATGTATGCCGAACGCCAGCTTATACCGCCGGAAAGGGTCAAACGTGAACCCTTCCGGGAAGGGTCAAACTTGAACCCTTCTGGTAATAACAAACAAGTGTTCGGTATACGCGTGGGGTCGAAGTTTTACTTGTACGGGAAGCAGGCAAATACAACACTAGTCCAAATGACTCGGGCCGAAAGGCCATAAGGTATTCTTTAAAAGTATTATGTCTGTTTCACTAACAATGCAATACTCGTATTACATGTTGATATATATGTCCGAATGATGTTTGCCGAAAGGCACAAAAGGTATTATCTAAAGTATTGCAGGTACCGAAAAGCATAAAGATATTATTTAAGTATTACATCATCGGTCTTCAACCGATAATGCAATACTGGGGGGACATGTTGACGGATATGTTTGTCCGGAAGGCACATCTTGTCCGAACGGCCCATATGCCGAAAGGCACGCTACCGAAGGGCACACTACCGAAGGGCCAGATTGCGCCGCCTAAGCCCGGATATTAGGGGATCATGTCTGCCACATAATCCGGGTATTGTGGGATTGTGTCCCCACTTTCTTTCCCTATAAATACTGCTCTTTATTTCATTATATCTGATCTGAACTAACTGACAGCACCTCTCGGTGCACACATTACACACATGTACAGTGAAACTAAATCCTCTCCATCGGAGGTTCTGACTTGACCGTCGGAGGGTGGTCCCCGGGGCTTCGGCCTCGGGACCATCTTCTAACGGGTTCCTTCTTATTTGTTTGCAGCATATTCGAAGCTCGGGACAAGGACGAATGGCACGTGAGCCTTCCAGCCTTGCCTAGCGGAAAATTGCTTCAACATGAACGGCATTTTCTATATCTTAAGTATATTGTTATAACTTATAAGTAACTTTAATATATTTAAATACCGGATATGAAAAGAAGGATAATCTATGGAAATTATACGGCGGTGATTCGCATAAGGGAGGGACTGATGAGCATCCCACATTGGAAAATTATAGCAGCAAAAAGGCGAAGCTTATGGTTGACAAATTGTCCATTCAAATAAATAGAGCTAAACGGAAACTATTCTAGTCTTCTTCGTGTTCCCATTTGATAATTTTCTGTTTCATTCAAAGAAAAATTATGCATCTAAGTCAAGACTTTGTGCATTTAATAGTTAAGTTTTTTTCGATTTTTGTTATCAAAATGTCATGTTGGTAAATCTTTCTCCAATTCAAAACTAATTCAAAAGCTTTCACTAATGAAGATTTAAGTGAAAAATCAAAGCTTCAAAGACTTGACAAACTACAAGTTTTTACTAAAAGTTTTACAAAAAGTATTTCATTGCGATGCCAAAATCTTTAAAAAGGCTTTTACAAATAGTAAAAAGCTTTTCAAAAAATCATACATTTCGGATGCTTTATACATGATAGGATTACTAATTGTTGACTCATGTTAATTTGAGCTTTTAAGATAATCAAAGAAAATTTGATGAAATTTATGATTCACAATACACCCTCTTTCTCTTTTACGTACGTGCTTCAAAACTACATTACTTGAGTTTTCATGCTTCTAAAAAACTTTCAAAAAATCCTTTTTAATGTACGTTTTTTATTCTTTTTTTACTTGTCTCGCCATAAAGCCGATTAAAGTTTTGATATCTCTAATTCTATTACATTTTACGTTCTAAGTATTATACCATTCAATCCATGATACGATCCTCTCCCTTGTACCAAGACATGCCAACCATGCACTCCATTACGTGGGAATGTGGGATACAAGTCTGCAGGAGAACAAGTCAATTTGCATGTTTTCAATTGCTCCTACTTTTTCTTATTTTTGTTACCAGAATTCCCTAGTCAAATTCCTAGTTGATTGGTTTCCTTAAACTTAGCTGCTAGTTGTTATTTGTTTTGTTATTTAAACCACTTTTGGGTTATGAATAAAGCATGAAAAAGTTTATCAAGTTCAATCAATTCTATTCGTATATTAGCAGTTCAATCAATTCCATTTGTTTTGTTATTTAGGTTGCATCAATTGGTGCTTTCATTGAGCCTTAGCCTCCATGGCTTTGGAAGAACTCTATGACTCCACTACTCTATCTCGCTTCAACGGTTTAAATCCGGTTCGTTGGCTTTTTGAGGTTGAACGGTTCTTTTGCTTGTATAAAATTTATGAGGAAGAACGGTTCCTTTATGTCGCTGAGTACTTTGATGATGAACCTTTTTATTGGTTCAATTCATGGTATCGAGGACAAGAACATCTCACTTGGAAGTCTTTCACAATCGCAATGCTTCGTCGTTTCCCTACCACCACCGCTACCATCACCACATATACCGAGACACCTCCGTTACCCACTCGACAACCACCCGCAACAACCCTCGTTCCGGTAACAAAAACAACCCAGCCACCTCCACCGGAACTTACAGCCCCACCAATCCCGCACCCCAAACCACTAGTTAAAAACACAGCCTCCTCCAAACCTAGAACCAAACAATTTGCAGCTACCCAAAACTCACCTCCCTGTCATGACCTTAAACCGTGACTCTAATCAACCACCACTTCTTTCTCCAACTCATCCTTCACCTACCGATGAAAACACTCTTACAATACCGGATTTAACAACCGGCAAACGCGAGTGGCGTCCACCATGGTGGCCAAAAACGGTCAACCGACTACAAACCACACGAGCAACCAAATGTTTTGTTATCACCCCACCCGGTGCACAGAAGACAGCCACTAAATCCATGCCAACAGCTAGGTGTTTGACAATCATCAAAAAGAAAAGAAAACAAACCAAAATTGCAAAGGAGAAAATCAACGTGCGGTCACGTTTTTATCTCGTCAAGCCATTCATTTTGCATCACGAGGCACCTATCATATGTGCAGCCACCATGATACGCGAGTGGCGTCCACCCTGGCCATACATTGAGACCGCGCCATATGCCATCGTTCGACTTCAATGGCGGCCTGTCACGACTGCAGCAAATGCTACGGGACCAGTGGAATGGCGTCCACCGTGGCGAATATATCCGTCCTTGAGGACAAGGACGTTTTTCAGGGCGGGAGTATTGATACGATCCTCTCCCTTGTACCAAGACATGCCAACCATGCACTCCATTACGTGGGAATGTGGGATACAAGTCTGCAGGAGAACAAGTCAATTTGCATGTTTTCAATTGCTCCTACTTTTTCTTATTTTTGTTACCAGAATTCCCTAGTCAAATTCCTAGTTGATTGGTTTCCTTAAACTTAGCTGCTAGTTGTTATTTGTTTTGTTATTTAAACCACTTTTGGGTTATGAATAAAGCATGAAAAAGTTTATCAAGTTCAATCAATTCTATTCGTATATTAGCAGTTCAATCAATTCTATTTGTTTTGTTATTTAGGTTGCATCAATTGGTGCTTTCATTGAGCCTTAGCCTCCATGGCTTTGGAAGAACTCAATAACTCCACTACTCTATCTCGCTTCAACGGTTTGAATCCGTTTCGTTGGCTTTTTGTGGTTGAACGGTTCTTTTGCTTGTATAAAATTTATGAGGAAGAACGGTTCCTTTATGTCGTTGAGTACTTTGATGATGAACCTTTTTATTGGTTCAATTCATGGTATCGAGGACAAGAACATCTCACTTGGAAGTCTTTCACAATCGCAATGCTTCGTCGTTTCCCCACCACCACCGCTACCATCACCACATATACCGAGACACCTCCGTTACCCACTCGACAACCACCCACAACAACCCTCGTTCCGGTAACAAAAACAACCCAGCCACCTCCACCGGAACTTACAGCCCCACCAATCCCGCACCCCAAACCACTAGTTAAAACACAGCCTCCTCCAAACCCAGAACCAAACAATTTGCAGCTACCCAAAACTCACCTCCCTGTCATGACCTTAAACCGTGACTCTAATCAACCACCACTTCTTTCTCCAACTCGTCCTTCACCTACCGATGAAAACACTCTTACAATACCGGATTTAACAACCGGCAAACGCGAGTGGCGTCCACCATGGTGGCCAAAAACGGTCAACCGACTACAAACCACACGAGCAACCAAATGTTTTGTTATCACCCCACCCGGTGCACAGAAGACAGCCACTAAATCCATGCCAACAGCTAGGTGTTTGACGATCATCAAAAAGAAAAGAAAACAAACCAAAATTACAAAGGAGAAAATCAACGTGCGGTCACGTTTTTATCTCGTCAAGCCATTGCTTTTGCATCACGATGCACCTATCATATGTGCAGCCACCATGATACGCGAGTGGCGTCCACCCTGGCCATACATTGAGACCGCGCCATATGCCATCGTTCGACTTCAATGGCGGCCTGTCACGACTGCAGCAAATGCTACGGGACCAGTGGAATGGCGTCCACCGTGGCGAATATATCCGTCCTTGAGGACAAGGACGTTTTTCAGGGCGGGAGTATTGATACGATCCTCTCCCTTGTACCAAGACATGCCAACCATGCACTCCATTACGTGGGAATGTGGGATACAAGTCTGCAGGAGAACAAGTCAATTTGCATGTTTTCAATTGCTCCTACTTTTTCTTATTTTTGTTACCAGAATTCCCTAGTCAAATTCCTAGTTGATTGGTTTCCTTAAACTTAGCTGCTAGTTGTTATTTGTTTTGTTATTTTAACCACTTTTGGGTTATGAATAAAGCATGAAAAAGTTTATCAAGTTCAATCAATACTATTCGTATATTAGCAGTTCAATCAATTCTATTTGTTTTGTTATTTAGGTTGCATCAATCCATATTTTCTCTCTATTTTGAGATGGATTTGTTTTGGGTTGAACTTCGAAAACGCAAAAGTACAATGATAAGCCACGATATCCAGCAATGACATGGCTACTGCTAACGATGGCTACAATATGATAATATGTGACAGTTTTTTTCTCATCCTCTTGCAACGGTGTTTGAGTAACTATCACGTCAATTACGCGAATCTATCGTAATTCGTGAAACGCCCATACTAAGAAATTTTTTTAACATTATTTGAATGATACGCCGTATCCCAACGTGGAATACATCGTATCTCATGCTGGGTTGAATACACTGTATTTATAGAATAGAATGCACCTAGAACTTTGATACACAGTATACCCTAAATGGGATACGCCTTATGTCCTGATAAACCCAATACGTCGTATCCATAAACCTAGAAATGCCGTATTGGCTAACCTGATGCGGTATACACTGCAGAATTATGCTGGAATCTAATTTGGCGCGACCATAAACTGAACTAACCCAAACAAAACATATTTCATACCCATAGAAAAACTATACATAACATCTACTATTCGTTTAGACCCGTACATAACCAAAATGGGTCAATTTGGGCTAGAATGGCACTATGCCAAACACCCTTTAAAGTTTAAAAACATAAAGTGTACTAGTTTTAAACTTCATAATTCAGCGTTTATACAAACACAACCCAAAAGAACTTTCCCTAGAGCGTTTCTTGGTATAAGAGAGGGTAGGGAATAGCTCGATTACCCATGAGCTCCAACAAAAGCTAGTATGCGACCCTTCTTACTCTTAGATGCAATATCGCTAATCTCACCTACAAGAAAACATGAATGAATCAACATAAGCATAAGCTTAGTGAGATAACATACATAAAACTGAAAATAAACTTGGCAATGATAATAGATGTTGCTTCATAAGAACTTGTTAACACAAATAAACCGTAAAAAAGTTTATTAATATATATCGATCTCTTTAAGTTTTGTCGATAACAAACATAAGATTATGTAAAAGTATAAATCTAAACATTACATGTTTTACAACTACCATTTACCAGTTACATACAAATATACTTACTTGTATTAAAGGGAATGCATGAAAAAAAGATGGGTAATCCATAACCCATAACCCATAACCCATGTCCTATTGCATGACTTCATAATGGGTAAAACCCATGAACCATGACCCAAAGTCCATAACCCATGACCCAAGATGTCTTTGACATCATTCATGACATCACATGACCCATGGACCTTAACCCATAACCAAAAACCCAGAATTATAACACAAGGTCTGGACTGGTACTACCAGATAGCCGGATCCCTGGGTCTGCACTAGCCGGATCCCTTTGGGAAGGAATCCGCCGGATCCGGGCGAACAATGCTCAGAATTGCCTATAAATAGTGAGTCATTCCTCTCTTGTTTCTCACCCCACTTAGATATATCTTCATATTCTAAGTTCTCTAACCTCATATCTAAAGATCATTCTTGTAGTTTTCTTTCTCTTGTGTTCTATAGGTTCTTCTTACAAGACGAGATCACACTTTCTAGCATACGAGCCATTCTTCTCCTCAAGTTGCTCGGACTCTTTATCACCTCAAGACCATTGAGTTGTTTCTTGTTGTTGATACTTCTTCTTGTATTCTCAAAGTTGTTGTGTTGTGTTGTTGTGTTGGATTGGTCTTCCGTGTAAAGGACTCGGTATTTAGCTTTGTACCGGAAAAAGTGTAAGCGACGTTATGAGGTTTCTCCACCGGTTGAATGAGCTTGTTGAAATAGTGTTTACGAACTTTCGAGTTGGGTACTTGGGGAGTGGAGTAGGGCAAGGAATGTGTCCTTGTAGCCGAACCACTATAAACAATTGTGTCTCGCTTCTATCCTTTTATCTCTTTACTTTCATCGTTTGTATTTCTTTTCAAGCAACTTGCATTATCCATATCTCAACATCCAAAGGTTTCACATACTATCGATCTAAAGTTTATAAACTGAATTTAAATCAGTAAAAACTATTCAACCCCTATTCTAGTTTTCTACAATTGGCATCAAGAGCATGTTTTATAAATAAGTTTTTAAGTAAATTGTATTTTAAATTTTTTTGATCAAATGGATTTCGAAAACTACAAAGAAGGGCAATCTATGCAAAGACCACCATTCTTTGAGGCTAATGGTTTCATACATTGGAAAAATAGATTTGAAACATAAGTGAAATCTAAAGATATTGATCTTTGGAATATTATTGTTGATGGAGATTATGTGCCAGTATTTGAGAGTTTTTCTACCGACAAAAATGAGGTCATGTCCTCGGTTTTAAAAGATGAACAAAAGAAAATGCTTTCTAAAAATAATGAGGCAAAAATGGTTTTCTACAATGCCTTACCCAAAAAGAAATATGAAATAATTTTTATACATAAAACCGCTAAAGATATTTGGAATTGTTTGGTGATTACTCATCATGAAAACAAACAAGTGCAAAATAATAAAATCGATTTATTTGTTCAAAAATATGAGCAATACTCAATATCGGATGATGAAAGTATTGATAATGCATTTGCTAAATTTAATACTATTATTACTTCACTAATTCCACTTGATGAAACTTTTTCCAAGCGTAATCATGTCAGGAAATTCTTAAGGGCACTTCCGGCTAAATGGAGACCGAAGGTAACGGCAATAGAAGAGTCGAAGGATTTAACAATCCTCTCACTCGACGAGCTCATTAGTAACCTCAAAGTCTATGAGGTAGTATTGGCAAAAGCTAAAAAGGAGTCTAGTGATGAAGATGCTTCATCCTCGGATAGCGATGATGAAGAATATGCCATGGCCGTAAGGGATTTCAAGAAATTCTTTAGAAGAAGAGGAAGGTAGGTAAAACAACCTTACGATGACAAGAAAGGCTTCCAAAAATTTAAGGAAGAAAAGAAGGTTAAAGAAGAGCGAAGGTGCTTTAGATGCGGTGATCCAAATCACTTCATAAGTGATTGTCCCAAACAATCAAATGGTGAGCAAAAAGTGTTTGTTAGCGGCTCGTGGTATCCAAGTGAAGAGGAGAAAGATGAGATTTGTCTCATGGCCAAAGACTCTAATGAGGTACGTTCCGACTCTCTCTATTATAGTAGTTCATCCTTAGATGATGAATCTCTAAGCTTAGAATATAACAAACTTTGCAAAATTAGCTTTAAAGTCATTAAAAAAAACAAACTTCTAAAAGGTAAAATGCACTCTTAGAAAACGAAGTTTTTAAACTAAAAGAAAAATTAAAAAGACTTGAAAAAGGAAAAGAAGCAAGTGTAGCATGTAAACTTTGTGTAAGTCTTCAAACGATATTTGATCACTTAGATTCTAAAATTGCTAAACTTACTACACAACGCTTAGAAAATATAATAGATACACAACAAATCGAGAACAATAAAGATGGGTTAGGTTTTATAGATTGTATGCCTTTGACTTGTGAAGAGAAACCAACCACATTTGTTCAATCTGCTGTACCATTTGTTTCTGAGGTGGCGGATCCGGCAGATCCCTTGAAAAAGGATCCTGCTAGGCTTAACCAAATGATCCGACCATCTGGTAAAACAAAGCCTAAATTTGATTCGTCCAAATCATCTATAAAAGAGTTTATGGTGGTAACTAAAAAGAAAACACCCAATATTTCTAATAAAAATGTTAATGTACCACATCATGGTAAGGGAATTCTAAGAAAGCCAAATACTCGACCGACACCCACAACATCGTTTAGGAGACCAAAAGCACCCTACCCAAAAAGTAATTTTGATCAAATGGGATGGAACAATGGTTTTCAAAATGGTTGCCAAAGGCCAAATTTTGGACCATGGAACTATCTTCCTTTCGTAAACCAAGTAAACAGTTTATTTAATACTAATGGACCCATGAGATATTGGGGACCAAACGCTTGAGTTTCTTTGTGCTTATAGGTATGTCTAAAGGTTGATCTAGAACCAAACGAATTGATAAAAGACATCGGATGCACAAGGCACATGACGGGAAATAAAAGCCTATTTTCATCTTACAAGGCTTGTGATGGTGGTAACGTAGTATTTGGTAATGGTAAAAGCAAGATCATCGGCAAAGGTAGGATATCACATAACTCTTTAACCATTAATGATGCGTGTCACGTAGATAACCTACGATTTAATCTACTAAGTATTAGCCAAATAGTTGATAAAAAGTGTGATGTCCTATTTAGTGAAATCGGAAGTAAATTACTTAAAAATGGAATCACCATAGGGCAAGGGATTAGGAAAAACGGCCTTTTCGTAATGAAAATCGGTAACTCACCTAAAGATAAACTTTGTCTAACTTCTATAGATGATACTTCGACTCTTTGGCATCGAAGATTAGGTCACGCCAATATGCGACTTATACAATCGCTATCATCTAAATAGCTTGTTAGAAACTTACCAAAACTAAAATACGAGAAACATTTTTGTGATGCTTGTAACGTAGGAAAACAAGTTCATGCTAGTCATAAAGCTAAAAATATGGTTTCAACTACTCAGTGTCTAGAACTATTACACATGGATTTATTAGGTCCATCGGCTATTTAAAGTTACTGAGGAAACTTCTATACTTTGGTAATAGTTGATGACTACTCTAGGTATACATGGACTAGATTTTTGAAAAACAAAACCGAAGCTTTTGATCATTTTGATATCTTAAGTAAGAAAATTAAAAAACAACTAGGTTCATCAATAGTGTCAATCCGTACGGATCATGGTCGGGAGTTTGATAACGAAGTAAAATTCGGAGCTTTTTGTGACACTAATTGTATTACTCATAATTTCTTGGCTCTACGTACTCCACAATCAAACGGGGTAGTTGAATGTAAGAATCGCACTCTACAAGAAATGAGTCGAACCATGCTAAATGAACAATCAATTCCTCAAAAATTTTGGTGTAACGCCGTCGATACATCAGTGTACATTCTAAATAGAATCCTAATTAGACCAATTTTAGGAATGACTCCTTATGAGTTATTCAAAGGTAAAAAACCATCCTTAGATCACTTCAAAGTCTTTAGAAGCAAATGATTCATCCTTAATACAAAAGACTATCTCACAAATTTTGATCCTAAATCTGCCGAAGGAATTTTCTTTGGATATTCACCAAATAGTAAAGCATACGTAATACTTAACAAAGAAACTATGAGAGTAAAAGAGTCTTTAAATGTTAAGTTCGATGAAAGTCCTCCTCCTAAATCTCAACCTCTCATAGATGATGATATAATAGAGAGTCAAATCATTGAAGATCAAGTTAATGAGTCTAATAACAATGAAGATGAACTATTAAATAAAGAAATAGTTAACGTTAAAGAGTTTAAAAACCATCCTTTGGAAATAGTCATAGGAAAATTAAATGAAAGAACTTTACGTTCTCAAGCTCAAAATCAAAGTAATCTTTTTTGTTTTGTGTCTTCTCTAGACCCTAAAAACGTTAATGAAGCTATTAAAGACGAAAGTTGGATAATGGCTATGCAAGAAGAGTTAAATCAATTTGTAACTAATGATGTTTGGAACCTTGTTCCCCCTCCTAAAAATCAAACAATAATTGGTACAAAATGGGTTTTCAAAAATAAACTAGATGAAAATGGGATTGTATCCCGCAACTAACCTAGACTTCTTGCACAAGGATTAAACCAACAAGAAGGAATAGATTTTGATGAGACCTATGCTCCCGTAGCTAGATTAGAATCTATAAGAATCCTTTTAGCTTATGCTTGTGCTAAAAAATTCAAGCTTTATCAAATGGATATTAAAAGTGCTTTTCTAAACGGGTTCATAAATGAAGAAATGTACATGTCAGAACCTCCCGGTTTTGTGGATTTTGAAAAACCAGAATATGTATAAAAACTCAAGAAAGCTATCTATGGTCTTAAGCAAGCTCCTAAAGCTTGGTATGATAGACTTAAAACCTTTCTTATTGATAATAAATATACAATGGGTCTAGTAGATAATACATTGTTTACAAAGAAAAACGAATCACATATTATCATTGTTCAAATTTACGTAGACGATATTATATTCGGATCTACTTGTCAAGAATTGTGTGATGATTTTTCTAAAATCATACATGACGAGTTTGAAATTAGTATGATGGGAGTATTGAATTTCTTTCTCAATCTACAAATTAAACAATTAGAAGATGGTATCATCTTTAACCAATTTAAATATATTAAAGAAATGTTAAAGAAATTTGGACTAGAAGATTCAAAACCAATGAAAACTCCAATGTCATCCGACACTAAACTTACCAAAGATGAGGACGGTGAATCCGTTGACAATACCAAGTACCGTGGTATGATAGGTAGTCTACTATATCTTACGGCTAGTCAGCCGGATATTATGTTTAGTATGTGTATGTGTGCTTGCTTTCAAGAAGATCCTAAATCTTCACATCTTGAAGCGGTTAAAAGAATCTTCAGGTATATAAAAGGTACAACTCAATTGGGATTATGGTATCCTAAAGGTACGGGGGTCGAAACTATTGTCTATGCAGATTCTGACCATGCAGGTGATTATGTTGATTGTAAAAGCACTAGTGGCGTTTGTACATTCATGGGATGTTGTTTAACATCATGGTTTTCAAACAAACAAACCGCACTAGCCATTTCTACCACCGAAGCAGAATATGTGTGAGTAGGCAAAGCATGCCAACAAGCACTATGGATGAAACAAGCTCTTGTCGACTACGATATTCATCTAAGCGACATTGCCATCCTCTGCGACAACAAAGGTGCCATCGACCTTAGCAAGAATCCAGTTTTGCATTCCCGCACCAAACACATAGAAATACGCCATCACTTTCTTAAAGATAATGTCCTAAAAGGAAACATCTCCATCGAGAAAGTTTCTTCCAAAGACAACATTGCCGAAATTCTCACCAAGCCATTGAAACGTGAACCTTTCAATCTACTTCGATTAGGTCTTGGCCTTATGGAACAAACGTCATAATCTCCTTTCTAACTTCTCTTTCTACAAGGTATGTATTACTAATCTTCTCTTCTGAGTCTAGGATCTCTATTTCTTGCACAAATCTCAAACACTCAAACTAAAGGGGTTTATATTTACATGTATATACTTTTATTCGCATCAAACCTTCTAGGAAACAATCTTTTCAAGAAAGACCATCACCCCATGTTTTCAAGATAAAATCTTCTCATGTCTAGGACACTCAGTTTTTCTCTACATAGTTAATACAATGTAAAAACCTTTTCTCATACATCATATCATATGTCTCTTGAATACTAAAGGGCATACAAAACCAATATGTATTTTCGGGTACATTCAAACATAGCAACACTGAAATTAAGGAGTCTTTGGGTTATCTCACGTATATACGTATGTATTTTACACTTCTATCTTTATTTCCACATAGTCTACATATAGGCACACACTAGTCCTAATAGGTTCTCTAAACAAAAATTGAAGTCTGTGTGCATCAAATACCTAGATCCCTGCATTTACGCAGGCCAGATCCCTTCTGGGATAGGTCCGGGGGATCCGATTGCATAGAAGGCAGTTTAGCCAATCATTTGACAAAATCTACTTCAATTCTCTTCTCTTTGTTATTATCTACTCAATATTTACTAAGTTTAAGTATTAGTAGCTAAGGTCTCATGATTACTTGCATTCAATTGAAATCTAATCATTAGATTTTGGATTCTTTTATGGTTTTAGCATTCATTGCAATGCATGGTTTCTATCTATAAATAAAGTCCTAAGATGCTTGCTTCTCCATTATCCCAATCATCCCACAATCTCATAAACCATGGCTTCCAAAAGACCACAATCCTCTCAAAATCGTGACGATCTAGTCAAAGAAATCAACACCCTACAAAACATTACCAACACCTTTGAACATCAGATACAACAAACCATCCAAACTCAGAACACCAAGTTTACTTTAGCAACCTCCAACATTCCTCCACCATTAAAAACAAGACAAACCGCACGTATAAGTGTGAAACTATGTTGTTTTGTCAATCCTTTATCTAACAACTCATCACCTCCTAGCAACTCCTCACCCCTCATCGACTATCAAAAGACACCACCTTCTTCACCAAGTTCTCCAAATGAAAACAACCTTCCTGTAAGATACTCAAACACTAAACACTTGTGGTTCTTGTGATTCTTGGCCGAATCTTTAAAGAGAGAAAGAGATGAGAGGAAGTGAAACCTTTAGAGAGAGAAAGAAGGAAATATTAGATTGAAGTGAATGAAGGTCCAACCCTCTCCCACCATGGGAGAGGGGTATTTATACTTACATATTAGTTGCCACGTGTGGGCTGTGGAGTGAGCTGACAGAGGGTAAAGACCCGACCCACTCCATGAATACTTAAATAACTAAACTAATAATAATAATAATACTAATAATCCTACGAGCTAGTTAATGCTAACAGATACTCGGGGTGAACGATTCTTCACATGAATATTTATATTCCTAACACTTCCTTTCTTCACCTTATTAGAAGAACTCCTTAAGACACCTACACCAACTCCACCACCACCTTCAACTCCGCCACCTGCTCCAAGTTAACCATCGAAATCCACACCTCCTATCTTACCCAACATCAACCCCAAAGAGCTAGTTTTCTCCACACCTCCTACCTCACCAAAATGCTTTTTTCAATGACCTTGAAGAGTTACCACATATACCTTCAATCACCTCCCTAGAACACTTAGCAAATCAACCTCCACCAATCCCCGACATCATGGATGTTGATCCCATTATAACAACTTTTCCACCATCTCTTCCGCAATCAAATCAACCAACTTGGATGGATGAATCCTTACCACCTCTCCCACACTATCTATTTTGTGAACATTGCCAAAGCTCTAGGCAAGTTGCCATAGAAATTAGGGACAAAATGCGATTCATTCTAAACCACATCCTTGATCACATAAACATTATGACCTACCGAAACTTCCAACTCTAAACCACGTAAGCATCGAACGACCAATAACATATTTTCTTATTTTTCTCTTTATTTGTTTTCTTATCTTTCTTTATTATAAGAACACTTCATTGTTTTTATTTTTACAAATGTATGTGGCTTATATACCACTACATTTTAGGTCATTTTATTACAAAGATTAAATTCTACATACCTTGTCTCTTCTTCCTCAAACTTCTCGTCTAGGGACATCCATCTATTTCTTCTACTTCTTGATCTTGTCACTAACATTCTATCTTGTAGGTTTTCAACTCTATTTACTCACTTGACGTCCTCATCAAGGGGGAGCAATCGTCAAGGGGGAGTTTGTGCATTTTTGGATCAAATCCCGCCATACTTTCTCTTCGACACTCTTTTTGTTTCGACAAAAAGGGAGAGAAGAGAGTAAACCTTTAAAACATTTTCTAAAACTTGAAAACATCTAATATTTAAATTTTACTCACCATAATATTATGTTTTGTCATCAACAAAAAGGGGGAGATTGTAAATACAAATAAACAGTAAAAACGTTTATTAATATTTATCGATCTCTTTAAGTTTTGTCGATTACAAACATAAGATTAAGTAAAAGGATAAATCTAAAGATTACATGTTTTACATCTACCATTTACCATTTACATACAAATATACTTACTTGTATTAAAGGAAATGCATGAAAAAGAGTTGGGTAATCCATAACCCATAACCCATAACCCATGGAGCTTGATCCATAACCTTCGACCCATTGCACGATATCATGCATGACATCATAATGGGTAAAACCCATGACCCATGACCCAAAGTCCATAACCCATGACCCAAGACGTCTTTGACATCATTCACGACATCACATAACCCATGGACCTTAATCCATAACCCAAAACCCGAAGATGTAACCCAAAGTTCGGACTAGTACTACCAGATAGCCGGATCCCTGGGTTTGCACTAGCCGGATCACTTTGGGAAGGGATCCACCGGATCCGGGTGAACAGTGCTCAGAATTGCCTATAAATAGTTACCATTCCTCTCTTACTTCTCACCCTACTTAGGTATATCTTCTCTCTATAATCTAAGTTCTCTAACCTCATATCTAAAGATCATTCTTGTAGCTTTCTTTCTCTTGTGTTCTCAAGGTTCTTCTTACAAGACGAGATCACACTTTCTAGCATACGAACCATTCTTCTCCTCAAGTTTCTCGAACTCTTCATCACCTCATGACCATTGAGTTGCTTCTTGTTGTTGATACTTCTTCTTGTATTCTCAAATTTGTTGTGTTAGTTATGCAGTTGTGTTGGATTGGTCTTCCGTGTAAAGGACTCGGTATTTAGCTTTGTACCGGAAAAAGTATAAGCGAAGTTGTGAGGTTTCTCCACCGGTTGAAGGAGCTTGTTGAAATAGTGTTTACGAACTCTCGATTTGGGTACTCGCGGAGTGGAGTAGGGCAAGGAAGGTGTCCTTCTAGCGGAACCACCATAAATAATTGTGTCTCGCTTCTATCCTTTTATCTCTTTACTTCATCGTATTTATTTCTTTTCAAGCAACTTGCATTATCCATATCTCAACATCCAAAATTTTCAATTACTATCGATCTAAAGTTTATAAACTAAATTTAAATCAGTAAAAACTATTCGACCCCCATTCTAGTTTTTTATAGAACTTTCCTCCACATAGCTATCATGGTGCTTATTAACATTTCTAATTCCCCATGGGAATATACTCTTGCATCATAACACGCACTAGGGGGCTAGATACTTCATCATGAAGCAAGAGAGCTCTTGCTTGCCATGAATATACTAGTCATCCACTTAGGACGTCGTGAACTCTCGTTTGGTTCACCATAGCAATATATGCTTTAGTCGCCCACGTTGGACGTCAAGTCTCGTTTTAGAGACTTTTCTTATCATTTTGTGCTATTCATCCAAATATGATGTCTAAATTTTATATTTCATAACTAACAAGCCATATAAAAATATTAATCATCCACATAGGATGTCTAAGTCCCATTTTGGGACATAGGGCACTTTAAAGGCACAATTCTCCACTAAGGATGTCTAAGTTCCGCTTGGGAACATGTGATCACATAATGTTGGGATTTATTGATTTGATGATAAAATAGGACAAGGACCAAGATCGCGAATATGGAATTCTAGAAAAGATGATTCTAGAAGACTTGTAGAAAAAGAAATAGATCAAGATTAGGAAAGATTTAGTTTCCTAATACAATTATGTTTCCTTTGTAAGTCTAGATGAAACTCTATAAATAAAGAGACCCATATACATTGTTTAGTGTGTGTTTTAGTCATGTTTAAGAAAACACCACCGATCCCACCACTTGGGATCGCTTCCACGCTTCAAGATCAATGTTATTGATCCTTATTATAGTTAGGTAACATGTTCTATCTTGATCAAATAGAATTGGAATGTATATTTGTAAAACCTTGTTAATAACAAAGTGTTCTGATTTATTCCGCTATGCACATTGTTTATCTTTGTTATTATTCATCCTAGTTGAGTCTAAAACGATCTTATCAATTAGTATCAGAGCTTGGGGGCTCTTGATCAAGGATCTACAGGGTTTTATTTGTCGAAGAAAGAAGAAAAAAAATCAGTTTTGGTTTTATTTTCGTAACTTTCTGTAGTGCTGTGGTAAAAAGGCGATATATCATTCATTAACAGTTGGATCTTAACAAAAATTTTACTGAAGGTTCTCTATACATCAGGGCATATTCTCACTGGAGGGATCTTCAATCTGAGATTTTAATTAAAAGACATAAATTTTTTAATAAGCTGCTACAGAAAAAGAAGTAAGTTAGTTTTTAAGGTTTTAAGGGTTTTACAAAACTGACTTCCTTATTCTACTGGTTTAATTCAATATGGAAGTTAGTTTGTAGTGTTTATGGGTTTTCAACATCAAACATTCATAGTTCTGATGATAATACGGATTCTTGTCTATGGACGAATGATGCTACTGATGGTAATATGAGTTTAGCTTGACAATGAATGTTGGGATTCGAGGTAAGGTGTTTATTGATGGAATCATGGTTTCTATTAGGTAATTCAAATGCTGAGATAAAGAGTTAGTGAGAGTCACGGGATTTTGAAAGTGCCGCATCTAGCTCAGTAGCTTCTTCAGCCAAAGCAGATATCCTTTCAGAGTGACCTAAACTACCAATCAATTTCACTCTCTTTAATACACTCCCCTTCGATTATCCATAGTGATTTCTTGACGATGAGACATGGGAAAACCCTAACTAATTGATTTGTTATTACTGCTGCTCGATATATAATGTTAATACTGCTTATCGTTATGCTAAGTTACTACTACTGTTTAACGATTAGTGCTGCTAGCTTCGGTTAGTGATGCGTCAAGTTTGTATTATTAATGTTGCTATGTTTAAGAAGGTGAAAGTTGCTGCGTGCATGTCTGCTGTTAAGGGCTTTTGGTTTTGGTATATTTAACACGTATGAAAAACCCTAACTTGATTAATGTTGAAGTGTTTTGATACGTGGTATCAACAAGTACGTATGAGAAAGTGAATATTGATATGAATGAGATTAATGATGCTTCAACAAGGAATTCTTTAAGTGGGTATATTTTTGGTGTTTCGAATACAGGTGCTTGTGTGCTTAGTGATAACGAAGGTAAATAAGGTGTGTACTATTTTTGATGAAGTCGTTATTACTACTCTTATGGTATTCATTTTACTACTGCTGATCAAAAGTTCCTACTGCTAGCTAGAGTTAATACTGCTAGTACATTTTACAATTGTTCAACCATTTGATACTGCTATTCATTGTTACTACGGCTTGGTCACGATTACTATTGTAGTCATTTTTAGTAAGCGTTTTGGTGTTCCTCATGGATGGTACTACATGGTATTTGTTACTATAGTGGTTAGTTATTCGTACAGTGCTTATGGTTGATTACTTTTGATCAAGATATGGTTAACATATTGGTTTAAGGGGAAGAATATGTTAAAATGTTTAACCATCTGAGGGGAAGGTTTTTACTACTGCTAATTCATTAGTACTACTGCTAGTTTAAGTTTCTACTGTCTTAAATTCATTCTTTGTGCGGAAATCTTCATGGAGGTTAATTTGAGTCATTGGAAAGCTTGGATTAGAAGTATAATATATGGTTTGTAGCTGTAAAGATCAAAGTTGTATGTGTTCTCTGTCCCCTTATGGATAATGACAAAAAGGCAAAGAAGATGTTAAAAAGGAAACAAGAAACAAGTTCATGGAGATCTTAACTTAAGGGGAAGCTCAAATTTGAAGATATACAAGATCAAGATGCTTCAAGTGCTCAAGTTTTTTTGTCATCATCAAATAGGGGAAGATTGTTGGGATTTATTGATTTGATTATAAAAAGGGACAAGGACCAAGATCGCCAATATGGAATTCTAGAAAAGATGATTCTAGAAGACTTGTTGAAAAAGAAAGAGATCAAGATTAATTTGGAAAGATTTAGTTTCCTAATACAATTATGTTTCCTTTGTAAGTCTAGATGGAACTCTATAAATAAAGAGATCCCTAGATATTGTTTAGTGTGTGTTTTAGTCATGTTTTAGAAAAAACCACCGATCCCACCACTTGGGATCGGTTCCACACTTAAAGATCAATGTTATTGATCCTTGTTATAGTTAGGTAACACATTATATCTTGATCAAATAGAATTGGAGCGTATATTTGTAAAACCTTGTTAATAGCAAAGTATTTTGATTTATTCCGCTATGTAGATTGTTTATCTTTGTTATTATTCAACCTAGTTGAGTCTACAACGATCTTATCAAAAGTTAAAGCTATAGATCATCTTTCCAGACATAGCAGTGCATCAATAGTTTTAAAAAAATATAATTATGTTGTTGCACAAGGCAGATACAAGTCAATAATGGCTTGGGTCCCCAAGAGAAAATGATTTTCTTACTTTATGTGCAGGGCAATCCACAGGTGGAGTTACAGGATCAAGGAGTTCATGACAGTGGATGCTCAAGGCACATGATAGGAAACATGTCCTATCTCACAGATTTTGAAGCAATTGAGGGAGGATATGTTTCCTTTGGGAGTAATCACAAAGGAGGGAAAATCACAGGCAAAGGTACAATCAAAACTGGTAAATTAGATTTTGAAAATGTGTACTTTGTAAAAGAACTTAAGTTTAATCTCTTTATTGTCTCACAAATGTGTGAAAAAAAGAACAGTGTTCTTTTTACTGACACTGAATGTTTTGTCTTGTCTCCTAACTTTAAGTTAACTGATGAAAGTCATGTTTTGCTTAAGGTTCCTAGAAAAGACAATATATACAGTGTTGATTTAAAGAACATGGTTCCTAAAGGAGGTTTGACTTGTCTCTTTGCAAAGGCCACATATAATGAATCTAAGCTTTGGTATAGAAGGCTTGGACACTTAAATTTTAAAACAATGAATAAATTGTTAAAGTAAACCTTGTTAGAGGTTTACCTTCTAAAGTTTTGAAAATGATAAAACCTGTGTTGCTTGTCAGAAGAGAAAGAAACACAGAGCCTCTTGTAAGACCAAGACAGTGAACTCTATAAATCAGCCTTTACATATGTTGCACATGGATTTATTTGGACCAACATTTGTGAAAAGTTTATTGAAAAAGATGTATTTCCTAGTTGTCACAGATGATTTTAGCAGGTTTACATGGGTTTTCTTTTTAGCAACTAAGGATTAAACCAATGGCATTCTTAAGACTTTCATAACAAGGATAGAAAACCTAGTTAATCATAAGGTTAAGGTGATAAGATGTGACAATGGAAGTGAATTCAAGAATAGCGATATGAATTAGTTTTGTGAGATGAAGGGTATTATGAGACAGTATATAGTGTAGCTAGGACTCCTCAATAGAATGGTGTTGCTGAGAGGAGAAATAGGATATTAATTGAGGCTGCTAGAACAATGTTACCTGATTCTAAGTTACCTAGTACCTTTTGGGCAGAAGCAGTTAATACTGCTTGCTATGTGCAAAATAGAAGTTTAGTAGTTAAGCCTCATAACAAGACCCCTTATGAACTTTTACATGGTAGAACACCAATGTTAAATTTTTTAAGACCATTTTGGTGTCCTGTTACTATCCTCAATACCATAGATCACTTAGGCAAGTTTGATGGAATGGCTGATGAAGGTTTCTTTGTTGGATACTCACTGAATAGCAAAGCTTTTAGAGTGTTCAATAGTAGAACCAAAAAAGTAGAAGAGAACTTGCACATTAAGTTTAGTGAGAGTCACCTAATGTTGCAGGTAATGGACCAGACTGGCTGTTTGATATTGATGCCCTAACCAAAATAATGAATTATGAGCCAGTTGCTGTAGGTTCACAGTCTAATGAGTTTGCAGGTACAAAATCTAATACTGATGCAAGTACACAAATTAGAAAGGAGATAGAATCTGCACAAAAGTACATTTTGTTACCTATATGGACTGCTGATCCACTTATCTCAACCCAAGATCCAAAGAGTTCACAAGAAGATGATCAAGATGAAGATCCAAAAGATGATAAAGAAGATGGTGTTAAATCTTCAAGTGAGGAAGAAAAGCAGAATGATGAATCTCCAAGAAAATAAACTGAAGAACAAGTGCAGGATGATAATGTTACCAGTTTTAATGATGTTAATGCTGCTAGTGATGGTAATAGCACTAACAACACTAACAATGATAAAATTGTTAATACTGCTGACAAGGAAGGCATTGCTATTGATGAAGATGAATATCTAATTGATCCAAACATGCCTCCTTTGGAAAATATATATGCTGATACTGATGATGAAGAAGTTGGTGCAGAGGCTGACATAAACAACATGGATGATACTATCCATGTCAGTCCTATTCCAACTACCAGAATTCACAAGCATTATCCTCAAGAACAAATCATAGGAAATGTGAAGTCAGTTGTTCAAACAAGAAGAATGCCAAAAGATTTGAAGGAACAAGGTTTCTTTGCTAGATCCCTTAATCAAAGAAACAGTCATAAAGACCTTCAAAACTGTTTGTTTGCTTGTTTTCTATCACAAGTAGAACCCAAGAATGCACATAAAGCATTACAGGATCCGAGCTGGATGGAGGCTATGCAGGAAGAGCTTCTACAATTCAAGCTACAAGAAGTTTGGACTCTGGTAGATTTACCAAATAGGAAGAGAGCTATTAGTACTAAATGGGTTTTCAGATGATAAAAGGATAAAAGAGGCATTGTGATAAGAAACAAGGCAAGATTGGTAGCTCAAGGATGCACTCAAGAAGAAGGGATTGATTATGATGAAGTCTTTGCCCCAGTTGCAAGAATTGAAGCTATAAGGTTGTTCTTCGCTTATGATTCATACAAAGATTTTGTGGTGTATCAGATAGATGTGAAAAGTGCTTTTCTTTATGGGACAATTGAAGAAGAAGTATAAGTCTCTCAACCACCTGGATTTGAAGATCCTGACTTTCCTGATAAGGTATCAAAGGTGGAAAAAGCACTTTATGATTTACATTAAGCTCCCAGAGCTTGGTATGACACATTGTCAACATACCTGTTGGACAATGGTTTTAGTAGAGGGAATATTGACAAGACCTTGTTTATGAGAAGACACAAAGATGATATTCTGCTAGTTCAAGTTTATGTTGATGATATTATCTTTGGATCAACAAACAAGGAGTTATGCATTGAGTTTGATAAGTTGATGCATGAAAGGTTTTAGATGAGTTCTATGGTAGAACTCGTATTCTTCTTAGGGTTACAAGTCAAGAAAAAGGAGGATGGCATATTTATCAGTCAATATAAGTATGTGGCTGAAATTTTGAAGAAGTTTGGGTTTACTGATGTGAAGCCTGCAAAGACAACAATGGAAACTTCCAAGCCTTTTCTCAAGGATGAAGATGGTGAAGAAGTTGATGTACACTTATATAGATCAATGATTGGTTCATTGATGTATCTTACAGCCTTAAAACCTTACATTATGTTTGCAGTGTGTGCTTGTGCCAGATACCTAGTCACACCAAAAGTTTCACATCTTAATGCTGTGAAAAGAATTTTTAGATACTTGAAGGTTAAACCTAAATTGGGCCTTTGGTATCCAAAAGATTCACCTTTTGATTTGGTAGCATACACTGATAGTGATTATGCTAGAGCAAGCTTGGATAGGAAATCCACAACAGGAGGTTGTCAATTTCTAGGATGTAGGTTGATTTCATGGCAATGCAAGAAACAAACTGTGGTTGCTAACTCCACAATAGAAGCTGAGTATGTGGCTGCTTCAAGTTGTTGTGGACAAGTGCTCTGGATTTAGAATCAGTTGCTGGATTATGGGTACAATTTTATGCATACCAAAATATTTATTAATAATAGCAGTACTATGTTCATAATTAGAAATCCTTTTTATCACTTAAAAAAAAGCATGTAGAGATAAGACACCATTTTATAAGAGATTGTTATGAAAAGAAGTTAATTCAAATAGTTAAAATTCATACTGACAATAATGTTGCAGATTTGCTCACAAAAGCTTTTGATGTGGGTAGATTTCAATTTTTGATTGCCAGTATTGGAATGTTAAATCTTTAAAATCTCTTATCTCTTTTTGTTTTTATAAAGTTTTGTAAGGATTAGTACTGTTATTTAAGTCAATAAATTGTTTCTGCTGCTAAGTATACTTAATGTTGTTAGAACTGCTTTGTTAATGTTGCCAGTTATACTTAAAACTGCTAAGTATAATTGATAATGTGATCATTGTGCATTGTGTTATTGCTTTTGTTTTTGTGTTTTTGTACTAATCTTTTGCGGGATAAGCTAAGACAAGTGTTGGAATGATGATACATAAGCTGTTTGGAGTGGAAACTGACTTAGTGCTACTAAGCATAAGTTAGTGCTGCTAGTACTAACTTAGTGCAGCTAGGTTTCTGCTGCTAATTTTGAGAGTGTAGGGTACTGTTTTAGAACTTTGAACGATTAAGGGTTTATATCCTTCAATCATGAAAACAAGTGTTTTTATCCGATCAAAAGCTCTCTCAAACTAAACCCTAACTTGTTTTTATCATTTAATTGCAAAACCCAGCAAAACCCTACACGATTTTTCAAAATTTCACAATGTCGACTTTCTCTTTTGCTGACCAACACAACATGGTTGCATTTTTGCAAAAACCCAAAGAGTCTGAAGGGTTTACTAAAATCATTGATTTCTTAAATGCAAGTCATATTAGATTTGCATTAATAGTAAACTCTACTATATATATTTCCCATATTAAACAGTTTTGGTCTACTGCCAAGGTTGAAACTATTAATGGGGAAGAACAGATCAATGACCTTGTAGATGGGCAGAAGATACTTGTTACTGAAACAACTGTTAGGGAAGTTCTTAACCTAGCAGATGTTAAAGGTGTTGAGTATTTTGATAATTCTACAATTTTTCAAAACCTTGCACTGATGGGGTATGTAAAGAAAAATGATTCCTTAAAGTTTTACAAAGGTGCCTTCTCCCCTCAGTGGAAATTCTTGATTCATACCATCTTACACTGCTTAAGTACAAAAACAACTGGATGGAATGAGTTTAGCAGTAATTTGGCCTCTGCCATAATCTGCTTGGCTACAAACCAAAGGTTTAATTTTTCAAAACTGATTTTTGATGGTATGGTTGAGAACTTGGATAACTCTGCAAATAAGTTTTATATATATCCAAGGTTTTTACAAATGCTTATGGATAAACAATTTTCTGCAAAGAAAATTCATTCAAAAACCTATCCTGCACCCTCTCTTTCTAAAAATATCTTTGCAAACATGAAGAGGGTAGGAAAAGAATTCTCAGGGAATGTAACAGCATTGACTGAATCAATGTTGCTACAAGCTCAAAATCAGGGTGAAGGTTCAGTAATCCCAACTGAGACCCATCACATACCCACTTTTTTACCATCCACATCTTAACCACAAAAGACCTATACCTGTAGGATTACAAAGAAAAAGGGCACTGAGCTTCCTTAGGCTAGTGCTAGTATGGATGCAGATGAGGCTACCAATAAAGAGTGGGAAGGTAGTTTAGAAAGGGCTACCACTACTGCTTCTAGCTTAGAAGTAGAGCAGGTTAGTGGTAACATCACTAAGACCGAATCTAAGGCAACATCTACTGAATCAAGTTCTCATGAAACTGATTCAGAGGATGGAATCCCCAAGTGCCAAGAGACCAAGGGGGCACAAGTGCTCATTCTAGGGATGAGGATGTTTCTAACATGCCCAGTGATCCACCTCTCGGGATAGGTAACACAATCCGAAGTGGTAAGGGCAGTATGGAACTTTTAAATGAATTGATTGGTGACTTGTACAAAATTTTCAAAATATTTTCTTGACTTCAAGTAGCTTACAACTTCTCAAGGTGATGAAATTAAAAGGTTGAAGAGAAGGGTTAGCTATCTAGAAGGAAGATAGAGGTCACGAACACAAAAGGTCAAAAGATTGCATAAAGTGGGTACTACTTCCAGAATTGAATCTTCTGATGAAGCACAGAGTTTGGGGGAGGATGCTCCCAATCAGGGGAGGAATACAAGCAAAGCTTCAGGGGAGGAAACTGGGGTAGAAAATGTAATGTAGATTGATGCACAGTTGGTGGATGAGGAGATTGATATTACTGCTGAGTTTATGGTTCACGACAAGCAAGGCAATGTGACTGCCATTGATGTTGTTGATATGGTTCAAGATAATGAGGCTGGAATGACCTTTGTAGGTGTTGAAGATACTGTGGAAGAGCAGGTGGATATAGTTAAAACTGCTCGTACTGAAAAGTTGGTTGAAGTGGCCAAGTTGATGGTTAATGCTGTTGATAATGATACTGCAAGTGTTGAAATTTCAGTTAGTGCTGCCAGTAAAACAGTTAATGATGCTGAGCCAAATGTTAGTACTGCTAGGAAGGAAACTGAAGAAGTTACTACTGCTGCAACTATAGATATTGATGATGAAGAAGTCACTTTGGCTCAGGCTATGATTAATCTGAAGAAAGCAAAAATAACAGTTAAAGAGAGTTCAAGGCCACCAGTAAAAGGAGTTGTAATTAGAGAACCAATATCAACACCAAAACCAGCAAACACATAATCATCAACTGATAAAGGCAAAGGTATTCTCATTGAAGAACCTAATGAAAAGCCTTTGTCAATGAAGGCTAGACAACAATAGCTCATAGAAGATGAAGAGCTAGCTAGACAAGTGCAAGGTGAGCTTATTGCTGTAGAAGAATAGGAAAGAAGAGAGCAAGCTCAAATGGAAGAAGAAGCTAGTCTTGCATCGATTGACACATGGGAAGACATTCAAGCAAAATGTGAGGCTGACCATATGGTAGCTCAAAGAATGTGGCAAGATGAACAAGAGGAGTTGTCCTTAGAAGAAAAATTAAAAATCTTCATGGAGTTCTTAGCTCAACAAAAGAAATTATTTGCACAGAAAAGGGCTGAGGCTAAGAGAAACAAACAACCTTCCAAGGCACAGCAAAAGCAAATTATGATGACCTACTTGAAAAATATGGATGGCTGGAAGCCTGCACAATTCAAGGGCATGAGCTATGAAAGAATTAAAGAACATTTTGACAAAGTTTTCAACAGGGTGAACACTTTTATTGCTATGGATGCTGAAGAGGTGGTGGGGGTTTCTAAGGAAGCAGAGAAAGAGAAAGAGAAGGTTTAATGAGAGTTGGTGATGAGATTGAGAAAGAAAGCACTAAAAAGCAGAAGCTTGATGAGCAGACAGAGCATGAGCAGAAGGAAGGTAATGAATTGGATGAAGAACAGCTACAACAGATGATGATAATAGTTCCAGAACAAGGAATGAATGTTGAAGCTTTGTAAACCAAGTATCCAATCATAGACTGGGAGATTTATTCTGAAGGCATAAGGAAGTACTGGAAGATCATAAGAGTTGGAAACAATTCTGAGGTATATCAGTTCTTTGATGATATGCTGAAAGCCTTTGACAGGGATGACTTAGAAAAGTTGTGGAGTCTGGTTAAAGGAAAGTTCAACTCAACAGAACTAAAAGATGACAAAGAAAAAGTGTTATAGGTAGAGTTGAAAAGGATATTTGAACCAGCTGCAGATGATGCATTATGGAAGTTCAAGTCTGGTGTTCATGGTTTGACATGGAGATTGTATTATTCATGTGGAGTGCATCATGTATCTACAAAGGCTGGAATGGATATTTACATGCTAGTGGAAAAAGAGTATCCATTGTCAAGGGGAACAATCACATTGATGTTAACTGCAAAACTCTTAGTGGATGAACCTAATGAGATGGCAAGAGAACTTCTCAGGAAGATATTCATGCAGACATAAAGATAAAGCTGATGAGTTATTTGGAAGCATCCTCCTGCTGATGGTTCAAGATTTAAATAAAACTTGATGATTTTAGGAGAAAATATCAAGTTTAGGGGAGGATTGTTGGGATTTAAAGGCTTCAAGGTGTTAATGCTGCTCATGATGTTAAGAATGCTCACATGATTAAGACTGCTCAGGTACTTAAATGAAAATACCCTAAGTATGTTTCTACTGCTAGTACAAAGATTAAGACTGCTACTGTGTATTACTACTGCTGGTAATGTTGTTGAACTTCAAAGAAATACACTAAGTATGTTAGTGCTGCTAGAAGAAAAGTTAGTGCTGCTAGTACTAACTTACTACTGCTGAAGTATTAATGCTGCCAAAGTTAACATTTAGTGCTGTTGGAGTATTGATTAGTGCTGCTGATTTATTAAGTCGGTTTATGTGTAAGATAAGTATAGTAATACCGTGTAACACATTTAGATAAATATAGAAAAGATTTATCTTGCATAGAAAGTTATTGTAAGCCGACTAGGACTCCTTAGTCTATAAAAGGAGGTCCTAGGGCATAGAGATTGATACTTATTCATTGAGTCATAGAGTTATAGATTGAAGGTTGTAAAACCCTAATACTGTTGAGTATTCGTATTATAGTCAATAATATTGAAACGTATTGTTTGATATAATTGTTTTCTTTGTTTACTGTTACATTGATACAAAGTTCTTCTGAAGATCAAGTACAAGATTCCGCATTGTATTTGATAAACTAAAAGACAGTTTCTATACTTAGTTGTGTTGAATTTATTCAAGCTAATTAAACCTTTATAAGCTAAGGGATTCGATCAAGTACATAACTAGGATAAACACATAATAGCACATATCATCCACTCAGGACGTCTAATCCTATCTTTGGGTCATAATGCATATGATTATGCAAGTCATCCATCGTGGATGTCTAGTTCTGTTTTAGGAACACATATATATCTATTTTATTCATGTCGCCCACTTAGGATGTTAAACAAGTACTAATACAACATTTTGACTGAAAACATGTTACTAAGACCACATGGGTAGTTAAGAGCTGTTTTTACCGGTCTACTTTATTTTACATATAAGCTTATACCACATAAGTCATTAAAACTCATAACATGTTGTTAGGAATTCTGGGAAATAATAGATTTCTCATTGCTGCTGGTAGTGTAAGCTAGTTCCTGCCGATAGTGTGTGGTTCCTGCTGAAGTTCATTGCTGCTGTTAGTTTATTTTTGTTTCTGCTGATAGTAGTCATTACTGGGGTATTAGTAATTGTTATCCCGTAAGTTTAGAATGTTTGTTAGATTTATTTTTTGAAGAGATTGATGTATATCTCTTCACATGTTTTCTTGTATGACGGGTTAGGGTTAGGACTTCTTGTTAGTATAAAAGGAACACTCGTCTATGAGTTTTGTACGACTTTACAATCATCAATAAAATCATTATTAGTTCATAAACCGATCCATAGAGGAACAAAACCTTGTTAGTTACTTTCTTCTTTATATTCTTGTGTTTAGTTTCCGCATAGACACAAGTCTTACACCTAGAGATTCTCCTAAGCTGTTTGTGTTTACATAAATGGTTTAACCAAGCTCAATCAAGCTAGAAGCACTCGATCCTACAAGTGGTATCAGAGCCTGGTGAGAGTCTTTGTAAAAGAAGAAGTCAGTAGCAGATCTGTGGTAATCGGATTAATTTTTCTTGAGCAGATCTAGTGAAAGTTCGATTGTTTTTGAGGTAGTCGTTATTTTTTTTGGTATTTAATCTTTTACTGATCGTGGTAACCAAATTAATTGAGAAGGTTGATTTTGGAGATAATTATTATATTTGGTTTGTCGACGTGACATCTCGTACTAAGTTTTGCTTGGTTATTTAATTGGTTGGTGTTTTTGTCGATTCATAATTGGTCAACGCATGGTGTCTGATCGGTAATAAATTGGCACTTAATACTGGTCAATCGAATATGTTTGAAGTGATTTGATGGGGCTAATCTTATTATGCAATAGAAATAAATGGTTGTCGATTGATTTCAATTGTGGGGCTGTGTCAGACGCTAGACGAACGTGGTGGACAGAAGCAGTATTTATCGTTTTTCGTTTGTGAAGAACGAGAATTAATTTGTTTTTGATCAGGTGAAAAATTATTGGTGCTGATTATTTAATTCGATTCTCGCTTGCTGTTTCAAATTAATTGGTCGATTTGGCATCTTGTGCAAGTTGTGAGTAATAAAGAATTTGTGAGGTTGCTGCTGTTCTGTATTTAATTGGTCAATTGTTTATTTCAAACAATGACTTCATCCGGAACAGATGATTATGAGAAATGGGCTATGAAGATGGAACACTGGATCTCAAACAGTGATCATAACCTGTGGAATGTTATCAATTTTGTCACACACAGGCCTAATGACTTATCCACAGGCCTAATGACTTGTGGAATTAAATATGATGCACTTAAGAGAGAATTTGATAATATAGAGCCTCAATATAAAGAATTGTTTGTTAAGGTACAAGCTTATGAAAATGCAGTCAAAACTTTAGAAAAACAAAAAGCTTGGTACCAAGCCAATCAGTTAGCATATGAGGAAAAGATTAGGGTTTTGCAGAGAGATTTAGAAATCACCACCAATGAGCTTAAATATTCTGAGTCTCAAAATGCTAAGGCCAAATTAGAAAATCAGGATTTACAGGCTAAACTAGATAGTGAAGTGGCTAGATTAAATTCGTGGCAACAATCAGAAAAATATCTTGTTAGGTATAATGATAGTACTCAGTATGTGTGCTGTAAGAAAGGGTTGGGATATGATGTTGGGGAATATAACCCTAGAATATTTGACCCTACCCCTAAGGAGGCTAATTACCAAATTCCTGTTAAGTATGTTAAAGAAGAAGGAATGAATGTTGTTCCTCCCCCTATAAGAGGAATTTTTATGCCTACCTCTCCCCACACTCAAACAGACTTTGATGATTCACACATGACCTATGGCAAAAAGTCCATTGACTTGCCTACTTCAGACTGTGAAACTAAAGACTTTGTCTCTTGTTCTGACAGTGACAAATCCTCTCAACCCAAGTCTGATGACTATATCACATGTGATTCAAGTGATAAGTCTGTCACACACAGGCCTAATGACTTATCCACAAAAGTGGCTGATGATGCATCTATTTCAAAAACAACTTCTTCTTCACTTAACTCTGTTAAAAACAATTTTGTCTCTAATTGTGGTAGTGATAATTTTGTTTGTAATAAGAAAAGTCAGGTCAAAAACAAATCTTTTAAAAAGAAATCATGTTTTGTGTGTGGTAGTTACTCTTATCTCATTAAATACTGTAATTATCATGAGAGTAGAATAGGTGTATGTGCTGAACAACAAAAAACCAAGATCAGTATGAAAAAATGTAGATAATATTCCCCCATTTGTCCCTAGAGCAAATGCATTTCCTGCTTATAATGCAAAACGACCAGCACCTGTTCATGCTGGTAGGCCTTTTCGACCCACAACTGTTCCTGCTGATAAGCCAGTTCCAGTTGGTCAAACCAATTCTGCTGGTTGGAAAAGGAATGTTGCTCGATCATTTCATAGACCTACAAGCTCTTATTTTCAAAATGATTATAGGTTTATGTATTATGACCCGATGTATGTGAGAGGGCAAAGATGGAATCATGATGTTCAGTACACAGGAGGTTGTTATTGGAGACACAATGGCTGGGATTGAGGGGAGGCATAAGCCTAAGGGGAGGCTTATTGTTGTATATTTTGTGCTCACTAACATTTTTTCTAGTTTGTTTTGTGTTCACTATCTAAAATAATGTTGCTGTTGAATTTATCACTTCCTGTTATTAAGTGAGTGGTTACTGCTATTGGATCGGATCATTGTTTTTATCGTGGGTAATGGTGCGATTAAACATTAACTATTGGTTGACCTCGTACGTCTGATGGTTTCTTAATTGGTTGTGGGTTGTCAAGTGCACATGTGAATCGAATGGTGGAAGTATTGATGTTTGTCGTATACTGGTTTGATATAATTGAGATTGGTGCATTAATTGCTCAATTGTTTGTCGCTTATGGATACTACTTAGTGTTGACTGGATTCATTTAAATCACATGGGTTGGTTTGTTGAAGTAATCAACTTCGTACAGCAAACTGTTTTGTCACTTGTGGATTTGATTGGTAGAATCAATTGAAGAATGCATGTGAATTAATTTTCACTCTAGTTCGTTCGATTGTTTATGAGTGGGGCCGCAGCTACTGTTGATTATATTCTCATACAGTTTACATATCATGGGTTGCATCCAAATTTTATTATGCTGGTACCTATGGATACTGCTGTACGCTATTTTGATTCTGCTGCTGCATTCATTGCTGCTGGTAGTGACACCATTGCTTCTGGTGATCCTGCTGGTCGCTCATCCATTTTTGCTGGTAGTATTGTTTCTGCTGTTCGGATTCTGCTGCTGTAACACCTAAAATCTGAAAGCATGTAAAATGACCAAATTGCCCCTACAAGTTTGAAAATTTAGTTAAAGGCTTATAAAGTATCAAAACAATCCCAAACTTCTGGCAATGCACATGTTATGATCCCAAATAATTTTGACAATCTCATTTAACATTTATACAAGTGGCAAAAAGACTAAAATACCCCTATTGGTACCGAATGGATAATATCTAGTTTTATTAGAATTTAAAATGTATTAAAATGTGTAATTATGGAAGATAAGCAATCAAATATTTTCCCAACCAAAATTTCCGAAATTCTGGTCAACCCCCCCTCCTATGACTCGGCATTCCCTATTAAACACCAATCCACATCTTGTTTCTCTAAAACCCTAATTTGCCGAGTAGAAAGAAACACACAAAGAAATTCCATAGCCTCCATTCGATCCACTAAAATTACCAAGGCATTTTTCTGAGTTCAAACACAATTCAAGGAGTCCTAGAAAAATAGTGTTGAGTTCATTTGTTGCCCGATTCATTTGTGGAGGATTTATTTCTATCGCTAACTCGCTTTTAAGGTAATTTCGTTTAAAATTCAACAAAGCTTTGTAAAATTCGATTCTCATTTTTCCTGGAGTTCTTATATCATGTATAATCTGCGAAAATTATGTACAAGGTGATTTGATCCCATTTGGAGTCGTGGTGAATTCTTCCCTTGTCGAGTATCCATCCGAGAAGCATTAAATCGTGTGGTCTTATTCACTCGTTCTAAAAATATTCTGGTATTTTTCCTAGCTTCTATTGATCGTATATATCATGAGAAAAATAATAAAAACGATCCATGCATTGTATATAATTCGTGTGATAATTATTGTGTTTATAAACCCTAGAATCGAAATAAATCAAGATATCATGCATGCGATTTTTCCAGGCCTAGTGAATAATTTTCGTGGGCTCTATGATCATCAAACAACACCATAAAAATGCTCATTTGATTTATTGAGGCTTAAAACTATTTTTGGTGAACTATGTATTAATCGGCAAAAAGGGAAAATAAGAACAAAATACCTAACGAGAAAACCTAGGGTTCAAAAAGGATTAGATCTGATTAAAAGTGAATAAAAATGATGTTGAAATGATTGCATAATGATGGGGTTCGATTAGGGTTTTATTTGGTTAAAAATTGTATTTACCGATTTGTAATTAAATATAAAAGGGGGTGTTTTGTAAATATTAAAATTCATGGGTTATTTTTTTCATGTTCTATAGATCATGTAAGACTTGTAAAAATTATAAAATGAAGGGTCTATATGTAAAATTCATGAGAAAATGAATTTAGTTATATTTGTTAATTCGATTTGGAAATTTAATAAATACAAGGACTAAACATGTAATTTCTGAAAAGTTGAGGTCGATTTGTGCTATGAATGATATTCAGGGGCTAATGTGAAAATTTGGATATTTATTGGGCTAATATGTAATTATTATTAATTAATGATTTAAATGTAAATTCTAAGGACTTAATATGTAACTTTACTAAATGGAGGGACCTAATGTGTAAATATGGAATAATTAAAGGTCTGATTGTATAACTCACTAAAATAAGTACTCATGAAGTAAATATGATAAACCAAGGGTTTAATGTGTAATTATGCATGTTGAAGGTTTAAAATGTAATTTTGGAAGTTCAGGGGTATAAAATGTAAATTGTGAAAACCTGAGGACCAAAGGTGTAAATATGATAAAGATACTTTATTTCCAGCAAATGTTAATCAAATTAAGCTATATACTAAATATTTCTAAAAGTGGAAACCTTCTAATTATGGAGACTTTCTAAAAGTGGAAACTTACTAAAAAGGGAAAGTTACTTAAAATGGAAAGATGATTAATTAAGAATGATTTGTAATCCCCTTCTACTCCTCTAGGTGTGAAGAAGGAGAGACTTTGAGCTTTCCCCCATTTCTGTGCTTTGTTTCTGTTTGTGCTTTCGTCATAAGGTACGGATACTCTACCCTTTTAAGAAAGGGTGTCTTATCACCTATGCTTCGATGTTGAGCTATGAACTTTTGCTATGAACCTTTGCTATGACCCTTTTGCTATGAACCTTTTGATATGAACCTTTTCACATGACTTTGAGATTCACTTTTCATATGACTTTGAGATATGCTTTGATATGACTTTGAGATGAGCCGTTTGCATGACTTTGAGACCTGACTCTTAGTTTGATACCCGAGCCACCTTTTGTTTCCTAGCCAGGAAGGTAACCTGGCCATGTCTGTGATGCACCACTGGCATGACTCCTGTGTGGGGGAGTGATTTCTCACGCCGTCCCCTTTTATATTATGATATGGCCATTATGATTTTGAGATTATGATTTTGAGATGACTTTGAGTGGGGGCGTATGGATTGCAATCCTAGGCATGTATGTTTAGTGGATTTAACTATGACTTTGAGTATGACTTTGAGGTGACTGGTGCTTGTGTGCAATACACGCCTTTCACATTTCTGGGAGCTAGCTACTCCACCCCTTTTGATACATGAGGACACCCCTCATATTATCTGGTTGCCTGAGAGGTATCCCCTCTGACTATGAGATTATGACTTTGAGTTTCTGATGTTGAGATTATGATTTTGAGTTATGGGCTCGTGGTAGATGACTATCCTATACTTCCTTATTTCTCTTTCGCTTTGATTATACCTTATGACACTTCCAGTACTTCATTGTATTACCGTTTCGTTATCTTTGCTTGTATTATGTATCTGTTCACTGGGCTTTTTAAGCTCAGCCGCACGTTTTCTTTTCGTGTGCGGCAGGTTTTAGTTGGAAGATGGGTACGAGTGAAGAGACTTTTGGACTTAGAAGACGTGATAGTTTTGGCCTAGAGATGATTAGAAGTTATTTCATTGTTAGAATTTGTTTTCGCTTTTATAACCTTGTAATTTCATTATTTCTTCTATAACCATTGAGAATCTTTGTATTACGATTGAATGTATGCTTTGTTATATCTGATATGAAACCATTTGTGTGACATCTTTACCCTTGTCGGGTTGGGGTGTTACAGCTGCTCTTGGTTAACTCTACTTATTAAAAAAAAAAAAAAAAAAAAAAAAAAAAAAAGTTGTTATTTTTTTTATTTTCTTTTATGATTATTTTGTTTCTTTTAGCTATTAAAAAAAAAAATCTTATTTATATGCTAACTTGTATGTTTTGCGTAACACCCCTGCAAGTACAGTGTTGGTTCTTGAACCACACCTCAAATGGTAATCAACTCACCATGTCTCACAGACAAGAAAGAGTTGACTCACCATGAGGGTACGGCTCTGGTGTGATTATCAAATCCGTTGATAGCTGAAATAGTTTGCTTAAAACTATAGGGTTCTCAACTCACCGATGTTTCATTACTGAGAGTTGAAATGGTTTTCAATTCCCATGGATTTTACTCCTTTTGGGGTTTCCAAAGAATTGGCTAGCCCACATGTATATGGTTTGTGGTAAAGGCAGTTGAAAAACCATATTTGGTATTCAATTCACCAAAGGTTATCTTCAACCTAAGAATTGGCTAGTCTTGAGCAAACGGCTACAGGTAAAGACAAGTCAAATCCGTTTAAAGTTGCTGATTTACTAAAAATCAGATGGTTATCAATATACCATGGTCTTACACACCTAAACATTGGCTACTCCAGTAGTGATGGCTATTGGTAAAGAGACATCAAATCCATTAATTTTCAATGATTCACCTCTCACAGGATTTAACACACCTGGATGTGATGAGAATAGTATGAAACTTATCAGATTTGATGTACAATATGTCATAGTTGCTGGAAAGATTATATCAGGGGTAGTCAGATCCTTATGAAGTTGTTCCTGTTGCTGCTGGTTCATATCTGTTGCTACTGGAATCATGTACTCAACGAAGATTGCTGATGGTTACTTTCGGATGTTGCTGCATCAATCCTCTGGACTTCAAAACTTTTACAGGGAATCTTGCAAGTTAACCTAGTCAACTTCAAGATTAGGGGAGGATTGTTAGGAATTCTGGGAAATAATAGATTTCTCATTGCTGTTGGTAGTGTAAGCTGGTTCCTGCCGATAGTGTGTGGTTCCTACTGAAGTTCATTGCTGCTGGTAGTTTATTTTTGTTTCTGCTGATAGTAGTCATTACTGGGGTATTAGTAATTGTTATCCCGTAAGTTTAGAATGTTTGTTAGATTTATTTTTAGAAGAGATTGATGTATATCTCTTCACACGTTTTCTTGTATGACGGGTTAGGGTTAGGACTTCTTGTTAGTATAAAAGGAACACTCGTCTATGAGTTTTGTACGACTTTACAATCATCAATAAAATCATTATTAGTTCATAAACCGATCCATAGAGGATCAAAACCTTGTTAGTTACTTTCTTCTTTATATTCTTGTGTTTAGTTTCCGCATAGACACAAGTCTTACACCTAGAGATTCTCCTAAGCTGTTTGTGTTTACATAAACGTTTTAACCAAGCTCAATCAAGCTAGAAGCACTCGATCCTACACATGTAAATATACTAACATAAACTTGTAACACGTGTATAAGACATGTACATTGAACATGAGTACCACAAAGTGAGTGGTACATCTAAAAGGTTACTAAAGTCACGTTTCTATTCTTATATACGTTACTCACCTCGAAAATGCTTGAATACTATCACAAGCTCCCTTAAAACGTCCACAGCTAACACTTATAACCTAGGAACATTGGAGCTTACTAGGAACATGACTTAGCCTTTCATAACAAGCATTAAAAGATGACTAATCCATAAGGGGGTGCTTGGTTCGTGGCTTATGTAACCACACCAACATGATTTCTCAATAATTAACTCTCTTACAAAGCTAGATATAGAGTTCTAGTTCGAGGTAGAACCGACCTAACGTCGCTTTACACTTTTCCCGATAGAAAGCTAACTATCGAGTTCTAGTTCGAGGTAGAACCAGCCTAAGATCTACCTGATCTTTACTCTGCAAAGGTGTATGGTGTATAGTACAATGTATGTGTATGCTAATGAAATACAAAGAACAATAAGATGATCTAAGTAGGTAAATGAAGACTAGCAACAAGAAGCTTGAAGCTTGATTGTCTTGGATGCTATTCAGGTGATCTTGGCTTGCAAGAGAATGGTTAGTGAACAATCACCGGAATGAATATTTGTAAGACTAGCAACAAGAAGCTTGAAACTTGTGTGAAGTCATGCATAAGGTAAAAAATATTTAGTTAGTTGTTTTAAATCAAATGTATTTTGTAAAATGTAAAATGTATTTTTGTGTAACTAGACATTTGTTTAGCTGCCAAAAATAAAAGGTGCAAGTTAAGTGACTTGTTTTAAAAGTATGTAGTCATTTGTAAAAATAAAATGTGTAGTTACTTGGGAAAGTAACTTACTTAAAAAGTGTAGACACAAATTGTATAAGTGAATTGCTAGAAGCAAGTAATATACTTGTTTGAAAAGTACTTGCAAATGCAAAAACTATTTTAAATGTGTTCCTTGATCATTACTAAAGTTTAGATATCCATTTATTCATACTTTTAGTGATATAGGACGATGTTAAAACTATTTTAAACTTTACGTAATTATTTTTATTTGTCGTCAATAAACTTTGAAGATCGTAAAGTAGAAATAACATTTTTACACGATTATTTCTATTAACAAACATGTATCCTATAAAAGTATCACGCCTCGTTAATCCACATTATACAAACTATGTTTGGCCTTTTTTGCCATATCTAGATAAGATGGGTTGGAAAAACCAAGTCCCTGGTTTAGGGATTTTTTGCCATACAAACTAGGTTCGGCCATTTAGATCCACAATTTTGAATTTGGTTTAGGGATTAACATGTGTACAGTATGAATTGCCTGCCTAGTTTTTTGAAGAATTGTTTCAAGCTTAGTGATTCTTTGAACCCAATCAACTTTTTCTTCTTTAAGTTTTGAAACATGGAATTCATGATTCTTTTTAATGTTATCAAAAGTAGAAATATTTCGCTGAAGTTTAAAATTTTCATTTTTCAACTCAAGAATTTCTCTTTTTAACACTAAGGACCTTTCAGATTTTTCATCATGTAACATGTCCTTGATTTTTTTTTCTAAGCATGCATTCTTATCTCTAATCAAGTTAGCAGAATTTTGAATTTGAGACTGAATTAATGCATAATTTTGAAGCATATCAGTATAATCATTATTAGCAAATTCATGAGTGTAATCAGAACTAGTAGTAGGTACTTGAGAAACATCACATGTAGATGTAATACTTCTTTTGTTATTCTCAGCTATCTGGCTAGTAGTTATTATGCCACCATAAATGAACTCATCAAAATCGCAAGTGTATTCTTTAGCAAATGCAATGTTTACCTAATTGATTGATGAGGAATTATTTGGTTCCTTTTAAGGGGTCATTTAAGGCCCAAATCGTATTTATATGATCAAATATTTCCCTAAATCGTTTCTTTTTGCATTTTAGGTACTTGGGACGAGAAATCTGGAAAATGGCATGTTTTGGGCTTGAAACGACAAAAAAGTGAAGAACATCGCGAAGTCGTGGATTCTATCAGATAAGGGAGTCTGACGGCGTCAGAAGGTACAACGTGACGCCGTCACTTGCAAATGATGAAGGATTCTTGGCTCATAATTTACAAGCGATGTCTCAAACAAATCTGAAGACCTTATAACCTGACGGCCCAGAGCTTTTACAAAGGGACAACGTCAGACATCACATGACGGCGTCAGATATCCTAAGCGACGTCGTTACAATGGCAACTTGGAGAATACGAAACCCTTATTGGAGGCGAGCTGACGGCGTCACACTTTGCAAGTGACACCGTCACAATTGTAAACCTATATATACTTTCGCATGTTTTCATTAATTCGTGTAACACTTTGGAGAGGCAAACCCCAGATGATTTTTATTGCTTTTGTAAGGCTTTTACAGCCTTTGAACTTCATGTTTCAATAGAGATAAGTTATTCCTTTGATCATTCGATATGACTATGTATTGTTTGATTATTTTTTATCTTCTCTTTACTTTAACATCCTAGCTTAAGTTTATTGGTGTTTACTTAGATCTAATGAAACCTAGTTATTGATATTGATTTGTCGTCTCTTGTTTTATTGATTGCCTCGTGTTAAGTTAAGAAAACTGGCTATTTTCTTATATATGTTAGCTTGAACATCTTAGAAAGCGCAACCATAGAGTGCACTATTGGTTTTCCTCGTTGTATTTATTGCGTGAATTGCGGCTTGTAGATCCTAGAAAACTTAATAGAATTTAAGGGTTTTTGGGGAGACTAATGTTCATAGAGTTGGGGACTTCGGCACCTCCCCATGACCAATATTAAGGAATACAACGCTTCAATTAAAACAAGGACGTTACAATTCGACAAATCATTAGGAGATAACTAGGGAGTAAAGATGTCTAAGTAAACACTGCTTTTCTTATCATAAGAGTTACCACCAATTTATCTTTCTTGTTTATTTACATTAATTTTAGTTTGATTATTAGTTTTGGGTTATTTGAATAGCAACTAATTCCGCCCACTCTTCCAAAACCCGATATTTTACCAGCTTTCATAAAATATAAAAAATACAAAAAGAATCATCTTTCACCTCTAGGCCTATCTCGACATACACTTCGACCTTTCCACAACTATTGTGAGACTATTCCTCTAGAGAAAGATCAATCCCCCGGACTTACCTATACTACAGTACAACGGTTTGGTACACTGCCTAGAGGATTCTAAAACTTCCTAGAGGATTCTAAAACTTCCTTGCTGGGGAATAGTTAATAGTTTAGGTTCGATTTCTATCTCGTTTAGGTCTACTCACTAGATTCCTATCAAGTGAGATTTTATTTTATTAGCTTTCTTGTAGTCTATCTTTTCTTCATACCCTTTGTTTCGTAATTCTCTTCATTTGCCATCATGGTGAATGAAGGCATCTTCGACCCCGGCCATTTACCAACAACACCAAGAACAGCCACACCAAGACCTACCTCGAGCCCGTACTCTAGGTGAGTACACCAAACCAAGCCATAAAGGCTATCGAAACACCATTGAGCTACCCCAAAGAGCCAATGTGTCTCCCTTATGATCCGACACCATCTGGTTGGTGCAAAGCGGCTGTGCATTCCATGGACTTCGTTCCGAAGATCCAAAGCAACATCTAAAGGATTTCTTTGAAATCGTAGATTCCATAGACCTTGATGTTGCCACTCAAGAGACAAAGCATTTGAGTCTCTTTCAATTCTATCTACGTGACCAAGCTAGTCATTGGCTTGAGCGTTTACCCGCGGGATCTATGTCACCTTGGGATGATCTTACTTCTCATTTCCTCGCTTAATTTTCCCACCGGGGAGAACTACCAAGCTAAGGAATGACATCTTGATGTTCCAACAACGTCAAGGTGTAACTCTTTACGAAGCGTGGACTCGTTTCAAGGACTTACTCCAAAAAGTCCCTCATCATGGCGTTGATCTTTGGCTTCAAATCCAAATTTTCTATGATCTTGTCAATCAATCCACAACGCCAACCATTGACCAACGGCCGGTTGTAAGCTACGTGATAAGAATGCGGAAGAATTGTAGGGCATCATAGAAGATCTTGCTCTTTATGAAAAAGAATGTTGGAATGACCCCCGCGAGTTGAGCAAAACGGTCAAGGCAATATCCTTGCCTTCGAATAGCTCAAGCATTCCCATCGTAGGATCATGGAACTTGAAGACCAAGTCAAGTTTCTCATGAAATCCTATGAAGCTCCTAAACCAACAAGTCAAGTGAACAAAATCACTTCTTCATGCGAATTATGTAGTGGTCCCCATGACACTTGTGATTGCATGGAACTCCCCGAATAAGCTTTTGCGGATTATGCATCCTCACATACCGATGGAGCAGGAGATAAGTGGTTCAGTTTCAAACCCGAGAAAAACATCCTTGGTGATTCATACAACCCATTTTGGAAAAATCACCCAAACTTTAGGTGGAAAGAAAAACCAAACTTATCTCAAAACAAATTTTCAAATCCACCTAATCGTTTCAACCAAATGGTTCATCCTCGAACCGTACCTTTAGCAATAATCCTTCCAACAACTCCAACAATTTTGAAGGGTTAATGTCTAATTTTATGTCATCTCAAGAAGCTCGTTTGTCCAAGTTTGAAGCCAATTTCAAATAACAACAAAGTGAGATGACAAATAAAATTGACAACATGTTAAAGGTTCTCAATGATCGAGTATTGGGAGCACTCCCAGGTGACACTGTCAAGAACCCGAAACTAAATGTTAACTCTATCTCATCGGTTTTGTCTCCTTGTTCTTGTCCTCAATTTTACTCGGTCAATGCAATAAACACGTGTTTCAAACAAACTCAAATTTTTCAAAAAGACCAAGAAGATAATACACCAACTAATGTGTCGGTCAACCAAGTAATTGAAACACCACCCAAACAAGAACCTAACTCGACCCTTGAAGATGAATTCAAAGATCTTTATCTTTAACGTTCGGTTCTTGATGTCTTAACTCCTGCTCCCTACTACAATGCCCTTTTGGAAAAATATAAGGAGAGTGTTAAGTTGGGCTAGAATGGTTCTGCTATTGTTCAAAACAAGTTACCTAAGAAGTTAGCTGATCCGGGAATATTTGTTTTACCTTGTAGGATTGGAAATTCCAAGGCCTATGATACCTTAGCCGACTTAGGATCAAGCATCAATATAATTCCTTTATCCCTTTATAGGAACCTTAACTTAAGTAGACTTGAAACAAAGGAATCAGTTATAGGATTGGCGGATGGAAGTGTTGCTTATCCGGTTGGGATACTAAAAGACATGGTAGTGCATATAGATAGATTGACTATTTTGGTGGATTTTCATGTCTTAGATATTTTGAGTTATCTTAAGTGCCCATTACTTGTTGGAAGATGATTTTTAGCAACCGCTAGTGCGATAATAAACTGTAAAATGTCTAAAATAGCGGTAGGGGAAGGATCCACTAGGTCAATGTAACACCCCAACCCGATGAGGGTAGAGGTGCCACGTTATGGTGACATATCAGAGTAAACACTACAAAATAAATTTCAATGGTTACAAGGGAAAATGTGAAGATACAAGGTTACAATGAAAATTACAATAATTACTAAGTCTAGAATAATCTCTTCTAATCATATCTAATCTGGAAGTCTATCAAGGTATAGCCTTCTAAGTGCAAGATACTCTCCACTCATACCCAGCTTCCTACTAAAACCTGCGGCAGGAAAAGAAATGCGGCTGAGCTACGAGAGCTCAGTGAACAGATATAACAATAACAGCAATAATAGAGAATAGTACAAAGTAAATGATGTAAAGGTCATGCAGATATAACAAAAGTTAAGGAATAAATAAATGGATAAGAGTAAAGGAAAAGGAAACAGTAATCCACCACGAGCCCAGGTCAAGTCAAGTATCAAGTCCAGTATCCAGCAATCAAGTAGCCATGTATCCGAAGGGGTGACCTCGGGATACCAAGTATAATGTGAGGGGATACCTCCAGGGGTTGGAGTAGCTAGCTCCCAGAATGTGAAAGACATGTATCGCACACACCATCAGTCACCAGATATATAACAGATAAACAGAAACAGAAACAAATTTAGGATGCATCCATACGCCCCAGTAGGCCAGATTCTTCCTCTACGTAACAAGTCAAGTCAGGTCAGGGACGGGATAGGTCATCACTCTCCTACCCTAGAGTTAAGTCATCGGTGCATCAATGACAAGGACATGAAACCCTCATGCCTAGTGAAACAAGTAGTGGCTCGTAGTATCAAACTGTGGGTCAGGGCCAAGTATCAAGTATCAGATGTCCAAGTTCAAGTTTCATATCAAGTGGTTCAGATCAAGTTTCCATTTCAAGTATATCAGATCAAAGTTTATATCAATGTTCGAGTCAAGTTTCCATTTCAAGTATATCAAATCAAGGTTTATAACAGAGGTTCAATTCAAGGTTCAGAACAAGAGATCATAGCAAGGTTTATAGCAGAGGTTCAAGTCAAGGTTTGAATCAAGTGGTTCATATCAAAGGTTCATAATCAAATGGTTCGTAGGTTCATAGTAAAGATTTAATTCAAAGGTTTCATATCAAACGCGTATTTAGAAAATCTTTCAATAAGTAACTTTCATAAAATGATGTTTAGTAAAGTTTTTCATAAAGATAGTCTTAAAAGTAGTTTCATAAAACTTAATCAAATGATTTTCATAAAAATTATCTTTAATAACGGTTTTCATACAAGTAGTCTTTAAAATTAGTTTTCACAAAAGATAGTAAAATTCCATTTAAAATTGGTATCGCATCGTGCTCAACAACTTCGTTTTAAAATAGCTTTTCTCAAAACATTTTCATATATATAATTTAGAAAGGTTTTAGCATCCAGTTATAATATCAAATGAACCTTCAAGGTATCCAAGGTTTGAATATTCATGTCACAGGGTGATGAACGAATTATATCAAGTATCAAGGAAACATAGCAAGGTTCAATTTATCAAGGGGAACCTAGCAAGGTTCACAAATCGAGGGTAGCATAACAAGGTTCACAAATCAAGGGGAACATAGCAAGGTTCAAGTGAGTAAAATAGACAAGGGAGAGAGAGTTCATGAGAAACCTGTAAGAAGGTCAGAATATCTGTACCTTATACCGCAAGTGAAAACACAACAGAACATAAAGATCGGAAGCAAACTCCATCTTCAGCGAATCTACACGAATTCATGACTGTCTTATTAATAGCTTATTTAATTCAGACTACTTATTTTAGTCGGCTTTCCATTTTTAGAAAGTTTCCATATTTAGCAAGTTCCATAATTAGCAGGTTTCCATAATTAGAAGGTTTCCATAATTAGCAGGTTTAAATATTATAATTTAGGTTAAATCATTAATTAAGTATTATTATGGAAATAGGGTTCATTTTAGCAAGTTATAATAGTTTAGGATTAAATATGACAACTTTCTATATTTTAGAATTTTATATGTAAATATACCAAAGGTAAAGGTCTAAAGTGCAAATATTACAAGTTATTTATTTTAATCCATAAGTTACCCATATTACGATTTAAATCCCTTAACTTTAACAATTTTACGAGTTATACCCTTAAGTTAATTAAATTACAAATTAAACCTTATAATTATTTAAATCACAATTTAACCCTTACAAAATTCATATTTACACATAAAGCCCTTAATTTTCCAAAATTACACAATATACCCATTACAATAATATTTGGTACGAATCACCTTCAACTTTACATAAATTACAAAACAAGTCCCTTTAATTATATAATTGACAATTTGAATCCATAATTTCATAATTTATCAATTAAACCATCTTGTTACAAATTTTACACAAAATACCCCCATATTATAATTTTTTTATGACTTGCCCCTGGTCTAAACTATCTTACAAAAATAACCCATACGTTTGTAAAATCACAAAACACACCCTTTACTTTTAAAAATCCAATCGGTATACATTTTACATGCATAAACCCTAACCCTAAATTTCCCAATCATTATCAATCATTAACACAACCTTAAAACACATTGATTTGACCAGATCCAACATCAAGAACTCAAACCCTAACCCATTCGATTTATGTTTTTATTTTTAACCCCTTTTTCTCTTTTTATCCGGTTCCAAGATTAATTCGCCAAGGGTGATATAGGCTTCGATAAATACAAAGATCATTTTTCCAGTGTTATATGACAAGTATAGGACCCAAATAAATTATATACGAAACCCAGAAAAATAGCATGAACAATTTTAGGTTTTATTCACGTTTTTTGATATTTATAATTAACACGATAGATTTAACGTGCATGGATCATGATAGCTATTTTATATAAATCATATATGATGTAAAGAGTGCTATAAAAATACCAGATAAGTTTTTGAACGATCGAATGAAGTGTGAGAGTTTCATACCTCTCGGCTAGAATGAAACTCGAACAAAAACTAAAACCGAGTGAACCAAGCCTTCAAAAATCGAAAACCCATTTTTCTACACTTCTTCCAGCACCAAGGTAGTCAAGAAAAATGCCAAGAATATTTAGAGAGTGTGTGGTGGCCGGTTGGAATTTTTGTTTGTGTTTTAGGGTTTAGCGTGAGAATAAAATGGAAACAAATGAGAAACCGTGTTTTAGGATGGGGGAAAGGCAAGAATCTCGGCCAATTATAATAGATGGGATAAATTTTCCGTTTTGCACAAGTTTCCTTTTTGATCTCAATGTTTATCTCCTTTTATTTGATTTACATTAATTTAACAATATATTAAACATATAAATATAAGTAAATTTCGACATATTAATGTTTAAGTGATGTGACAAATATTTTTAGGACATTTTGAATGTTACAATGTTCATGCAAAAATTATCATACTTCATATGTTGCTAGTTTCCAAGAGTTTGGGATTTATTTGAGGTTTTATTTAATTATTAATCGAAATTTTAAATTACAAGGGTATTTTGGTAATTTTGCATGTTTTGAAATTTTGGGTATTACAACTTCTTCCCCTCTAAAAGAAAATTTTCGTCCTCGAAATTTGAAGTCGCAAAGTTAGACGAAGTCGTAGCAAGTCGCAAAAGATCGTCACAAACATTCTCTTGCCCGGGGAGGTTCTTCCAAGAAAGGATCTTCAAACCAAATATTTTCTCATGACTCAATCAAAACAAGGGGGGTTTCAAATTTTTCAAAAGGAGAAAAATTAGGTTGATTCAGAACAAAAGGCCCATGCAACATAACATGGATGATAGGTGAATCTTCTGAAAGCTCATATGGAATACGAACAAAATTTCAAGTCAAATTAACTGTATCAACAGTAGAGAGCTCTACAAAGAGTTCAAGATTAATCACTGAGGTCAACAGAATGCAAAACGAGAGTCCAAACTCATCCAGATATCTAATGAACGAAGGCAGAGTATACGCATAGGTAGAATGAACCAAAAGTCTCACTAATCACGGATAATCCAACGGAGATCAAGTTCTAAACTTCTTAGGTACTCCCCAAGATATCCTATGGCCACAATGAGTGCACGTTATATGGTGTAAGCATTATCACGTTGATCAGGTGTCATAATACAGGCACCACATAAATATGCCTTCATGATGATCATACTTTATCTCGAGTCGTGGGCAAAACAACCTATCTTAATCACCTAGTACTTCTACAGTCTCAGAGGTCAACAAAATCAAATGTCATAGTCAAGAGGGAAAACAAAACTATTCGCAAGAGTATCGGAATCCCAGATTGTCTAGCAGAAGTAAGGTACGCCGTCACAAGCATAAGATCTTCCACAATTCGCCAAAATTCCCAAAACAAAGCCATCATCGAAACATACGAGAAATAAACACGGAACTGAAATGCTTATCATTAGAGGATCTTATTACTATATAACTAAACTTAAGAGAGTCAACGGAAGTGAAAGTTAGTCGTCAATAACTTCGGCCTTCACATAATCAATTCTTCCAAACATAAAAGGTCTGATTCAAAAATCCGTTCATTCAAAACATCCAATCTCTTCAAGTCCGGTTAATCTGTCTTCGTTTGTCCATCAAACTGGAAGTGAAACAAAATCGTGAAATTGTGTCTGGTTCATCAAGCCTCCTGCAGTTCTTCTTGGAATGTGATGTAGTAATGTGAATTTCTGGCACGATCTTTAAATTCCTTCATCATCCAGTCTGCTTCCGCTCTCAATTCATCTTAGTACAACCAAGATGAATAGGGGAGTGAGACTGCACGTCTTCATCAGTTCCAGGTTCGCCATCTTGACTAGATTTTCTGCATCGCCAACACTTCTGTCTTGTAAGGAATGTCTTCGCTCTCCAGGGTAGCCACCGCTGTCGTCAACTCCAAGTCAGGTATTGAAGTAATTCTTCTGATATGGTTCTAGTTGTCTTGATGCATACGCAAAACCTTCTGTGCTGCAAGGGAGTATAACCGAGTCTCTTTCTGAAATTGTCCCCAAAATTTGTTCCGCCTGAAGGTATGGAAGCTAATTTCTATTTCAGCTTTTCCAAAACTCCATTCTCAATCAAACTAAGCTGTTTCTCTCGGTTCACGAAATTTATCAATGGTAACGCAAGTTGTAAACATCTTCCAGAATTCTTCTACAAAGTTCAAAGGATTTCAGTTCTCCATTCTGTTATCGGTCTTGACCACTTGGTGATAGTTTCAAAACTTGCGGGATTTAAAGAGACATCCTCAATCAAAAACACCGTTGTCTCAACAAATATCTACCTCCCATAATGCACAAATGATCGTCAAATTTCTAACAAAGTGCAAAAATGATTTTCATGTTCTTCCTCGTCTCCGAATGTACTATTAAGTCATACAATGACCATTTGCCCAAGTACTCATGAGAAAACATCATTTATCAAATTCAAAAAACAGTCAGAGTTTTAGCTAATACTATTAGCGTCACTAACTGTCATAGCAGTCGTTACGAATACGGAAGGCGATTCCAGGAGTAACCTCAATCCTTACTTCCCTCTGAAGGAAACTTCGCGCTCTGAAATAGAACAGATACATAGTCGTTTCAGGGTGGAGAAATAATGGTTCCTAACAGCAATACGGTTCAGCTTCCAGTAATCAATACATATCCCCTGTCACCATCCTTCTTTATCACGAGCGAAACTGAAACACGCCCAGAAGATACACTTAAGCAAACTCACTTCTTGGTCTTCGGTTGCTGCTCTTCCCGGTTGCTCAATTCAACTGGTATGATCCCGGACAACATCTGAAAGACACCTTCGCTTGGTGACTAGACAATCTCTCGGTATCATGTCAAATCCTACTTCACGCTCCGGTGGAAAAACTTGGTGGTTCAACAGGAATCATATTCAGAATACTCAGGGTGCCAAATAACTCTCAAGATAAGGTTCATTCATTTGTGTACGAAATGGGTTCTAGGAAAAACTTCATAACCGCGAAAGTAATACACGAGTCTCCAGAGTAATAGTGATAGCCAAAAGTTTAACAATCGGTAATCATGTTAGGGAGTTCAAAATTGTTTTCAAACGCCAAGGTGAGACATAGGAGGATAGTTGTCAATATTTTGAATGCTCAATCAACCAATCCCTTATCAGAATAAAATCGAAGTTAACTATCCAAGAAAGACAGATCAACAAACAAATCTTATCGGTTCAAAAGTGAGAGGGAAACATTCTTATACTCGTGATTAAACACCACAAGACTTCTCATAGGGACCGAGATGGGTAAGACGAAATCAAATAGCGTCGGAAGATTCATAGATGCTTATCAAAAGCAAGAGAAAAATAACAGAATGTATCAAGTATGTCATCGCCATGGAGATTCTCAGAATGCCCGAAGAGGCATCAAAATGATTAACAAAAGGATCAGAGGTCAGAGTCGGAATCTGAAGATAAGGATCAAATAGTGTCAGGCAATTACTATGCAATTCTCAATGCCTTCAGGATTTATTTAGGTTTCAAAATCTTAGGTGGTGCAAAGCATAAGCTTTCAATCTCCACAAGTGATCTCAACAGGCTTTAACCAAAAGCAAGGCACGAATCAGAGTGATGCGGAAGCAATGATACTTAAACAAATGCCTTATAGTCTACCCATTCCTCACTGGTCAAAACTTAAGTTCATATTAAGAAATCCTAAAGCAAGTTCTCAAGGTGTTTTCCTATGTTCTTACAGTGGAAGCCTAATGGTCCAAAACTCACATGTCAAGGGTAAATGTATTACGAGTCGCAGCCTGTCTCTCTGATACCATAATTGTAACACCCCAACCCGATGAGGGTAGAGGTGCCAAGTTATGGTGACATATCAGAGTAAACACAAGCATATGACTAATTAATACAAAATGAATTTCAATGGTTACAAGGGAAAATGTGAAGATACAAGGTTACAATGAAAATTACAATAATTACTAAGTCTAGAATAATCTCTTCTAATCATATCCAATCTGGAAGTCTATCAAGGTATAGCCTTCTAAGTCAAGATACTCTCCACTCATACCCAGCTTCCTACTAAAACCTGCCGCAGGAAAAGAAATGCGGCTGAGCTACGAGAGCTCAGTGAACAGATATAACGATAACAGCAGTAATAGAGAATAGTACAAAGTAAATGAAGTAAAGGTTATGCAGATATAACAAAAGTTAAGGAATAAATAAATGGATAAGAGTAAAGGAAAAGGAAACAGTAATCCACCACGAGCCCAGGTCAAGTCAAGTATCAAGTCCAGTATCCAGTAATCAAGTTGCCATGTATCCGGAGGGGTGACCTCGGGATACCAAGCATAATGTGAGGGGATACCTCCAGGGGTTGGAGTAGCTAGCTCCCAGAATGTGAAAGACATGAATCGCACACACCATCAGTCACCAGATATATAACAGATAAACAGAAACAGAAACAGAAACAAATCTAGGATGCATCCATACGCCCCAGTAGGCCAGATTCTTCCTCTACGTAACAAGTCAAGTCAGGTCAGGGACGGGATAGGTCATCACTCTCCTACCCTAGAGTCAAGTCATCGGTGCATCAATGACAAGGACATGAAACCCTCATGCCTAGTGAAACAAGTAGTGGCTCGTAGTATCAAACTGTGGGTCAGGGCCAAGTATCAAGTATCAGATGTCCAAGTTCAAGTTTCATATCAAGTGGTTCAGATCAAGTTTCTGTTTCAAGTATATCAGATCAAAGTTTATATCAATGTTCGAGTCAAGTTTCCATTTCAAGTATATCAGATCAAGGTTTATAACAGAGGTTCAATTCAAGGTTCAGAACAAGAGATCATAGCAAGGTTTATAGCAGAGGTTCAAGTCAAGGTTTGAATCAAGTGGTTCATATCAAAGGTTCATAATCAAATGGTTCGTAGGTTCATAGTAAAGATTTAATTCAAAGGTTTCATATCAAACGCGTATTTAGAAAATCTTTCAATAAGTAACTTTCATAAAATGATGTTTAGTAAAGTTTTTCATAAAGATAGTCTTAAAAGTAGTTTCATAAAACTTAATCAAATGATTTTCATAAAAATTATCTTTAATAACGGTTTTCATACAAGTAGTCTTTAAAATTAGTTTTCACAAAAGATAGCAAAATTCCATTTAAAAGTGGTATCGCATCGTGCTCAACAACTTCGTTTTAAAATAGCTTTTCTCAAAACATTTTCATATATATAATTTAGAAAGGTTTTAGCATCCAGTTATAATATCAAATGAACCTTCAACGTATCCAAGGTTTGAATATTCATGTCACAGGGTGATGAACGAATTAAATCAAGTATCAAGGAAACATAGCAAGGTTCAATTTATCAAGGGGAACCTAGCAAGGTTCACAAATCGAGGGTAGCATAACAAGGTTCACAAATCAAGGGGAACATAGCAAGGTTCAAGTGAGTAAAATAGACAAGGGAGAGAGAGTTCATGAGAAACCTGTGAGAAGGTCAGAATATCTGTACCTTATACCGCAAGTGAAAACACAACAGAACATAAAGATCGGAAGCAAAATCCATCTTCAGCGAATCTACACGAATTCATGACTGTCTTATTAATAGCTTATTTAATTCAGACTACTTATTTTAGTCGGCTTTCCATTTTTAGAAAGTTTCCTTAATTAGCAGGTTTCCATAATTAGCAGGTTTAAATATTATAATTTAGGTTAAGTCATTAATTAAGTATTATTATGGAAATAGGGTTCATTTTAGCAAGTTATAATAGTTTAGGATTAAATATGACAACTTTCTATATTTTAGGATTTTATATGTAAATATACCAAAGGTAAAGGTCTAAAGTGCAAATATTACAAGTTATTTATTTTTATCCATAAGTTACCAATATTACAATTTAAATCCGTTAACTTTAACAATTTTACGAGTTATACCCATCAGTTAATTAAATTACAAATTAAACCTTATAATTATTTAAATCACAATTTAACCCTTACAAAATTCATATTTACACATTAAGCCCTTAATTTTCCAAAATTACACAATATATCCATTACAATAATATTTGGTACGAATCACCTTCAACTTTACATAAATTACAAAACAAGTCCCTTTAATTATATAATTTACAATTTGAATCCATAATTTCATAATTTATCAATTAAACTTCTTGTTACAAATTTTACACAAAATACCCCCATATTATAATTTTTTTTCGACTTGCCCCAGGTCTAAACTATCTTACAAAAATAACCCATACGTTTGTAAAATCACAAAACACACCCTTTACTTTTAAAAATCCAATCGGTATACATTTTACATGCATAAACCCTAACCCTAAATTTCCCAATCATTATCAATCATTAACATAACCTTAAAATACATTGATTTGACCAGATCCAATGTCAAGAACTCAAACCCTAATCCATTCGATTTATGTTTTTATTTTTAACCCCTTTTTCTCTTTTCATCCGATTCCAAGATTAATTCGCCAACGGTGATATAGGCTTCGATAAATACAAAGATCATTTTTCCAGTGTTATATGACAAGTATAGGACTCAAATAAATTATATACGAAACCCATAAAAATGGCATGAACAATTTCAGGTTTTATTCACGTTTTTTGATATTTATAATTAACACGATAGATTTAACGTGCATGGATCATGATAGCTATTTTATATAAATCATATATGATGTAAAGAGTGCTATAAAAATACCAGATAAGTTTTTGAACGATTGAATGAAGTGTGAGAGTTTCATACCTCTCGGCTAGAATGAAACTCGAACAAAAACTGAAACCGAGTGAACCAGGCCTTCAAAAATCGAACAACCATTTTTCTACACTTCTTCCAGCACCAAGGAACTTAGGAAAAATGCCAAGAATATTTAGAGAGTGTGTGGTGGCCGGTTGGAATTTTTGTGTTTGTTTTAGGGTTTAGCGTGAGAATAAAATGGAAACAAATGAGAAACCGTGTTTTAGGAGGGGGTAAAGGCAAGAATCTTGGCCAATTATGATAGATGGGATAAATTTTTGATTTTGCACAGGTTTCCTTTTTGATCTCAATGTTTATCTCTTTTTATTTGATTTACATTAATTTAACAATATATTAAACATATAAATATAAGTAAATTTTGACATATTAATGTTTAAGTGATGTGACAAATATTTTTAGGACATTTTGAATGTTACAATGTTCATGCAAAAATTATCATACTTCATATGTTGCTAGTTTCCAAGAGTTTAGGATTTATTTGAGGTTTTATTTAATTATTAATCGAAATTTTAAATTACAAGGGTATTTTGGTAATTTTGCATGTTTTGAAATTTTGGGTATTACAGTCAATCTATGATGTCCAAAAGCATGAGCACGATAGGGAAGGAGGAATAATGGACAATATGTTAGCTAGGGATAAGAAACCATCGGGATATGGTCCCCGACTAGATCAAGAGTTTATAGGACCTCAACTCCCATTTTTCCTAGAAGATGCATATATGAAGAGTGTACCGTACATGGAACAACAAATAGCTAGAGATGCCGAGCTTGAACCTTTTGAGGACCCTCTAGTAATTAGGAATATGATTGAGTTCCTAGGAGTTTTACCTATTAATCTTTGCATGAATAAATAGAAGTCGAAGGATGAGGATAGTAAATAGGATTGGAAAAAGCCACCTAAGTAAGGAGATGGGTTGTGGCACATTAAGATGACAATAGTAGATCCCGATGGAGAGGAATTTGAGAAGTCATACCAAACCGAGCCTACTAAGAGAAAAGTAAATGATAAATTTGATCCGAAAGACATCCTCGATGAGGAACTTAGTTATATGGGGTAGGCCATGACTTTGAGTCTAGCTACAAGACTCGTAAATAAAGAAAAGCGCTTCTTGGGAGGCAACCCAAGCTTTATGTTTGTTTATTTTTATTTTTGTTTTAGTCTTATATATGTCTTATCATAATTGCTTAATCTTTCATGTTTTGTATAGGACCTAAGATATATCAACTTATCACACAATATAACAAGCTAGAATGGCACGTATAGTGACTTGAGATATAAGTATGTATGTATGCCATGTATACAATAAAGAGAGTAAGATATGAAGAGAGAAATATCTTATTAATAAACATACACACTACATACTCAAGCACACCACACAAATAAGGTGTGTGGTATCTTTTATACATCAAGTATGACGCCTCATGGGCTTTCTATGGGCTACGTTTGGTTTGTGGATAAAGCTTGAATTTCAACATGACTAAATAGACTAGCTTAGTTTAACTTCTAACATATTAGCTTAGCCCAAACCATGATCCCTTTGACTATTCTATTACATATACTACGACACGTTACAAAGTTATAAATTTCTAAATGACCATCACTTTCTATTAAAGCTAACAATCTCCCCCTAAGGGATGGTCATTCAAAAAGTTGCTCCATGTGATTAGGTCTTTAGTCTTCTTGTTCTTGAAATTTGTGTGTCGTCATAGAATAGTCTTGATTCTTTGTTCCTTCATGCTTTGTGATATTTGTTGTAACGTCTTTTGGTCTTTCTTGCCTCTGATCAACATTTTCATAGGTTTTTCGTGTTATCTTTTCCAACATACTCATACTTCTTGATAAGACTTTGAACTTCATACTCATGTCATCCTCACTTGATACATGAACTTGTTCTTGTCATCTTGATAAGCTCTTTTGACTTTGACATAAATCTTTGTCTTTAACTTGATCTCTTTGTCTAGAATGTTCTTCACTTGAGCTTGTTGAGGATGATCTTCATAAGTATGAGTATGAGGAGATGTAGATGTTGAAATATATGATGATAGTAAATGGCCTTTCTGAGTACCTACATAAAAATAATTAGTAATAAAGTATCCATCACTTACAGGTTCGGACTTCGAGATCGTCAACAGCATAGTGTGAAAACTTTCTTTAATCCTTGCCAAGGCCGTTCCTGAACCAGATACCCCCGAGAGAGCTAACTCAGATACACCGAAGTGTATCAACGATTCAGGTGAGCCGCTGAAGTATACCGAAGTATCACTCCACGACTGTAGACCGTTTGAAGCAAATAACCATCATGATAGATACGGCAAGATCCGTAGATCTCATAAAGACTCTTACAACTTGTGTCCTTTTTGGCGAACACAAGTGTATTATATTGAAAGTGTGTCCTAAGAGATCTTCTAATGAATCTCATGGCTCTAGACTCGATTATGTGCGTTTTGGTTTTAGTCGTCGGAGGCATGGAGCAGAGTGCCACCTTTTCAATATCAACACATCTCGGAGTGAGAGGCCGATAGATTATGCAAGGTTCTCCGTGAGAAATGAAACAAATATCTTTTAAGAGATACCTGGGTGGCTAGGAGGGGTTGTGCAGTGCGTTACTGGGTCCATGACGTCTTGTCTTCAATACCGGTATCATCTTTGTGATAACCGATAGCAGATGTATTGACCCGGTTTCTGCCCTAAGTTTTCATGGAGGGCTATTTCTTTTCACCCTTTCATAAACATTTTTTCTAATTCTTCAACCCTTTCTTTCTCCTTTCTCATTTACTCCTTTTTTCAATTATACCTAAGGACTTCTAATTCTAATCTATTGGAATTGTCCTTGGGTAGATCCCTCCGGCTCTGGCGGATCATAGGACATAAACCTAACCATAATCACCTTATTACTCCATGATTATCCTAGGTTCATAGATCACATGCCATAAAACCTTTTGTGAAAATCTCTCAAAGTGTTTTATAATTATAAAACACATTTTGTTAACACTTCGAGAGTTTTGTATTTTTCAGAAATACCCCCCCTTCACATGTGCTCATAAGTTTTAAGATAAATTTGCACATGTTGGGTAGAGTTCGCACATTTGAATTGATTGATTTTCAGTGAATATGACAGTTGAGAGACACGTTTACATCACTAGTTAGACTAGCTTGAAATTATTACCCGTCCTGGTCATATTCAAAGAGAATCTTTCAAAAATGGTACACTCTACTCAGACAAATCCTTTGCGAGACACGCTTACATCACTGGATGAACCAGCTTGAAATTATTACCCGTCCAGGACAAGTCTTTTCGATTAATGACATTTAAGCTTCGTCAATTCGTTGGTACTATCTGAGTCGAGCTCTTTTGAGATTCAACTACGATCTTTAAACATTTCTGATCACATTTTAATCATGTCTTCTCCCCCTCAAAAATAGCATGTCGTGATATTTTTGATATCAACTGATTAACAGAAAAGCTTTTTTTGGAGAGATAGACGGAGTTGGTTTTGCATGAAATTGGAACATTTTCATTTTGATTTTTATACTCCCCCTTAAAGAAAGCATGTTTTTAAACATAGAGTTTAAAGTCAATTTTAAGGGTTTGGAGGGAGTTATCTTGAGCACAGAATAATTTGAAAGATTTTGAACAATCTTTTGAAAAATCTTGATCATGTGCTCAATGATTTTTTTATTTCGTCTTTGAAATTACGAGTCCTGATCTGAAATAATCAGAAGTCATCATTTTAGCCCGGGTTTCGTACTGAAGTGTACGAAATCCATAGAGAAGAAATTTTTGAGAAAACGACATGTTTTAGAAAACATTTTAGAGAACTCTCGCTCAAGCATCTGTACATGTCCGTATCATTGTTGAATGACATTTCTAGATACGTACAGAATATCAATTATACGAGAGACATGTCGTGAGAAGAATATTTTTGTATTTTTGTATTTTATATTGTTTTTGTATTTTTGAAAATTTTCTATTTTTATATTTTGTTTTTATTGGTTTTTCAAATATTTTCAAGAAGATTCGAGAAGTCGTTCTAGCTCCTCAGGAGTTAGGCTTCGCATGCTAATTCGTCGAACTAAATTGTCAAACATTTCTTTTCGAAGGGCTTTAGTAAATAGATCGGCGAGTTGGTAATCTGTCTTCACGAAAAATAATTCAACAGTACCCTCTTCTACGTGCTCTTTGATGAAGTGATAGCGGACTCTAATATGCTTGGTCTTCGAGTGTTGTACCGGATTGCACGAGATGGCTATGTCACTTTTCGAATCACAATACAACGGTATTATGTCGAAAGTAAAGCCATAATCTGTAAGTTGTGTCCTCATTCATAGAACTTGGGCACAACACGCAGATAGAGACACATACTCGGCTTCTGCGGTTGATAATGCAGTACAATCTTGTTTCCTTGATGACCAGCCTACTAGCTTTTCACCTAAAAATTATGCTCCACCGGATGTACTTTTTGCTGTAACTTGACAACCTGCATGGTCGGCATCTGAAAAGGCTATTAGTTTAAACACGGAATCCTTTGGATACCAAAGTCCCATGTTAGTGGTTCTTCGTAGGTACCGAAAGATCCATTTGACCTCTTGGAGGTGAAGTTCGGTAGGCTTTGCCTGAAACCGTGCTAATAAGCAAACAGCAAAATGAATATCGGGTCGACTAGCAGTAAGGTACATGAGAGAACTAATCATGCTCTGATATTTCTTCGGATTGATGGGTTTCCCAAATAAATCAGCACCGATTTTTGGTGAAGTGACCATTGGTGTACCAAAAGAGTCACAATTTTCCATACCATGCTTTTTTCCAAATCTCAATTGTATATTTAGCTTGATTAATAAAAATACCACGAGGGGATTGGTGTATTTCTAAACCAAGAAAGAATTTAAGTTCCCCTATCATGGACATTTCAAATTTGCTTTTCATGAGATTTTCAAAATGTTTTGAATGTTCGGATTAGAGGACCCAAAGATAATGTCATCCACATAAATCTTAACAATCAAAATCTCATCTTTGTATTTTCTTGTAAACAAGGTAGAATCAACAGTTCCTTTGATGAAATTATTTTGGATCAGGAAAGATGATAGTTCTTCATACCACGCTCTTGGAGCTTGTTTAAAACCATAAATGGCTTTCTTTAGCTTGTAGACATAGTCTGGATGTTCTTTGTCAACAAATCCTTCTGGCTGACTCACATACACTTCTTCTTTCAGAGTTTCATTCAAGAATGCCGTCTTGATGTCCATCTGATATACAGTGATGTTTTTGTGAGCTGCATAAGCCAAGAAAATCCGGACTGCTTCAAGTCTTGCTACTGGCGCGAATGATTCTTCGAAATCTATCTCTTCTTCCTGTCTGAATCCTTTAGCCACAAGACGAGCTTTGTTGCGAATGACAGTCATTTCTTCATCCTTTTTGTTCTTCCGTAACCATTTGAAATCAATGACAAGTTTGTCAATTGGTCTTGGAACTAATTCTCAACTATCATGTAACTGGTATTGAAGAAGTTCTTCCTGCATCACTTCAATCTATGCATTGACCGCCATTGCCTTCCGAATGTTCTTTGGTTCTTTTAGGCTTACTGAGCAAATGTAGATGCACATGCCGGGGTCGGGGGCAAGTTGTCTTCTCGTCTAAACTGGCCTTGAAGGTTCACCAATAACTTGTTCTATTTGATGGTCTTTTATCCATTGGAGTCTAGAAGGGTACCTTGGGTTTAACATATGTGTGATAGATGGTTCTTGTAACCTTGAAGATGATTCAGCTGAGTCCGTTCCAAATGGGTTTTTGAATATTTCTTCCTCTAGCGCAGCATCATTTTGGTTCTGTGTTTGTTCTTCTTGAAATGTTGTACTTTGATTTTGGTCATCAACTCTTGGTAGAACAATTTCTAGAATTGGAGTTTCTGGAGTAGATGTAGATGAGGTTGAGGGAGTTGGTGTGTCAGCTTCGATTGTTGTAGATGCATCTGTTGGTGGTGGTGGTGGTTGATGGTTTTGAGCCGGTGCAGCGGAATGTTGTTGTGATGCATCAGTCGAAGTCCCACAATAGTATTCATCAAACATTATCTCGAAGAAATTTTCTTGTTCTTCTTCTGAAGGTTTTTCAGTGTTGGTTGATTGAGCTCCTTGAGGTACGAGTCCTGAACTAATGTGTCCAAAAGTCTGCGGGTTTGGTGCGGGTCCTAATCTGTTTTGATTAGAAGCCATTGGGTTAACCGCGGGTTCTAGAGCGAGTCTCTCAGAAGCCATTTGTGAAATTTCGTCAAAATTCACATTCATCGTCTCCATTATCCTTTTTGTTCTTTTATTATACACCCTGAATGCCCTCGAGTTTTCTGAGTATCCAATGAAGATTCCAATATCACCCTTAGCTTTTAGCTTCCCTAAATCTTCTCTGTCATTCATGGGATAGCACAAAGCGCCAAACACATGAAGGTAAGAGATATCAGGTTTTCTGTTCTTGACTAGTTCATATGGTGTTTTATTGAATCTTGGGTGGATTAGGGAACGGTTCTGAGTGAAACAAGCAGTGGCAACAGCATCAACCCATAAGAATAACGGTGCACTAGAATAAATCAGCATTGTGCGAGCAGCTTCCACAAGAGTTCAATTTCTTCTTTCAACTATCCCATTCTGTTGTGGAGTTCTAACAACAGATGCCTGATTTGTGATTCCAGCATCTTCAAAATAAGTTCTTAACTCCTGATTTGTAAATCTATGCCATTTTCTGTTCTTACAATCCTTACTGGAGCTTGAAGTAGGACTTGAATACGCTTCAGAAAGGTGATGATGATGCCTGGTGCTTCATCTTTTGACCTCAGAAACATTACCCAAGTATATCTCGAATAGTCATCGACGATAACAAGGATATACTTCTTCCCATTAATGCTTTCAACTCTCATTGGGCCACATAAGTCCATGTGCAACATATGTAACTTCGCTTCCGAACTGGGTACGGTTTTAGGTTTATATGATGCCCTTTTGCTTTTTCCTTGTTCGCATGATGGACATAAGTGATCCTTGGTGTATTTGAACTTAGGAAGTCCGTTTACGATGTTGTCTTTGCCTAATTTGTTAATGGTGTCAAAATTGAGATGGGATAATCTTCTATGCCACAACCACGACTTTGTTCCGCAAGCTCTTTTCATAAGAAAAATTGGTGATGAAGAGGTCATTTGGTTGATGTTGATATCATATAGGTTAGTTCAACGATTCCCAGTTAAGAGATCATCGTCAACCAAATGCTAACAAAGCACGTGTTTCTCCTAAATGCAGCCTCTAAATCTGCATCACAAAACTGCCCAACTGAAAACTGATTGTGTCCCAACCCTTCGACGTAGTAAACTTGAGTGATTAAATAATTCCCAAATTGAAGATCTCCATAACCCAAAATAGATGCTACATGATCATTTCCAAAGCGTACAATTCCCATGAATTTCGAGACGAAATTGATAAGCAACTTTAGATTCCCGGTCATGTGCTTGGAGCAACCCGAGTCGATGATCCAAAGACATATTTCGATAACCTGCAAAGAACAGAAGAGTTTGTATTTGGAAACCATTTAACATTTGGTTCCATGGTGTTAGGGGTAACATCCGAATCACACTCATAGAAAGTTTCCACTGGTTCAATTTGAACAACTGTCAATTTGCCATTATGGAGTATGAACTTTCTACTTGTGGTTTCCATACACAAAACTTAAGATTGTTCCTAGGCATATGACTACTAGTGGTTGACCTAAATCGTGCAATTAGTCATCCTATATATCTAGATCTAGCACTAGTTCCTTTTGGAACGTTCTTCTGCTCATGCATAGCATTCACATTTTTAGAAACATAATCATCACATATGTCATTAGATAAACATTTCTTGCACATTAAACAAACAGAGTCGTTACATGCATTAGAAACAGTACTTTGGACATTACATTTAGATGATATATGTCTCTTACTAGAAAGCGATAAATTCCTAGGGTGTTCTTCTACTTCTTCAACTTTATTATGGCATCTACTCTTAGAGACAGGTGAGACTCTATTGTTCCTTGTATTGCTCCTAGGCTGTAGTTTGCTGCTCTTAGAGGTGCTTTCTAATCCTGTAGAAGGTAAGGCACACGCATTAGGATTTATATTGTTGTCCTTAGAAGTTGTTTTAGCATTCCTAGACTCTTTTGGATTAACTTTTACGCTCTTATCATTTGTTCCATATGTTTTAGATGTGGAGGCAGACGCAATAGTGGGACTAATCCTATAAAGGCCAGGTGCTATCACATTTGGTGTTTTCACAACCGCTTTTCCTTTATCAAAAATATTTTCTTTTTCATTTGGCTTGGGCAAGGGTGTTGGAGTGACTGGTTTTGTCAAATCATTTTTCACATCGACTTTTGGAACAAATTTAGAAATCGACATTTTTGGTTTAACAACCGGTTTGTCCGAATTCAATGGTTTTGCAAACTTAGTATCCACACCCTTCCCTTTTTAACTTTCCAGTTAAGCCCTCAAAAGATCATTTTGTACTTTCATGTCCCGGTAGGCATGCTCATACGACAATTTGTCATAATTTCATTCCTCGGTTTTTTGATCAAGTTGTTTAAAATATGACACGTTTTATTTTTCAAGTTTAATAAGAGCATTTTCATATTTTAAAACAATTGCAGAATTCTCAGCTCGCAGTCTTTCATCGTCTTCAACAGAATATGTTTGTAAAATGATAGACATAATATCGGTCGATATAACTGCTTCAAAAAGAGAGTCATTTAAGTTTTCCAAAACTTTGATGTTTTCAAGAATTTCATTAGCTTCCTTCACCAGGGATTTGTGGTCTTTGACAAAGTCGGCTGTTTCTTTCAAAAATTCTTGTTCAAAATGAATTTCTCTCGCATGGATGCTATTTAGTGGAGTAGTAATTTATGATTCAAACACCTTGAGAGGATCTAAACACCTCTGGAATATGTTAAGGATACTTTGAGGTTATGTTACCAATATGCGGAATCTACTTAATAACACTTAGAGGAATTGTTTTGATGTAACAGTAACACAATATGAATAATGAACACAGTGTAGAACTCCAAACGATTCAAAATTATTGAGTAATAATACGAGTGATCTCAATATCACTAGGGTTACAAAGACCTTCAATCTTAACAAAAACGTATTCAAAAGTATATCTCTGATGTAACCTAGGACCTCCTTTTGTAGACATAAGGAGTCCTTTACAAGATAAGTATCTACCCGTATAATTCTAACTAATTGTAATATACATACAATCTATACCATACTTATCTTTTACACGTTCTTCTAGAATCTTTTACTCGTTCACTTATATACTAGCAGTACTAACTTGACAGTTTATACTGTTAGTTATTCTTTAGCAGTCTTCAGTTATACACTAACAGTTTGTACTGTTAGTGTTATTCTAGCAGTACTAATCTTCAATCATTTAATTCCCAACAATCCTCCCCTAAACTTGTGATTTACCCTAAATCATCGAGTTTTCTAAATTAAATGAGGATTGTGAGGACTCTTCCAAACACTACATAATCAACCTTAGTATTCTGGCTTTCATTTCTTCATGTAGCTGGAATATCTTCCTTATCAACTCTCTTGCCTTCTCTGAATCTTCTTCAACTTTAAGTCTTGATGCAAGCATGATCATTAGTACTTCTTCTCTCATTGGATAATCTTTCTCAACAAACATATAGATTTCCACTCCTACTTTAGTAGATACCTTGTGCACTCCACAGTTATCAAACAGTCTCCATGTGGTAGCTAAGCGTTGAGCTTTAGACCTCCATATGGCCTCACTTGAGTCTGGTTCATACAATCTGTTAGGAATATGAATATTCAGCTGAAGACTCGGTCACCCCGAGTACTCATTAGCTCATCATAGCTCGTAGGATTATCAGTAATATTATTAGTAGATTAGTTATTAATTAGTATTGTGGAGTGGGTCGGGTCTTTACCCTCTGTCAGCTCACTCCACAGCCCACTAGGGGCATATTAAGTAGTATGTATAAATACCCCTTCCCTTGCAAGGGAAGGGTTGGAACTTCCCTACATTTCAAGCTAATATACACATAGTTCTCTCTCTCTAGAAGTTCCCACTTTCTCTCTCTAGTTCTTGTTCAATCGATCCATATCTAAGCCTCAAACAAGTGTTTCTTGCTTTGTGAATACCCTACAATTGGTATCAAGAGCCATGGTTAGGTCCATGAGAGTTGGTATTCACGGATTTGTTTAGTTTTTGAGGCTTTTTAGTTCGATTTGATAAGTTACATAAATTTCATTTTGTGCTTTGTTTAGTGATTAGAAGTTGTTATACCTTGTACTTTCTAGCTTAGGAACAGTATAAGAGTAGTATTTGGTGCTTGAATTCACAGATTTAAGATTTGTGTGGTGTTTTTGGGTGATTCGAGTGTTTTTATCCAAGTGTTCTTGGGTGCGGTTTGTGTACTTTGGACGTGTTCTTGAACACGGTTTGTGTCACATCGAGAACGCGGTTTGTCTTATTACTAGTTTAGGCAAAAGGACAAAAAGCATTGAAAGCGACGTGTTTGGCGGTTTGTGTCTACGCGGTTTGTCTATAAGGCGCGTACGCGGTTTGTGTCAACTCGGTTTGTCTCTCCAGCGTGAACTCGGTTTGTGTCTACGCGGTTTGTCTCTGCAGCGTGAACTCGGTTTGTGTCTACGCGGTTTGTCTTTGCAGCGTGTACTCGGTTTGTATCAACGCGGTTTGTCTCTCCAGCGTGAACTCGGTTTGTGTCTACGCGGTTTGTCTCAGCAGCGTGAACTCGGTTTGTGTCTACGCGGCTTGTCTTTGCAGCGTGTACTCGGTTTGTATCAACGCGGTTTGTCTCTCCAGCGTGAACTCGGTTTGTGTCTACGCGGTTTGTCTCAGCAGCGTGAACTCGGTTTGTGTCTACGCGGTTTGTCTAGGCGGTTTGTATCCTCAAGGGTGCTATTTGTCTATGCGGTTTGTGTCTTGGTGATTTTAGAAATTCCCGCGAAAGATTTGATTTCTCGGTTAAATCACAAGATCTGTAAAATCCCGTAGTTACTATGGCTACCACATCAAACACATCATCAGAAGATATTCAAGCAGCAGGATCTGACACTCGTCCACCTATGCTGGATAGGACGGATTATGAGTCTTGGGCACAAAGGATAAGACTTTACTGCTTGGGAAAAGATAATGGAGTTAACATTCTAAAGTCAATTGACGATGGATCATATCAGATGGGTACCACCAGAGATGTTGTTACAACTGGTGAAGATGGGTCTGTAACTTGGGGCATTGACAGACCTAGAAACTACAATGATCTTAATGAAGAAGAAAAGAAGAGGTATGATGCTGACATTAGAGCCTCAAACATAGTCATTCAAGGTCTTCCAAAGGATGTATACAAGCTCATCAATTTCAAAACTGAAGCCAAAGCTGTGTGGGACAACGTTAAAATGTTGTTGGCAGGGTCAGAACTCACAAAGGAAGATCGGGAGTCACAGCTGTATGATGAGTTCGAGCATTTCAAAATGAATCCAGGAGAGAATATCACAGACTACTATGTGAGATTTCATAAGTTGGTGAATGATATGAGGATGATCAGAATGACTATGCCAAATATCCAACTAAACTCAAAGTTCGTGAACAACATGACTCCTGAATGGGACAGATTTGTTACTGCTGTCAAACTCAACAAAGGTTTAAGGGAAACCAACTATGAACAGCTGTATGCATATCTGCAACAACATGAGAAGCATGCTGTCTACGATCGGGTGCTGAGAGAAAAGTTTAATCCTTTAACTACAAATGATCCACTGGCGTTCATGACAAATGTTCAACCAACAATTCAATCATCATCCAACCCAAGCTATCATCAACTTCACTCACAAGTACCTGCTATGAGTTCCCAACTTGACTCAGGCTACTCTCAGACCGACAAAATGATTGACAACCTCACCAATCAAGTATCATTACTGGTTCAACAGTTTCAAGCATCACTCCCTCAGACCAACAATCAGTTAAGGAATTCATCCAACCCACGTAATCTAGCAATGGTGGAGGATGGGAAAATTGTGGTTCAGAATGTGCAAGAGAGAGCTGGAAGAAACATGGGTCGAGGGTATGTGCAGAATAGAGCAGGGAATGCCAATCAGGGTCAAGGGAAACAGATCAAGTGTTATAATTGTGGGGGGCTTGGACACATTGCTAGAAACTGCAATCAACCTAAACGTCCTCAGAACTCAGATTACTTCAAAGACAAGATGCTGTTAATGCAAGCTCAAGAGAATGGAGCTGTATTGGATGAGGAAGAGTTATTGTTCTTGGCAGGAGATGGGGGAAATACTTTTGATGAAGATGTGGATGAGCAACCAGTTCAGGATCTAGCACTTAATGATCCTAACATCTTCAAGGCAGATGACTGTGATGCATTTGACTCGGATGTAGATGATGAACCTACGGCTCAAACAATCTTCATGGCTAATTTGTCTTCTTTGGTCTCATCTCCCCGTCAAGTTGGTCCTTATAATGCATCCGTGATATCTGAGGTACTAAAAATTTATGACACATATAATATAGTCGAGGGACAAAAGAATCCCAAAGAAGTACATCAGGCAGATGTTTCTGACACAAGTAGTGTTGACATAGAAAATAGCAATATTATTTCATATGAACAGTATTTGAATCACAACAACTCGCCTGATGTACCAAATGGTGAATCTTTTGTAAATAATGATGTTTGTGTTGTAAGTAATGTAGGTGCCTTAGATAATGCGTGTAATTTAGATAATGTATATGAGTGCCATGAGAACAAATTGCATGTCCCTGATGATGACTTGATCACTAGACTTAACATTTATAAAGAACAAGTGGCTATGTATGAACAGCGTGCTAAGTTTGAGCTTAATGAACGTGAGCAGAAATTAGAAGGTCAAATGAGTACACTTATTAAAGAGTCTAGAGTAAGAGAAGAAACATTAAAATTAGAGTTGAGTTCTTTGAAAAGTCAGCTAGAACAGTCTGTCAAACAGAAACAGGAAGCACAAAAGTGTGTAAATACACTTAAGCTAGAATTCAAGCAAAAAGAATCAACACTTTTAAATGATTTCTCTAGACTCAAGACGTTAAAAAATAAGCTTGAAGATAAGTTGTACACACAAGACCAAACCAGACAGACTGCCCAAATGATGTATAAGCACAGAAAGTTAAGTGACAAGCATAGTGAAAGCAATGTAGGTAGATCTAAATTAGCTATTCATGAGATTGCTAAGATAGCCCAACCTGCATTAAATGATTCCAATGTGATGTTTATGCCTAATCATGAACCGCCTGAGCTTCTCTACACTAAAGAGGAGGAGGAGATGAGTGAGAGAACAAAGGAAAGAATGAATGAGAAAATGTGGGATCCCGAGTGCGTAGTCAGACGAATAATAATCAAACCCCATGACTATAATGAGGAAAATCGTTTGACTGTGTTTGCTCCTCAAAAGAAGTTAACACCTGAACAGATTTTCTGGAAACAAGATAATGAAAGACTTAAGGTAGAAAAACTTAAGGCCAACACCCCCCTCATTAGAAAAGTTGCGTCCATAACGGTGTATCCTCCCAATACACCTAGGAATTTGGTGCCTTTATCTCTTCCCACTGAATGTAAAACCTTTATTAGCTTATATGTGCTTTGGCAACTGTTTGCTGATTTCGATAAAACATGCAAGAAGAGAATTACACCCTCTGGTATTACTGAGGGGGAAAGGTGTTTTGAACATGCTAAAAGGTGTTACTTAACTGAGGTCATGCCATTCTTTAAACTACTTAAAGAACACTTTGAAGGGTTGCAAACTGCCCTTAAAGCCGAAATAAAAGAAATGGAAGTAGTGTTTAAAGATATGGAAAATGAGGTGAATGAATATGCAATAGAACTTAAGAGTCGAGAGATTGAAAGAAAAAACATACTCATTACTAACGACAACTTGATTGCTAATTGTATTGCACAAGATGTATTTTACACTGTCACTTATTCTGCATTGTTTGCTTGTCAATTTAATGAGTATGCTATTGCGTTAAATGTCACCCAGAATCGTGTTGTTGAGCTTGAGGGGGAGAATTTAAAATTGCTTGAAAAAATTCAAAATGATGACCATGAGAATATGGTTAAACGTTTTTCAAAATTAGAAGTTGAATATCTTAATTTGCAATTGAAACATCAACATTTAAATGAAAAACATAAAATATCAAATGACAAGGCATCCTTGGATGCTCCTGAATTTGATACTTATTTTGAATTAAGCAAACGAGATGAGACAATTCAAGCTCACACGAACACGATTCCACTGCTGAGGGCCCAAATTGCCCAATTGAAATCCAACAAGTGTGAAGTGTATGGCACCAATAAACCTTCGTCTTCAGATTCTCAGAATTTTCAATATCAAAACACCATAAATAAGTTACATTATGAAAATGAGTGTTATCGAGAAGAAAATTCAAAGGTTAAACAACACTTCAAAGAGTTATATGATTCTATTAAAGTTACAAGAAGCAATCACAATGATCAAATAACCTCTTTGACAAATGAAATTGAGAATCTTAAGGCTCGGGTGAAAGGTAAAATGCCATGCACCACTTGTAATTGTGATGCACCAAAGGCTACTGATTGTAAAAAGTATGATGTTGATGTTGGGCGTATTCCATTTAAGCTTAGAAATAACAGCTTTGCCCATCAAACATATCTCGATCATCTTAGAGAGGGCCTTGACACACTTCGTGAGGTAGTTGAAGAGGATAGGACTGATAAGCCACTTGATAGGGCAGTTGTCTATGCCTACAAACTCACGAAAAGGATTCAGGAAAACTTAGAATATGCCATAGGCTCAATTCCTAAGTTTAGCAGCCATAGAGATAGATTTGTTGCATCATCATCTACTGTTGAGAATAAGCATGTAGCCTTTGATCCACCACCAAAAAAATCAGAACCCAACACATCATTATCAGGAAGGCATGTGACAGAAAAACAAACTAATGTTCCCTTCGATGCTTCTACAGGAGTAAAAAGTGACACTCAAGCTAGCAGGTCAAGGTCTAGTGGAAACGCAAGAAAGGATAGGACTGCGCCAGCTAAGAATGATCACTTGAAGAATGTAGAAGCCCAACCTAGGAACAATAAGTTTGCAATGAGTAGGATGAATCGTGTTGATTCTAGTATCAAAAGTACTGTAATTAATTCGAATTCTAATGCTATCTGTAAAACATGCGACAATTGTTTAATTTCTGCTAATCATGATAAGTGTGTTGTGTCTTTCTTGATGTCTTCTGCATCACCCCATGATAAGAATGTTAGGATAACTGAAGCATGCAAGAAAGTTTGGAAAGCAACAGGAAAAACATTTGCTAGCGTAGGATATCAATGGAGACCCACTGGAAGGAAATTCAATTTAGGAAAACAGTACACGTTACCTAAAATGAATAAGCATAAAATTGTGAAAGATAAGGAATGGAGACCCACTGGAAGGAAATTCAATTTAGGACAACAGAGCTCATTACCTAAAATGAATAAGCATAAAATTGTGAAAAATAAGGAATGGAGACCAACTGGTAGAATCCTGTCTTTAGTGTCACAATGCCTTCCACCTAGGTCTTGTCCTGCCTCTAGTTCTGTCTCCTCAGTAAAGACAGAAGCATCTGTGAAATCTGTGGTTCCATAATATGTATGTGCTGACCAAACGGACCCCAACTGCACTTGGGGATCCACATTTTTCAGTTATCCATTGTTGTCTGGTTTCAAATGCAGGTCGTATAAATCGTCCTGTGGTATTTGGACTCAGGCTACTCAAAACATATGACTGGGGATCGCTCGCGGCTCAAGAACTTCGTGAAAAAGTTTATCGGGACAGTTAGATTTGGGAACGACCACTTTGGTGCTATTATGGGTTATGGAGATTATGTGTTTGGTGACAGTGTAATCTCAAGGGTATATTATGTGGAAGGACTAGGGCACAATCTGTTTTCTGTGGGTCAATTTTGTGATTCAGATCTGGAAGTGGCTTTCAGAAAACATACATGTTTCGTCAGAGAATTGGATGGTATAGATCTCCTCAAGGGCAGTCGGGGAACCAATCTATACACCATATCGATTGAAGAAATGTTGAAATCCTCTCCCATATGCTTGCTTTCTAAAGCCTCTAAAACAAAATCATGGCTGTGGCATCGTCGTTTGAACCACTTGAACTTCGGTACCATTAATAATCTTTCACGTAAAGACCTTGTTAGAGGGATGCCCAGACTGAAATATGAGAAAGATCATCTCTGCTCTGCATGTCAACTGGGTAAAAGCAAGAAACAAAACCACAAGCCTAAAACCATCAACACCAACTTGGAAGTTCTTCATACCCTCCACATGGACTTGTGCGGTCCAATGAGAATACAAACCATAAATGGAAAGAAGTACGTTCTGGTGATAGTAGATGATTATTCTCGGTTCACATGGGTAAAGTTTTTGAGAACCAAGGACGAAACTCCAGAGGTTATCATTAAACTGATAAAACAGCTGCAAGTAAGGCTCGATAAAACTGTCAGAATCATCCGCACTGATAATGGTACTGAGTTTGTTAACCAACAACTCTGTAATTTCTATGAAAGTATTGGCATCACGCATCAGAAAAGTATCCCTCGCACTCCTCAACAGAACGGAGTGGTTGAACGAAGGAACAGTACTCTGGAGGAAGCTGCAAGAACCATGCTTATATTTTCAAAGGCACCGATGTTTCTTTGGGCAGAGGCTATTGCAACAGCATGTTACACTCAAAACCGATCCTTAATTCATCCTGTTCATGAGAAGACTCCCTTCGAGTTAATTCATAACAAGAAACTTGATCTTTCTTTTCTCCGTGTGTTTGGTGCACTTTGCTATCCAACTAACGATAGTCAAGACTTGGGAAAGTTAAGAGCTAAAGCAGATGTAGGTATTTTTGTTGGATACGCACCAGACAGTAAAGGGTATCGAATCTACAATAAGAGAACCCGTAAAATCATGGAAACCATTCATGTTACGTTCGATGAGCTGAGTGAGCAACCTGCTTCAGGACAAATTAGTTCTGGACCCGATCTTAACCTTTTGTCACCTGGACCCATTAGTTCAGGACTTGTACAGAATTCCACGCCTGCAGATTCTTATGTGCCACCTACATGCGAGGAGTTGAAGAAGTTATTCGATCCTATGTTTGATGAATACTTTGAGCCAACGAATGGAACCATCCCAAGTGAACCTGCTATACTTCCTATGGCTGAGGTTCAAGCCCCACAAGGTTCAGAAGGCCCAACAGCTTCAGTATCAGTTAGTCTCAATGCTTCAGCTGCCTGTCAATCGCCTTCATCATCAAACGCTCAATCTTCTCCAGTAATACAAGAATCTTCAGACAATCATTCTTTGGAAGTTAACCCTTTTGCTCCTGTTGATGAGGTTCCTTTTGAAAACATATTTGCTCCTGAACATACTTCAGACACATCCTCACTTGAAGAACACAGCACTGCTACATCTGTTCATAACCCTCAACCTCACGACCGTCTCAGAAAATGGACCAGTGATCATCCAATCGACAACATCATAGGCAATCCCTCACGTCCAGTATCCACACGTAATCAACTAGCCACTGATGCACTATGGTGCTTCTTCAATTCTGTACTGTCCAAAGTCGAACCAAAAGATGCCAAAGAAGCAATGACTAAAGATTGCTGGTTCCAGGCTATGCAGGATGAAATCCATGAATTTGATCGACTTGAAGTATAGGAATTAGTGCCTCCTCCAGAGCTTGCAATGATCATTGCTTTAAAGTAGATCTTCAAAGTGAAGCTTGATGAGTATGGTGATGTGTTAAAGAACAAGGCACGGCTAGTTGCTAAAGGGTTCAGACAAGAAGAGGGCATTGATTTTGAAGAATCGTTTGCTCCGGTTGCTAGAATTGAAGCTATAAGAATCTTCCTGGCAAATGCTGCTAGTCGAAATATGATAGTCTACCAGATGGATGTCAAAACGGCATTCTTGAATGGTGACTTAAAAGAAGAAGTTTATGTGAGTCAACCAGAAGGATTCGTGGATGCTGAACATCCTACTTATGTTTACCGCTTGAAGAAGGCTCTTCATGGGTTAAAACAGGCGCCAAGAGCATGGTACGATACATTGTCCAAGTTCCTCCTAGTGAACGGATTCTCCAAGGGTGTTGTTGATCCCACACTATTCACCAGGAAGTCAAGAAACCATCTACTACTAGTTCAGATCTATGTAGATGATATCATCTTTGCTTCAACAGATCCTAGTGAATGTGATAGTTTTTCAAAGGAGATGAATTCCAAGTTCCAAATGTCCATGATGGGACAAATGTCATTCTTCTTAGGATTACAAGTTTCTCAAAGTCCCGGAGGCTTATTCATTAATCAATCCAAATACGCCAACGAGATCTTGAAAAATTTTGCATTCTATTCAAGTGAACCTGTTGACACTCCCATGGTTGATAGAACGAAGCTGGATGAAGATCCTTCAGGGATTCCAGTGGATATAACAAAATATCGAAGCATGATTGGATCTTTGATGTACATCACGGCTAGCAGACCAGATCTTCTGTTTGCTGTGTGTATGTGTGCTCGGTATCAATCCAGGCCAACCAAGAAGCATGTTGAAGCAGTGAAAAGGATCTTCCGATATCTTCAAGGCACAGTTCATATGGGTCTCTGGTATCCTAAGGACACTGCAATGGAGTTAACGGCTTACGCGGATGCTGATCATGCGGGATGTCAAGACACTCGTCGCAGTACCTCAGGAGGAGCTCAGTTTTTAGGGGAAAAGTTGGTTAGTTGGTCTTCTAAGAAGCAGATGAGTATTTCCATATCATCTACTGAAGCTGAGTACATTGCCATGTCTGCTTGTTGTGCACAAATCCTTTGGATGCGATCACAACTTTCGGACTATGGATTCTCATACAACAAAATTCCCCTATATTGTGACAACAAAAGCGCCATTGCTCTTTGTTGTAACAATGTTCAGCACTCCAGGTCAAAACACATCGACATCAGGCATCACTTCATCAGAGAACAGGTGGAAAAAGGAATTGTGGAACTATACTTCGTGAGGACAGAGTTTCAGTTAGCTGACATCTTCACCAAGGCCCTCCCAAGAGAAAGGTTTCAGTTTATTCTCCCACGCCTTGGCATGAAGAGCATGACTCCTGAAACCCTCAAGTGTCTTCAGGAAGAAAAGGAGGAGTAAAGGATTGTCTTCTTATATCCTTGTACTGAGTTGTATATATCTTAAATCAAAAAGAAAATACAAAAATATAAAACCTATAAAAACCATAAAAAACGAAAAATCAGAAAATACCAAAAATAGTCTTACCTAGGCATGTCTTCTGTTTATCGATAACATTTACGGATCTAGAAATGTCATTCAACAATGACACGGATCCTTAAATGAAGCTCGAGCAGAAGTTATACTAATCAGTTAAAACATGTCTTAATGGCTTGCTATTACTTTAGATAGCAACCCGTGCCTTACAATGGGGAAAGCATGTCGCCAAAAAGACAGCTGTTCCTCCAACCGGGTGATGTTCATCTGGGCATGGATTACTTTATATCCATGTTTCCCCGATTTGATGCACGTTTCAGTGCATCATTTCGCGTATAAGAAGAGAAGTCTCCTTTGCACCAGGAACTCTTTCAGTTCTATGATTCTTCAAGAGAGTTCTGGTGTTTCACAAGGTGGTAACTGGACTTAAATTTCACAAATACTTATCTCTCAATTGAATGACTACAGCTCTTTAAATAGAAAACGGGTCATTAATTGAGGGGGAGCATATTTGTTCAAATTTACGACACCTTGCCAAATTTGTGCAACATCAACAGTGACATTCTCTCGTTGTTTCACGGGGAGCATAGTATGCTCCAAAATCAGAATACATTTAAACCTGACCACATTTTCTCCCAAATTTTCTAAACTTATTTAAATCACTTGGGATCACAAATCTCAAATGGTTTGAAATTTTTGATCGGGGGAGAGAATGTGATTTAAATATGAAATTCTGATAAAATGTGATGATTTAGAAGCTAATGTAAGCTCTCCCATATGTGCTAAACCATTTTGTATATCAAGGCACATATTGAGGGGGAGCAAAATGTTTTGGTCATAAAAGCAAGCTCTTCCATATGTGCTAAAATCTTTCATAAAACGATGCACATATTGAGGAGGAGCAAATGGTTTTAACAAAACATTAAGGATTTGGGCATCTCACGTGAGCAAGGCTCAGACTTCACCAATGAATTGACGAAACTTGAATTGTCATCAATCGAAAGGATACGTCTTGGCCGGGTAATAATTTCAAGCTGGTCTAACCAGTGATGTAAGCGTGTCTCAAAAAAGATGTATCTGAGTAGAGTGTACCACTTCGAGAAACTTTCTGTGGACTTGACCAGGCCGGGTAATAATTTCAAGCTAGTCTAACTAGTGATGTAAGCGTGTCTCGAATCGGTCATGTTCACTGAAAGTGGATCAATTCATAAAGTGCGAGCTCTACCTAACATGTGCAAATTTATAAAATAATCAACCGAGCACATGTTGAGGGGGAGCATTTGAAAAATATAAAACTCTCAAGTGTTTGCAAAAATGTGTTTCAAAATCATGAACACTTTGAGAGATTTTTCAAAGATTTGGTTTGGCAATCATGGATGAATACCAAAGACCGACCATTTTAAATAACGCATGGAGTTATAAGGATGGTTAGGTTAGGTTCAAGTTCCCATGATCCCGCCAGAGCCGGAGGGATCTACCCAGGGATAATCCACTAGTTAGCGTAGAAGTCCTTAGGTATGATTAAAAAGGAGAAATGTGTATAAGGGAAGAGTGCCGACTGAGATGGAGCTAACACTGGAACAAACCCAACAAGGTGTTAGTTATGAAGTCTCGGTAAGCACTGAAGGGGTTGAAGAATGAAAAAGAATTGTAAAGAGAAAGGGTGAAAAGAAATAGCCCTCCTTACAACTTAGGCAGAAACCGGGTCAATACATATGCTGTCAGAATCACTTAGTTGATTGCTGGCATTGAAGACAAAGTATCATGGACCCAGTGATACGCTGCACAACCCTCCCTAGCCACTCAAGGTCCCTCAAAGGATTCTTGTTTCAATTGTCATGGAGTTCAATACGTTTCTATCGTCTCTCTCACTCCGAGTTAGATGATATTGAAAAGGTGGCAGTCCTCTCCAGCCTCCGATCACCAAATCAAAACGCACAATAGAGTCTAGAGCCACGAGATTCATAATAAGATCTCATAGGAACACGGATTATTTCTACACTGGTTGTTCATCATTAAGGACACCAGTTGTAAACTTATGAGTCCTACGCAGATCTTTGCAATCTGCCAGAACATTCATGAGAGACTTTACAAATGTAATTCTCAATGATTGAATGGAAATTCCTGCCAGGGTCAACATCAAGCAGCCCTGAAAGCAGGTCACTTCGGTAATTCCTTATGGATTACGCTTAGTGGTCACGACAGTATCAGACGGTCTACAGTCGTGGAGTGATCTCCAGCGACTCACCTAATTGTTGATTTACTACGGTAAAATCTTAAAAAGCCCTCTGTGGGTTTTCGATTAGGAACGGTCTTGGTAAGGATTAGAGAGAGTTTTCACACTATGCTGTTGACTATCTCGAAGTCCAAACTTGTAAGTACCGGTCGAATTATTGCTAACTGTCGTATGCAGGAATGTCTGGCGGTTATAGCAGTGGAATGCTGTAGCTGGTTGCTGTTGTAGCTGGTTGCAGAAAAGATGCCAATCCATTACCACATGTTCACTCTACTACATCATCATCAAAGAAGTCATGATCAACCAAAAGACCTTCAACACAGCTTCTGCTAACTCTGATGCTGAAGATCATGACCCTGATTAGTGTGAGCATGTCGGCTCTAAGTTTATTTCATCACATGGAGACTTACTACTGAAAGATGACTTGAAGACTCAAATGGGATGATACGTTCAAAGATTACTCAAAGTTCATCCAAGACAAAAGAGAAGTCATCTTAAGATCACGGATGTTTGCACAACAATCTATGATATTGAAGAATCAATGGTTACGAGCTATGATGTCAAGATCCAAGGAAGAAGTGCTGAAATTTAGAACATTACTTCTGGGGTGACCTCCCTTAGGGGGAGATTGTTAGGAATATGAATATTCAGCTGAAGACTCGGTCACCCCGAGTACTCATTAGCTCATCATAGCTCGTAGGATTATCAGTAATATTATTAGTAGATTAGTTATTAATTAGTATTGTGGAGTGGGTCAGGTCTTTACCCTCTGTCAGCTCACTCCACAGCCCACTAGGGGCATATTAAGTAGTATGTATAAATACCCCTTCCCTTGCAAGGGAAGGGTTGGAACTTCCCTACATTTCAAGCTAATATACACATAGTTCTCTCTCTCTAGAAGTTCCCACTTTCTCTCTCTAGTTCTTGTTCAATCGATCCATATCTAAGCCTCAAACAAGTGTTTCTTGCATTGTGAATACCCTACACAATCTGTAAGGATTGTTTATTGATACACTAGGGATGTTACTCCTTTTTAATGTGTATATGATACTTTGAGTGAATATGATTAAGTATGCGGAATCTACTTAACCACACTTAGAAGAATATTGGATTGTGTGTTGGAACAGTAATGCTTTGTATTGGAATAATGAACACTCAATGTTAATACCAAACGATTCAATAATATTGAGAATAATACGAGTGATCTTCACTATCACTAGGGTTACAAAACCTTGAATCTCTATTACAAAACTATGACTCATGTGTTTTTCCCACTTGTGTCACTTGCTTGTTGTGTATGTCAATATCTCACTTCAACTAACTATTCTCACTCTTTAATATCTAACCTAAGATCTCCTTTTTATATTCCAAAGGAGATCTTTACAAGATAAGTATCTACCGTATATATTTGACTTATTATACAAAAAAGATCTACTTCATACTTATCCTCTACAAAGTCGTATGAGACTGTTATCCATTAAGCAGTACCTTTAGTTGAACTAGCAGTTAGTACTGTTAGTTATATCTTGAGTAGTCTTTAATTATACACTAGCAGTTAGTACTGCTAGTGTATTCTTCTCAGCAGTACTAACCTTCAGAACATTTAATTCTCAACAATCCTCCCCTAAACTTGTGATTCACCCCAAATCAACAAGTTTCTTTTGAATTAAATGAGGATTGCGAGGATCTTCCAAACACTACATAGTCAGTCTGTTGATCTGAGCTTTCCTTTGTTCTGCAAGATTGAATATCTTTCTGACCAACTCATCTGCCATTTGTGAATCACTTTCAACCTGGAGGGTTGAACATACCAAAGTCAATAAAACTGCTGCTCTGAGAGGATACTCCTTTTCTACCAACATATAAATTTCTAATCCATCTTTGGTAGAGAGCATGTGTACACCACAAGTATCAAATAATCTCCATGTAATCTCTTTAATTGGAGCTTGAAACCTCCAAATAACCTCTCCTCCATCAGGTTCATATATCCTCTTCAATTGTACCAATAATTCCTTATCTTTGTCATCAGATGGATCTGAGGTTCTAAACCTTTCCTACACCAAACTCCATAATTTGTTCAAGTCATCTCTGTCAAAAGATCTCAGCATATCTTCAAAGAATTTGTGCACCTCTGTCTTTCCTCCTAACCTGATGATCTTCCACCCCTTCATTCTCCCATCTGAGAACACTTCCCAATCTATAATTGGATGCTTGGCTTGGAGTGGATTGTGTTGAGTGATTCAGGAACTACCACAATCATGCTATGTACCTGTTCATCAGTTAATATTTCCTTTTCTTTCTCAGTTGACTCTTCCTCAACTGATTCATCCTGTTTTTCTTCTTCAATTTTCTGCTTCTTGGAATCCCCTGATTCCGATTGTTCTCCTATTCTCTTTTCTCCTCTTATTTCTCATGTATCACTTTTCAAATTCTTCTTAAGCCTTTAATGTGTCTTAATGTAGATATCTTCAATTTCTTCATAAGACCTGTACTTGAAGTATTTTTCTTGCCAATTGTCCTGACTCTTCAAATAAGCCTTCATATACTTCAGTTTCTAACTTCTTGGAGGAGGTTTCATTTGATAAGATTTCTCCTACTCATCTTCTTTCTCATTTCCTCCAAAAGATCACTAATAGCATCATTTTGTTCTTCTAGAGTGTACTCTGCTCTTTCTTTAGCTTGTAACTCTTCAGCTATTTTTTGATCTGCAAGAATCTGAGCAGCTTCCTCTTCTGCTTCTGTTTGAACCTTTCTTTCCATCAAATGTGCAACTAATCTTGCTTCTTCATTCAATCTCTCTTCCTCAGCAACTCGGTCTAACTCTTCCTCATGAAATTTCTAAGCCATTTCCTGAGCCAATTATTCATCAAGAGCTAGTTGAGTCTGCTCCTTCTTGGACAACTTTCTAGAAGAAGGTTCTTCCTCTGTCATTATACCCTTGCCCTTATCTGCTTTTAATATCCTTGGTTTCCTTGAGTAGAATGTACTAGCAGTACCTTGATAACCTTGAGTAATCAAATCTTGAAGACTAGCAGTTCCTTCAATACTGGCAGTACCATGCTCTGTCCCAGCAGTACCTTCTACAAATCCACCAGTATCTTCATCAAAAGTAGCAGTATCATCATGAAACTGATCTTCTTGCCTCCCCTGAGTCTCATGCTCCTCTTGAACCAAGTGAACATCTGGGTCTTGGTCAAGTTGAGTAATCTTCCTCCCCTGTTTGGAAGATCCCTCACGATCATCTGAAATTGGACCTTTTGATGAACTAGAAGAAGAACTGCTTGAAATCACCATCTTGGCTGATCTTTTCCCTTTGATTTTCTTAACAATAGTCTCTAACTTCTTCACTTTCATAACCATCTTAGTGTAGACAACTGCAAAATTCTTCTTATGGCTTCTGAGTTCATCTTTATGGCTCTTGAGTTCATCTTCCAATTTGGACACCTTTTTAGATAATTTTGTACATAAAGCCTTCAATTCCTTAAGTTTCACTCTGCCCTCATCACTTCCAGGTGTGTTACCTCCTGGGAGAGGTGAATCATGGGGCAAAGACTCATAATCCATCCTAAGATGGGTTTCTGAGCCAACCTGAGTATCCATGTGGCTAGGCATTCCACCAGAAGTACTAGGTACTGCTGGTGTTGCCATGGTTGGGGTCTTATTTATGGTAATTCTATCCTGCTCAGCTACTAAGCCAGAGACAGTAGAAGCAGCCCCTTCCATTCTGACATTGTTAGCCTCATCTGCATCATTTGTTGGAGAAGGAACTCTATGCTGAGGAACATCAAATTCCTGTCTGGAATCAGTCCTATTGGTTGATGAAGATGGTTGTGATGATGAACTTTCAGATTGTGTGGGTGTGTGATGGGTGCCAACTGGGGTTGTTGCTCCTTCACCCTGATGTTGTAGCATTGTATAAAAAAGAGGTACTTCCTCCCCGCCATAACCCCTTGAAGCAATTTTCATATTACTAAAAAGTTTTTGAGTAAGCTTGGGGGTTGGATAAATTGTTTTGTGTCGAGGCAATGCATGTTTGTTCAAAATAGATTGAATAAATCTTGGATATATCAAAAATTTTGATTTACTATCAACATTCTTCACCATTCCTTCAAAAATTAGTTTTGAAAAGTTAAAAATTCTGTCTGTAGCCAAACAAATGAGAGCAGTGGCAATATTACTACTGAACTGTTCCCATGCGGTTTTCTTGGGGCTAAGACAATGAAGAATGGTGTGAATGAAAAATCTCCATTGTGGGGCAAAACGACTCTTTTGAAAAGTCAAATTTTGAGATTCAGAATTGTACCCCATCCTGGACAAATTTTCAAAAATATATGTGTTTGGCATAGCACTAATACCATCTTCATCACTCAGATGGAGATGCCTCCTGAGTGAGGTTTCAGTAATAGTGATTGAATAGCCGTCCACCTTAGCTTTAATCTCTTTGTCACCATTTTCAAAGGTTTTGACACTAGCAGTGTGCTAAAACTGATTGATGTGAGTGACATAGATAGTGGGATTTAAAAGTAAAGAATACCTTATAAAAGTGTTGTTCAAAAAATCCACTATCTCATGAAAAGTTGGTTCATCCTCTGACTTTTCCAAATAAGCAACTTGATTGTGTCTTTCAACAAAGGATAAAGAGGCCATGTTAATTTCAGTAAAAGGGTGATTTGACTGCTGTGAATAGTGAAAATTTAGGGTAGAAAGTAGAAGAAGAAAGTAAATTGAGATAAAGAATGATGATTTGCTTGTTAAGGTTTCTGATTGGACCGACTTGGATTAAAATATAACTTTTAATCGAAGATAAGGGTAATAAAATATATTAAAGGTAAAAATATCTAAAAAGGAAACCCTTAAAACAAGGAAATTGTCAGTAAAAATCCCGATTGACTTTCAATAGCTAGTTTCAAAAAGCGGTTATTTCGCACAGTACTAACGTCTATCCAGCAGTACCAATTTAGCCTACCAGTACTAACTTTAAGCCTGGCAGTACAAATTTTTTAAGAAACTTTTGACTTAAAGTATGAACTTGATTTTAGTGAAAAATCATACTGCTAACAACCATTTTAAAGGGATTAAGTGTAATGACAGACACTTAATCAAGATTTCGGTTTAAATTAACCTCTAGTTGTGTGAGAACCAACGTATTCAGTTATAAATAACTGACTGTGTACAGATAAACCCATTCAAAGGGCTTTCTCGACAGGGTTTCCAGCTCGTGGCAATTTCTGCATCTAACACTAGTGTTAGATTCACTTTTGCTCGATGTTCTTTCTATTAGATGTCCTTAGACTAACTCATTATACTAATTAAAGTATATAATGATCTAAAGTAAGTTGAATTAGTTACTATCTGACCAACTAAGCCATCAATTCAATATAAAACATCATAATAAGTTTCAAGAGAGAAATTTTAAAGAATTGATTAACTTAGGAATAAACCTTTGTTAATGAATTCTCAAACTTTGTCCATCATTAACCTATTATGTCAGCAACTTAAGCCACATCTGCAATTGTTAGTCCAAAGCAAGAAAACAAAGTTAGTCCAAAGCCAGAAAACAAAGTGCAAAGCACTTGCCTTATAATAGTATGAACATATGACAAACAGTATGAACCAAACAATCCAAATTTGTACTAACAGTATAAACTTTTTAATACTAGTAGCATTTGACAATGCTAGCAGTACAAATCCATTTTATGTACAAAACCACACAGTTTGAAAATATTAAGGATTAAGCATCCCAATACTTGCTACCAGGTATTGAAACCTTCTTACATCAAAGTCTTTTGTGAGAAGATCTGGAAAGTTTTGATCAGAATCAATTTTAACCACTTGAATCAACTTTTTCTCATTGTATTCTCTAATAAAATGATGCCTAATTTCTATGTGTTTTGTTTTAGAGTGTTGCACTGGATTTTTAATTATACAAATTGCACTGCGATTATCAATATATATGATAGTGTTCATGAAATTGTACCCATAGTCAAGAAGTTGATTTTGAATCCAAAACACTTGACCACATCAACTTGCAGCAGCTACATATTCAGCTTCAGTTGTTGAAGTTGCCACAATTGTTTGCTTCTTACACTACCATGATATGAGTCTGCATCCAAGGAATTGACATCCTCCAGTTGTTGACTTTCTGTCCAAGCTTGCACCAGCATAATCACTTTCTGAATATGCTACCAGGTCAAAAGGTGATTTCCTAGAATACAATAGACCCAACCTAGATTGACCCTTGAGATATCTAAAGATTCTTTTGACTGCAGTTAAGTGAGAAACTTTAGGAATCACTTGGAATCTTGCACAAGCACAAACAGAAAACATGATATCTGGTCTTGATGATGTAAGATACATCAAGGATCCTATCATAGATCTATATGTGTGAACATCCACATTCTCTCTATCTACATCTTTAGGAAGAGGCTTCTCAGGATCTATTGGTGTGCTTGCCACTTATGAATCAGCAAACTGAAATTTCCTTAGAATCTCCACAACATATTTATCCTGGCTGATAAATATGCCTTCATTAGATTGCTTAACTTGCAGACCCAAGAAGAAAGTAAGTTCCCCCATAGAACTCATCTGAAACTTATCATGCATAAGTTTCTCAAACTCTACACACATCTCCTTCCTTGTAGATCCAAAGATGATATCATCCACATACACCTGAACTAGCAAAAGATCATTCTTGTGCTTCTTGAAGAATAATTTCTGATCAATCTTGCCTCTTTGGAATCCATTCTCTATCAAATAGGAAGCCAATGTTTCATACCATGCCTTTGGTGCTTGATGTAGACCATAGAGAGCCTTAACAACCTTGTACACCTTATCAGGATGATCTAGATCAATAAAACCTGGGGGTTGTGAGACATAAACCTCCTCTTCAATAGTACCATATAAGAAGGCACTCTTGACATCCATTTGATAAACTGTGAATTACATGAATGAAGCATAGGCCAAGAATAGTCTAATTGCTTCAATTCTTGCTACTGGTGCAAAAAATTCTTCATAGTCTATACCTTCCTCTTATGTGTACCCTTGGGCTACAAGTCTAGCCTTGTTTCTGATCACAATGCCCCTTTCATCCCTTTTGTTCCTGAAAACCCATTTAGTTGCAATTACCCTTACACCCTTGGGTAAATCTACTAGCATCCAAACCTCCTGAATCTTAAATTGGAGAAGCTCCTCTTGCATAGCTTCTACACAGCTTGAATCATCTAAGGCTTTGAGCACATTTTTGGGTTCTATTTGTGAGAGGAAGCATACAAATAAACAAGAGTTTGCATCTTAAAGTTGCTTTGATGCATAAAGAGCATTAAGAAGCCCTTGTTGGTCTGAAGTCAGAAGTTGCTTCCTGGTCTTCACACCAGATTGCACATCACCGATCACATTGTCCAGGGAGTGGACTTTGTGAATCCTTGTGTGTGGTGTAGTAGGAACTTGATATGATGATGGTAGATTGTTGAAGTCCACCTCATCTTCTGAGAAATCCGCTACATAAGAGTCTGATGAGCCAGCAGTATGAATACTTGGACTAGCAGTATCAATATTTAGCCTAGTAGTATCAAGTTGGGGATCAGCAGTAGAATCATCATTAGTACTGTTAACTTGATTCTCTTGTTCCTCAATCTCATCTACATTGTTTTCACCTTCAATCACTTCCTTAGCTTCATCAGTAGAGGGTTTTCCATCCATTGAAGTTGAATCCACACTTGTCTATATTGGCATCAATACATGGTCTTGATCTTTCACCTTTTCCAAACCTGCCTCATTTGTTGCATCAACAGCTTCTGAACCTGCAAAATCATTAGTTCCTGCAACAACTGGCACATAGTTCATGGATTGGGTTAGAGACTCAAGATCAAATAGCCATTTTGGCCCTTCACCTGCAACATTAGATTTCTTTTCCAGAAATTCAACATACAGGTTTTCCTCAACCTTCCTTGTTCTTGTGTTGTAAACTCTAAATGCTTTGCTATTGAGAGAATATCCAACCAAGAATCCTTCATCTGTTTTACCATCAAATTTTCCTAGATGGTCTAAGGTATTCAGAATGGTCACATGACACCCAAAAGGTCTTAGAAATCCTAGAGCAGGAGTTCTACCTCTAAAAAGCTCATAAGGTGTCTTATTGTGAGACTTAACTACCAAAACCCTGTTCTGGACATAACAAGCAGTATTAACTGCTTCAGCCCAAAAAGTGACTGGCAAATTAGAGTCAGCTAACATGGTTCTAGTAGCTTCTATCAGAGTCCTATTTCTTCTCTCAGCAACTCCATTCTGCTGAGGAGTTCTAGCAACACTAAATTCCCTTCTAATACCCTTTTCTTTGCAGAAATCATCTATAACTCTATTCTTAAACTCTGTCCCATTATCACATCTAATGACTTTTACCTTCTTATCCACTAAGTTTTCTATCTCTGTAATGAATGTCTTAAGAATGCTAGGTGTCTCATCCTTAGAACCTAAAAAGAAAATCCATGTAAACCGGCTATAGTCATTAGTAACAACAAGACAAAACCTCTTATGCTTAATACTACTCACAGAAGTAGGTCCAAATAAGTCCATATGAAGCATAAACAATGGTTGATCAATAGAGTTAAAAATCTTGGGCTTACAAGAAGCCTTGTGTTGTTTGCCTTTGAGACAAGCAATACAAGTTTGGTCATTTTCTAATCTTTTCTGAGGCAAGCCTCTTACCAAACCATCTTTTATAATTTTATTAATGGTTTTAAAATTAATGTGACCAAGTCTCCTATGCCATAACATAGATTCATCCAATGTGGCCTTTGCAACAAGACAAGTAAGGGCCTCTTTAGGAACAATCTTCTTTATATCAACACTGTACATGTTGCCCTTTCTTGGAATTTTGAGCAATACCTGACTTTCATCAGGTAGCTTAAAATCAGGAGAAAGCACAAGAAATTCAGTGTAAGTAAAAAGAACCTTGTTCTTTTTTTCACACATTTGTGAGACACTAAACAGGTTATACTTAAGCTCTTGCACATAGTACACATCTTCAAAATCTAATTTACCGGTTTTAATAGTACCTTTACCAGTAATTCTTCCTCCTATTCCTCCGCCAAAGGTAACATATCCTCCATCCAATGGTTGAAAGTCTGAAAGATAGGACATGTTTCCTGTCATATGCCTGGAACACCCACTATCTGCATATCCTTGATCTTCATCATCTGCTTGTGAATAACCCTGCACATGAAATAGAGAAATTAGTTTCCTTGGGGTACCCAAGCCATCACTGACTTTGGTTTGCCTCGTGCATCAATATAGTTAAATCTCTTTAGAACAGCTGATGCACCATTGGATTAAAGAGGACTCCAAATCCAACATGCTGAGGCCTTAACAACATTAGCCCTCTTTTCCCTAGCAGTGTTTTTAATGTAGCCAGTACTAACTGCTTGGCTAGTAGTATGAACTGCTGGCTTTGCAGTTGTACCCTTTAGTTTCCAAATTTGTTTTTGTACCACTGCTTTTGGTTGAAAGGGCCTTTTAGCAGTTGTTGGTGCATGTTTGAAAGTTGTTTTTGCAATTTGAACTGCTGGCTTTGGGTAAAAAAATCTTAAATGGTCTGGCAGTACTAACTGCTGGTCTAGCAGTATGAGTTGGTTTTGGACCAGACTTCAATAAAACTACTTTGGGTGTCTTTCTAGCAATGTTAGAGTGAATTTGAGGCCTTTCTAAGTTCACCCTTTAGTTTGAATACCCATTTACCCTTTTGTTGCAAAAAGCTGCAAGATGGTCAAATCTTCCACAATTGAATTAAGCTTTCTTATATAGGACAAAGTCATCACCTAGTTGGTGAGACTTGAGGTTGTTCCAATTCCTTTAGTTACCTCTGGGCTTGTCTGTGGTTCTATGCATTTTATAATACCTTAATGGTTTCCTAACTTGTTTAACATTTGTTTTAGGCCTAACATTATGATTCTTGACCACCTTAGGAACCCTTGTTCCTTTTACCTTAACAACATCAGGTTTAGCTATAACCTGATTTTCATCATCATCATCATCAGATGTCCAGTCCTCAATGATTGGACCATCTGAATTCCTAAGAGAGGACACCTTGTCCTCAGTGAGTGAAGTATCACTTGCACTTTCAGAGGATACACTTACTTTTATAGGTTTATCAACAACTACATTTTCTTTTAGCTTAATACCATATTCTAACATTGGTTGTTGAAATTCAGGCAATCCTGTATGCTCTAGGTCTATCCTTGGGGGTGCAGGGATTCCTGTGAGGAGGTAGAACACTCCTATATCCTAAACCGGACTTAGCCTTGTTAATTAATTGACATTCAATTAATTTGTTTACACCCTTAGAGGCATATTCTAATGTTTCTACACTTAATTGAATGTTTTCATTTGCCTTTTTAATCCTATCCAACTCAGCTCTCAAAAGACAAATTTTAGCATTTTTAAAAGTTAAATCCCTTTTAAGAACTCCTATATCATCAGCAAAACTAGATTCATTGTTCTTATAATGCACTATTTGCTCTTCTAGGACAGCTAAACCTCTCTTATGATTTGACAAATTATAATGAGTTTTATTTAGTTCTATCCTTTGATCATCATAATGTTTTCTTAAAGTTTCTAGTTCTTTAAGAGCAGTGCAAGAGTTAGAACAAACTTTATCAGATTTTACCTCAGTATCAGAGAAGGCCATGAGTGCCATCTCAGTAGATTCTTCCTCCTCTGTTGCCATGAAACTCCAATCAAACCCTAAGCCATCAATGGCTACCATAGCTTTTGAATTTGGCTCTGTATTCTCCACAGCCTTGGTCTTCCTTCCATAACCTTTGCTCTTGCTATCCTGCTGCCTAGGTCTCCTGCATTCCCTTGAAAAATGCCCCATCTTGTGGCAATTGTAGCATTCTATCTTTGATTTGTCAAAACTAGCAGTATCATTGCTATTGATAGTGATCTTCTTTCCTGTTCTTTGATAGAATTTCTTAGCCCTCATGCTAAGAAGTGAAATTTGCTATTTGAGGTCCATCTCCAAATCATCATCATTGATTTCCTGGAGGTCTTCATGAGTAAGCATAGACCCATCATTCTGGCTTGTCAGGAAAGCACAACATGTTTTCTCATCCAGAATACCAATAGTACTGCTTGATGAACTAGCAGTACCAATATTTGAGTTAGCAGTACTAACTCCCACATCAATCTTCACATCTTCAACTGGATTTGAGTTACTAGGAGATGACACAAAGGCCATGTTTCCATTGCTTGAACTAGATCCTCCAGATTTCTTCACATCTTGCTCCACAATCTTGAAGTTGCTGTACAAATCCATTAAGTTCATAGTGTCAATGTTTGGCTTGTTCTTCCAGACAACAACATTCATACCCCATTCTTCAGGTAGACTTCTTTGAAATTTGGAGTTTAAATCTTCCTGAGGTATATCCACACCAAGAACAGCAAGTTGGCTCACAATCTTCTGAAGCCTGTTAAACATATGATCCAATGATTCATTGCTGGTTGAAGAAAAGTTTTCAAAGTTCTCTTGAGAAGGGTCTTCTGAGTCTTCTTGGTGGCTTCATTCCCACCATACCTAGCAACAATGGCCTCAAACAATGTTTTAGCATCCTTGAACTTGCTGAAATTTAAAAGTTGATCATTTGGAATGGTCATCATCAGCATACTCCTGGCCTTGAGGTCATTCTTCTTTTGTACCCTCTCTTCTGCAGTCACTGGGTTGATATGCACAGTAGTCACTACCTTACCATCAACTGTTGATGTAGAAGTTAAAGGCTTGAAAGAGTTTCCTTCTTCAATAATTTCCCAGAGTGTATAGTCTTGCACCTGGAAGTATTGTTCTATTCTTAACCTCCACATATCAAACTCATTCTGCTTGAGCATTGGCAATTTAGCAGCCACATTTGTTTGAGTTGTCTCCATGTCCATTACTTCTTCTAAATCAATAGTATCAACTTGGGCTCTGATAAGATTTGTGAGGATTGTTTATTGATACACTAAGGATGTTACTCCTTTGTAATGTGTATATGATACTTTGAGTGAATATGATTAAGTATGCGGAATCTACTTAACCACACTTAGAAGAATATTGGATTGTGTGTTGGAACAGTAATGCTTTGTATTGGAATAATGAACACTTAATGTTATCACCAAATGATTCAATAATATTGAGAATAATACGAGTGATCTTCACTATCACTAGGGTTACAAAACCTTGAATCTCTATTACAAAACTATGACTGATGTGTTTCCCACTTGTGTCACCTGCTTGTTGTGTGTGTCAGTATCTAACTTCAACTAATTGATCTCACTCTTTAATATCTAACCTAAGATCTCCTTTTTATAGTCCAAAGGAGATCTTTACAAGATAAGTATCTACCATATATATTTGACTTATTATACACAAAAGATCTATTTCATACTTATCCTCTACAAAGTCGTATGAGACTGTTATCCATTAAGCAGTATCTTTAGTTGAACTAGCAGTACTAACCTAGCAGTTAGTACTGTTAGTTATATCTTGAGCAGTCTTCAATTATACACTAGCAGTTAGTACTGTTAGTGTATTCTTCTCAGCAGTACTAACCTTCAGAACATTTAATTCTCAACACAATCTCTTTAGCTCTACCCATAACTCTTTATCTTTATCATCTATAGGATCTGTGGTCTTGAATCTCTCTTGAACTAAGCTCCAAAGCTTATCCAAGTCTTCTATGTTAAAAGCTTTGATTATGTCTTCAAAAAAGTTATAGAATTCAAAATTCCCTCCTACTCTGATGATCTTCCATCCTTTAATCACTCCATCAGTATAAATCTCCCAATCAATTATGGGATGTTTGGCTTGTATAGGATCAACATTGAGTGAACCACCATCATGCCATGGATATGTTCTTCTATTAATACTTCCTCTTGTTCTTCAACAACTGTTTCATCCGGAACTGATTCTTCTTCAGTTCTCTGTTTCTTGGATTCCTCTGATTTCAATTGTTCTACTGCTCTTTTCTCTCCTCTACCTTCACTTGTTTCTAGATCACCTCTCAGGAATATCTGCATTCTTCTATGAGTATCAATCTAATTCCTTTCAATTTCTTCAAAAGATGTTCCCTTGAGGTGATGTTCCTTCCAGGTATCTTGGTGCTTCAGATAAGTCTTCATATAGCTTAATCATTCTTTTATGGTAGGATGTTTCTTCTGAGCAGCTTTCTTCTTGCTCTGGCTTTTTCTGATCTTATAATGACCTTGAAATCCAATTTGACATTGGAACTTTTGAATACAAATTTATTCCTAAGTGAACTATACATTATGAATGAATACCACAAGATATGAAATCCTAACCTAAGTAAATATGTATTTCGGCACACCCTCTTTTTTCTTCGGAATGTCACACATTAACTATTACTTGGACTCCTATATGTTTTCTTTTTGTACAAGCCCGCAACCAAAAAATTTAAGCCCTTTATTCACTCGTTAATTGAGATAAGGCCCAAGAATTGGTATTCCTATTTTATAGCTGAAGACCCGGCATTTAACTCCCCAACTTCTTCCATTCGATTTATTAATATCACAACCGAATATCACACTAGTTCTCACACATCAGGTGGTACGAAGGTGTTCCAAGGTGGGTGTTTGTTGGTTCTTTTAGAGGTGTGAACGATGTTGGTGATTGGGTTCGAATGGCATTGGTTTTGGTCCATTGTATTCCTTGTTTCGTTCCTAAAATCCGACCAAGAGGTATCCTCTATTTTGTCCTTTTGTTTCCTCACTCAATTATGAAACATGTTCACGTATAAAATAATGGAAACCTGATTGTGTGTACTTCAATAAAATGACTATACGAACTAAACAAATGTCACATAAAATTATAGGTTTTGTAAAACCAGTATATTGAACCTGGTGTATATTCATGTCAAGCTAATAAGCGTTTCGAGCTCTAAAAACAATAAGGATAACACATTAATGAGGCATACAAAATCTGAAGCTCTAGGTTGTTTTGTCAACGAGAATATTATGATTTCATGTGTGGGTTTTGTTGTGTCTTCGGCTCGTTGAACCTGTGATAGTATGGCTGAGATTTATGTGTCGTATGTTGTGAGTTGTGTTGGGTCCTACTTCCATCCTTGTGTCAACATAATTATTACCATTAACAAGCCCTAAAAACCTGATGTGAATGATCGAATAATGGGGTGTAATTACAGAAACCCTAGGCGTAATATATGTGTAACAAGGGGTTTAAGAAGCTATGATTTTATGTATGTGATCACTTGATTCTGTCCCGTTAATATTTAGGTGTGTTGATGATGTTAGTGTGTCGAAGTATGTCTAAGCAAAGGGTTAAACATGTTGCTAAAATCAGAAATTAATAAGGATTAGGGTGTCGTGGTCCTATGATTTCATGTGGGTTTTACATACTTGTGTGTTGTGTGTGGGATTAATTGAATAAGGTATGCATGAATGTGTATATAGGTTAAGTTAATGTTAAAATACAATTTATGGGAAATATAAAGGTCTCGGGTGTGTTTGGTATGAGTAGCTTATGATATAAGGGTCTTAAATGGGTTTTTGAACGAAACAGTTTTGAAGGCTGAATATGTGAACACTATAGCTTGAGTTACATAAGTGTATAATACTGGTTCTTTGCTTGTAAAACTATTTTAATGTCCTAATTAAGTTTTCCAATTGGTTTGGATTGAATTGGAGTCGTATTGGTCATGTTTATGAATTTATGGGATCATATGTCCAACCTGAGTTTTGGGAACTTAAAAATCAGTCGGTTTTTATGAATTTTACTTTTCAAACCACAAGGAACTGGGAGGTCTCCTAATAAAGCAGTGATTGTTAAGTTATTTGTCAGTTCCTGGAAATTTTTTGAATTTTTCTGAAGTGATGAAATGGGTTTACTAAAGGCAAACTTTCTGTGTGTATCTGCAGTTAACTTTCTGAACAGGTCTGGAAATATGATTTTTAAAACAATACTTTTGCTTGGTAGTAAAATCTATATAAATTTGTGGAAGTAAATAACTGATATGGAAATCACTGAGAATTAATTCCAAATTTTTGGAGCTTAATTGGCAGGCCTTAAAAATCATAAGATTGTGGGCTAGATTCACTAATATGTCCTAATTAAGTGGTATATGAAGTGGGAGTACTATAAACCCTAACTGTGATTAATTATGAATGTGACCCTAACTTACTAATTATGGAAACTTGCTAGATATGGAAAGTTACTAATTCGGGAAAGTTACTTATTTCGGGAACTCACTTAATTTGGAAAGTTACTAAATCGAGAAAGCTACTAAATCGGGAAAGTTACTAAATATGGAAAGTTACTAAATTCGGAAAATTGCTATAAATAGCACGAAACCCTAATATGACAATCTGAACAACAATAAGTATGGAATCAGTAATAACTTATGAAATGGTTCTTAAATATTTAGACGATCATTAATTCGTGTAGATTCGCTGAAGAAGGAGTAACTTCTGATCTTTGTGATATGGCTTTATTGCGGTTTAAGGTACAGATATTCTACCCTTTCTCAGTAAGGGTTTTGTCATCTCATGACTTTCCGATCCTTGACTTTGATTCCTTTGCTATGATATGATATGTTTGATATGATCCGTTGATGTGATCCGTTTGATATGATCCTGTGATATGATCCCCTATGATATGATTCCCTATGATATGATTGGTGTTTATGAATTTTAATTTTCAAACTACAAGGAACTGGGAGCTCTCCTTTTACTGCAGTGATATATAAGTTATGTGTCAGTTCCTGGACATTTTGTGGATTTTTTTGAAGTGTTGAAACAGGTTTACTAAAGGCAAACTTTCGGTTTGTATCTGCAGTTAACTTTCTGAATAGGTCTGGAAATATGATTTTTAAAACAGTACTTGTGATTGGTATTAAAATTTACAAAAATTTTTGGAAGTACATAACTAATATGGGAATCACTTTGAATTAATTCAGAATTTTTGGAGCTTAATTGGCAGGCCATAAAAATCATAAGAATGTGGACCAGATTCACTAATATGTCCTAATTAAGTGTTATATGAATTGTAAGTACTATAAACCCTAAGTATGATTAATTATGAATGTGACCCTAACTTACTAATTATGTAAACTTGCTAGATATGGAAAGTTACTAATTCAGGAAAGTTACTTAAGTCGGGAAACTTACTTAATTCAGAAAGTTACTAAACCAGGAAAGCTACTAAATCCGAAAAGTTACTAAATATGGAAAGTTACTAAATTTGGAAACTTGCTCTAAATAGCAGGAAACCCTAATATGACAACCTGAACAACAATAAGTATGGAATCTGTAATAACTTATGAAATGGTTCTTAAATATTAAGACGATCATTAATTCGTGTAGATTCGCTGAAGAAGGAGTAACTTCCGATCTTTGTGATATGGTTTCATTGCTGTTTGAGGTACTGATATTCTACCCTTTCTCAGTAAGGGTTTTGTTATATTATGACTTTCCGATCCTTGACTTTGATTCCTTTGCTATGATATGATCTGTTTGATATGATCCGTTGATGTGATCCGTTTGATATGATCCTATGATATGATCCCCTATGATATGATTCCGTATGATATGATTCCCTATGATATGATTCAGTTGCTATCCAATTTGTTATGATATTTAGTACGCTACCTCATTTGATATGAGATTCTGTTCAGTTTGATATTCTTTTGTGATTATGTTATGATTGCTTTGTTATGGATAGCTTTGTTCTGTTCAGTTCTATTGCCCGAGCTAACTAGCCATGGAGGTACCATGGCCATTTCATTGAGGCACCAACGGCATGACACTTTCTGTGGAGGTGTGATTGATCCACGACGTTCCCTTTTGTTATGATTATGATTATTTACGCACATGGCCATTTTATTATATATATGCATAGTCTCTTACTTATATATATATATTTTGTTTTAGGGAGCGTATGGATGCATCCTAGGTTTTTTGATATGTTTATGATATGGCTTTGTAGTGATTGGTTTGTGCGTGCCATGCACCTCATTTCACTTTTGAGAGGTCGCTCCTCTATGGTTACTTATGATATGACAGGTTATGATTATGATTTTGTGACTAAGCATGTGGCATGCTTTTTGAGCTCGTTGGGCATTTCCGTATGATGATGATTTGATTTCGTTGATTCTTTGATTCCCTTATGATACTTATGACTGACATCTACTTCGACTCTTATGATATATGACAACCTTGTTCAGCAGATTCGTTTGATTCCGTTTTGTATGCTTTCAGATTCAGTTATTGTTTTGTTATATCTATTCACTGGGCTTTTTAAGCTCAGCCGCATTTCTTTTCCTACGACAGGTTTTAGGTTTGGAAGCTAGGTTTGAGTGAAGAGTGCATAGGAGCTCTTAGTGGACTACCCTGAGGATAGACACCATTTTCTTTTGGATTAGATTTGGATTTACCTTCAGTTAGATTTGAGCTTTGATTTGTATTTCAGTTTTGGAACTCTTTATGTATATAGTTAGTATTTCATTATTACCTTAGAATACATTTGTAACTATTATGCTTATAAGTCTTCCACTTGCGTTTGTACGTTTTGATTGACACCATAATGTGGCATTTTGACCCTTGTCGGGTTGAGATGTTACAATTATGGTATCAGAGCTCAGGCTGCGACTTGTAGTACATAAGTTATGGGCTGTGAAGATTTGGACCCTTAGGTTTGCACTATAGGAGCTTATGGAACAACCCTTGAGGTTTTGCCTTAGGTTTCCCCTGCAGAAACTTTAGTTATGACCAGTAAGGATTGGGTAGATTATGCGATAAGGCATTAGTTAGTTATCTTTCTTCCGCACCACTCTGATTTATGCTTCTGCCTTCTGTTAAGCCCTTATGAGATCATTTGTTCTGGAGATTTAGAAATTTAGCAAGATACACAACATAAGTTCAGTGATCAAATAAGTTTAGAATACTTTGAGAATTGGTTGTAATGCCCTACTGATTTTACTTTCTGAAGTTATCACATTCTGTCGAACTTTGATAACTGATTCATTTGATAATCGTTTAGAAGCCTTTTCGTTCGTCCAGAGAATTCGTATATTTATGAATCCAATGTGTTCGACACATTCAGTGGTTTCTTTTGCTTTTGCTAAGCAATTAAAGTCCCCTCTGCACAATTAAAATTTTTTTTACCCAGTTCTATCTCTAAGAGAAATCTTGTGATTATCCGTCACAAGTATCAGAATTGTCCAGCACATTTTGAAGATATTTGAGAATAAGTTTCGTTCTGCTAATCTGTTTCCTTTGGGAATGTTTAATTCAATTTTATTTTGAATATGGATTTGTTGACTGAGCATCGAGATGCTAACAACAATCATATTAGATTTGTAATCTTTGGCGATTTGAGAAACTCGAATTCTGTACCATGGTTCCCAACCTAGTAAATAATTATGATCACCTTTGTTATAAAAACTCGTACGTAAATCTATCGCGGTTGTGAAGATATTTCGTTTGATGAAACTCGTCTCGAGAGTTATTCGGTTGCTTGAAATTTTTTGAATGTATTCCTTAATGAACTATCAAGATCTCCATCTGAGTGTGAATTTGTTTTGATCTGGTTATGAGAATTTATTTAGTCACGACTCACGGTAGACTGTAATTGCAATAAAGGCATGTGTATATGATGCAAGTATTATGACGCCTGGCCAACGTGATAATAGTTACATCATATAACTTTAACTTATTGGGATCATAGGATTTCTTGAGAAGTACCTGAGAACAGTAAGTTGGTTGATTCAAAAACTCCATCCGTATAAGAGCAACGTTTTGCCTAATTCTGAAACTCCGTATCTTATGACATCAGTTGAATGGAAAGAATTGAAGGACCACCTTTTAGAAAGTGGTTTTATCCGTCTGAGTGTGTGTATGTGGTGTACTCCAGTTTTATTCGTAAGGAAGAATGATGATAGCATGAAGTTGTGTACGGATCTCGGGAAGCTAAATCGTATTTTGGTTAGAATCGTTATCCGTTACCTCGAATCAACGATTTGCCTTATCAATTTCTGGGTGTGAATTTTCTCAATGATTGAATTAAGATCTAATTATCTTCAGTTACTTGCAAGATGTTCTTAGAATTGCTTTTCATATTCGTTATGACCTCTATCAGTGTTGTGATGTGAATTGTATTGGCTACTGCTCCGATTGTTTCCTATGGACTTGATTAAATCGTGTCTTTCATGAATAATTGGACAATTTTGTTGGGAATTATCACAAGGTTCGAAGAAGACTTAATGAAGTACAGACTTAAGTTAAGTCTGGTAGCTATGATATTAAGTCTGGTGTTAGTTAAGTCTGGTTTTGTAATAGTTAAGTCTGGTAGTTATGTTAAGTCGGGTTAGTAAAGTTACGAAAGTTTGTTAGTATTAAGTTAGGAAAGGATATGTACGAGTTAGGTATCTTTATAGAAGATACGTAAATATCTTTTCACACGGTTTTGTAATTAGGGTTTCCTTCAAGTATAAAAGGAACCCTAAAGATCATTATTATGTACGTACGAATGGTGTGAGTTAGTGAAATATACGAAGTTAGTGATAACTCTGTGTTGTTCATTGTTCTTGTTAATTTTCCGCATTAACACTAACAATTGTGTAAGAGTTTCTCACTTGGATTGATTTGGATTTATTCAAGTCATCCACTAAGTAATCAAAGGCTACTTAGAGATCCATACAAATCGTGGACCAACAAGTGGTATCAGAGCCTTTAGAGAGACTCTGAATTCGAAGAATACAAAACCACAAACAAATTCTCAATCAATTCTCCCTACACAATGTCTGGCTTTGAGCAACCTATCAACACTGAAACTTTTTCAAACCATAACAGTGAGGATGAGAAATCAAACCATGAAGAAGAAAACCCTGAAACCAGCACCTCTAAATCACAACCAACCATCCCTACAACCACCACCATATCCAACATTAAGCTTCCAATACTGAAGAGAGAAGAATACGACATATGGGCCATGGAGATGGAACATTACTTGGAATACATTGACAATGATGTTTGGAAGGTTATTCAGAAGAGAAATTCTAAGAAAAGGGTTTCAGTTGGTACTGATGGGCAGATTAGAATATTACCACCATTGACTGCTGAGGAGATACGGGCTGTGGAAAAAGAGAAGAAGGCTAGAACCTTGCTACTTATGGCTATTCCAAAGGAACATCTACAAAGGTTTCATGGGATGATAGATGCCAAGGAGATTTGGGAAGCAATTAAGAAACATTTTGGTGGGAATGCAAACTCTAAAAAGATGCAGAAAGTTGTTCTCAAACAGCAATTTGAAACATTCAGTGTGTCAAAGGCTGAAGGATTGGAAAAGGGTTATGACAGATTTCAACATCTTCTGTCACAACTAGAAGTACATGGTGCTGCTGTATCTAATGAGGATGCCAATCACAAGTTTCTTAGGTCTCTACCACCAGAATGGGTAAATGTATCTATGACTATGAGGATGAAGGATGAAGTTGACTCAATGACCCCAGATGACCTGTATAACAATCTTAGGATTTTTGAACAGGACATCAATGAAACCACTCAGACATCTCCTACTTCTTCAAATGTTGCTTTTGTGTCTCAAAGCAAAGGCAGCACTTACAAGGTTAAGTCTGGCAATGTTAAGTCTGGTGTTTATGAAGCTTCTACAAGGGAAAGAACTGCTCCTACAGGCTTTGTAGATGAGGTGATTCACTCATTCTTGGCCAATCAACAAGAAGATGAGAGCTTTATCAGTGAAGATTTGGAGCAGATAAATGATGCTGAGGTAGAAGAAATCGACAGCAAATGGCACATTGCCATGATTGCTCTGAGGGTAAAAAGGTTTCAAAAGCAGTATGGGAGGTCAATTAAGTTCAACAACAAGTCTCCAGTTGGGTACACTAGGAGGACAGTTGAATGCTTCAATTGTCATAAGCATGGACACTTTTCTAGAGACTGCCCGGAGAAGAAGTCTACTGATGGGTATAGGAAACGTGATGCAGAGGATGACAAGCTGGAAAGAAACCAGATGAGTATAGTGACATTAGAAGCTGGAGCTATTAACTGGAATGAGCACACAAAGGAGACTGAAGAGTCCAGTCATGCACTCATGGCCATTGGTTCTAGTAATGAGGTACCATTATGTTCCAAATTATGTACTGATTCCTATAATCATGTTAAGGCTTTGTGTGATGAGCAGTTGACACTGATAGGTGACCAAGAAGCACAAATTTTAGCTTGTAAAAATGCTCTAAAAACATTAGAAGCACAAAAAGGCACCCTTCAGAAACAACATGCTGATTTAAATGAAAAACTATTCTTTCAGGCTAATAAAATATATGAGCAAGATGAAAAACTCAAAAAATATAGAAGAATTGGCCTAAGGATACAAAAGGAAAGGGATGATTTGCAAAAACGTGTAGACCAGTGGAATAATTCAAATAACAATCTGTTTAAATGTTGGGATTCTCAAGTGAAGTCAAATAAGAAACATGGCTTAGGGTATGAGGAGGATGAGAAAAAGGCTATATTTAAGCATAGAGAGGATGATTATGAAGGTAAACCTTTGTATAATAGGTTTGTTAAGGCTGATGATTTCAAGGGAGTTCCACATCCATTGAGTGGAGACTATACTCCTCTTGAAAAAGAGGAGTTAGATGACTCTCTATTTGTGTATGGAAAAAGAGGTCCTCAAATGCCTGAGTCAACCACCTCAGAGGACAAAACTAGTGAGTATTCTACTTGTCAATCTAATGACACTGAAGGATCCATTGGTGATGTCTCTGACCACTCTAAGTCTGAGTCAAAAAGTGAAGTAAAAGAGAGTCCTGAACCTAAGATTGTTAAGGAAAGTGAACCTGTTGTGACTGAACCAAAACCCCCAAACAGTTAAACCTAGTTGTGTCAATCACATAAAATCTCCTAGGGAATCTGTTAATATGAAGGAGTCACCTAAAAGTAATAGTGTTCACAGAGAAGTTAGGAGTAGCTACACTTACACTCCTAAGAGATGTTTTGTTTGTGGAAGTTTAAGTCATTTGATTAGAGATTGTGACTTTCATGAGAAGAGAATGAAAAGAGAAGCTGAGCTTAAAAGGAATGTGAATATGGGTCATGTTAATAATAAACCAGTGTGGAATAATGCTAACAGAATAAATCATGCCAACCAATTTGCTCCCAGACCAGCCCAATATGTTAACTCTACTCGACCAAACATTAATTCTGGTAGACAACAAGTTAATTCTGGTAGACCAAACTTCAATGTTAATACTGGTAGACCAAATATTAAATCTGGTTTAAGGAACCTTAATATGGGTAGGCAAAACTTTAATTCTGTGAGGCCTAATGTAAATTCTGGTTATGTTAATCAAGTAAGACCCAGACAGCCTTTCCAAAAACCACAGGTGAATCAAAGAAACCAATTTTATAAACCTCATTCACCTGTGAGGAGACCAATTGCTAAAAATACAACAAGACCTTCAACTTCAAATGCTGTAAAGGGTAATGGGGGTTCTGCTGTTAAGACCTCAGCATGTTGGTCTTGGGATCCATTCAAAAATGAATATACTTATAAATCCCAAAGCAACAGTGGATCAATTTCATATAATACTTTCAAATATGTTGATCCACAAGGCGAACCCAAGCCTACTCAGGCATGGGTTCCTAAGAGAAACTAACTTCTCTTCTTTTTGTGCAGGAACATCCACTCAGCTATATGGGAGATAGAGGAATTTTTGACAGTGGGTGCTCTGGGCACATGTCTGGTAACAAGGACTATCTGAAGGATTTCCAAGAATTCAAAGGAGGTTCTGTTACCTTTGGAGGAAGCAAGGGGCAGATTACTGGAAAAGGAAGAATCATTGTGGGCAATTTAGAATTTGACAATGTATCTTTTGTAAAAGAACTTGGGCAGTTTAACCTTTTCTCTATATCACAAATATGTGATACGCAGCATAAGGTGCTTTTTACTGAAACTGAATGTCTTGTATTGACTCTGGATTTTAAGATGCCTGATGAACATCAGATCCTTCTTAAAGTTCCCAGACAACACAACATGTATAGTTTTGATATGAAAGCATCTGAACCTACAAAAGGTTCTGCCTGTTTGATTGCCAAAGCTACTTTGGATGAATCTAGGTTGTGGCACAGAAGGTTAGGTCATGTAAATTTCAAGAACATGAATAAGCTTGTGAAAAATAATTTGGTTAGAGGGTTACCATCAAAAGTGTTTAAAAATGACCAAACCTGTGTAGCTTGTAACAACGGTAAACAACATAGGGCATCTTGTAAGGCTAAATTAGATAGGTTAATCATTGAGCCTTTGCATACCTTACATATGGACTTGTTTGGCCCTACATCTGTCCAAAGTATAAATCATGCTAGCTACTGCCTTGTCATTACCGATGATTGTACTAGATATTGTTGGGTGTTCTTTATGTCAAGGAAGGATGAAATCACACCTTTGATTCAAACTTTCATTAGGCAGATTGAAAACCTACTTAATAAAAGAGTTAAAATCATTAGGAGTGACAATGGCACTGAATTTAAGAACAAGAGCATGATAGAGTTCTGTGGTAATAGAGGAATAAAACAACAGTTTAGCAATGCTAGAACTCCACAGCAGAATGGAGTTGCTGAGAGAATGAACAGTACACTAATTGAGGCAGCTAGGACTATGCTAGCAGATTCACTTTTACCTACAACCTTTTGGGCAGAAGCAGTTAGCTGTGCCTGCTACATCTTTAATAGGGTTAGAGTGACCAAGCCTCAAATCAAAACACCTTATGAGCTTATGTTTGACCATAAACCAATTGTTAGCTATATAAGGCCATTTGGGTGTCATGTGACTATTCTTGATACACTCAGTGTTCTAGGGAAGTTTGAAGGAAAGTCTGATGAAGGTTTTCTAGTTGGGTATTCACTGAATAGTAAGGCCTTTAGGGTTTACAATCTAGTGACCAAGAAAGTTGAGGAAAATTTGCATGTCAACTTTCTTGAAGAAAAACCCAATGTGTAGGGATTAGGACATAGATGGATGTTTGACATTGATTACTTAACAGATTCTATGAACTATATTCCTGTCTCCAAGGAGAATCAAGCTAACCCTGATGCAGGTACCACAGAAACTACTAACCATGCAGGTACCCAAGATCTTTCTAATGCAGGGAACACTGATCAAGAACATGAAAGTGCAGAGCTCATTGTAATTCCTACCACAGAAGTTAAGTCTGATGCAGCTATAGCAGATACCAAGAAGTCTTCTTCACAAGTGAAGGAACCTGTGATCAAATCTCAGGAAAAAGCAAAGGAGTCTACTTCTATCAAGGATTCAAAGGATGTATTGTCTTTCAGAAAAGAGATGGATGCTTTGGCTGATAAATATCTTGGAAAGCAGGATACCAGTACTTCCAACACTACCAGTACTTCCAACTTTAAGTCTGGTAGTGATGCTCAACCAGAACCTACTCCAAGTGATGTTTGTTTTGACTCTGAGATGCCAGAACTTGAAGTGTTCACAAATCCAAATGAAGGTATCTTTGAAGGGGCTTCCTATGATGAAGAAGGTGTTATAACTGACTTCAACAACTTACCCACAGAAGTGGCTGTAAGTCCAACTCCCACACTCAGAGTTCACACCAATCATCCCAAGAGTCAAATCATTGGTGATCCTAAGTCTGCAGTTCAAACAAGAAGCAAAGTGCAAATACATTCTGATGCTCATGCACTTGTGAGTTTTGTTAAGAAGCAACAAAGGGTTAACCATAAGGATCAGCAACATTGCTTGTTTGCTTGCTTCCTTTCCCAAAAGGAACCCATAAAAGTTGCTGAGGCATTGGATGATGAAAGTTAGATAGAAGCCATGCAGGAAGAATTGATGCAGTTCAAGTTGCAGAAGGTTTGGGTTCTTGTAGATCTTCCTTATGGAGCTAAAGTCATTGGTACTAAGTGGGTCTTCAGAAATAAAAGGGATGAAAGAGGAGTAGTAGTAAGGAACAAAGCAAGGTTGGTAGCACAAGGATACAAACAGGATGAAGGCATAGATTATGATGAGGTTTTTGCTCCCGTAGCCAGGATTGAGGCTATTAGGTTATTTTTAGCCTATGCATCATACATGGAATTCAAGGTATATCAAATGGATGTTAAGAGTGCCTTTCTTTATGGCACTATTGAAGAAGAAGTGTATGTACACCAACCTCTTGGGTTTGTGGATCCTGCTAATCCCAACCAAGTATATAAGGTCATTAAGGCTCTTTATGGTCTTTACCAAGCTCCCAGAGCTTGGTATGCTACTCTCTCCAAGTTTCTGGAAGGTCATGGATACATCAGAGGTGTGATTGACAAGACTTTATTCATTAAACGAGACCAAAAGGATATCATTCTTGTTCAAGTTTATGTGGATGATATCATTTTTGGATCAACAAAGAAGTCTTGGTGTGTAGAGTTTGAAGGTTTAATGAAAGGCAGGTTTGAGATGAGCTCAATGGGAGAACTTACATTTTTCCTGGGGCTGCAAGTAAAGCAAAAAGCTGATGGCATCTTTATTTCTCAAGACAAATATGTTGCAGAGATTTTGAAGAAGTTTGAATTTGCAAATGTAAAGACTGCAGTCACTCCCATGGAAAACAAGGTGCCTTTGATAAAGGATGAAGATGCTGCTGATGTGGATGTGCATCATTACAGATCCATGATAGGTTCTCTCATGTATCTTACTGCTTCTAGACCTAACATTATGTATGTAGTATGTGTTTGTTCATATTTTCAGGTACACCCAAAGACTTCACATTTTCATGCTGTGAAGAGAATCTTTAGGTACCTTAAGGGCAAACCAAATTTGGGCCTTTGGTATCCTAAAGAGTCATCTTTTGACCTGACGGCCTATTCAGATAGTGATTATGCTGGTGCAAGCCTTGATAGGAAATCCACAACAGGAGGTTGTCAATTCCTTGGAAACAGATTAATCTCTTGGCAATGCAAGAAGCAGACAATTGTGGCTAACTCAACTACTGAAGCTGAGTATGTGGCAGCTGCTAATTGCTGTGGACAAGTCTTGTGGATTCAGAATCAGCTGCCGGAATATGGTTTGAATTTTATGAATACTGTTATCCACATAGATAATGAAAGCACTATCTGTATTCTTAGGAACCCCAAATACCACTCTAAGACTAAACATATAGAAATCAGGCATCACTTTAGTAGAGATTGCTTTGAAAAGAAATTGATTAGAGTGGAGAAAATACATACAGACTTTAATGTTGCAGACTTGTTGACTAAAGCTTTTGATGGACCTAGGTTTAATTATTTGGTAGTCAACATTGGTATGATGAACCCCTAATTGGACTTAAGGGGAGGTCAAAATGTAAAGTTTGTATACTAACCAGCACTTAGGTTATTTTTAAGTCTTGTAGTTTTATTCTAATTCTGTTAGTGATAAAAATAAAAAAAAAAATTGTTATAGTGCTGGATTAAGATGATAAGTGAGACTATTGGAACTTCTCACTTAGTGGAGGTGCATAGCACTAACACAACAAAAGGTTATCAGTCCACCTTGTCTGACCCACACAAGGACTGGCTAATCCTGAGCAAACGGCTACAGGTAAAGATAGCTCAAATCCGTTTATGGCTGACAATTTGCCAAAAATTGTATGGTATTCAACTCACCATATCTGAGTTTGTGAAGAGTTGACTAGCCCACAAGATTATGGCTTGTGGTAAAGGCTGTGGAAAACCATAAATGGTAATCAATTCACCATGATGAGGTGCATTCCATCAAAGAATTGGCTAGTCCAAAAGGGTACAGCTTTTGGTAAAGACATCACAAATCTGTTGATAGTTGATGATTTACTAAAAATCATATGGTTATCAATGTACCATGGTCTTACACACCAAAACATTTGGCTACTCCAGTAGTGATGGCTATTGGTAAAGAGACATCAAATCCATTAATTTTCAATGATTCACCTCTCACAGGAGTTAATACACCTGGAAGTGATGAGAATAGATATGAAACTTAATATTAATTGATGTACAAAATGTCATGGTTGCTGGAAAGATCAAGTGAAATGCATATCAGATGCTGGGAGGATCAAGTTGCTGCACAAATACTCAAATTTGCATATTTCAAGAGTTTTGAAGATCAAGATAATTCTAATCCTCATAAGCTTACTCAGAAGGAACTTGAAGTTCATGGAACATGAAGATCAAGTTAGGGGAGGATTGTTGGGAATTATCAGAAGGTTCGAAGAAGACTTAATGAAGAACAGACTTAAGTTAAGTCTTGTAGCTATGATATTAAGTCTGGTGTTAGTTAAGTCTGGTTTTGTAATAGTTAAGTCTGGTAGTTATGTTAAGTCGGGTTAGTAAAGTTACGAAAGTTTGTTAGTATTAAGTTAGGAAAGGATATGTACGAGTTAGGTATCTTTATAGAAGATACGTAAATATCTTTTCACACGGTTTTGTAATTAGGGTTTCCTTCAAGTATAAAAGGAACCCTAAAGATCATTATTATGTACGTAAGAATTGTGTGAGTTAGTGAAATATACGAAGTTAGTGATAACTCTGTGTTGTTCATTGTTCTTGTTAATTTTCTGCATTAACACTAACAATTGTGTAAGAGTTTCTCACTTGGATTGATTTGGATTTATTCAAGTCATCCACTAAGTAATCAAAGGCTACTTATAGATCCATACAAATCGTGGACCAACAAGTGGTATCAGAGCCTTTAGAGAGACTCTGAATTCGAAGAATACAAAACCCATAACAAATTCTCAATCAATTCACCCTACACAATGTCTGGCTTTGAGCAACCTATCAACACTGAAACTTTTTCAAACCATAACAGTGAGGATGAGAAATCAAACCATGAAGAAGAAAACCCTGAAAGCAGCACCTCTAAATCACAACCAACCATCCCTACAACCACCACAATATCCAACATTAAGCTTCCAATACTGAAGAGAGAAAAATACGACATATGGGCCATGGAGATGGAACATTACTTGGAATACATTGACAGTGATGTTTGGAAGGTTATTCAGAAGGGAAATTCTAAGAAAAGGGTTTCAGTTGGTACTGATGGGCAGATTAGAATATTACCACCATTGACTGCTGAGGAGATACGGGCTGTGGAAAAAGAGAAGAGGGCTAGAACCTTGCTACTTATGGCTATTCCAAAGGAGCATCTACAAAGGTTTCATGGGATGATAGATGCCAAGGAGATTTGGGAAGCAATTAAGAAACATTTTGGTGGGAATGCAAACTCTAAAAAGATGCAGAAGGCTGTTCTCAAACAGCAATTTGAAACATTCAGTGTGTCAAAGGCTGAAGGATTGGAAAAGGGTTATGACAGATTTCAACATCTTCTGTCACAACTAGAAGTACATGGTGTTGCTGTATCTAATGAGGATGCTAATCACAAGTTTCTTAGGTCTCTACCACCAGAATGGGTAAATGTATCTATGACTATGAGGATGAAGGATGAAGTTGACTCAATGACCCCAGATGACTTGTACAACAATCTTAGGATTTTTGAACGGGACATCAATGAAACCACTCAGACATCTCCTACTTCTTCAAATGTTGCTTTTGTGTCTCAAAGCAAAGGCAGCACTTACAAGGTTAAGTCTGGCAATGTTAAGTCTGGTGTTTATGAAGCTTCTACAACGGAAAGAACTGCTCCTACAGGCTTTGCAGATGAGGTGATCCACTCATTCTTCGCCAATCAACAAGAAGATGAGAGCTTTATCAGTGAAGATTTGGAGCAGATAAATGATGCTGAGGTAGAAGAAATGGACAGCAAATGGCACATTGCCATGATTGCTCTAAGGGTAAAAAGGTTTCAAAAGCAGTATGGGAGGTCAATTAAGTTCAACAACAAGTCTCCAGTTGGGTACACTAGGAGGACAGTTTAATGCTTCAATTGTCATAAGCATGGACACTTTTCTAGAGACTGCCCGGAGAAGAAGTCTGCTGATGGGTATAGAAAGAGTAATGCAGAGGATGACAAGCTGGAAAGAAACCAGATGAGTATGGTGACATTGGAAGCTGGAGCTATTAACTGGAATGAGCACACAAAGGAGACTGAAGAGTCCAGTCATGCACTCATGGCCATTGGTTCTAGTAATGAGGTACCATTATGTTCCAAATGATGTTCTGATTCCTATAATCATGTTAAGGCTTTGTGTGATGAGCAGTTGACACTGATAGGTGACCAAGAAGCACAAATTTTAGCTTGTAAAAATGCTCTAAAAACATTAGAAGCACAAAAAGGCACCCTTCAGAAACAACATGCTGATTTAAATGAAAAACTATTCTTTCAGGCTAATAAAATATATGAGCAAGATGAAAAACTCAAAAAATATAGAAGAATTGGCCTAAGGATACAAAAGGAAAGGGATGATTTGCAAAAACGTGTAGACCAGTGGAATAATTCAAATAACAATCTGTTTAAATGTTGGGATTCTCAAGTGAAGTCAAATAAGAAACATGGCTTAGGGTATGAGGAGGATGAGAAAAAGGCTATATTTAAGCATAGAGAGGATGATTATGAAGGTAAACCTTTGTATAATAGGTTTGTTAAGGCTGATGATTTCAAGGGAGTTCCACATCCACTGAGTGGAGACTATACTCCTCTTGAAAAAGAGGAGTTAGATGACTCTCTATTTGTGTATGGAAAAAGAGGTCCTCAAATGCCTGAGTCAACCACCTCAGAGGACAAAACTAGTGAGTATTCTACTTGTCAATCTAATGACACTAAAGGATCCATTGGTGATGTCTCTGACCACTCTAAGTCTGAGTCAAAAAGTGAAGTAAAAGAGAGTCCTGAACCTAAGATTGTTAAGGAAAGTGAACCTTTTGTGACTGAACCAAAACCCCAAACAGTTAAACCTAGTTGTGTCAATCACATAAAATCTCCTAGGGAATCTATTAATATGAATGAGTCACCTAAAAGTAAAAGTGTTCACAGAGAAGTTAGGAGTAGCTACACTTACACTCCTAAGAGATGTTTTGTTTGTGGAAGTTTAAGTCATTTGATTAGAGATTGTGACTTTCATGAGAAGAGAATGAAAAGAGAAGCTGAGCTTAAAAGGAATGTGAATATGGGTCATGTTAATAATAAACCAGTGTGGAATAATGCTAACAGAATAAATCATGCCAACCAATTTGCTCCCAGACCAGCCCAATATGTTAACTCTACCCGACCAAACATTAATTCTGGTAGACAACAAGTTAATTCTGGTAGACCAAACTTCAATGTTAATACTGGTAGACCAAATATTAAATCTGGTTTGAGGAACCTTAATTTGGGTAGGCAAAACTTTAATTCTGTGAGGCCTAATGTAAATTCTGGTTATGTTAATCAAGTGAGACCCAGACAGCCTTTCCAAAAACCACAGGTGAATCAAAGAAACCAATTTTATAAACCTCAGCACCTGTGAGGAGACCAATTGCTAAAAATACAGCAAGACCTTCAACTTCAAATGCTGTAAAGGGTAATGGGGGTTCTGCTGTTAAGACCTCAGCATGTTGGTCTTGGGATCCATTCAAAAATGAATATACTTATAAATCCCAAAGCAACAGTGGATCAGTTTCATATAATACTTTCAAATATGTTGATCCACAAGGCAAACCCAAGCCTACTCAGGCATGGGTTCCTAAGAGAAACTAACTTCTCTTCTTTTTGTGCAGGAACATCCACTCAGCTATATGGGAGATAGAGGAATTTTTGACAGTGGGTGCTCTGGGCACATGTCTGGTAACAAGGACTATTTGAAAGATTTCCAAGAATTCAAAGGAGGTTCTGTTACCTTTGGAAGAAGCAAGGGGCAGATTACTGGAAAAGGAAGAATCATTGTGGGCAATTTAGAATTTGACAATGTATCTTTTGTAAAAGAACTTGGGCAGTTTAACCTTTTCTCTATATCACAAATATGTGATACGCAGCATAAGGTGCTTTTTACTGAAACTGAATGTCTTGTATTGACTCCGGATTTTAAGATGCCTGATGAACATCAGATCCTTCTTAAAGTTCCCAGACAACACAACATGTATAGTTTTGATATGAAAGCATCTGAACCTGCAAAAGGTTCTGCCTGTTTGATTGCAAAAGCTACTTTGGATGAATCTAAGTTGTGGCACAGAAGGTTAGGTCATGTAAATTTCAAGAACATGAATAAGCTTGTGAAAAATAATTTGGTTAGAGGGTTACCATCAAAAGTGTTTAAAAATGACCAAACCTGTGTAGCTTGTAACAAGGGTAAACAACATAGGGCATCTTGTAAGGGTAAATTAAATAGGTTAATCACTGAGCCTTTGCATACCTTACATATGGACTTGTTTGGCCCTACATCTGTCCAAAGTATAAATCATGCTAGCTACTGCCTTGTCATTACAGATGATTGTACTAGATATTGTTGGGTGTTCTTTATGTCAAGGAAGGATGAAACCACACCTTTGATTCAAACTTTCATTAGGCAGATTGAAAACCTACTTAATAAAAGAGTTAAAATCATTAGGAGTGACAATGGCACTGAATTTAAGAACAAGAGCATGATAGAGTTCTGTGGTAATAGAGGAATAAAACAACAGTTTAGCAATGCTAGAACTCCACAGCAGAATGGAGTTGCTGAGAGAATGAACAGGACACTAATTGAGGCAGCTAGGACTATGCTAGCAGATTCACTTTTACCTACAACCTTTTGGGCAGAAGCAATTAGCTTTGCCTGCTACATCTTTAATAGGGTTAGAGTGACCAAGCCTCAAATCAAAACACCTTATGAGCTTATGTTTGGCCATAAACCAATTGTTAGCTATATAAGGCCATTTGGGTGTCATGTGACTATTCTTGATACACTCAGTGTTCTAGGGAAGTTTGAAGGAAAGTCTGATGAAGGTTTTCTAGTTGGGTATTCACTGAATAGTAAGGCCTTTAGGGTTTACAATCTAGTGACCAAGAAAGTTGAGGAAAATTTGCATGTCAACTTTCTTGAAGAAAAACCCAATGTGTAGGGATTAGGACATAGATGGATGTTTGACATTGATTACTTAACAGATTCTATGAACTATATTCCTGTCTCCAAGGAGAATCAAGCTAACCCTGATGCAGCTGCCACAGAAACTACTAACCATGCAGGTACCCAAGATCTTTCTAATGCAGGGAACACTGATCAAGAACATGAAAGTGCAGAGCTCATTGTAATTCCTACCACAGAAGTTAAGTCTGCTGCAGCTATAGCAGATACCAAGAAGTCTTATCTACAAGTGAAGGAACCTGTGATCAAGTCTCAGGAAAAAGCAAAGGAGGCTACTTCTATCAATGATTCAGAGGATGTATTGTCTTTCAGAAAAGAGATGGATGCTTTGGCTGATAAATATCTTGGAAAGCAGGATACCAGTACTTCCAACACTACCAGTACTTCCAACTTTAAGTCTGGTAGTGATGCTCAACCAGAACCTACTCCAAGTGATGTTTGTTTTGACTCTGAGATGCCAGAACTTGAAGTGTTCACAAATCCAAATGAAGGTATCTTTGAAGGGGCTTCCTATGATGAAGAAGGTGTTATAACTGACTTCAACAACTTACCCACAGAAGTGGCTGTAAGTCCAACTCCCACACTCAGAGTTCACACCAATCATCCCAAGAGTCAAATCATTGGTGATCCTAAGTCTGCAGTTCAAACAAGAAGCAAAGTGCAAATACATTCTGATGCTCATGCACTTGTGAGTTTTGTTAAGAAGCAACAAAGGGTTAACCATAAGGATCAGCAACATTGCTTGTTTGCTTGCTTCCTTTCCCAAAAGGAACCCATAAAAGTTGCTGAGGCATTGGATGATGAAAGTTAGATAGAAGCCATGCAGGAAGAATTGATGCAGTTCAAGTTGCAGAAGGTTTGGGTTCTCGTAGATCTACCTTATGGAGCTAAAGTCATTGGTACTAAGTGGGTCTTCAGAAATAAAAGGGATGAAAGAGGAGTGGTAGTAACGAACAAAGCAAGGTTGGTAGCACAAGGATACAAATAAGAGGAAGGCATATATTATGATGAGGTTTTTGCTCCCGTAGCCAGGATTGAGGCTATTAGGTTATTTTTAGCCTATGCATCATACATGGGATTCAAGGTATATCAAATGGATGTTAAGAGTGCCTTTCTTTATGGCACTATTGAAGAAGAAGTGTATGTACACCAACCTCCTGGGTTTGTGGATCCTGCTAATCCCAACCAAGTATATAAGGTCATTAAGGCTCTTTATGGTCTTCACCAAGCTCCCAGAGCTTGGTATGCTACTCTCTCCAAGTTTCTTGAAGGTCATGGATACATCAGAGGTGTGATTGACAAGACTTTATTCATTAAACGAGACCAAAAGGATATCATTCTTGTTCAAGTTTATGTGGATGATATCATTTTTGGATCAACAAAGAAGTCTTGGTGTGTAGAGTTTGAAGGTTTAATGAAAGGCAGGTTTGAGATGAGCTCAATGAGAGAACTTACATTTTTCCTGGGGCTGCAAGTAAAGCAAAAAGCTGATGGCATCTTTATTTCTCAAGACAAATATGTTGCAGAGATTTTGAAGAAGTTTGAATTTGCAAATGTAAAGACTGCAGTCACTCCCATGGAAAACAAGGTGCCTTTGACAAAGGATGAAGATGCTGCTGATGTAGATGTGCATCATTACAGATCCATGATAGGTTCTCTCATGTATCTTACTGCTTCTAGACCTGACATTATGTATGCAGTATGTGTTTGTTCACATTTTCAGGTACACCCAAAGACTTCACATTTTCATGCTGTGAAGAGAATCTTTAGGTACTTTAAGGGCAAACCAAATTTGGGCCTTTGGTATCCTAAAGAGTCATCTTTTGACCTGACAGCCTATTCAGATAGTGACTATGCTGGTGCAAGCCTTGATAGGAAATCCACAACAGGAGGTTGTCAATTCCTTGGAAACAGATTAATCTCTTGGCAATGCAAGAAGCAGACAATTGTGGCTAACTCAACTACTGAAGCTGAGTATGTGGCAGCTGCTAATTGCTGTGGACAAGTCTTGTGGATTCAGAATCAGCTGCTGGACTATGGTTTGAATTTTATGAATACTGTTATCCACATAGATAATGAAAGCACTATCTGTATTGTTAAGAACCCCGTATACCACTCTAAGACTAAACATATAGAAATCAGGCATCACTTTATTAGAGATTGCTTTGAAAAGAAATTGATTAGAGTGGAGAAAATACATACAGACTTTAATGTTGCAGACCTGTTGACTAAAGCTTTTGATGGCCCTAGGTTTAATTATTTGGTAGTCAACATTGGTATGATGAACCCCTAATTGGACTTAAGGGGAGGTCAAAATGTAAAGTTTGTATACTAACCAGCACTTAGGTTATTTTTAAGTCTTGTAGTTTTATTCTAATTCTGTTAGTGATAAAAATAAAAATAAAAATTGTTATAGTGCTGGATTAAGATGATAAGTGAGACTATTGGAACTTCTCACTTGGTGGAGGTGCATAGCACTAACACAACAAAAGGTTATCAGTCCACCTTGTCTGACCCACACAAGGACTGGCTAATCCTGAGCAAACGGCTACAGGTAAAGATAGCTCAAATCCGTTTATGGCTGACAATTTGCCAAAAATTGTATGGTATTCAACTCACCATATCTGAATTTGTGAAGAGTTGACTAGCCCACAAGATTATGGCTTGTGGTAAAGGCTGTGGAAAACCATAAATGGTAATCAATTCACCATGATGAGGTGCATTCCATCAAAGAATTGGCTAGTCCAAAAGGGTACAGCTTTTAGTAAAGACATCACAAATCTGTTGATAGTTGATGATTTACTAAAAATCATATGGTTATCAATGTACCATGGTCTTACACACCAAAACATTTGGCTACTCCAGTAGTGATGGCTATTGGTAAAGAGACATCAAATCTATTAATTTTCAATGATTCACCTCTCACAGGAGTTAATACACCTGGAAGTGATGAGAATAGATATGAAACTTAATATGAATTGATGTACAAAATGTCATGGTTGCTGGAAAGATCAAGTGAAATGCATATCAGATGCTGGGAGGATCAAGTTGCTGCACAAATACTCAAATTTGCAGATTTCAAGAGTTTTGAAGATCAAGATAATTCTAATCCTCATAAGCTTACTCAGAAGGAACTTGAAGTTCATGGACCATGAAGATCAAGTTAGGGGAGGATTGTTGGGAATTATCAGAAGGTTCGAAGAAGACTTAATGAAGAACAGACTTAAGTTAAGTCTGGTAGCTATGATATTAAGTCTGGTGTTTGTTAAGTCTGGTTTTGTAATAGTTAAGTCTGGTAGTTATGTTAAGTCGGGTTAGTAAAGTTATGAAAGTTTGTTAGTATTAAGTTAGGAAAGGATATGTACGAGTTAGGTATCTTTATAGAAGATACGTAAATATCTTTTCACACGGTTTTGTAATTAGGGTTTCCTTCAAGTATAAAAGGAACCCTAAAGATCATTATTATGTACGTACGAATTGTGTGAGTTAGTGAAATATACGAAGTTAGTGATAACTCTATGTTGTTCATTGTTCTTGTTAATTTTACGCATTAACACTAACAACTGTGTAAGAGTTTCTCACTTGGATTGATTTGGATTTATTAAAGTCATCCACTAAGTAATCAAAGGCTACTTAAAGATCCATACAAATCGTGGACCAACAAATTTGTCATGGTATGACATATTGGTATATTCAGAGACGAATGAGAAACACGAAAATCATCTTCGTATTCTGTGTTGAGGTTTCTACGTCGGAAGAAGCTCTATGTAATATTTTCGAAGAGTAATTTTGGTTTGGGATGAAGAATGAGAGGAGAATCTTGAGAAGCTGAAAAGAGATTTGTTTTTACTAAAGAAGGAGACTTAGCTATGTCCTTATACAACACGGGAAGATTGTTGGTTATGCATCAGTACAGCTAGAACTGTAGGAAGTGAACTATCCGACGCATGACTTGGGTGAGATTTGTGACAGGCATGAAGAAGCTCAGGAGCAAGGCGGTGGAATCTGATATATGTTAGAAGACTTGAAGGAAGCAGTTTTGACTGAAGCACACAGATCTATCTGCTCTATTCATCTTAGTTGTAATAATATGCATAGAGTCTTGAAGCAGAAAATTTCTATGGAATGGTATGAAGATACTTGTGACTACCTTGTTGGCGAAGTGTTTAGCATGACAATAGGTTAAGATTCAGCATCAGCGTACAAGTGGTTTTTCCTTAATGTTGAATGTTCGTGTGTGGAAGCGGGATTAAACTTTCAGGAAACTTTGTAACGGGATTTCCACGCAAATTTAGGAAGAACAACATGAATTGAGTTTTAGTGGATCATTTGACTAGGTCGGCTCACTTGGAAGATTGGCATAGATTTCTTTCGGCAGAAGATTATTCAAGCTACATGACGCACCTGCAGTGATCGTGTCAGAGATTCGCGTTTCTACTTTACATTCCTAGGAAGAACTACTGAAGGCTTGAGGAACCAGACTCAAGTTTAGTATTGCTTTGCACCTCCAGACTGATGGATAAGTAGAACAACTATTCGAGCTTGGATGATGTGTTGAGCAGGAAATTTGACAAGTGTTAGTTCTGGTTGTGTTGCTCACTATGATTAGAAGGCTCGCAAGTGACAAGGATTTTTCTTTCAGAGTTTTGTATAAACGGAGATGTGGAGCATCTTTTGGTTGAATTAAGTCAGAGAGTTACTTATTGAAGGTTCGGAGTTGATTCAATGATTAATGGATTAGTTATCATCGTGGAAGAGAAATTTTAGAACTTTAGACTGGGAATTTGTGTGTTCCGTATGATGTTTCTGTACAGAGGAGTTAGACTTTTGGCATATAAGGAATATTTAGTTCGTGATACATTAGACCTTAGATTCATTCTTATCCGTACGATTATCCTACCTATTCCGTTATGTCTTTTGGTACGTTTTGATATTCTGATATGTGCTTAATTGATCGTCAGTACGAATATGTTACCCACCTCTTTATGAAGCTCTTGATACGTTCGATGATTCGGTATGTTCTTCTCTAGTTATTAGTAAGTTCCTTAGTACGTTCAGAATCTAGAGTGAATTGATGAAGTTTTACCGTTTATTACTACCTCCGTAGTTGCCTCGTGTGTATATGTGTTTAATGTATCTCTTTGTGAGATTACAACTGTCATCTGCTACGTATTTATTTCATATTCGTTGGATTAGAATTGTTATGATTTGTATTTTGTGGAGAGCCTGGGGCTATCCTAATTGTTGGGATCAAGTCATGAGAAATAAAGCTATTCCGTTTTTGAAGATTCTTTTGGAAGAACCTCTCTGAGCGTGAGACTAGTTATGGTCATTTATTTTCGTGATTGATACGTCTCCGTCTAAATTGTGCGACATCAAATTTCAAGGATGAAAATTTTCTTTTTAGAGGGGAAGTATTATAATGACCTGGAAATCCAATTTGACATTGGAACTTTTAAATACGAATTTATTCCTAAGTGAACTATACATTATGAATGAAAACCACAAGATATAAAATCCTAACCTAAGTAAATATGTATTTCGGCACACCCTCTTTATTTCTTTGGAATGTCACACGTTAACTATTACTTGAACTCCTATACGTTTTCTTTTTGTACAAGCCCACAACCGAAAATTTTAAGCCCTTTATTCACTTGTTAATTGAGATAAGGCCCAAGAATTGGTATTCCTATTCTATAGTTGAAGACCCGACATTTAACTCCCCTACTTCATCCATTCGATTCATTAATATCACAACCGAATATCACACTAGTTCTCACACATCAGGTGGTACGAAGGTGTTACAAGGTGGGTGTTCGTTGGTGCTTTTAGAGGTGTGACCGAGGGTGGTGATTGGGTTCGAATGGCATTGGTTTTGGTCCTTTGTATTCCTTGTTTCGTTCCTAAAATCCGACCAAGAGGTATCCTCTATTTTTTCCTTGTGTTTCCTCACTCAATTATGAAACATGTGCACGTATAAAACAATGGAAACCTGATCGTATGTACTTCAATAAAATGACTATACGAACTAAACAAATGTCACATAAGATAATAGGTTTCGTAAAACTAGTATATTGAACCTGGTGTATATTCATGTCAAGCTAAAAAGCGTTTCGAGCTCTAAAAATAATAAGGATAACACATTAATGAGGCGTACAAAATCTGAAGCTCTAGGTTGTTTTGTCAATGAGAATATTATAATTTCATGTGAGGGTTTTGTTGTGTCTTTGGCTCGTTGAACCTGTGATAGTATGGCTGAGATTTATGTGTCGTATGTTGTGAGTTGTGTTAGGTCCTACTTTCAGCCTTTTGTAGACATAATTATTACCATTAACAAGCCCTAAAAACCTGATGTGAATGATCGAATAATGAGGTGTAATTACAGAAACCCTAGGCGTAATATATGTGTAACGAGGGGTTTAGGAAGCTATGATTTTATGTGTGTGACCGCTTGATTCTGTCTCGTTAAAATTGGGGTGTGTTGATGATGTTGGTGTGTCGAAGTGTGTCTAAACAAAGGGTTAAACATGTTACTAAAATCAGAAATTAATAAGGATTAGGGTGTTGTGGTCCTATGATTTCATGTGGGTTTTGCATACTTGTGTGTTGTATGCGGTTTAATTGAATAAGGTATGCATGAATGTGTATATAGGTTAAGGTAATATTAAAATACAGGTTGTGGGAAATATAAAGGTCTCGGGTGTGTTTGGTATGAGTAGCTTATGATATAAGGGTCTTAAACGGGTTTTTGAATGAAACAGTTTTGAAGGCTGAATATGTGAACACAATAGCTTGAATTATATAAGTGTATAATACTGGTTCTTTGCTTGTAAAACTATTTTAATGTCCTAATTAAGTTTTCCAATTGGTTTGGAGTGAATTGGAGTCGTATTGGTCACGTTTATGAATTTATGGGATCATATGTCAAACCTGAGTTTTAGGAACTTAAAAATTAGTCGGTGTTTATGAATTTTACTTTTTAAACCACAAGGAACTGGAAGGTCTCCTTCTAAAGCAGTGATAGTTAAGTTATGTGTCAGTTCCTGGAAATTTTGTGAATTTTTCTGAAGTGTTGAAATGGGTTTACTAAAGGCAAACTTTCTGTGTGTATCTGCAGTTAACTTTCTGAACAGGTCTGGAAATATGATTTTTAAAACAGTACTTGTGCTTGGTAGTAAAATCTATATAAATTTGTGGAAGTGCATAACTGATATGGAAATCACTGAGAATTAATTCTGAATTTTTCGAGCTTAATTGGCAGGCCTTAGAAATCATAAGAATGTGGGCCAGATTCACTAATATGTCCTAATTAAGTGTTATATGAATTGGAAGTACTATAAACCCTAAGTGTGATTAATTATGAATGTGACCCTAACTTACTAATTATAGAAACTTGCTAGATATGGAAAGTTACTAATTCGGGAAAGTTACTTAAGTCGGGAAACTCACTTAATTCGGAAAGCTACTAAATTGGGAAAGCTACTAAATCAAGAAAGTTACTAAATATGGAAAGTTACTAAATTTGGAAAGTTGCTATAAATAGCAGGAAACCCTAATATGACAATCTGAACAACAATAAGTATGGAATCAGTAATAACTTATGAAATGGTTCTTAAATATTAAGACGATCATTAATTCGTGTAGATTCACTGAAGAAGGAGTAACTTCCAATCCTTGTGATATGGTTTCATTGGGGTTTAAGGTACAGATATTCTACCCTTTCTCAGTAAGGGTTTTGTCATCTCATGACTTTCCGATCCTTGACTTTGATTCCTTTGCTATGATATGATCTGTTTGATATGATCCGTTGATGTAATCCGTTTGATATGATCCCCTATGATATGATTCAGTTGCTATCCATTTTGTTATGATATTTCGTATGCTACCTCATTTGATATGAGATTCTGTTCAGTTTGATATGCTTTTGTGATTATGCTATGATTGCTTTGTTATGGATAGCTTTGTTCTGTTCTGTTCTATTGCCTGAGCTAACTAGCCATGGAGGTACCATGGCCATGTCATTGAGGCACCTATGGCATGACACTTTCTGTGGAAGTAAGATTGATCCACAGTGCTCCCTTTGGTTATGATTATGATTATTTGTGCACATGGCCATTTTGTTATATATATGCATAGTCTCATACTTGTATATATATTTTGTTTCAGAGAGCGTATGGATGCATCCTAGGTTTTGTGATATGTTTATGATATGGCTTTGTAGTGATTGGTTTGTGCGTTCCATGCACCCCATTTCACTTTTGAGAGGTCGCTCATCTATGGTTACTTATGATATGATAGGTTATGATTATGATTTTTTGACTAAGCAAGTGGCAAGCTTTTTGAGCTCGTTGGGAATTTCTGTATGATGATAATTTGATTTCATTGATTCTTTGATTCCCTTATGATACTTATGACTGACATCTACTTCGACTCTTATGATATATGACAACCTTGTTCAGCAGATTCGTTTGATTCTATTTTGTATGCTTTCAGATTCATTTATTGTTTTGTTATATCTGTTCACTGGGCTTTTTAAGCTCAGCCGCATTTCTTTTCCTGCGGCAGGTTTTAGGTTTGGAAGCTGGGTTTGAGTGAAGAGTGCATAGGAGCTCTTAGTGGACTACCCTGATGATAGACACTATTTTCTTTTGGATTAGATTTGGATTTACCTTCAGTTAGATTTGAGCTTGGATTTGTATTTCAGTTTTGGAACTCTTTATGTATAGAGTTAGTATTTCATTATTACCTTAGAATACATTTGTAACTATTATGCTTATAAGTCTTCCGCTTGCGTTTGTATGTTCTGATTGACACCATAATGTGGCATTTTGACCCTTGTCGGGTTGGGGTGTTACAGATCTACTCCAAAAGGTCATTAACAGCCTGTTCTTTTTCTTCTTGTGTATACTATAACCATTCTTGTTCTTGTAGCTTTGTAGCTAACGCCTTATAAGCAAGAACCTGAGCAGCTCTTTCTTTTTCTTCAGTCTAAAACTTGTGCTCAACAATGAATTTTGCCAATCTCTCTTCTTCACCTGCCCTTGCTAACTCTTCTTCATGAAACCTTAGAGCTAACTCTTCATCAAGAACAATCTGAGCTTGGCTATTCTTGGTTGTCTTCTGAGAGGATTCTTCTTCTACCATTATCCCTTTGCCCTTGTCTAATCTTGATCTCTTTGGCCTTCTTGAATATACCGCACTAGAAGTACCTTGAGAACCACCAGTACCTTCTTCTGGAATACTAGCAGTACCATGTATAGCACTATCAGTACCTTCTGTCATTCCACCAGTACCTTGACTCATTTGATCATCTTGCCTCCCCTGAGTGTCAAACTCCTCTTGGACCAAAGAAACATGAGGATCTTCATCTAATTCAGTTATCTTCCTCAACTGTTTGGAAGATTCGTCACCTTGACCATCACTCTGACCATCTGATGAACTGGATGTAGAAGAAGAACTCACCATATGTGCTGACCTTTTTGTTTGAAGTGTCTTAACCTTCTGCTCTAGCTTCTTGACTTTCAGCACTAGTTTAGTATAAACTTTTCCAAACACCTTCTTATGGGTGGTGAGCTCAGCCTCCAAAGTTGTAACCTTGTCAGACAAGTGGGTACACAAATCCGCCAATTCTTTAAGTGTATTACTGCCCTCAGCACTTCCTGATGTGTGACCTTCAGGAAGAGGTGCATCATGGGGCATAGACTCAGATTCCACAACATGGTGAGCCTCTGAGCCACCCAATATTTCCGGTTGGCTTAGGATTCCACCAATAGTACTGGGTTCAAAGGAACTTGGTACTGTTGGTGTTGCCATAGGTTAGGTCTTATTGATGTTACTTCTGTCCTGCCCAGCTTCTAAGCCTGAGATAGTAGAAGCATCCCTTCCTACACTGAAAAAGTCAGCCTTATCTGCTACATGGGGAGGGGTAGGGTCTCTGCGCTGAGGAAAAACAGAGCCCTCTCTGGATGAATACCTATCAGGTGATGAGGTGGGTTGTGAGGCTGATTGTTCTGAGCTTATGGGTGTGTGTTGGGAGTCAACTGGGATTGTTAACCCTTCACCCTGAACCTGTAGCATTGTATCAAGTAATGGAACTTCGACCCCACTATACCCTTTTGTGGCCATCCTCATATTGCTAAAAAGTTTATCGGTAATTCTGGGAGTTTGATAAACATTTTTGTGAGGTAGAAGCTAATTTTTCCTCATGTTCAAAATAGTTTGAATGAACCTGGGTTACATCAAAAATTTTGATTTGCTATTAACATTTTTCACCAATCCTTCAAAGATAAGTTTTGAAAAATTAAAAGTCCTATCAGTAGCTAAGCAGATGAGAGCAGTTGCAATATTGCTACTGAACTGTTCCCATGAGTTTTTCTTAGGACTGAGACAATGAAGGATGGTCTGTATCAAAAACCTCCATTGTGGGGCAAAACAACCTTTTTGAAAAGTTAAATATTGTGATTGGATGGTGTACCCCATTCTGGTTAAAGTTTTGAAAATCTCTGTATTTGGCATAGCACTAATACCATTGTCATCATTCAGGTGGAGATGCCTCCTGAGTGATGATTCAGTAAGAGTGATAGTTTGGCCTCTTACCAAACCATCTTTAACAATTTTATTTATGGTTTTAAAATTGACATGACCAAGTCTTCTATACCCTAACATGGACTCATCCAATGTGGCTTTTGCAACAAGACAAGTAAGAGCCTCTTTAGGAATAATCTTCTTCATATCAACACTGTACATGTTGCCCTTTCTTGGAACTTTAAGTAGTACCTAACTTTCATCAGGCAGCTTAATGTCTGGAGAAAGCACAAGACATTCAGTGTCAGTAAAAAGAACCTTGTTCTTTTTGTCACACATATGTGAGACACTAAACAGGTTATACTTTAGCTCTTGCACAAAATACACATCTTCAAAGTCTAATTTACCAGTTTTCAATGTGCCTTTACCAATAATCATTTCTCCTATTCCTCCTCTAAAGGTAACATATCCTCCATCCATTGGTTGAAAGTCTGAAAGATAGGACATGTTGCCTGTCATGTGCCTGGAACATCCACTATCTGCATAACCTTGATCTTCCTTATCATCCTATGAATGTCCCTGCACATAAAAGAAGGAAATTAGTTTCCTTGGGGTACCCAAGCCATCACTAACTTGGGTTTGCCTCGTACATCAATATAGTCAAATCTCTTTAGTACAATTGATGCACCATTGGGTTTGATTGGTCTCCATACCCAACATGTTGAGGCCTTAACAGCATTTGCCCTTTAATCCCTAGCAATGTTTTTAGGCTCACCAGTACTAACTGCTGGTTTAGCAGTACTAACTGCTGGCCTTGCAGTTTTAACTTTTGGTTTCCAAACTTTATTTTTAAACACCACCTTCTTGTAAGAACACCTTTTTTGTAGTTTCTTGTGCTGATTTTACAAAACATGTGATTGGTCTAGCACTTGAAACTGTTGGTTTAGGGTTAACAGTTTTAAATGGTCTGGCAATACTAACTGCTGGTCGAGCAGTACTAATTGGTTTGGGGCCAGACTTCAATAAAAGTGCTCTAGGAGTCATTCTATTAGAATTGGGGTGAGTTTGAGACCTGTTTAAGTTCACCCTATGACTTTTATTCCCAAGTACCCTATTGTTCACAGTAACCATCTTTCTCCCATGATGGTTATGACAAAAAGCTTGAAGGTGGTCAAAGCTACCACAAGTGAAACAAGCCTTGTTGTACATGAAAAGGTCATCACCTAGTTGTTGGGACTTGAGGTTATTCCAGTTCCTCTGGTTGCCTCAAGGCTTGCTTGTGGACCTATACATCTCACAGTAATTAACTATTTTCCTAACTGGTTTTACATTTGTTGTAGGCTTAATAGTTTCATTACTAACCACCTTAGGAACATTGGTTCCTTCTAGCTTTACTACATCAGGCTTAGCTACAACTGATCTTCCTCATCAGATTCCCAATCTTCAATGATGGGAGCATCTAAGTTCCTATCAGTTGACACCTTGTCCTCAGTAAGAGAGGTGTCACTTACACTCTCAAAAGTCTCATTCATCACATTAGGTTTATCTACTTTAATATTTTCTTTTGTCTTACAACCTTACTCTAACTTAGGCTGTTGAAACTCAGGTAAACCTGTATGCTCTAGGTCAATTCCTGGGGGTGCAGGCACTCCTCTATGAGGAGGTGGACATGTTTTATATCCCAACCCAGACTTAGCCTTATTAACCATTTGACACTCTATAATTTTATTAACACCTTTTGATGCATACTCCAAAGTGTCTACAGTTAATTGAATGTTTTCTTTTGCCTTTATGATTTTATCTAACTCTACTTTAAGCAAACAAATCTCAGCATTTTTAAGAGTCAAGTCTCTCTTAAGAACAGCTATATCCTCGGTAAAAACAGACTCATTTTTCTTATAATGCACAATCTGTTCTTCTAGGACTACTAAACATCTTTTATGATTAGACAAATTATAGTTTATTTGGTTTAATTCAATCCTCTAATCATCATAATGTTTCTCTAAAGTTTCATATTCTTTAAGAGCAGTACAATTTTTAGAACAACTTTTAGCTGAGAGTACCTCAGAGTCAGAGAACACCGTTAGTGCCATCTTAGCTAGTGCTTCCTCTTCATCGGCCATGAAGCTCCAGTCATAGCCTAGACCATCAATTGCCACCATAGCCTTTGAAGATGTCTCTGGCTCTTGCACTGCCTTTGGATTGCTTCCATACCCCTTATTCTTGCCATCTTGTTTCCTGGGTCTTCTACACTTACTTGAAAAATGCCCCAACTTGTGAAAGTTAAAGCATTCTACCTTAGACTTGTCAAAACCAGCAGTATCATTACTGCTAATGTTGATCTTCTTACCTGTAACACCCGTTTCCCGGGTGTTGGGACCCCACCTTAGATGAAAGAGGACTAAAGACCTTATATGATTGGCCAGTCAACATTTGTTGTGTAGTGGTCAAACCCGATAGTCAGAATATGACTAAAGTGGTTATGTAATATGATATATAACTAAAGGAACCTAAGTTGCCATTGTGGTAAATATGTTAAAGGTATTATAAGTTAGTAGTGGCTAAAGTAAGAAAAAAGAGACTTGAGGGACCATTCTTGCCAATGGCCCAAACTTGTGTTTTAGCTAGATAAATCCAGGAAAGTCTAGACATTTCCACCATATTCAAGAGTTGGGTGGAATTGTCGGCTTAGAGAGAAAAATGGAGGGAAGATGGAACTTTGATGATCAAGTGATAGATGAGATGTGTTCTTGTCAAAGGATAAGCTTAAACCATGATTCCACTTCAAGTAAGTATCTATGTTCTTGATGATTATAAGTTATAGTTAGTGGGTTTTCATCATATGATCAAGATATGATCATATGATGATGTAGAAAGAAAGATGAGTATGTTTTGATGGGTTTTGATAACCCTTGTTATGTATTTGATTATTATGTTGTTAGGTTTTGTTATTTTGTGAAAGAGGATGATGATGATGGAAGATTGTGATGATGATGATGTTCTTGATGTTATGTAGCTTGGACTAAGGTAAGTAAAATGATGGTAGCATGTGTTATATTGATTTCTAATGTATATGTGTTATGTATGTTTTTTGGTTAGTAATAAGGAATTTGAGATGTGCTTATGTGCCATAATGAATGTGACCTAAGTGATGATTATGGTTGTTAGAGTAAGTTGATGTCAAGTGTTAAAGTAAGGATTAGAATGTGAGCCGCCAAGTAAGTGTTTAATGTATGTGATGCATATATGTGGTTTGAAGTGTAATGTATGTTATGATCGTTTTACTTACTAAGCCTTTGTGCTTACGGTTTAGTTGTCTAACCATTTTGTTGGTTGACATGTTTATACGGATGGCTTGGAATGATGGAACAAGGAGTTGGTTAGGCGAGAATGGAGGTAGTTGTATTTGAGATGCTTAGGTAGAATACCGAGCTCAAGTATAAAGCTTGTACCCCCGTTGGTCTTTTATTGATTTGTAAAGTGTAGTCGTGTGTCAAAATGTATGTCAAAGAGGTCGTGACGATTTGGGAGTCTAACGATGAGTCAAAGTGTAGTTTATGTGTTTATGCATAAAGTTAAAGGGGCGTTTGGTTTAGTTGTAAATATACCCATTTTGGGTAGTAATCGGGTCAAGTGTTGTTGGAACATGGTTGATATGTTAAGTTATTGACGTTGGTCAAGTTTGGTGTAAAACGGAAGTCGTATGGGTTGTTTGTAGTGAAAATGGGTCAAAACGGGTTATTTGCATAACCCGTCTAATTTGTAAAAGTACCCTTTCGGGGAGTCGTTCGGTAAATATTTTTGTATGAAAATGAGCCCAATGGCATACTAAAGAAATCCGGAAAGTTTCATTAAGTTTCGAGTCTTGGATGTCGTCTTTCCGAAAATTAGAGTAAGTTGCTAAAAGTTATGGTCTTTGGTAAAAATCTGAGAATGGAGCATAAGGCCTTCCACTTCTGGGCAATAAGGCATTCCTCAATTAAAAGTGGTTTTATGTGTTTCTGAGTAACAGATCATACGCCCTCATGGGCTGAGCATAAGGCCTTCTGCCTAAAATGCATTTTTCACCCATTCTGAGTACCAGATCATACGCCCTTCCGGACCTTGGGCGTAAGGGCGTATGGTACACAGGTTGTTTTGGTAAATTTTTGTCAATGTTTGAAAAATCATATCTTTTAAACCGTAAGTCGTCACGAGTCATGCCACCCGTCGTTTTGAAGGTAATTGAGTGTACTTTCATTTAAAAATAGTCTCAAGTCCTGAATGTGTACTATTTTTGTCAGTTATTAAAAGAGTGACCGGATGTCTATAAAAGTCAAGTATTTTCGCGTAAAAAGTTTTAATTTTTTGTCTAAGCGAGCACAGGGTGTAACATTACCAGTCCTTTAATAGAGCTTCTTAGCCCTCATGCTGAGAAGTGAAATCTGCCACTTGAGATCCATCTCTTCCAAGTCATCATCATTAATCTCCTGAAGATCTTCATGTGTCAGCATTGACCCATCATTCTGGCTGATCAGGAATGCACAATAGGTAGTATCATTTAGGATACCAGTAGTACTGGTTGATGAGCTAGCAGTACTAACACTGGGGTTAGCAGTACTAACTCTCACAGCCACTTTCACTTCATCTGGACTTGAATTACTGGGAGATGACACAAAAGCCATATTCCCAGTGCTTGAGCTTGAGCTTGTTCCTCCAGATTTCTTCACTTCTTACTTAACAATCTTGAAGTTGTTGTAAAGATCATTGAGGCTCATAGTATCAATATATGGTTTATTCTTCCAGACCACCACATGCATAGCCCTATTCAGCAAGTAAACTCCTCAAGAACTTGGAGTTCAGATCTTCCTGAGGGATTTCAACACCAAGCATAGCCAGTTGGCTAACAATCTTCTGCAATCTGTTAAACATGTGATCCAGAGACTCATTACTGGTAGCACTAAAATTTTCAAAGTTCTGCTTCAACAGAGTCTTTTGGGTCTTCTTGGTGGCTTCATTCCCACCATACCGAGTAGTGATTGCTTCAAACAAGGACTTTGCATCCTTGTATTTGCTAAAGTTTAGGAGCTGATCATTGGGGATGGTCATCATCAGCAAGCTCCTAGCCTTGACATCATTTTTCTTTTGCAGCTTCTCTTCTGCAGTCACTAGAGAGGTATTCACAACAGTCTGTTCTTCACCATTGACTGTTGTTACAAATGTGGAAGGTTTAAAAGAGTTTTTTTCTTCAATGATCTCCCAAAGTGCATAGTCCTGCACTTGGAAGTACTGTTCGATTCGAAGCCTCCACATCTAAAAATCATTTTGCTTCAGCATAGGCAACTTAGCAGCCATGTTGGTCTGTGTAGTTTCCATGTCCATTATCTTTTCTTCTAAATCAATAGTATCAAACCTGGCTCTGATACCACTTGAGAGGATCTAAACACCATTGGAATGTGTTAAGGATACTTTGAGGTTATGTTACCAAGTATGCGGAATCAACTTGATAACACTTAGAAGAATTGTTTTGATGTAACAGTAACACAATATGAATAATGAACACAGTTTATAACTCCAAACAATTCAATATTATCGAGTAATAATACGAGTGATCTCAATATCACTAGGGTTACAAAGACCTTGAATCTTAACAAAAACGTATTCAAAAGTATATCTCTGATCTAACCTAGGACCTCCTTTTATAGACATAAGGATTCCTTTACAAGATAAGTATCTACCCGTATAATTCTAACTAATTGTGATATACATACAATCTATACCATACTTATCTTTTACACGTTCTTCTAGAAACTTATCATGCAGCAGTACCTTCACTTATATACTAGCAGTACTAACTTGACAGTTTGTATTGTTAGTTGTTCTTCAACAGTCTTCAGTTATACACTAACAGTTTGTACTGTTAGTGTTATTCTAGAAGTACTAATCTTCAATCATTTAATTCCCAACACACCTTTTTCATTTCTGCATGAAAACTTGAATGCCAGTTGTTAATACTTATAGTAGTTTTGGATGCAACAATATTTTAAAGTGTTTCAATTCTCTTTTTAAGATCATCTAAATATCCTCTAGCAGTACTTGTGTTAAAAGGAATGTTTGAGAACATTTGTTCCAAGTTTGAAAGAGTTTCAGAAATAACTTTTTGTTTTGTAATTGGTGTGGTAACAACTGGTTTTTTGGAAAACTGTGTCGTTTGTTTTTGTTGTACAAAATTAATTCCAGAAAGTATGTTGAGTTTGTTATAATCAATTGGTTTTATCTCTGGGTTCTTTTGTTTCATTTTAATTCGACTCTCTTCAGCAAGCTCAATTGTTTCGTCAGAATCTCGAACGGCGGGAGGATCATCTTTAGCATATATCACATTACCATTGTACAAAAAATTCTGTTCTTTCTGAGCTTTCTTAAGAGTATAAGGATTTTCACAACCGATAGCCGTTTTCTTCATTGTGTGCAAAAGCAGGTTTGGATCTTTAATTAGCATATGAATGGTTTGAGTGGAATGACCCGTTTTCACAAGCAAATCTTCCAAATTTTTAATTGTTTCTTGTTTCACAATGATTTCATCAAGAAGATAATTTTTACGTTTTGAAAAATCTGCTTTCAACTGTCTCTTTTCTTTTTCAAGATCAGAACAAGTTGATTTTTGTTTAGAAAATTGGTTTTTCAAATCAGAAATTTCCACGTTTAAGGATTTTATTTTCATGTTTAAATTAACATCAAGTGTGTCAAACTTGATTTGCAATTGTTTTTCTCTTAAAACGGAATTTTGATAACCAGTTTCTAATTCTGACTGTCGTTTGTTATTAAACTCAAAAGCTTTTTCGTTTTCCTTATACCTCTCAAGCTCAGCGGTCATTTTCTCATTCGCGTCCTTAACATCGCGATTGACCTTTTTTACTTTCTCAATTTCAATACTACAATTATTCAATAATGATACAAAGAGAGCACATGTTTCCTCATCATTCTCAGCATGCTGTGAAACTGAGCCTCCACTATGATTCATATCTGGAGTTGCCGAATCAATATTGCTACTACTCGGCGTGTCCAGGTATGTATCATAAGTGGTTGCTAGAGTCTCATAATGTTGTTCCTCATGAGGAGACATATCAAATATATCATTATTGTGACATGTATTGAATAATGATACCTTAGATACTGCATTGGTGTCATAAACAGGAGGTGTGTTAGAATCCGTGTCATACTTAGCCTCCTGAAGATTTGCCATAAATATGTAGTTTGCATCGATGTCTTCTCGATCTTCCATATCATCCATGAGAGCCATAAAATCATTTTCTTCTACATTCAACTGAAACCCTGCTTCTTCCTTCTGTGCCAACAGCAATGCTTTCTGCAAATAAGCTGGATCTTTCTTTTTCGACATAGTAGGACAGTTCCTTGCCATATGACCTACACCCTGACAGTTGAAGCACTTTATCGGATTACCATGATTCATATTTCCATAATTCCCAGCAACTGGAGCAGCAACATTCCCAATATAATTACCCACTATTTGATTCCCAACATTCTGACCCCTCTGATTTCCAACAACTTGACCCATCTGATTTCCTGCATACTGCCCTGCATTACCCATCTGAAACCTAGTAGCATATCCCTGCTGATTCCCAATAACTCTAACCATTTGTCCTCCTTGACCCATATTGAAACTTGGCTGTGCAATCTGCCTGTTGCGAGTATTTGATGAAATCCTTTGGTTGTTGTTGGTTGGTGTAGAATAGCGTCCTTGGAATGCCTTTGTCAAATAAGCAAATGCTTGTGTCAAAGCAGCAGTAGACTCATCATTGTCAGTGAATTCTGGTTCTTGGAATTGTGGATATTGTTGTTGTGGAATAACTTCTTGTTGTTGTGGATAGAATTGTTGTTGTGGACTTACAACAATTTGTTGTTGTGGAATGTATTGTTGTTGCATGTAGTTATGAGTGGAAGATGAAGATGGTTGATGTTGTGTGTTCGCTGGTAAAGGTGTTGGTGTTTGAGCAATGAGTGCAAGAGGATCATGATTCTTTTCCAATCTTTCTTTCCTTACTTCATTAGCCTCAGCTTGGTTTTACTTCAGAAAATCATAAAGCTGATCATTATTCACCTGGTGTAGATCCTTGGTTTGGTTGACAATAGTGACATATCGTCCCCATTCTTCTTGAAGATTGTTGATGAACTTGATGTTGCTTACGATTTTTCTTGGTGTCAACTTGTTTCTGATTAGCTCATTCATTAGAGTGCAGAACCTAGTATAGTATGATTCAATGGATTCTCCAGGAGTGGATGTAAACTTCTCCCATTCAGTTAGTAGCTTGTTTTCAACATCTTGTTGCCCAATTTTTGTGCCATGACATAGCCTTCTAACTCGTTCCCACATGTCATAGGCAGTTTCACAACTGTCGACAACATCAAAGATCTCTCGTGGTAATCCTAGTTGGATTAAGTGCATTGCCATATCGTCAGCTGCAATCTGCTTCCTGTCTTCTTCTGTGTATTCTGCTTCTGATTGTTCACGAAAGAACGGTGGAATAGGAGGTGTTCCATTTGGTTCTCCAGGGTCTTGAATCTGTCGAGGCTTGAAGGGTCCATTCTTAATAGATTGGAGCAGGAGTTTACCATCAGGCTTGGTTTTGATGTAACGAAGCATACGGCTTGTCCATGGAAGATACCCACCCTTTTCAAGCATAGGAGGACCGTTTTCCGCACCGGCTGCATGAATGTCTTGCAGAGTTGCCATTGATGAAGGTATGTATGATAAAGTTGATCTTGGAACGGTGCAACAATATAGGAGTTGTGTCTGGTGAAAGTTAAATTCAGTTGTTGTAGTGAAATTTTGGTCTAAAAACTTACAAACCTCGATAACTTCTTTTTGGAGTGGATTTGGACCTCGAAGGTTGGGTTGGTTCATTCAACGTGTCCTTCTCCTCGTTCTCACGGTCGTTTTGATAGGTTATGGGCTGAAAACGAAGTTACGGTTCAAAATTTATAGCCGTTTGAAGTTTTTTCATAAAAAATAAAACAAAAGTCAATTCCAATGGATTTGGTTGAATTCCGATGAATACTGTTCACTTTGTCCAATTTCGATAAATCCTTGCAATTCCGATGAAAGTTTAAAGTTGCAATTCCGATGAAAAAGACAATTCCGATGAAAGTGCAATTTCGATGAACTTTGCAATTCCGATGAAATTTACAATTTCGATGGAAGTTTGCAATTTCGATGAAATTTTGCAATTTCGATGAAATTAGCAATTTCGATAGAATCTATCTAATTTATACAAATTAGAAGATATTTCCTTAGTCGAAGTATTCCACACACTTATACAAGCAAGGGAATACAGAATTCTTGTTAGATCTTGAAGTAAACGTGTTCTTGATGAATTCCGATGACCAATTCCGACAAACCCTTAAAAATCCAATTTCGACAAACCCTTAAAAACCAATTCCGACAAACCCTTAAAAACTTCAATTCCGATGGATTAACTGATTCTTTAGAGATCAATATTACGACTAAGATCAAACTTCTAAACAGTTTCAATCTATCAAAAACACTTAAATAACAATAAAGTTTTGACCTTTAATGTTTATAATCAAATTTGACGTATTTCGATAAGTTTCCAAAACTTTCTTGTTCGATAAGAAACACGTTTTTTGATGATTTTGATTCGATTTCTTGCCAAAATACACTAATAAGTAGTAGATCTAAAAGAAAGACAACAATTTTAACCGAGAAAACGTAAAAATCAAAGCTTTTGGACAAAAAGCTAACGTTTTTATGAAGAAAAATGCAACTTTTTTCTTAACTTTGATCAAAAAAAGAGACACAAACAATCCTAAATCGTTGTTAGGCTATTGATAGCACTTGTAGGACCTAAGATATATCAACTTATCACACAATATAACAAGCTAGAATGGCACGTATTGATAGGATCTTAACACACGCCTTGTGTTAGAGATACTTTGAGTATATGCTATGTAGCACGCGGAATTTACTACAAAGCACATAGAAGATTATGTGTATTGTGATGTATATGATTGTATGTATGAAACAGTGAAAGTATGAACACAATGTTTAACCAACCAAATAGCTTCAATATTATTAAGAATACGAGTGATCTGAGATTATCACTAGGGTTTTACAACCTTGAAGCTTTCGTATGACTTAGACAACTGATATTGAAACCCTAATCTATGATCTCCTTTTATATCACAAGGAGTCTTTTACAAGTAAACTAATATTCGTATCAATATATAACTATAATATATACATCAAATCTATTCTATATATATCTTCACTCGTCTGTCTTCATCACATAAACAATACTAACTTTATGTACTAGCAGTACTAACTGACTTAGTACTGTTAGTGTTAATCTCAGCAGTTGTAACTTTATACCTGGCAGTACTAACTGTTGGTTTAATTCCCAACAATACTCCCCTAAACTTATGATTTCTCTGCAAATCACTAAGTTTTTCGAATTAAACTCCAACATTGATGATGGGGGGGATTCTTTCAAACACTTATCTTCGATTTTGAACCACTTCAGTATTTTCTTCACATTTAAGCTTTGAAGAAACCATAACAGCAAGCACTCCAGCACTTAACATCATCAGTATCAATCAATCTTTGAATTTGCTCTGCATAAACACTTTCTTTTTCCTCTGCTTATCCTCCCCTGAGTCACATAATCATCTTGAACTATTTGAACATCAAGATCTTAATCAAACTGAACAATTTTCCTCCAATATGAGGAATTTTCATTCTCCCCTGTTTAGAAGAATCTTCACCATCACTTGAGCTCAGCCTTCAATATTGGCACCTTTCCAGACAATTTGTACAAAATTTCATCAATTCAATTAGTTTCAAACTGCCCTCATCACTTCTAGGTGTGTTAACTCCTGGGAGAGGTGAATCATAGAGCATAAACTCAGTGTCAAAGCTAGTTTGAACTCGCAATACAAACTTTTCATCAAAAAGATTCAAAGAGCAGTATAAACTTTTTGTCAAAAATTTGTCAAAGAGCAGCATAAACTCAATTTTGATTTGAAAACATTACTGTTCACTTATAGTTTTTAGCAAAGTATCAGCTATCAATAGATTTGATGTGTCTTTACCAAGAGCCGTTTGCTTTGGACTAGCCAACTCTTTACTGTGAGATATGGTGAGTTGAAAACCATAAAGTTTTTGGTAAACTATCAACCATAAACGGATTTGAGAAGTCTTTACCAGAAACCGTTTCTCTGGACTAGTTGGTTCTTGATGTGGGTTAGACATGGCGAACCAATTACCATTTTTTGTGTGCTAAGATCACATACTTGAAAATACAAATCACCATAGTATCCAAAGCATAACACAGTCAAAACACAATCCATCTCAAATTGCTTTCTCAACCTGTAAATGTTAGTCCACAACCAAAGAAAACACAAGACAAAGAATTTTCTATTTGACAGTTATCAAAAGTGACTAACATATTTACATAAGCAGTACCAAAATTTGTTCAAACAGTACAAACTATACACAACTAGCAGTACAAAATCCTTTTTATAACAAAAACACTTAGACATTGAACCTTTAAGGGTTAAGCATTCCAATACCTGTAACCAAGTACTGAAACCTTCCTACATCAAAACCTTTATTTAGTAAGTCAGCAAAGTTGACATCAGTATGAATTTTGACAACTTGAACTAAATTCTTTTCATGACAATCTCTTATAAAGTGATGTCTAATTTCAATGTGTTTAGTTTTTGAGTGTTGAACTGGATTTTTAATTATACACATTGTACTGCTATTGTCTATGAAAATTATTGTCTTCAAGAAATTATACCCATAATCAAGTAACTGATTCTGAATCCAAAGAACTTGAGCACAACAACTAGCAGCAGCCACATATTCAGCTTCAGTTGTAGAAGTGTCCAACATAGTTTGCTTTTTGCACTGCCATGAGATAAGTCTGCATCCCAGAAAATGACAACCACTAGTTGTAGACTTCTTATCCATACTAGCACTAGCATAATAACTGTCTGAATATGCCACCAAATCAAATGGAGAGTCTTTAGGATACCACAGACCTAAGTTTGGTTGACCTTTGAGATACCTAAATATTCTCTTCACTGCTGTCAAATGAGACACCTTAGGAGTGACTTGAAATCTTGCACAAGCACATACTGCAAACATAATATCAGGTCTGGATGATGTAAGATACATCAAAGACCTAATCATAGATCTGTATGTGTGCACATCCACAGCTTCACCACCTTGATCTTTCAAAAGAAAATGTGTCTCCTTATCAGCAGGTGTGCTAGCAACTTTAGCATCTGTAAATTGAAACTTCCTCAATATTTCACCTACATATTTATCTTGAGAGATAAATATTCCTTCTGGTTTCTGTTGTACTTGAAGTCCCAAAAAGAAAGTGAGTTAACCCATACAACTCATCTGGAACTGATCCTTCATTAGCTTTTCAAACTCTTTGCACATTTCCTTCTTGGTAGAACCAAAAATGATATCTTCCACATATACTTGAACCGATAAGATATCACCTTTGTTCTTCTTGATAAAAAGAGTCTGATCAATTTTGCCCCTATGGAACCCATTCTTCAACAGATAATTAGCCAAAGTTCCATACCAAGCTCTTGGAGCTTGATGCAAGCCATAAAGAGCTTTCACCACCTTGTATACTTTGTCAGGATGATCAGGATCAATGAAACCTGGAGGTTGAGAAACATAAACCTGCTCATCAATAGTGCCATATAGGAAAGCACTCTTCACATCTATCTGGTAGACCATGAAACCCATAAATGAAGCCTAAGCTAGAAAAAGCCTTATTGCCTCAATTCTTGCAACAAGAGCAAAAACCTTTTCATAATCAATCCCCTCTTCTTGAGTATAGCCTTGAGCTACAAGTCTTGCTTTGTTCTTTATCACTATACCCCTTTCATCTTTCTTATTTCCGAATACCCACTTAGTACCAATAACCCTCATGCCCTTTGGCAAATCAACCAGAACCAAAACCTTTTGAATCTTGAATTAAAGCAGTTCTTCTTGCATTGCTTCAACCCAGCTTGAGTCTTCTAAAGCCTTGAGCACATTCTTTGGTTCTATCTGTGATAGGAAGCACACAAACAAACATTCATTCTCATCTTCATGGTGTTTTTCTTCATATACAACACTGAGAAAACCATGATGATCTGGGTCTTGTATCTGTCTTCTAGTCTTCACACCAGATTGTACCTCTCCAATCACATTACTAAGTGGATGATTCTTGTGAACTGTAGTTTGAGGAGTGGAAGGAACTTCATAGTTGATAGGCATGTTGTGCAGACCAGCTCCAAATATATCAAAAGAAACCATTTGTGGAGCAGTTGTATGCCTTGAACCAGGAGTAGGACCATTTGGCTCAGCAGTACTAACTCCATTTGTACTACTTTCAGGAACTTCAGTTTCTTTACCATCTTGTCCACTGTTTTCACCATCATTCTTCTCTGTATCAGTATCATTTGATGATAGAGCATCATCATCCTTAGAAGAAGAATCATACATTGGACTATCTTCCAAAATCGGCATCAAGAGATGATCTTCATCATAATCTTCTGAACCTGCATTATCATTAGTATTTGTACCTGTAACAGGCACATAATTCATAGATTCTGAAATCCCATCAATATCAAAAATCCAATCTGGACAACTAGCTGCAACATTTGGTATATTCTCTTGAAACTAAATGTGCAGATTTTCCTCTACATGTCTAGTGCTCTTATTATACACCCTAAAAGCTTTACTATGCAAAGAATAACCAACAAAGAAACCCTCATCAGATTTTCCGTCAAACTTCCCTAATTGGTCTTTGGTATTGAGAATAGTGACATGGCAACCAAAAGGTCTCATGAAGCTTAAGGCAGGGGTTCTACCTCTGAAAAGTTCATAAGCAGTCTTATTATGAGGTTGCACCACTAAAACCCTGTTCTGAACATAACAAGTAGTACTAATTGCTTCAGCCCAAAATGAGATAGGTAACTTAGAGTCAGCTAACATTGTCCTAGCAGCCTCTATTAGTGTCCTATTCTTTCTTTCAGCTACTCCATTTTGCTGTGGGGTTCTAGCTACACTAAATTCTCTTCTAATACCCTTTTCTTTGCAAAACTCATTGATGCGTATGATGTGTCGTTGCGGTTTAGCAGTATTAATGCCTACTCAAGTTTTAAATTTATATTTAGCCGACTTATCAATAACACACACACTTAACGAGCAGTGTACCCGGTCAGTATGAATATAATGGTAAGTAGAGTGTCGATCACTAAGAGTGGAACGTATTATCTCGTTATTCTAATCAGTATTTTAATATATTAAGTTAGCTATACAACCTAATCTAACGCAAGGGGGTTCAGCCTGAGAGACTGGCACGATTTGGTTGCAATTAAATAATAAACTAAACCAATAGGCACGAATCAGCGAATAGCACACACGTACAAAGATAAATACTTGAGACAATAAGAGGGCTGTCCTGATAGATAAGTAGTTTGTCACTTGTTTTATTGCTAGTTTTATATGAAGTGTATAGTTCGATGCAACGCACCGAGATTAAGTCCTTTCTCGTTGGTTCTAATCTTATCGGCGAGTAAACCCTTAATGATTACTTATGACTATCCTATTTATCTTTCTTCCTACTTTTCTACAGACGATAGAATGCATAGGCGATCTAATAAATAGGCGAGGGCAGAGGCATGGCGACCCGATCAACGCTCAGCTAGACACAGAGGTTATCAATGCACTAATAAAAGTCACCAAAGACATCAACATATAAACTTTAATTAATGAGAAAGCAGTTTTAAGGGAGTGCAATCTTTCCGTTGTCACATTACACAAGCCACCAATCTTGATGAATTAAAGTTTACTAACACAATAAAACAAAACTACTTAATGAATTAAACACATGCAGCACCTTCTTACAGCTCTTGTATCTTCGTTTGGGTGTGTCTTGTGCTGCCTATTCGTCTGAATTCGTCCTAGGTTTCTGGTCTTCGAATATCGTATATAATGTTATGCCCTTCGAATTCGTCTGGTCTTGGGGTATTTATAGTTTCTGTCTGAGGGTAGGATGCGGCGCATCTAGTAAGTAGATGCGGCGCATTGACTTAACTTCGCGTGGGGTCCAAGATTATAATATACAGGAATATTCGTACACCGCCAGAAGATGCGGCGTAACTCCATTCTAGGATGCGGCGCATGTCCTCTTGTATCTTGGATCGTATCTGGTGAAATATGAATAGTGATGCGGCGCATGTCATAAGTGAGATGCGGCGCATCTGGAGCAGAATAGTCTTGATCTCTTGCATTTAAGTAGACTCTTAACATCTTGCGTGTTTTGCTCCATAATTAGTCCAAAATCGCCAAGTTTCACCAAATGCTTGTTTTTACCTGAGAATTACAAAAGTAAACGATTAAGTATCAATCCTCATACATAATATAATAAAACAAGTCAAATTAATAGGATAAATGATAGTAATAAAATGTACTTATTTGAGTTCATCACTCATCCATAACTCTGTTTTTAAATTCTGTCCCATTATCACATCTGATCATTTTTACCTTCTTATCAACTAGGTTATCTACCTCAATAATAAAGGACTTAAGGATCTCACTAGTTTCATCCTTAGTTCTCAAAAAGAAATCCCATGTAAACCTGGAATAATCATCAGTAATCACAAGACAATATCTTTTATGATTCAAGCTATTAATAGAAGTAGGACCAAACAAGTCCATATGAAGCATGTATAAAGCTTGAGAATTAGAGTTATGAACCTTGGGCTTACAAGAAGCTCTGTTTTGCTTACCCTTAAGGCAAGAAACACAGGTTTGATCATTTTGAAAAATTTTATTAGGTAAACCTCTTACCAAACCATATTTAGCAATCTTATTAATGGTTTTGAAATTTACATGACCAAGCCTTCTATGCCACAACATTGACTCATCCAATGTGGCTTTTGCAAAAAGGCAAGTAAGACCTTCTTTAGGAACAAGCTTATTCATCTCAACACTGTATGTGTTACCCTTTCTGGGGATCTTAAGCAATACCTAACTTTTATCAGGTAGCTTAAAATCAGGAGAAAGAATAAGGTAGTTAGTGTCAGTAAATAACACCTTGTTCTGTTTATTACAAAGTAGTGACACACTAAAAAGGTTGTACTTAAGCTCTGGTACAAAATACATATTTTTAAAGTCAAGATTACCAGTTTTAATAATACCTTTACCGGTAAACTTTCCACCAACACCACCTCCAAAGATAACAGGTCCTCCATCCAGAGGTGTAAAATCTGAAAAGTATGACATGTTACCAGTCATGTGCCTTGAACATCCACTATCTGAGTACCCTCTATCTTCTCCATCTTTTGTAGGATGTTCCTGCACACAAAATAAAGGATTTAGTTCCTTTTGGGGACCCAAGCCATCACTGAATTGGATCTGGCTCGTGCATCAATATAATTATATCTATTGAAAGTTATTGATGCACCATTGGGTTTGGTAGGTTTCCATACCCAACATGCTGAGGCCTTCACAGCATTGCCCCATTGACCCTTAACAACATTCATATGCCTAGCAGTAGAAATTGCTGGCCTAGCAGTAGGAACTGCTGGCTTAGCATGTTTGACATTAAGCATCCATTTTTTATTATGCAAAGATGTTTTCTTGAAAAATGGCCTGTTAACTGTTTGTGCATGATTGTAATGATTTGAAAATGGTTTTGCACTTGAAACAGTTTGTTTGTAATTAAACCACTTGTTTGGTCTAGCAGTAGAAACTGATTTGATGCCAGACTTCAACATGGCTGCTCTGGATGTCATCTTTTGATTTACATTGGGGTTAGTCAATCTATTAGGACTGTTTTGATTTACCCTAGCATTGGTATTCGCATACACCCTTGAATTCCCAAAAACCTTCTTTTTCCATGGATTTGAGTCACAATGTGCAGCCAAATGATCAAAATTACCACGCACAAAACATACTTTATTCTGCATAACAAACTCATCACCAAGTTGTTGAGATTTTAAGTTATTCCAGTTCCTTTGATTGACCCTAGGAACTGAAGATCTGTTTGTAGACCTATACATCTCAGCATATCTAACAGTATTCCTAACTGGTTTTATATTTTCATTTTGGACCACTTTAGGAACATGTTTTACTTCTAACTTAACCTCAGATTTATTCTCAGACATAACTTCATTGGTCTTAACCTCAAACACAACTTCTTCAACTAAAGATGTATCACTTGCACTTTCAAAAGAATCCTCAGCCTTAACAAATTTAGTAGGACTCTCATTGGTTTTAGGACCATATCCAGGAAATTCAATATCCTTAAACTCCTCTAATCCAGTATGAGCTAAGTCAATTCCTGGAGGTACAAACATTCCTCTATTGGGGGTGAAACTGACTTATATCCTAGACCAAATTTTGCTTTATGAACCACTTGACTCTCTATTAATTTCTGAACTCCTTTTGATGTATATTCAAGAGTGTCAACACTTAACTGGATGTTTTCCTTTTCTTTCTTAAGCTTCTCTAGTTCATACTTAAGCCCACTCATCTTATCATCTCTAAGTTGCAAATCTCTTTTTAAGACAGCTATATCATCAGTAAGTTTGCTTCATTCTTTCTATAAAAAGTAAGTTGTTCTTCTAAAACTGCTATTCCTCTTTTATGATTTGAAAGACTAAAGTTTACTTCATTAAATTTTGTCCTAAGATCATCATATTGTTTCTTAAGTAACTCATAATCTTTCAAAGCTGAACAAGAATTAGAACACATTTTAACCTCATGTACCTTTGAGTCAGAGAAGGCCATCAATCCCAAGTTGGCTGGTTCCTCCCCTTCTTTCATGAAGCTCCAGTCAAAGCCAGCTCCATCAACAGCTACCATTGCCTTGGAAGAACTCTCCTCCACATTCATTGTTCTTCTGTTTCCCTGCTGACTTTTGTACCCTTTACCCTTGTTGTCCTGTTGTCTGGGGCTTCTACATTCTCTGGCAAAATGTCCCATCTTGTGACAATTATAACATTCCACCTTGGATTTGTCATAGCCAGCAACATCTCCTCCATTGAAAGTAAGCTTGTTTCCAGTCCTTTGAAAGTACTTCTTTGCCCTAATGCTTATCAAAGCCATTTGCCACTTCAAGTCCATTGCTTCCAAGTCATCTTCATGAATTTGAAGAAGGTCTTCATTGTAGATTTGAGACCCATTGGATTGCTCTGACACAAAAGCATAGATAGTTTCATCACTCAAGCTAGCAGTGCTAGGTTTTACACTAGCAGTACTAACTTTAGGGCTAGCAGTACAAACATCTGGATCATCCTTAGTACTGCTATTGCTGGGGGATGACAAAAATGCCATATTTCCAGACATAGAACTGGTGCTTCCTGCCTTTTTCACCTTTTGTTCAACAATCTTAAGATTGTTGTACAGCTCATTGAGTTTCATCTTCTCCAGTTCAGGCTTGTTGCTCCAAACAACAACATGGATGTTCCATTCAGTAGACAAACTATTGAGAAACTTTAAGTTTAGGTCTTCTTGTGGAATCACTATCTTCAACCCAATAAGTTGACTCACAATCCTCTATAGCCTGTTAAAGATTTGATCAAGATTTTCAGTGCTTGTGGCACTAAAATTCTCATAGCTTTGCTTCAGAAGTGTTCTTTGTGCCTTCTTAGTGGCTTCATTACCACCAAACCTTTCTATAATTGCTGCAAAAAGTGTCTTTGCAGTCTCATAATGGCTGAAGTTCAACACCTGATCATTGGGAATTGCCATGAGTAACAAACTCTTGGCTTTGAGATCATTCTTCTTCTTGATCCTCTCATCATTGGTGACTGGTTCAGTGTTGAGCTTAGTAGTTTTGGAACCATCAGCAAGTGTTTCTTCAGAATTATTGGTTTAAAAGAATCACCATTGAGAATGATATCCCATAGTGCATAATCTTGCACCATGAAGTACTGCTCAATTATTAGCCTCCAGAGATCATATTCGTTTTGTTTGAGAATTGGGAGTTTGGCAAGGATTGAGGTTTGCGGAGTTTCCATGTCCATCTTCCTTGTTGAAAGAGAAAAAGTACTTCTGGATCTTCTAATTCAAAGTATCAGAACCTGGCTCTAATACCACTTGATAGTATCTTAACACACGCCTTGTGTTAGAGATACTTTGAGTATATGCTAAGTAGCACGCAAAATTTACTACAAAGCACTTAGAAGATTATGTATATTGTGATGTATATGATTTTATGTATGCAATAGTGAAAGTATGAACACAATGTTTAACCAACCAAATAGCTTCAATATTATTAAGAATATGAGTGATCTGAGATTATCACTAGGGTTTTACAACCTTGAAGCTTTCGTATGACTTAGACAACTAATATTGAAACCCTAACCTATGATCTCCTTTTATATCACAACGAGTCTTTTACAAGTAAACAAATATTCGTATCAATCTATAACTATAAGATATACATCAAATCTATTCTATATATATCTTCACCCGTCTGTCTCACATAAACAGTACTAACTTTCTGTACTAGCAGTACTAACTGACTTAGTACTGTTAGTGTTAATCTCAGCAGTTGTAACTTTATACCTGGCAGTACTAACTGTTGGTTTAATTCCCAACATGTGTAACACCCCCGTTTTCGATATTCGCAGCAGAAATATAAGTTGGGGTGTTACTTCAAGCATCACAGTCATGAAAATATAAAACGACTTGAAAAGAGATATTTTATTTAAATTGTTATCATTCATTAATTTAAATCAGAGTTACATTATAGAGGTCCCATCGGGAAGTTTCGAAATACGTTATAAAAGTAACATTATTCGTTGAATGATAACAAAATGGACACCCTTTTTATAAAAGAAAGTCCACTGCCACTCCGTGCCAAATCGTATTTCTAGTTACCTGAGATAAAACATTCTTAAAAAGTCAACACAAAGGTTGAGTGAATCCATAGCGTTTAAAGTTTTAATCAATTTGAACACAAGCTAAGTAGAAAGTAAATCAGTAATGTCACAGTTCGTTATATATTGCTCTAAGTCTCATGAATCGCAAGACGTTAACACGATGGACATCATAGTTATAAGCTAATGATGTGAATCACTACATAATTAAATGTAGCAATTATGCCCTCGAGTAGCAGTCTGCCTGAAACTCTTTATTAAACGATTTCAAATAAAATGCATTGGGTCACTTATCCAGCAACACAAAGGGGTTGTCAACCCCATAGATCTATTCATTATATTCGCGCTCACCCGAAAATGATTAATGGTTCATGATAGAGGGTCTTTAAATAGGCAACAGTTAAACTTATGCAATATAAATCAGGAAAGCATACAGGAAAATACTCGTGTTCGTTTTTGTAGCATGTATCTCCCCACATATTTGGAAAACGTAATAAAAAGTGGGACGATGAACTCACCTGGACAGTCTGGATGGAAAACAAAGTTAAATAGAGTTGATAAACGTCTCCGGAACGCAACCTGGTTCGTTATGTCAAGTTTCAGTAATCGTTTCTGAATTTATATATAAGTTTTATTATTCGTTATGTAACGTTTTGGGTTGATGATTAAGTGTTAAAATGAGACAACATGAAGTCTCTTCAAAAATTATAAGTTTTTATCTTATTTCTAATTTTTATGTTTTCGTTCCGTCTGTTCGTTAAATATATTCCTCGTTTGTTTGTTATCGTAATTCGTTTATTAATCAAATCGAATAATATAAAAATAATACTAATATTAATAATAATAATTATTATTATTATTATTATAAGATGTTACGCTTGTTCCCCTATAGTTTCATATATTGACAATTCAAACCCTTGAACTTTCATAAAATGACAATTTTTACCCTTCGACTTTTATAAAATTACAACCTTTACCCATCAACTTTGGTCAAATGATAGTTTCTACCTTATAGTTTTGAAATTGACACTTTTTACCCCGAAGTTGCATGTCGACATCAAATTAAATCCATGTTATAAAAATTAGTTAGAGTCTCGACAGAAAATACCCTTGAAGCATTTTTGACATTTCACCCGACGTCCTTATTTATTCAAAACGCGTTTTAAAATTTCGGGAAAGGCACGACTCGTTATAATCTTTTTATAAAAGTTATAATAAGTTAATAATCAGCTTATTCATAGCTTATGGGTATACTTTTCAAACTTATTAGTCTCGCAAAAATTAAAATGGTACATATTAAATATGTTGCGACCAACAGTTTTTGGGTATGAATAAAAGCGAGGCGAGGGCATGTTTTTAATTCGTTCTTTTTCCTATATAAAGCTAGCTGGATGGTCTTATTATTGGCAAAAGTTCAGAAATTTTAGAGATCAAATGAGGGTCGAAACAATTTCCAAAAGTTGGTCGAGTGAGACACAATTTGACAAATCTGGAAATATGGTTTTTAGTTCTAGCGATAGGCAGGTTTTTGGGACTCGATATCTATGTAACCGTTAAACCTTTTTACAACGTTCTTCTTTCCAAAATTAGTTAGCTATGTGGACTCTCTTGTGACAAAAATCCAGAATTTTTGAAAATCATTTAGGGGTCGAAATTATTGTTCAAACTTGGGTCATTGGGACTGTGTTTAATAAAACTAAAACAGAAAATTCTGAGTTGAATCTGGCCCTTAGTGTACAGCCTTCGTCGTACGTTTTTAGGACTCGAGGTCTAAAGAGTTTTTGAAGGAAACGTCGTTCCGGACAACTTTCGTGTTTTAACTTTTCGACGAAACGAACTAGAAATACCTTTTTTTGCGTGATTTAGCATTCTGTAACAGAATGTTTCGTTTCAGGTTTTGGAAATTTTGATTTGCCATAACTTTTGACTAGTCTACTCCTTTTAGGTGATTCAAATTGCTAAATCTTCGTTTTAATTTTGTCTACAAGAATATGTAAACTACTAAGTCTATACATGGTCGGTTTAATAAGAAATTTGGATAGAAAGTCTATTATTTTGACATATATTAATCCTAAGTTAATATGTATCTTATATTTTAAAGATATTTGACCTTAGCTTTCTATAAGCGGTTATTTAAGAATGTTTTTAAGAGTATTTAGGTTTGATAAAAGAAATGAATTGAAGCTAGAATTACTTACTTGGATATTATTCCGATTAGGGTTATATGTGTCGAATTTGCTTGGAATTTGATTACTAGAGTTTTCTCCTTCTTCTAACACCTCTTAAGCTTTTCCTTTAGCTTCTAAATGGGCTGTGAGATCAGTGATGAAGGGAGATAGGGGTTGTTTTTGGTGGTGGTCGATTTAAGGTTGGAAGGATTTGGTAAGTTTGGTTTGCTATTTATTGGGAGAGGTGTGTTAGGGTTTTTGAAAGTGACAAGTCACCTTGTTAGGGTTAGGAGGGGACATGGAGGATGTGGCTTAAGGTTTCGAAGGCAAGTGGATGGAGGGGGGTATGGACGTGTAGGGTTTAAATGGTAGTGATGTCTATAGTTAAAATCCATACAAGTTACCAACTATATTAATGAAGGAAGAAGGTAGTATTTGGTATAGAATTTTAAGATTAGGATCGATTAGGCTCTAAAGGGTGGTACCATGGGCTATATTATGTTGTACTCTAGGGTTTAGGAAGGTAACTAGTTAGTTTTAGTTTAAGTAAATATTACTTGAATATTTATTTAGGGTTTTCATATATATATATATATATATATATATATATATATATATATATATATATATATATATATATATATATATATATATATATATATATATATATATATATATATATGTCGATTTCTTTAAAATGGAATTTATTTATGCTTTAAGAGAGTTCTACTATAAGCTGATTAGGGTTGTACTTAGGGTTTAGAAATATAGAAAATATACTTTTGATGTTAGGTTTATTTTTATAAATAATATGTTAGTTTTTATTAAGTTTTAAAGTATATAAATGAGATTTTTGGATTTTGTGCATTAGGCACTTGTACACTAGGTTTAGAGACTTGTACTTATGTTTAGTGAGTTTAGGAAAATTTATTTTTAAAATATTGTGTATGAAAGACTTGTATATTGTGCTTTAAATTAAATATATTTAGGGTTTTAATAGGATTTTTATAAATATATAGTTTTTATGCATAAATGACTTGTACTTTGGCTTGAAAAACTTGTACATTTATATTTTGTAAAAATCTCTTATAAATAAATTAGGGTTTGTGAGTTTTGTACATAAAATCATAGTTTAAATGAAATTAGGGTTTTATCGGGAGTTAAAACGGAATTAGGGTTTTTGGGGCTTTAGATGCTGGTACCTTAGTTGAATGGGTTGTACTTTAGTATTTTTAGGGTTTTATTACTTACACCTGTTGTTATAATAGTTTAAGGTTCTATAGAAACTTTATTTGATAAGGAACATTTAGTTTATACGTACGTTAACAATTTAACGTAAAGTGGCAAATGAGATATCTTAAGGTTTCATATGAAAAATAAAATAAATATTAAGTACGTTGAGGTTAGGCTGCATGCGAGCACGTTTATCGAGGATGTAATCTACGTCACATAAGATAATAATTATGATCAGATAATAATAATAAAAAAACTACATGTAGAAAAGGATAAGTTTTCTGAGAGATAGTTTATTTTAATGTGGGATTTTCATAGTGGTTACAGTATCCCCCCATTGAGGGAATCTCGTCCCGAGATTCAGTCTATGTTGGTTGAGAGGTTGGGAAAAGTGAATTATGGAATGAGTTAGGTTTAGATTTCTAACCTATTCAGATAAGGAATATGAGAGTGGGGAAATCGTACAACGATTTGATTTACGATGGGAGTTTGATATGCTTAAAATGCCTCAAATTTAAAAATAATATTATATATAATATTATCTTATTCTTATGTCCTATAACTCCAATAATATCGTCTCGCTATTACTCCTTGGTATTATCTTTAACCTAAAAAGGTCGTCTAGGAATTTCCATTCGATACTTAAGAGAACGTAATTTTGTCAGTCTTATTCCTACTAGGTGAAATAAATTTGAATGTCTTGCCACCTAATAAATCTAAAGGCTGTAAATAGTGTTGTGCAACAGTCAGGAATAGTGATTCTTAACGCCTATGAACAGTAAAATAACGGCTATATAACGGTCGTGTGACCGCTAGTTTTCTCCTTTAAATACCCCATTTTTAATCCTCATTCTTTCACCACTAACTTCTCTCATAAAAACCTCAAAATGCCGCACCTTATTACATTCCTAGCAATCGTCTATGTGGTTCTTGCGATTTCCTATTTGGCTTACGCACCTAACGAAGATTATGCATTCTTGGTCTGCGTCCTAGCTGTCCTTATGCCTATTGTGGTTCTTGCTATCGGGGTAGACAAGATATGGGGGTAAGGGTTGTTTTTCTAGGTAATCCTTAGTATAATAGAGCTTATTTGTTCGTATGCCTAATATCTAGTCTCGTGGTATCTATTGCACAGGATAGTCAAGGTAATTCATCCCATTGTGGCTCTAGCTATCGTGTTGTTGGTGGCAATCCTCGTTTTCATGGCGGGTCAACCTATTAGTGATTCTATTCCTTATCTTGTAATCATTGTAACCTTAGTACTTCCGTTTCTAATTATTTCGCTATGTATGAATTTCCGGGGTTTCTAATAAAATTTGTACTATTTGGGTTTGCCATAAATCTTAGGGTTTTTTTATCCATAATTTTGTCGAATTCCTATCTTAGAGGTAATGGGTAGTAGATGTAGACTTCTATTGTATTAAATCAAATGTGATATTTTATGAACAATTTATTTTGTTTCAATATTTTGTCGAATTCCTATCTTAGAGGTTATGGGTAGTAGATGTAGACTTCTATTGTATTAAATCAAATGTGATATTTTATGAACAATTTATTTTGTTTCAATATTTTGCTTTTGAATGAAAATTGTTATTAGAAAATCTGAAAAGATAACTGTCCAATTCACTACATGATTCTTCCTAAATTATACATAGTTGATCAGGCTATGTATAATTGAGGACCAAATGATGTGATTTCTGGCTTAGTTACTGTGGTGGTTATGCTTTTCAAAAACTTTTAGATGGTGTACAATGCGTTATTTTTGGAAAATAACATCGTAGTTATTTTTTTTTTTTCAAAAGAATAGGAAAATTTTAGTCCACACTACGGTGATGGGTTAGGGGTTTCCTAGGGTACTAATGGGATATCCTCGAAATAAATCTTAGGGTTTGTCTAAGGTTCCTACAGGCTAGTGATAGTTTATTGTTCCGTTAGAAATAATATTCACCAAATCTCCTAATGGTATACTAGTGGTTTGCTAGGTACTAACTATGAACTGGGTAAGGAGGAATAGAATAGATATTGTAACTAAATGCATATTGTGTTTACTACGGAAATATTACAAAAGGAAGGCTTCATATGGCAGAAAGGTAGTTTATTACACTTAGGTTATGTTCATCGTAACTAAGGTAGAGATTCAAAAGGAATTACAACTTAGGGAGTTCTAAACCTTGATTTATTTACCTAATACAGGGATTTATCTTTTGTTTAAACTTAAGGGTCATCCTAGGACATTGTTGGGATCTTAATGAGTTCTAGTTTTCTTTTTCACTAGTCTTGACATTCCAATTGGGATTGAAGTTTTCCTATCATCAAGCTTTCGCTTTTGGTTATTTTGTTAATTTTTTTTTTTTTTGGTTAGGGTGATGGTAGGTTTAGTCAGGGAGATTCATAAATTTACAATATGTCTGGTTAATATCGTAAATAAATGATTAACTCTTGGTATGAAACTGCTTAAGGTCAAACTAATTCATTTAAAAATCCAACAACTTTCTCTTCATTCATCAAGTTTTCTTCTGAAATTTATCTTAGAGGGTTCTATGGTTATAGCCTAATTATGGCAGGTATAAGGTATCATAATAATCCTAGGTAAAGTCATGGTAGGTCTGAGCTTAATCACTGAAAGTTACATGATATTAATAACTTGATCGATTGTTTTTACACAAAACAATTAATACAAGGTCTTTTATTAATATTCCATGTGGTAGGTTAAGGATTCTTTGTCTCTAGTATAAATGTTTGGGTTCCTTGTTGTCAATAGGGGTCCTAGTTTCCGTCACTTGATATGTTACCAGTTGGTCTGTTGTCTATGTTCGGAGGTAGGAAAGGGAACTATTGTCTAAAGTATGGTTTGGGAAATCATTTGTCTACTATGGGGAGTAATAAATGGGAAGATTTTTGTATAGGGTCATGGGTAGTCATTACATGTATGCACAGCATCATAGTAAGACATAATAGAATGAGTTTGTTCACAACAGAAAATATATAACAAAAGTAGATTGTTATAGATTTATAAGTTGATTACAACTCTAAAAACTTCAGGCTTATTTAGAGAATACAGGAAATACCAACCAAATACTATTTAGTTTAGTGGACACAACTTCGATACATGTGTATTTAAGATCAGTTACGTTCTTGACGTAAATGCTTAACTTCAGTCTCGAGTTTCAGTTGTGCAATTTCCATTTCTAAGAAGTGTTCCTAAAGTTCTTGGTACAGTCACGATGTTTTCGGTATCCGAGTCCGACATAAGAGTAATAAAATGAGTAGGGGAAACCATAACCCTGTAACCACCCGGTAATTATAAATATTTCATTATGCAGCTTAAACGAATAACAATAAATTATGTATAAGTAACGTTTCTGTAGTGTCGTGGCACGGAGGACTTTGGTTAAGTTTTTGTGAAAAACGGTTATAGTCCAATGTTTGAAAACATTTGGTTCTTTATAACCATGAGCTCTAATACCAATCTGTAACACCCCCGTTTTCGATATTCGCAGCGGAAATATAAGTTGGGGTGTTACTTCAAGCATCACAGTCATGAAAATAGAAAACGACTTGAAAAGAGACGTTTTATTTAAATTGTTATCATTCATTAATTTAAATCAGAGTTACATTATAAAGGTCCCAACGAGAAGTTTCGAAATACGTTATAAAAGTTACATTATTCGTTGAATGATAACAAAATGGACACCCTTTTTATAAAAAGAAAGTCCACTGCCACTCCGTGCCAAATCGTACTTCTAGTTACCTGAGATAAAACATGCTTAAAAAGTCAACACAAAGGTTGAGTGAATCCATAGCGTTTAAAGTTATAATCAGTTTGAACACAAGCTAAGTAGAAAGTAAATCAGTAATGTCACAGTTTGTTATATATTGCTCTAAGTCTCACGAATCGCAAGACGTTAATACGATGGACATCATAATTATAAGCTAATGATGTAAATCACTACATAATTAAATGTAGCAATTATGCCCTCGAGTAGGAGACTGCCTGAAACTCTTTATTAAACATTTTCAAATAAAATGCATTGGGTCACTTATCCAGCAACACAAAGGGGTTGTCAACCCAATAGATCTATTCATTATATTCGCGCTTACCCGAAAGTGATTAATGGTTCATGATAGAGGGTCTTTAAATAGGCAACAGTTAAACTTATGCAATATAAATCAGGAAAGCATACAGGAAAATACTCGTGTTCGTTTTTGTAGCATGTATCTCCCCACATATTTAACGTAATAAAAAGTGGGACTATGATCTCACCTAGATAGTCTGGATGGAAAACAAAGTTAAATAGAGTTGATAAACGTCTTCGGCACGCAACCTGGTTCGTTATGTCAAGTTTCATTAATCGTTTCTGAATTTATATATAAGTTTTATTATTCGTTATGTAACGTTTTGGGTTGATGATTAAGTGTTAAAATGAGACAACATGAAGTCTCTTCAAAAATTATAAGTTTTTATCTTATTTCTAATTTTTATGTTTTCGTTCCGTCTGTTCGTTAAATACATTCTTCGTTTGTTTGTTATCGTAATTCGTTTATTAATCAAATAGAATTATATAAAAATACTACTAATATTAATGATAATAATAATAATAATAATAATAATAATAATAATAATAATTATTATTATTATTATTATTATTATTATTATTATTATTATTATTATTATTATTATTATTATTATTATTATTTTTTTTTTTTTTTTTTTATTTTTTTTAAGGGAACATCACTTTATTAGAAACAAAAAGGATTTACAAGAAGTTAGTAGGGAGCCGAGATACTAACTGGGCCCCCACTCCTTTAGCTATAGAAAAGCTAATCCTACTAAAAATATGTGCAGCAGCACGTGCTCCAATGTTTTGAGTCATCGAGAACTTTCGAATACGCTTCAGTAAGGTCACAACATCTTTCTCAAGTTCTCCAAAGGAAGAGAAAGAGAAGGGGAGGAACCCATATCCAACTTTCATATAATGATAATTTTTACCCTTCAACTTTTATAAAATTACAACCTTTACCCCTCAACTTTGGTCAAATGATAGTTTCTACCTTATAGTTTCGAAATTGACACTTTTTACCCCTAAGTTGCATGTCGACATCAAATTAAATCCATGTTATAAAAATTAGTTAGAGTCTCGACAGAAAATAACCTTGAAGCATTTTTGACGTTTCACCCGACGTCCTTATTTATTCAAAACGCGTTTTAAAAATTCGGGAAAGGCACGACTCGTTTTAATCTTTTTATAAAAGTTATAATAAGTTAATAATTAGCTTATTCATAGCTTATGGGTATACTTTTCAAACTTATTAGTCTCGCAAAAATTAAAATGGTACATATTAAATATGTTGCGACCAACAGTTTTGGATATGAATAAAACCGAGGCGGGGGCATGTTTTTACTTCGTTCTTTTTCAGATATAAAGCTAGCTGGATGGTCTTATTATTGGCAAAAGTTCAGAATTTTTAGAGATCAAATGAGGGTCGAAACAATTTCCAAAAGTTGGTCGAGTGAGACACAATTTGACAAATCTGGAAATATGGTTTTTAGTTCTAGCGATAGGCAGGTTTTTGGGACTCGATATCTTTGTAACCGTTAAACCTTTTTACAACGTTCTTCTTTCTAAAATAAGTTAGCTATGTGGTCTCTCTTGTGAAAAAATCTAGAGTTTTTGAAAGTCATTTAGGGGTCTAAATGATTGTTCAAAGTTGGGTCATTGGGACTGTGTTTAATAAAATTAAAACAGAAAATTCTGAGTTGAATCTGGCCCCTAGTGCACAGCCTTCTCCGTACATTTTTAGGACTAGAGGTCTAAAGAGTTTTTGAAGGAAACGTCGTTCCGGACAACTTTCGTGTTTTAACTTTTCGATGAAACGAAACATAAATGCCTTGTTTTTCGTGATTTAGCATTCTGTAACAGAATGTTTCGTTTCAGGTTTTGGAAATTTTGATTTGCCATAACTTTTGACTCGTTTACTCGTTTTAGGTGATTCAAATTGCTAAATCTTCGTTTTAATTTTTTCTACAAGAATATGTAAACTACTAAGTATATACATGGTCGGTTTTGTTAATACAAATATCGTCCTAAAAACGTTATTTATATTTTACGATCTTTACTTAGTTTTGTTAATGACAATTACAAAGTATATCATTTAGCAAATTATAAATGCTAGCTAAAGTCTCTTTAAAACACATTTTATATTTCACAAGTTTACTTAGAATTACATTTTACACATCTACTAGTTTATTTCCTTAAAAGGAAACTTTATCTTTAAAATGATACAATGACATCATGGCATGCATCATACATAATATCTTGGCTAGATCTTCAAGCAAGATAGTTGACTTTGGAAGATCTTGATATGACGTGACAAAGGTGTGGAGGATACAGCTGGATTTGGAAAGATTTCCAAAACTATTATCTGTCATATTGCTGTCAAGTCGGCGAATCCAATCGACATAAAGGACGGATCCCTTTTATGGGATCCGCCGGATCCGCCGGCTGTTCATCAGCTTGCCTATAAATAGCAAGCTGATCATTTGGACACACCATCACTCATAGAGCCTAACATTCATACTCATTCATTTACATATCATCTAACACTTATCATTCATTCATTTCATTGATCTTTCCTTTTGTAGCAAAGGAGATTAAGCATCAAGGTTCAACACAGAAGTGTAAACCTTTAGCATAGTTACTGTGTGATATAGTTGTAGTTCACACATCATTTGTATCATTTATCTTAGTGAGTGTGGTTTGTGTTTTAGTCCTCAAAACACAAAGAGTGTAGGGAGTGGTTGTACCCTTGTGAAAGAACCAAACTGGAGTGGTTGTATCCTTGTAAAGAACTCGACATCTAGCTTAGTGTCGGTAATCATATAGGCGACGTAAGGTTGGTTCTACCTTGTAATAGAACCCGGTGTTTAGCTTAGTACCGGAAAAGGAAGTAAGCGACGTGTAAAGGTTTTCTCCACCTAGAAGAGAGTTTGTTTCTTAGTGAAGGATAACTCTCGAGTTAAAGGCTCGGAGAAGTGGAGTAGGGTAAGGAAAAGAGTCCTTGTAGCCGAACCACTATAAACATCCATGTTATGTGGTTTGATTATTCCTCTCTTTTCATTTCAGATATATTGCTTGATTATCTTTATGTGCATAAGTTTAATTGAATTCACATAACCCACAAAACGGTTTAAAATAATTTTAAACGGTAAAACTGTTGATATAAATAATGCCTAAACACGTTATTAATATTTTTCGATATCTCTACGTTTTGATAATCACAAAATGTAAAATCATTAATCGGAAAATTATGACGTAAACAAGTATTTAGTTGTTAATATCTATTTCTACAACTCAAATCACTTAAGGTATGAATGAACTAATGCTTAATGAATTATATGATCAAAGGAACATTTTCTTAATAACTAGATTTTTTTATAAAACATCAAAAACATTTTATATATTTTTGAAAAACATTTTTGGTATTAAATAAAAATGTTTAATCTTTTATAAAAATATGAATTCAAATTTTTAACCAAAATCAGTTAAAAATGTTCCAGAAAAACCTTCCCCACAAAAGGACAAAACTGGCCAACGTTCAGCAAGGGCGGCCCCCTTAATTTTACTAGGCGGCCCCCTTAAAATTAAGGGGGCCGGCCACGCTCCAGTAGGCTCCAGCTGTCCAGATTTTTCTCCTATAAATACCAGCCTTCCCCTGGATTTTTACTCACCTTTTGCACACCCTAACATTCTGTTTTAAATCTTGTAAATCCTTTCAAAAACCCTTTGATCATATTCTCTTAAGCATTGGTTTCTAAGTGATCCAAGCTTCCACCATCAAAGTGCAAAAGAAGAATACTCCTTCAACTAGAGAAGAAGTATTATAGTTTAACTCATATCATCATTGTTGTTGTGTAAAGTGTTGTATAGTTGTGATAAGTAGATCTAAGTGTAAGTAACTAGTTGTGTTGTAAAGAAGTAGTGTAGAAGTAGGTGTGAAGTAGTCGTGAAGTAGTCGTGAAGAAGAAGTTGTGAAGAAGTCGTGAAGAAGTTGTGAAGAAGTCGTGAAGAAGTCGTGAAGCCGTCGTGAAGAAGTCGTGATTAAGTTGTGTAGAAGTTGTGTACAAGTCGTGAGATTGGTTCTAGCTACGATTAAAACTCGACATCTAGCTTTGTGTCGTTAATCCGGTGTAAGCTAAAGTCGTGTAAGGTTTTCTCCGCCATAAGGGAGCTTGTTGACATAGTGAAGAAAACTCTCGAGTAGGTGACTCGAGGAGTGGAGTAGGGCAAGGAAGGTGTCCTTGTAGCCGAACCACTATAAATCTCCGTGTTGTGGTTTGATCTTTCCATCTCTTTCTTTCATTTCATTATATTTACTTTACTTGCATTGCTTATCTATATTTGTTTATATTTGTTCATATTGATCAAGAGTTGAATTCACATAAGATAGAATCGAAGTTTTAAAAAGTAAACAAAAGTTTTCATAAATTAAAAAGACGTAAAACTATTCAACCTCCCTTCTAGTTTTCCACAATTGGTATCAAGAGCCACGTCAAACAAGATTTTTAAAATAAACTGTATTTTAAAACTTGAAACGATCTATGGAATCTGAAAACTATTTAGAAGGGCAATCTATGCAAAGACCACCACTATTTGAAAGTGATGGATTTTTATATTGGAAAAATCGATTCGAAACTTATGTGAAGTCAAAAGATCTAGATCTTTAGCATGTTATTACTAATGGTGATTTTTTAACTATTCAACATAATCTTGAAACTAAAAAGGATGAAGTTGTACCTTTTGAAAAACAAAGTGATGATTTAAAAAGAAAACTTTCTAAAAATAATGAGGCTAAAATGGTTATTTATAATGCGTTACCACGTAAAGAATACAAAAGAATCTTTATGTGCGAAACCGCAAAAGAAATTTGGAATTCTTTACTAATAACTCACCAAGGTAATAGTCAAGTCAAAGATAATAAAATAGATCTTCTTGTTCAACAATATGAACAATTCACGATTCCGAAAGAGGAATCAATTGATAATGTGTTTGCTAGGTTTAACACAATCATCACAAGTTTAAAGGCACTTGATGAGAGTTTTTCTAGTAAGAATTTTGTCTGGAAATTTCTTAGGGCTCTTCATCCAAAATGGCGAGCTAAAGTTACGGCGATTGAAGAATCGAAGAACTTGTCAACTCTTCAACTTGACGATTTGATTGGCAACTTGAAAGTCTACGAAGCAATAATCAAGAAAGACTCCGAGATGGTCAAAGGAAAGAAAGAGCAAAGCAAGTCAATCGCGTTGAAAGCTAGGAAAGCATCAAGTGACGAGGATAGCTCAACCTCCGAAAGTGATGATGAAGAATATGCCATGGCCGTAAGAGACTTCAAGAAGTTTTTCAAAAGACGAGGAAGATTCGTTAGACAACCACATGACGAAAGGAAAACACTCCAAAGAAACAAAGACGACAAAGGTAGCAAGAGCGAGAGGAAGTGCTTCAAATGCGGTGATCCAAATCATCTCATTGGAAGATGTCCTATGATGTCAAAGGAGCAAAACCAAAAGGCGTTCATTGGAGGAGCATGGAGTGATAGTGACGAAGACGAGAAAGAAACTACAAAGGAGGAGAAATGTCTTATGGCTAAGACATCAAGTGAGGTACATTCCGAAACCGAATACTTTAGTGATGAATATTTATCATTAGATGAAAAAGACTTAGAAAAGTAATGACTAAAAATAAATCACTAAAACACATAAATAACCAATTAGAAAAAGAAATACTAGAATTAAAAATTAAACTACATAACTTAGAAAAAGGCAAAGAAGTCTTTGAATGTAAAACATGTCAAGAAACTAAAAATGAAAACGAAATACTTAAGGAAGAAATTTGTAGACTTAACAAATTCGAAAATAGTAGTAATTCACTTAGGGAAATAATAAGTATTCAAAGAGTATCAAGTGATAAAACCGGATTAGGATTTAATTCAACTAAGGATTCAAATAGTAAAACTAAAAATGTAAAATTTGAATGTGAAACTAGTGAGCAAAAACCTTTAGAGTCAAAACCTAAGTATATACTTATGAGAGATAGAAAAATACCCATAGCTAGTGATGAGGAAGTAAAAACCTTTTATAAACCATCTTTAAAAAATGAAGTAGAATACTCTAAACCAAAGTTAAGGTAAAAAACACCACCTCCTCCTAGAAGACCACCTAGTCCTCACCCTCGGTCTAAAACTCCTCAACCTAAAAGAAACCAAAATAGACCAAACCGTCATAATAATAGTTACCCAATGTGGAATTACCCGAATCTACCAAGCTTCAATCCTTGGGGAATACTTCCACCATACATGCATACTAGTCAACTACAACCCATTTTTGGTTCAAACAACTTTGGATCAATGAGACAATGGGGACCAAGTGGCTAAATTGCTGTCTCATTGGATTATTGGCATCTCTTCCTTGATTGACTTCTACAAGTCAAAAACGCTTTGAAGCGCTTGAAGACCACATGTTGAAGACTAAAAGGTACGCCCCTCTTTCATGCTCATCATTATATGCGTAGATTAATGAACTAGCCAATTGCATGTCCCCGTAAGTTTTTAATGCCTAGTTTAGTTAGTACTTGTATGTTAGTTAGTAGATAATCCCTTATACATATACATGATATAAATATATATATATATATATATATATATATATATATATATATATATATATATATATATATATATATATATATATATATATATCCATATTACTATATATACTATATACATATATAAATATATCCGCACATAACCTAGATACGTCATTTGTTGACTATCTAGAACTAAAAGAAATTGTTCGTCCAAGAACCTTTTCTTCCCCCTTTGCCTCTTTTGAACTTTAACGTTCAACACGAAAATCTTCCGTGTCCACTATCACATAACTCATGGTGATGAAGAGAAGTGAGTTAACTGGATTAACGTAGAAGTAGCACTTCAACCGTCGCGTCAAGAAAACTATGGATGAAACAAACTCCCGTCGCCGTCAGCACCTATCTCAGTCATTACCTCATCATTTCTCGACTCCATTCAACATCCCACATTTACACACAATATATATATATATATATATAAATATGCACATTTACTCTCACTCCCTAGAACCCTTGTCGACTTGACATCTTGACTATTTTATCCAAAATTCTCAAGAAATATTTTCTTAACGAAATGTTAATAAAATGTCAAGTATTCCTTCCTCGTGCCTATACAAACCAACGTATTTTTGATATATTATAAATCTATAAATATATGCATTTAAATATTTTGCCGTCAGAAACAAAATCCTAAAATTCCAAATTTTGGCGGGCGGCCCCCTTAAAATTAAGGGGACCGGCTTGTTATCGTGGGCGGCCCCCTTAATGTTTAAGGGGACCAGCCATCTGATGCAGCCAAAAATCATTTTCCTTCTTGAATTTTAGCCAAACACTCCCTTTTCTCAAAACACCTTCCTCCCTATCTGCTGTGTACGAAAGAACCAACACCAAAACACTCAAAATCACCCACCAAATCACCAAATCGAGCCAAATTCACAAGGGGCAAACACTTATAACTCGATTAGCAACATATATTGTAAGTTTTTCAATACACATTTCATCTAATTTTGAGTCCATTCATGATTAGGTATTTTATTCAAATTGTTCAAATTCGAATTTTTATTGAAATTAAGTCTAGGAATGCCATTGCCAAATGCTCCCCATAGGATTAGAGTGCTTAATACACCTAGAATGTAAGTAATCTAAAACCCTCATGCCATAATTTTGAAAAACCAAACACTCTCATTCAAAATTTGTTGTACATTGTTGAAAAATGCCTTAAACACTTGACTAAACTAACCACATTACAATTTCACAACTATTAATCCTAAGAATACACTTTTTGAATCATGAAAAACGATTTTATAAACATAAGAGGGTGTTTGGATTAGGTCATAAAATAGCCAAAACCAAGTCAAAATAAATTTCACAACTAATGAACAAGTTTATAAACATGTAACTAGTCATTGTGAGTCATCAAGATACATAATTCATATGTATATTGAGAGATGAGTCTTTATTTTCTTCTTGAAAAAAGGGTGTTTGGCATAATGAATTAAAACATATTTTTGAGTCAAAATCTATGTTCTCATCTTTTTCATAAGTCTCTTAACATGAATACTCGTAAGAAATAGCTAGACATACAATCTAATGTTTATCTAGCCACATTTCAAAATGACTTATGATGTATAAAGGAGTGTTTTGATATCTTTGGTTCTTTATCAAAATATTCTGATAACTACTTCTTAATATTATATTTTAAACGAGTTAAAAATTAAAATTAAGGAACATGGCAAACTACTTCTTAGGATTTAATTTTTAGAGTCGAAGTATGTTTTTGTTCCACATAAGTAGTGTATATGACATATGCATTTTTTTTATCTCATTTTTTGTTACTATCTTGTATAGGTGAAAATGCCTAAAGTGACGATTGGTGATGTCTCAAAAACAAAGGATTACATTCCAAAAATCTCTGCCACTCCAGGCATTTCTCCCGCTGTTGCTTGTTTCTATCGTCCCATTGAAGATAGAAACATTCATGAAGGGAGAATTGTCTATCCATCGTTCTATGAATCCGACTATATCGAACGAATGTTCTCCAACGTTAGTCTTGATTGTCTCTACAAAATCAATGAGCCTATCATTCCCCGCTTTGTTCTTGACTTCTATAGCCAAGTGACGGTGCAAACCGATCCCAATGGCTATATCCTCATATCCTTTATGATTCAACATGAATTCATTACTCTTACTCTCGCTTAATTCGGTCAAATTCTAAGAATCCCCTACTCCGGTCAAGCCGTCTTCTCAAATGAGTGGGATCTCTCATCTCTTGAGCAACATCGACCTCAACAGGGTCCTTACTACTCTGAGATTCCATCCTCTAAAGAAATTCGTCAATATCTTGGGCTAGCTCGTGGTACGACTAGCCGGAAGATCAAGTCAAAAGATGTTGACATCCATGCTAACCAAATCCTCCTCAAGGAGTTACGCCCCGACATGAAGCGTTGGGAAGAACTCATTCGTGAGAATGCGTTCGGTACCGGTGGTCACCGTGATCATGTCACGGCGAGCATAGCTCACATGTTGTATTGTATTGTCGCTGAACAGCCGTACAATTTGGCATATCTCTTTGTCTTCCGCATCATGTCCGCCAAAAACACTCATAATGCAAATCTTCCGTATGGCATGTTTCTTACTCGCCTCTACAATCATGTCATGGTACACTATCCACATCTTCAGAGTCCAATTTATGAGTCTGTTCAACCGGTCCTTAATCCACTTGTTCGTGTCCGTGCCCGTCGCTCCCGAAGCGACAAGGGAAAATCTCGTAAATCTGTCTCACTTCCACCTCGTGGTTCCACGTCACATCAAGGAGACGATGATGATGATGATGAGGAGGAGGGCACAACACGTACTAGTACCCCATCACCTAGGACCTTCGTTGAAAATCTTCCGGATCTTGATTACACCGAGTATCAAGTTCCTTCTCATTCCGAACGAACAGACGAACTACTGTTTGAAAGACAAACCGAACTACTCAACACCACACAGCAGATGCACCAAGAAGTACGAGGCGGTTTCAAGTCTATTGGAAAGACACTTGGAAAGTTGTTTGGAAATAAGAAGAAGTAGACATGTTTGATGAGTATTTAGTTGATATTGTTGATGTTATGTTTAGACATTTATATGTAGTAATATTATCTTAAAATTTGCTTGCCATGACTTTTATTATGTTAGATGTTAAACCTATGTCATGTTAGTACTAAGCTACATATTTAGTTGATATAATATGCCTATGCTTCTAATATATATTTTTTCTTTCTAGTCTTAAATATGTATATTATTTGTTTAATATGCTATTGATAATATTTAATCATTCTTGATGTACATGATCCAAATGGAACTTGCTGCAAATACACCCTAAAAATGACCTTTTTCTGGAAATTTTTCAAATTTGGTCGCCTGGGAAAACACCAGATGGGCGGCCCCCTTAATTTCCTAGGCGGTCCCCTTAATTTTAAGGGGGCCGCCCAACAATTAAGGGGATCGGCCATCTGGACAGTAAAATTTACTGTTTTCTTTTGCATCTTGTGACCACTTTTACCTAGCCCCAGCTACCATTTCTCCTTATGGACGAACTGGTATTGGAATCTTCCTACAAAACCTCAAAAATTAACCTAAACCAACCACATTTTCATATTATAAATTCCCTCCATATAATCACCTCTCATTCCATCATCCTTCACCATCCAAAACCACCATGTTATCACCAAAATCCTCCATCTCTAAGACTTCAAGGAAGCAAAGACTTGTCATCATACCACCAAAACAACCTTTCATAGACCTAACCCAAGATGACATCAAAACTCCATCACCACCACCTCAATGTTCATCCCCAAGTGCACCAAATGCTCCATCAAAAACACCCTCTACCCATGGAGCATCCTCTTCCTCTATACCATCCACTTCATCCATCAATGACTACATCAACACTCACCTAACATCATCACCAAGAGCATCATCACCACCATCCACTCAAGAACCTTCATACACCCAACTTGCCATTTCCTTATCACCCATCACACCTCTTGATGCTCATTTCTCACCATCACCAACCCCACAACCATTCTTTCCTATACCTTGGGCATTGCTTGAAGCCCATGGTGACAATTGTCTTTGTTGCATCCATAACCGGACCATAATCTTTGGTCTTAGAGATGAAATACACTACATGTTTTCATCACTTGAACACATGATTACCAACCCACCACCACCACCACCTTCACCCACTACACCACCACCACCTCCATTTTCACCCAATTAAGCATATGCAATGCTTAAAAATAATTTTCAAAACCTTTTTGTATGCAAGCTCCATGGAAGATCATGTACTCCTAGGACGATTATGTAGTATCATTAGTTATTTTTGTTTGAATGTTTGCATGCCTTATGTTGTAATCTTCTTGGTTGTGTATTTATACACAACAATTTTATTAAATGAATGTTTTTTATGCTTGCTTATTGTTGTTACATACACTTGTGCTTCTAACATTTTTCTTGCATGCGTTCCATAGCTCGTTTCCTTGGTGCCCCCAAACGAGGGGGAGTACACATCAAGGGGGAGTTCTCATACGACACTTTTACACTTAAACTTGTCAGTTAAACCTTTTTTATTCTACAAAAAGGGGGAGAAATAGATGTAAACTCACTAAATACTTGTCTAAAAACTAACTTTTAGATTTAATGAGTTTAGATTTTGTAATCATCAAAAAGGGGGAGAATGTTGATATAAATAATGCCTAAACACGTTATTAATATTTTTCGATATCTCTACGTTTTGATAATCAAAAAATGTAAAATAATTAATCGGAAAATTATGACGTAAACAAGTATTTAGTTGTTAATATCTATTTATACAACTCAAATCACTTAAGGTATGAATGAACTAATGCTTAATGCATTATATGATCAAAGGAACATTTTCTTAATAACTAGATTTTTTTATAAAACATCAAAAACATTTTATATATTTTTGAAAAACATTTTTGGTATTAAATAAAAATGTTTAATCTTTTATAAAAATATGAATTCAAATTTTTAACCAAAATCAGTTAAAAATGTTCCAGAAAAACCTTCCCCACAAAAGGACAAAACTGGCCAACGTTCAGCAAGGGCGGCCCCCTTAATTTTACTAGGCGGCCCCCTTAAAATTAAGGGGGCCGGCCACGCTCCAGTAGGCTCCAGCTGTCCAGATTTTTCTCCTATAAATACCAGCCTTCCCCTGGATTTTTACTCTCCTTTTGCACACCCAAACATTCTGTTTTAAATCTTGTAAATCCTTTCAAAAACCCTTTGATCATATTCTCTTAAGCATTGGTTTCTAAGTGATCCAAGCTTCCACCATCAAAGTGCAAAAGAAGAATACTCCTTCAACTAGAGAAGAAGTATTATAGTTTAACTCATATCATCATTGTTGTTGTGTAAAGTGTTGTATAGTTGTGATAAGTAGATCTAAGTGTAAGTAACTAGTTGTGTTGTAAAGAAGTAGTGTAGAAGTAGGTGTGAAGTAGTCGTGAAGTAGTCGTGAAGAAGAAGTTGTGAAGAAGTCGTGAAGAAGTCGTGAAGCCGTCGTGAAGAATTCGTGATTAAGTTGTGTAGAAGTTGTGTACAAGTCGTGAGATTGGTTCTAGCTACGATTAGAACTCGACATCTAGCTTTGTGTCGTTAATCCGGTGTAAGCTAAAGTCGTGTAAGGTTTTCTCCGCCATAAGGGAGCTTGTTGACATAGTGAATAAAACTCTCGAGTAGGTGACTCGAGGAGTGGAGTAGGGCAAGGAAGGTGTCCTTGTAGCCGAACCACTATAAATCTCCGTGTTGTGGTTTGATCTTTCCATCTCTTTCTTTCATTTCATTATATTTACTTTACTTGCATTTCTTATCTATATTTGTTTATATTTGTTCATATTGATCAAGAGTTGAATTCACATAAGATAGAATCGAAGTTTTAAAAAGTAAACAAAAGTTTTCATAAATTAAAAAGACGTAAAACTATTCAACCCCCCTTCTAGTTTTCCACAAAAACTATTCAACCCCCCCTTCTAGTTTTCCACAATTGGCATCAAGAGCCACGTTACTTAAGATTTTTAAAATATACGGTATTTTAAAACTTAAAACGATCCATGGATTTTGAAAACTTTAAAGAAGAAAAATCTATGCAAGAACCGCCACTATTTAAACAAGATAATTTTACATTTTGGGAAAACCGTTTTGGGATCTATGTGAAATCAAAGAATCGTAGGGAGTACTCTAAATGCAGGAATTCTAGTCACTTGGTAGAAGAATGTTCAAAGCCTTCAAAGAACAAATCCCAAAAAGCACTCATTAGTAGAACTTGGAATGAATGTGAAAAAGATGACGACAAGCCAATAAACAACGAGGTTGCTCTTATGGCAAATGAGGTACAATTTGATTCATACTCTTTCATTAATGATAACATGTTAGATATAGAATATAATAAATTATATAAAATCATTCCTAAAATCATAAGTAATAATAAGATCTTAAAAACCAAAAAGGAAATTTTAGAAAATGAAATTCCTCAATTAAAAGAAAAAGTTATAGGATTAGAAAAGGACAAAAGTATTAGAACATGTGTAACATGTCAGAAACTAAAACACGAAATAGAAACGATAAAACTTACACAGAAAGATTTTAAACACAACAAACTTAAGAGATTTGAGAAGCACCTAAACTATGTAGATGACGTACTAAGATTACTAAAAATTCCTCATGGTAGTTTCAAACCAGATTATATGAAAAATGGTTGCTTAAGTGATTTTCATAATCAAACGACAAAAGAAAATGAAACTACACCAACTGAATCAGTGACCCACAGATCCCACGGATCCAAACATTTGGATCCACGTGGTATGCCAAAGGATCCGTAGATGAAAGTCAAAAATTAAAAAGTATTAAACCTGTTAAGATATCTAGAGAGCCTAACACTAATACAATTAGAAGAAAAGATAAGAATGAAGTTAAAATGACAGTAGACACTTCATTATGTAAAGGAACAATGTTTAGTGAACAAATTCCATTTGATTACCTCCAAGATATTAGTGAACCTTGGTGATATTGTGATTAACCCAAAAGGACCCATGAGATATTGGGGACCAAATACTTGAGCTTTCATTTGGTACATTTGAAAGAATGGATTATGGATTAATGGAACTTCAAGATACATTGCTGTAAACAAATGTATCTTCTTAATCCACAAAATGTTCAACGGAGGTTACATAGCATTTTTAGAAACAATCATTGTATAAGGGTACGATTCCTCTTGACTCCTTATTATAATTGCTCTCATAGATAATTTAGATTCATACTCACTAAGTATAAGTTATTAGGTACTATGATTAGTATCATACCCTTTTGTGATAAATAGAAATATAGTATTTAAAAGTTAGCATAATAAGTAGGAAAAGAATCTTTAAACCTCTATGACATAATACACCTAAAGACAAGTAGTATCTTATCTTCTTGGATTATATCTCAACAATATAGCATCAACTATTAGGTAATAGTTCAAAGAACCTGTTAGGATTCTAACCAAGTTGAAATATAACCAACACCTTTGTGAGTAATTAGATATGTTATCACTTCCATGAATATTCTAAATTAAGTTCTGACTTAAGTCTAGGATTCCTCAAAATACTTAGAAAGGAGTAAATCTATTTTAGGATAATCTCACCACATTCGACCCTAATCATAAAAAGGTGCATTTCTCAGGAATTCATCATTCTCAAAAGTCAAGGAGTTGTTGAACTCAACAGTCCTCCTCCTCCTAAGACATCATCTTTGGTAGATGATAACTTTTGAAAAACACTCACGTTCTCCGAAACCAGACTCACCAAGGATAAAGTTAGTAAATTCATAAGATGACCCTAAACATAGAGATGCATTAGATAGAATACTCTATCTCATAGCTAGTACTCCAAATATTATATAGTCTACACTTTCAAGATGATTCCTACTTGAAACCATCAAACAACTTAGGAGACATTTATGATATCCCAAAGGATCAGGTGTAGAAACTACAATTATCTCTATAATTAGAGATATAGGAATAATTCAAACAAAATGTGTACTAATGTGAGACATTGTATCACATCATGATTTACTAAGAAACAAACGGTCTTTGCTACTTTAAGGCAAAGTGTAGAGAAAACTCTCGTGGTCTATGATATTGACCTCTATAACCTTCTCCTGCGTTGCAACAACATTGTAACCATTCATCCCAGCAAAAGTTTTGCTTTCCATCATCATTCCCGTATTTAACAATGCTTAAATATCTCGAGTTGAGAATGTTTCACAAAAGATAACATTGATACCTCAAGAAAGAATCTTACTTCTATCTATGATTTATTGAAACCTAGAAAGTAGTTAAAACATTTGTTCAAATCCTGGTTCAACCAAAAACGGAAATAAGCAAACACATGTTCTGATCCTGCGGATCCTTTCGATAACAAGGGCGGAACCCTTGTTTGGGATCCGCCGGATCCAATGCTTGCTGAGACAAATTCTCAAAAAAACAAACACTCCTTATTGCTTAGTTCACTAATTAAAACACACAAAACCTACTGATTGTCGACCCTCATCACTCGAAACTCAAAAATTAGACTACTCTCCACAATTAACTCGTGCTTAATTGATCTAACTGTAAGTATTCTAATTCATTCCAATTCCTTATCAATGTCTAGGATTCCTAATTAGTTACACCAAATCAAAAATTGGAATCATGCATTTTCAGAAATCATAAATCATTTCAAAAATACATAAAATCATTTTTCTTGATTAAACATCAAACACTCAATTGAAATACTTCTCAAAAACACCTCTCAATCATTGTTCATACAAAATCAAAAAACGTTATAAATGTTTAAATGTACTTTTGGATACATTTAAAACAAAAGCATTTGAGTTATCTCGCAAAAACTTGCTTCAAAAGAAGTCGAGATAAACGTATCTTCACATTACACTCATACAACTTGGATAGTTCTAACTAAAATTATAACATTCATGTCTAGGTGAATCATGCCTCCCGCAACTAACTATGATCACAAAAAGACTACCAAGTATCTACCCAAACATCATCAAACCAAAGGTCTCACAGATGCTCAGGTCAAAATTTTCAAAACACTAGAAAACCGTTATGTTCATGAAGGTAGAACTATAGACTCATCATTCTTAGAAGAAACTAACATCCGTGAACAAATGGCCATCATCCACTTTGATTCACTCCTAGACATAGATGAGCCTATCATTCCTAGGTTCATTCTTGAGTTTTATGCTTCCGTAAAACTTAGTACTGATGACTTAGGATTGCTAAACATTCACTTCAAAATAAACCAAAATCAATTCAGTTTTCCTTTAGTTCACTTCACAGAAGTTTTCGGTGTTCCCAGTCAAGGAACTTTCTTCTACTCAGACAAATGGCCTTTATCCATTCTTGAGTCTAATCTTGGTCGTGAATGCCCATATGACACTCCACTCACTCCCAAAGAAATTATCCGTGATCACCTCTTCAAACCAAGAAGCAACCCTACTAAGAAACTCCGTGGCAAACAAGTGAGTCGAGATCCATTTGTTATGGAACTTAATGAACTCAAACCTGAATTTAAGAAACTAGAAGAAATTCTTAGAGCAAATGTTATTAGCACTGTTGGAAACAAAGATCATGTGAATGCAAGCTTATGTTACATGCTCTACTGTGTGTCAACTCATCAACAATTCAATTTGGCTTACTACATCGCCAAAAGAATGGTTGACATACCTATCTTAGGAAAAACCGCAATGCCATATGGAATGCTCCTCACCTGTCTATTTAAAGCTTCGATTCCCATCCCTCCAAACTCAGTTAGTTTTCTTCCAGACTACATCAAAATCCAACATACCTTCGTTCCACTTAGTGAAAATAGAGTAAAAGTTGGGAAAGGGAAACGTGCTTATACTTCGTCTTCATCTTCATCATCATCGGCTAGTGATGAAGATGGTTTACCTAACTCTAAGATTCCTCCACTCAATTACTTACGTCAAATTCCTTCCATTGATAATGAGTCTGAGGAACATCGACAAAGAAAGGGAATTTTTAAGAATATAGGACGATGGATGATGAAACTTCGCAAGGATCAGAAGAAAATAATCCAAAATGTTGAAAGATAAGTGAGATAGAGGAACGTTTGGGACTAATCTTTATTAGACAATGTTATGTTAGACAAATGTGTTTCTTATTATGGTGGTACTTGATGTGAACTAACTCATATTTGCAGGTCGATAACATTTAGTGTTATCAATTTTCCGAGAATAAGCTACTGTTTGGCTTAACTCCATTTTAGGTAAGTTATGATGTACGGATTTATCCATATGCAAACGTGTGTTAGAATATACATATTTAGCATATTTATAGTACATATTTGCCAATAGATATATTCTAGGAGAATTTTCGGGTTTTTATCGAAAAACGCAAAATTTGCATTGCTCTCTGTTTGTTTTAGGAGTTTTGTTCGACGGATCTGGCGGATCCCTCAAATTGGGTCCGCCTAGTGTTTATGTTGGCTCCGCCAATGTTAAACCTGCAGATCAGACGGATCCAAAAGTATTGGATCCGCATGCCTTGGCAATTGGATCCGTAGGAATACACAATAATTTCTTTTTCCCAACTCATTCCAATACTTAGATTGTAGTTTAGTTTTCTTAAGATATCTTAGAAAATTAGGAAAATCCACCTTCAAACAAAATTTGAATATTTTGTCCTGCTCATAACTCACAGAATCTTACCCTCTCGAAAACAGTGAATCAATCACATTTCTCCCTTTTGAGTCATCTTTTTGCATACCTTCATGTCAACTCCATTCCTATAGATTGACTTTGTCAATAGGACAAACTACTTTATCTTGTTCCAAGTTTTTGAAACTTACACATCATTAATCCAAACACCAACTTCCATAAAAATAGGAAGTATAAATTAGAACCTTAAGATGATCATAACACACTAAAACTTCATCCTCTTTGCACACCATTCCTGTAAACCTCTCTCAATGCACAAATCAAACAAATCTCATATGTCTAGACCATACAGACAAACCACTAGAATTAGTGTTAGACCTTACTGGCTCATTAATCCAGTTTCAAACGTTAGCTCACCAATCATATCCACCACTACCACTACAAATTCTATCATAACTCCTATAGTCAACATGCCTTCATCTCCAAACTCACCATCACCAATCATAATTCCACTAGGTACAACATCATTACCCACATATAGCACACCGTCACCTGTAACTACACCAATAGTTTCTTCACCATCACCTTTACAATCTGAAGAAAGAAAATCATTATCACCACTAAATCCACCTAATCTTCAACCATATGATCTATTTACCACACTTCAAACCATTGATAATTCAATGAGGGTAAATCAAACAAACACTCAAGAAAATGAAGAACATGACACTAACCTTTGTGACACTAAGGATTTAGAAACCATGTGGCTAGCATCTATCATATTTCCATCAACACCAACAAATTCCACTTCATAGAAGCTGTTATCTTTTCTTAAGTGTCATCTTAGTGTACTTCGTAGAATTATTCTATGATTTCTTCAGTCTTTAGGGACTTTCTAATGTAACTTCAAGTTTGAGACGTTTGTCACAAACAAAATTTTCAATGAATAAAAGTTATATTTAAATGTTTGTAGGTGATCAAATATTTGTAGCACGGATCTGACGGATCCCTCATTTTGGATCCGCCATATGTTATCGTTGGTTCCGCCAACCTTCATCCTGCGGATTATGCGGATCCCATAAATTCGATCCGCACGTGATATCGATTGGATCCGCAGGTATTACAGTAAATTTCTTAAAACTTTTCGACTCATCCTGATTCATAGAATGTAGTTTCTTTTGTTCTTTAGAATAGGTTCACTGATAACTATACATCTTAAAAATGATTAAGAAACTCTTAGAAACTTAAGAACAAAATTTTCCACCAAAATTTGAATTTTCAAATTTTAGGAGTGAGTTACCTTTCTGATACAAGCAAGGAACCCTTTTTAGGGATCCTTTAAATCCGTGGGAACATCACATCACAGGATTTTCCACTATCCCTTTGCATTTACTGCATATCTTCCTCCTATTACTCAACATAAGTTCTATGGATTGACTTATGTGATATGATTTACACAAATTTTTGTTCTAAATCATTAGGAACCAACATTCTCTATTGGATTCACATCAAATCCAAACACACAGACTCATAAACCTTCTGCTTATAAATTAGTACTTTAGGATCATCACTAAACTTACACAACAACCATTTCTTCTCCTGTACATCTTAGCTATCATACTTAACCATGACCAAATCAACCAACTCCTCCACCTCTAGACCTCCAAAACGCACTGCTCGCATAAGTGTGAAACCCTGTTGCTTCATAAATCTTGCTAACTCATCATCAGAGGAACCATACAAAGTTATTGGGCTTATTGGACCAAAAATCCTAAATAATCAAATCGGGCTAGATTTCTTTTCTTCTCTTTTCTTTCCTTTTGTTTGGGCCGGACACATGCTACAAACCCAAACTCATTATATATTCTTTCTCTTCTTCTCTTTCGGTTGGGCCGAGCATCCCAAGCCTACAAACCATTACAATATTTCCTTTCATAACATTTCATGCACATATATTTTCTTCTTTTCTTTTTGTTCTACTCGATGTGACCAAACCACAAGAGACATATGATTTTTGAAGGTTGTGTGTGATATGGAGCCAAGACCAAAGAGCCACCTAGATGTTCCCCTAATACCTTACCTGAAACAAATAAACTAATACTAACACCTTACCATTGACCTTTGACTATATTAACCAATGTATAATGTGTTTCCCACACCCATTCTCTTGACATGACAAATCCTTCATGCTCCCCAAAATCCAGCCGAATCCTAAGCCATGCCACGACCCCTTTTTCCCTTGCAAGAGTTTCATACAAAGTGAAAATAAAATAAGCTATGGACCATGCCTTGTCTTGCCTATTTAAACCACCAAATCTCACCTTTTGTTCTCACCTAAGCAAACACACTTAAACAAACAAACACTTCACTTATTCCTTCGTTAGTTACTGTCGAGCAAGAGAAGATAAGGAGCAAGATACTTGGGTCATATTTCGAGCCTTAGAGTCCTCTTTGGGTATAGTTTGATCGAGTGGGTTATCAAAATTCTAAGCTAGCATCGTGTCCTCTTCATCTCGTCATACCACATTTTCTTCGTGTCTCATCACCACCAAGTTTGGTGTTGTAAGTCTTCCCACACCCTCTTCTCTCTATTCGAAGTTTACTTATTTTGTTATACGCATTCTATAGCTCGAAACACTTAATAATCCATTAAAACATAAAAACTTAAACATGATTGAAAACCACTTAGACCCTTAGGATTGTCTCGATATCTTTTATTTCATACGTGCAATATATATATATATATATATATATATATATATATATATATATATATATATATATATATATATATATATATATATATATATATATATATATATATATATATATATATATATATATATATATATATTTTGACATACCTCGATTCTTTATGCAAAAGTGAAACAAGATAGCTAAACATGCAAACCTAATAAGCTTAAACACTACATAATATGACCTTAATCCGAGCCTTGATCGAGCACCCTTTTTATTTTCTAAAAATCATTTTTGGGCCTAACGGGCTAACGAGCCCAAGTCAATTTCTTATAAAGAATTTCGAACTAAAAATATTTCCAGAGATAGAGAAGCTTTAATCTGATTTGTATAAGCTTGAATAAGCTAAAAGGAATGATTCTTGTAAAGATAAAAATCTGCTTTTCGAAAACTAACTTTTGGACGAGTTTTGCAAAAATTATTGTTAAGGGGTGTAAATCGTTAAAATGAGAAAGAAAGGGACCGAAACTAAAAATATAAATTTTGAATAAAACATAATGGTGTAAACTGTCAAAACAGTAAACTTAAGGTAAGAAAGCGATAAATGGAATTTTGGACTAAAAATGCAAATAGTTTAACTTTCGGGTTAAAAGTGTAACTTTTATAAAGTTAAGGGTAGAACTTGACATATGTACATATTAACTTAGAAAAACTTTACTTATTTAATTTTTACCCTTATACTTTTAACCTATTATTTAATATACCTTTTTACAAATAAATAAGAATAATAGTATACGACAAAACTTTAATCGACAACATTTTAAAATGACAACAATAACTATATTAAATTATCTTTGAACCTTAAGCATCTAAGATATACAAGTCTGACACTATCACACTTGAAGGTTTTCACACTCGTCATTTCACATCGAGCCCTAGAACAATCGAATCTAAACTTATCATATTACTCTAGGTCGCAAGTCGGAGCTATTCACTTACATCACTTGATCACTACTTGACTACTGTATCACTAAGGTGAGTTCATAGTCCCACTTTTTACTATGTTTTCAAATCCCGTGGGGAGATACATGCTATAAATCTGAACACAAGTATTTTCTGTATGCTATCCTGATTGATATTGCTAAGTTAATATTGCCTAAGTTACCACCTTGCCAAAAAGTCCTTCATATCATGAACCATTAATCACTTGCGAGTGAACGCGAATTTAGTGAATAGATCTATTGGAATTTGACGCCCCATTTGAAGTTAGCCTGGAATGGTAACCAAATACACTTTATTCGAATTAACAAGAGTTTGGCAAACTCCTACGACGAGGGCGTTATCACCTACATCAATTTATTTTGTGGGCTATTTATTTCATTTATTATTACACCCGATGTTAAGGTTTGCGTGTCATGAGGCTTAGGGCAATATATATATATATATATATATATATATATATATATATATATATATATATATATATATATATATATATTACACCCGATATATATATATATATATATATTACACCTACGATATCATTGTTTTTACTACTATCTGACTTGTGTTCAAACTATTACAAATAAAACACTATGGATTCACTCAACGTTTGTGTTGACCCTTTTAGCATGTTTTATCTCAGGTATCTAAAAATCTCATGGAGCTGGCAAGGGCATTGGAAACCTACCCCTTTTTGTTTCAAATAATTATATCATTCTTTTCAAACTCATCATCACTTTTGTGAAAACTTATCTCTTTTTGAAAATTTTTGTGTAATCTCTGAATATTGAGTTTTCATTGAATGATATAAATTCTACTTTTAATGATTATCTATGCTTACGACTGTGATCTAATTGGTAATACCCTGTTTATGTCTTCCGCTGCTATCTAAAATTTTAACGGGGTGTTACGGTTGGGGACTTCGGCACCTCCCCACGACCAATATTAAGGAATAAGACACTTCAATTAAAACAAGGACGTGACAATTCGAAAAATCAGTAGGAGATAACTAGGGAGTAAAGATGTCTAAGTAAACATTGATTTCCTATCATAAGAGTTACCACCAATTTATCTTTCTTGTTTATTTAGATTAATTTTAGTTTAATTATTAGTCTTGGGTTAGTTGACTAGCAACTAATTCCGCCCACTCTTCTAAAACCCGAGATTTTACCTGCTTTCATAAAATATAAAAAATACAAAAAGAATCATCTTTCACCTCTAGACCTATCTCGACATACACTTCGAACTTTTCACAACTATTGCGAGACTATTCCCCGAGAGAACGATCAATCCCCCGGACTTACCTATACTACACTACAACGGTTAGGTACACTGCCTAGAGGATTGTAAAACTTCCTTGTGAGGTCTACAGAACTCGCATCATTGATAAAGGCATCATCATACTCAACAACAGTATCATAGCATGGACTTGCTTCCTTTGCTTCTTGAACAACACCTGCATATACATCATCTTTCTCCAGCTTAGATATGAATACCATGTTTGTTTCCAATATCTCACCTTCATCATCCGTATCAAGTAAAAAGTCATGTTCATCAGCATTCATCAACTTTCCCTTCTCTTCCATATCAGCTATCAACATCTTCTGTCAAAAATAAGCTTTGTTTCACACTTTGCCATTTGGGCATGCTTTAGCAAAATGTCCAGTCTGCCCACAACCATAGCACTTACGCTCAGCAACTTCCTTTACTGCATCATTCCTTTTCAATGTTATCCCACCCTACCTAACCATCTCACCTCTTGTTGGAGCATCTTGTCTTTTGTTTGTTGTAGTAGGTGTGGATGAAGTCCGAATATTGTTGTTGGTAGGGCACTTGTAAAAGGATTTCTGAAATTTCTTCCTAAGTAATGTCAAGTTTTGGACAATTTTGGTCAATTCAGTGTTTGCTAAATTTGGCTCTGCTATTTATGTTTCATCAATATTAGGTAGTGGCAATGAATGATATTTGATGTCATTGTTGGTGTTGTAGGTGAGAGAGTTGTATACTGGTTTTGGTTGAAATGATGAGAAAAGTTTTAAGAGGATCATGAAGTAGTTGTTGAATTGAGTTATCTTTCTCTTTTCTTTTCATCTCTTCCTTGATATTAATGACTTCAACCTAGTTCAAACAGATTATTGATGTCTTTCTTGATGAGATCTTGATTCTGTCTGATTGCAATGGTGAAACGTCTCCATTCAAGTTGCAAGTTGGTGAGAAACATTGTATTACGCTCAATGTTGGCTCATTTGAGGTCATGACGATTCATTTCATTAATCAACTTATTGAAACGAATGTATGCATCTTCCAAGGTTTCTTCAGGGAGTTGCTTAAAAGATTGGTAGTTCTATAGCGATAATGTTTGTTGTGTCTGAGTTCCTACATCAGCTCCTTGCATCAATATCTCCAAAGCTTTCCATAAATCAGGAGTTGTTAGATTACTATCAATTGCTTTGTAGATCTCATTGCTTAACCCAAACAGTATCAGATTATTTGCCTTAATATCAGTTTCAAACTGAGCATATTCTTCTGCGCTTAAATCATTGTCATCTTGAAGTCTTATTGTCGGGATCTTCAATTTCTTTCATCACATAAGGACCTTTCTTGATAGAATAAATCAACAGCCTTCGTTCTTTGAAACCCATAAGAACATTCATGAACCTTGAGGACCATTGAACATAGTTTTCTTGATACAACATAGGAGGTCTTGCATCACTCCCGGCAGCCAATGCATCTTGAGTAGTAGACATTGTGATATTGGATCTTTATATGAAGTGTTGTGTTGATAAATTTGTGGTGATGTTTTGTGTTTTAATTATGAGTTTGTGTTTGTTGATTATGTAGCTGTTTAAAGTCTCGTGAAATGGAGTTGATTAAAGTCGCTTAACAATTTCACACTAACAAAGTTGTGAAACTAAATTAATTCCAAGTCTCTCATGATGCCAAGTCTCGTAACAAGTAGTACAAGTCTCGCAATCCAAGTCTCTTAAGAGCTAAGTGAGTGTTGTCAAAATTTTGGGTAAAAGTCTTGTAGTAACTCTTGTAACAAAAATTCTTGCAAACAACCTTTTGTAACAATTTTTGTGAAGTCTCGCAACAAACTATCTTGGAACACAAAAAGATCTCTAAAGTGATTTTGTGGGTAACAAGTTTCGTAAGCCAGGTCTCATAAAACAGTCCTCGTAACAAAGTCTTGTAATTAAAGTCTCGTAAACTAAGAGTAATAAGTGTCGTAACAAAAACCCTAGTAAGAAGTCCCGTAAAGAGGTTTCGCAACTAAAGTATTGCAACAAAGATTATAATCACTTAGGAAAACGACAAAAGAACAAGTTTCACAAAGATCAAATTCTTGCAACTCCAACTTTGAGAGAGCTCACAAAGAGCAAGACTCTAAAAAATACAAAGAAAACCCTAATTTTGCAAAGGTTCGCAAAAAAACAAAGTCTCTTAAGAATGAAACCCTAATCTTGCGAAGGCACTTTTTGCGAGAGATTTAAAAATAAGACTTGCGAAGCTTTTTGAAAAACCTTTTTCTAAACTTATCAAAAACACGTAATCTAACCAAAAATCATCATTTAATCATACAATCGTTTATGTAATCCACCAAAAACGTTTCTCAAATCTCCTAGAATGTTTTTCGAAACACGTTTTTTTTGCAATTTAACCACGTAAATGATTAAACCAAAGATTTTTAAACTACGAAAATATTTTTAGAGAGAGAGAGTAACTAGTTTTAAGACTACAAAAATGTGAAATTTTATTACTAATGATGATTTAAAGATAAAAACAAACACAACTAAACACAACAATGTATCATATTTGGCTCTTGATAGCAATTATTGTCTCCATAATCACACGTCTAATACCAAACTAGAGAGAGAAAGTGGGTGTGAATACTTCTATCATAAAGAGAGAAATGAGAGAGAATGAGAGGGAAAGTCTCGCAAGACATGAAATAGACACACACCTTATTACCGATAAGGTAGGGGGTATTGATACCCTTACAACCAAACGTTGAGAGACCTCTCAACATATTAGATTCTCCTCGCAACTATAAAAGTGTTACGAGGGTAGTGGGTCACTTAACTATACAACGTTTACACAACATAACTTATCTATTACATAATATTACATAGAAGTCACTGCACTTATGATTTACAGTTTTTGTGTTCTAACATCTTTGTCTTTGCGTCAAGATCTTGTATGAAGTCTTGGGTAAGTTGTTTGGTTGTTTATCTTTCTTTTTAAGCTCTTTGTAAATGGTCTCGGATATGTTTCGAACCAAGTTTGTGTGTCTCGAAATGGGTTTTCGTTTTCCTGTGTTGTTTTTCTTGTTCTTTGGTTTTCGAAATGGGTAAAGGTTGTGTTTTTGTTCATTTTAGAAGTGGGTTATGTGGTTTTTGTTTTCATTTGTTTCGGTCCACCGACACACCAAACAAATGCAATCATCTAGGGGGACGCGTTCTATTCGGTCTACATAGAAGAAGGGACGCGTTTGGTTTGGGTAGACCAACCGAATGATGTGATCTTATTACGTTCAGTCTTACGCCATCTAACTCTTTTGTACACGAGAACATTTTTCGTAATTTTATCTCTCCAATCTCGAGAACACGATGTGATTAAAAAATATACTAAGGTAGGTGTTTGGTTATTTCCTTCCAAACCTCGTGTCGCAAATTAAGAGTATAAAAATCGATAAAACCATAACTACAAGACCAGTCAAAGGAAAACCACATGCAACACTTTAAACAACTCGTTATAAAATCATGCATTTAAGATTCCTTGTCTATTTTCCTCGCTTATATATCACACTTACTATGCACACAGTTATTTGATCACATATCAATATTACATATTTTACTTCAAACACAAATATGAGGGACAAGTCTACAACCCAAAAGAAGTTAATCAAAATCATCACAACACCTTATAGAGCTATTTGCAAAGCCAAAGATTTCTACGTCCGAAGCATCACTAACCACACTACTAACGGGACAGCTGCCATGAGTACAAGAAACACATTGTCGAGGAGCACAAGCACCAGCTCATATGGTCCCAGTAATGCCGCGAGTGAAGATCTAAGGGAGCTCATAAGGGCCAACTCCACAACCAGTATGAGAGGTCATAATATAAGCACAGCTGATGTGGAGTTGTACATAAAGCAACATACAATGATGAAGTCAGGGATGGGGCCTCAGAGAGTGCCGAGGAGTGTGAGTGTTGGGATGGGTAGGATTGATGAAGATGCTCCCGTTACGAGCTTTCCTGATGATTTAGATTTGCGCAGGAATGTCAAGAGTGGTCATATGATGTTTCCTAGGAGCAAATCTCATGCCGTTACCAATAGTATCATGATTAATAGATTTTCATGAGTTCTACTTTCATTATTACTGTATTTCTAGCACTTAGATCAATTTGACAATTTCATTTGTTTTGTGTAACATGTAAGTGTGAAACCTAATCAAATAATTAAAAAAAAAATGGTGCCGTTTTTGCATTCGCAAGTTAATTTTGGTACGTTTCTCAGTTGTAGGTAATCATCTAGATACAATGTACCAAGCGCGATACAAGGTATTTTCTTTCTTTCACTGTCCAATAAATGTGTAGTTTACGGTGCATATAAGTTTGTTAGTTCGTGAAAACAGTAACCTTATACGTTGACTTAATTCATAGTAAACCACAAAAGGCTAAAAAGTGTGATCAACATTGCATATGGCGGAAAGACGTATAGTGTGCATTGTGCAAGCTTAGGTCATTACAAATTTACAATGTCCTCTTTAACTCTCAAGCCCATTTCTTGCAGCCGAACTGTTTGTGTCCAGCAAGTAACCCATCAACAATCTATAGCCCAACACTATACACAGAAAGTACTACTTATCTCAATTCTCAAATGTAAAATTGTAAAGCAAATTTATTTATTTAGAATATAAGAAAAAATATTTTTTTCACTTAGCTTAACATTTTATTTCATCCAAACCTCAGTCTAAAGCTAATGAACCCATACAAAAAAAGAAGAATGGCGCTTTTTGAACCCATAGTGATCGAAAAGTGGAATGAAGAAGAAATAATTCTTGGTAATTGATACATTGTTTGTCCTTTTTTTTTTTTTTTTTAATCAGATCAATATTGAGTGTTTGTTAATTAGTTGCTAGTTTCTGATCTCAGTCCGACGAATGTTGGGTTCCTATAGCTGTTTTCAATTATACTCATAAATGTTGTGTATTATCTACCTATAGCTGTTTTCAATTAAAAATGACCCAAATGGGACAGAACTCCATCTTTTCATTTCTTGAATATGCAAATAACCAAACATGGGCAACTTAACTGAAACAATAATACATGTATAAACTGAAACAATAAATTTTGTGTGTGTGTAATGATTCATGTGTAGTAGTTGCTAAGGATTCGTGTGTGCTAGCTACGTACCGATGTGTTTAAGTATAAGCTATTATGTGATTATGTGTGCTAGCTAGTTATGTGTGTTAGATGGAATAAACCTCTGCGTGTGTATTAGATTCTGCATGAATGTGTATTAGCTGATATCGTACTAGTCATAACTTATAAGAGAGTTTTAAATAAACTTCTGTGTATTAATAGATTATGTGTATTACTTGATATCGTACCAGTCGTAGAAGAGTTTTAAATAAACAACTGTGTATTAGTTGATAACATATATATTTGTTTTGCACAGGTCTTTTAACAGATACACATTGAACCTGGATTAGTTGATAACATATATATTTGTTTTACACATGTCATTTAACAGGTCATTTACAGTATGACAAAGGCTTCACATCCAACAAATTCTCGAAGTGGTTCAGTAGATAACAGAATAGTTGATTAAACAAGATTTCATTTGCATTTAATCCATCTTACCATTTTGATTCCGTGGCATGCATTTGTTATATCAAGATGTTTTGCTTTCAATAAATTGATTAAGTGGCATGAATGTGTATTAGCTGCTAAGGAGTCATGTGCAGAAGCTTCAGACTACGTGTGTGATCATTTGTTTACGCATCTCATTAGTAAGCCTTTTCTCTTCACTTTCACATAAATATTGATTAAACGTTATGGGAGTCTGTGTTTTGGGTATGCTTAGCAGGTTGTACTTCATACTTTTGTGAGTTGTTTATCGAACTGAGCTTTTGACAACAAAAGAGACTACTGGATTTGCACATATTTATGCTTCATCGGAAGATGAAGACGTTTTTCCAACATGTCTTGAAGGTAAATTAATAAATGTAACATCCTTTTTTTACTTCATCAGCCACTACTTGTTTTTATTGGAAATTACAACCTTTTACCCACTACGTCATTTCCAAACTATTAAACCAAACACCCAGATATTGGGTTACTTCAAATCGATTTTAAGGTTACTGTACGTCTGTATTATTGCAAGGTCACAATCCTGCACTAATCCAGCTATTTGATCGTTGTGCATTTGTGGGTTTCATTAACACTTTAGGGCGTCGATAGTCATCGCTTACTGTTTGCTTTCATTGCAGAATATACTACAGAAAACCCTAAGATAGTTACAAAGTGCTCGCACCACTTTCACCTTGGTTGTATATATGAGTGGATGGAGAGAAGCGAAAGTTGCCCTGTTTGTGGCAAGGTAATTTTTCATTTTATTATGTGATTTAATCTGTTTATTTAGGGCTAATTCTTTTGCATCCATAATAATGTCATGTCACCTTATAACTACAAATGTACCTAAGCTTTCAGTCTCGTATATGGCTATATGAGTTGCTGTCATTCACTAAAAGTAGAGTAAATGGAACGGCATGATCACATCGTTGTTTTTTCTCACATCTCATTAATGGACACCACAACATTGAAATCACACTTCAATGCTCTTTTACTTCAAGTTTTCATTTGATTCTTAATGTGTCTATGTGAAATGATTCCTTTAGTGTAAATGCATTTGTGTGAAATGAAGTGTGCTCTGTTAGCTTTATATTTCCTTGGATGGACTTATGGTAACCAGCAGGGTATTGTTTAATGTCACATTATAGCATAACACGTAAAAGATGATATGTACTTCAGTACCTATAGCATAAGAATGATGTCAAGAGGAGTGTTTGATTCACATAATCTTTTCCAAAGTAATCGGAATAAAATTGAATCCGGCCAAATCACGCATTTGGTTAGCATGGATTAACTTTATTCCCATGCCTTTGTAAAAATATTATTGGAATGTAAAAAAGTGTGAAACGGCATTATTATCCATTGAATTAATATGTCAAACATGATAAAGAAAGTCATGGATTTTAGTAATGGTAGAAACCTCTTTACAGGCTGTAAAAGAAAGAACGCGTATGAATTCTTCCCTAGTTCTCTACTAGAACCTAACAAAGTCAAGAAACATGAAATCTAAGATACGCTGTGGGCTTTATGTTCATCACATTAGTTTTCTTTTGGGCCATTACCATGAATATTTCAGTTGACTTAAGGTTTGCTTATTGTGCATTTTTAATCTGTGCTGGCGAGCTGATGGAGTTTTTTTTGGATGTTTTGGTTCCTGTAGGTGATGGCATTTGACGAGACTATTTAGGATTAACATGAAGTGTTCCTGCTGGAATGGAACCCGGAAATAAATGAATACAGTAAAGAAACTGAGAAACCAGATTGTAAAATTCATTGTGAATACCCGCCCGAATGTTGCCATTGGTCTTTCATGTGTAAAAATTTGAAAATTGTTCGATATAAGCTCTGGCATTATCTGCAATTTTCTTTTAGCGAATATTTCTTCGATGTAATTTCTAATGTTCTCTTCAGAGATGTTCCGATTATACCCGATTAATTGAAAAAAATTGTTGGATTGGTACATAAAAGTATAAAACACATGTGGCCGTTACAGGGGAAATGCTCTCCTGTTCGTCAACATATCTGTATCTGTTCGTCAACTTGACAAGTACTTCCATAGTAATGATAATCATGTCATAACTGGTGCATTGTTAGGAGTTGGTATTGTAAAGTGTGGTATCACGTGTGCACAATTTGGATAATTTGTAAGGATTGTGGGGGCATTTAAGAAGGGATTATATTAAATGAGATAATTGGACATGACAAAGATTACTATAATACCCTTAAACTAAATATATAATTAATTAATATTATTATCTAATTAATTAATTTTATTTATTTTGATCTCATCTATTAACACTGATCCAACGGTCCACATGTGTACTTATTTTATCTATTTTAAGTTTGTACACCACATGAACGCACTTCTATATATATATATATATATATATATATATATATATATATATATATATATAATACTTCCCCTTGGATGTCCATGCGAGGATTATGCCTCGTTAAAACCTTACTAGATAAAACCCAGTAGTAGAAAAATCTAGTGAAGGAAAAAGAGTACATAATTCCTTCATACGCTTAGCGATGTTGCCTCGTCAAAAACCTTACCAAGAAAACCCAGTAGGGACAAAACCATGGTCAAGGGAAAAAGAGTGCAACGCGTATTTCCTTCCCCTGATGATCACATCACTTAAGCTTCGTAGTTGGCTCAACATAATATCATAAACCAACATCATTAACATCAACGTAACAAGTGTCTTAATAGAATAATAGTTCTGGTTCTAGCATGAACAAATGTTCTACACATGTTATTCACATATCCATAAGGATTAAATATATGTCATACATATCATTCAAGTACATCCTTGTACTTTATACATTACCAACAAATTTAAAGTAAATGGTATATTATATCATGTATGACACCTTTAAGTAGATATTGTGATCATATCTTTATAAATCAAAAGGGTAATTTTTAACATCATGTGGCCTCATAAACATGAGCGTCATATATCCATATAAAGATATTTATCATATTTCTTTAGCTTTCATGATGTATAAGGATTTCATCCTTAAAATGTTCAATTCATAAACTAAGACAAACTTTGTCTTTTATTTCAAATTTAGTTTCTAAGCATTCAATCTCATTCATAAACTCTCAAGGAGTTTCATTGACATACCATAGTCAAATCCAGATATCTTTATAAAATTTCATGGGCAAACATAATCATTTTCATGCCCCATTTTAACAAATATTGACTAAAGGCGATTGTAACAATTATGCTCATATTCCTTGATCTCATACAATGATTTATTCGATTTGATCAAGTTGTATTCTCAAGAATTTTTCTTTTATATGCTTCAAGCATTTCAAATAACAAGACATGATTTATGCATTTTATCCTTTTAGGAATCTCAACATCAAATGAGCACTTATTTATATTCTTTTATAAGCATATCAATATTTCACATATTGCCAGACTTATATAGTATTAAAATACATATTGGATCCACCACATGAGATCATGTCTCATTATTATTTTCACGTCTTTGCGAAAATGTAAATTCAGTACATTGATTTCGCTTTCTTATAAAGACAAATATTTATCCAATAACTTTACACATTCATGTTTCATGTGTATAGACTTCAAGTCTCACATGTCTCATTACAAGAGACTCCAATCTCTCACTAGTTACTTGCGTGTTTACATTCTGGCTAATCATTTTACAACTGCGATTCTCGCAGGATTATTTGCATGATCCTCACTGTTATTATAGCGTTATTTTGTGATAAATTCGTTGTCCTACGCATCATTAGATACGTTAGTACTATCGACGCCGATTCAATTCTTTTCGATTTCACATTTTACTAGACATTATATTTATTGAGATCTCATAGTTTTAAATGTACAAGAGGTTCTTTTAGAATCCTCTTTGTCTAGTGTCTCAGTACGAGACTATTATGGGGTCTTTATTACTTCGATATGACCATTTTAACTACTTACTCCATTTATATATCATCCGAGGATTTATATTTGGAATCGATTGTTCTATCACACAATAGGCGTGCCATAGAATCATTACCAATCATTGGTTGTCCAGTTGAGACACAAATATAAGTTAGAGCATTAGCAGCGTATAAAAGATCTAGTTACTCTTTTTAGGTCACCACATGTCTGGCATTTCCTAGATCAGAAAAATGAATTATACTTTGAACTTCAAGTTTGATATTAATTAGTGTTGTGAGGATCAACATTCACATTATTATAATTCATTCCCAATTCTTGCTGCTCATTCTCTTCCCCTGAATGAATTATCATTCTTAATATCTCACTTTGTGCGTTGTGGTGGATTCACTAGAATATAAACCGCACAGCTACATGACTCTTAGACGGGAGATATATGGTTCGTGACCGAAAAAACATTAAAATGCGTAGAATCATTATAACTTTTGGCATGATGCGAATTCATGACCATAAACTATCAATTTTTGCTCTCATAATTATTGGCTTTATAATCAATTGAAAACGGTTATAAACACTTCAACAAAAGATTTTCGCTTACGAACATGAGCTACACAAATGTTCAATACTTGTTCCAATAATTACCAAATACTTGGAATTACTCACCACCATTTACAAAGATATAATATGGAATGTGCTCGCATTTTTATAAGCAGAGCTACTAATCACGCTAACGTCATGTTGCATCTTTAATGATCATTTTGACGATGCATCGATTTAAAATCAAAATTATCTAAATGACACTTGTATAGGCCTACAAAGGGAATGAGCCACTGCTTTAATTTGTGGTGATAAGTGAAGTATTAACTTCTATTAAGAGCAATAAAGTCAATAAAAATCATCTTTGAAGAAACCCGTCGTTCTTTTATATATTTGCATCATAATTGACTCGGAATGGTCCAACCGGTCATGCCACATAATAAATAATGAAAATAGAACTTGAGGTTCTATAAAATATATAACAATAACATGAAGTTATGTTATTTGATTCTCTTTAGGGAATCATTATGGAACTTGAGGTTCCATTTTTTTTTCAAACATAACATGACGTTATGATACTGATCCTTTCGAAATAATCATTTTAGAACTTGAGGTTCTAATTTTTTTTTCTTTAACATAACATGAGGTTATGTTATTGATTCAATTGTTCGAACCATATTAGAACTTGAGGTTCTAATGTATTTTCTCTAACATAACTTGAGGTTATGTGATTTTATTTCGTTTACTTAGTCATTATAGAACGTTTATTGTTCTTGTAAACTACAAGAGAATTTAATAGATTAACAATACTTAAAATAAAAAGAGCAAGGTTGGATCAAGTGGTTAACACCCTTGGCTCTAGAGACAGAGGTCAAGGGTTCGATCCTCACCCCTTGCAAGGCCAGAGGTCCTTTTCTATATTTGGTAGAACCGGAAGCAACCTCTCTACCTTAGGTAGGGGTAAGGTTGTCTACGTCTCAACCTCCCCAATACACTGTGAAAGACGGTATTGAGACCCATAACCCGTGAAAGACGGTATTAGGAGTTAGTTTACTTTTTATTTAACAATAATTAAAATACAATTCTCTTTATGTAATCACAATAGAACATTTATTGTTCTTGTAAAGTACAATAGAGTCTAAGAAAATAATTGCACATTAGCCTATCATATAATAAAACATATCCATTTACTAGTAAAGTTTCACAATATGCAAAACGGCTATTACTCAATTAATCAAATATCTTATAAGCAAAAAAAATCACATGATAAATAGGGATAATCTTAATGGCACAATTTGAGTCAAACTAAGATCTATTTTTCTTATACTTAATCGCTCAATTATTCTTTGGCAATCGTAACAATAATGCTGCAAACTTCACAAAAATTTCGACTTACATTTTCTCCTTTGTTTATAGTCTGACAACATACACGAAAATGCTCACGTTCACAATGAAGTTGTGTCAAAGCCACCAAATCACATTTTACAACATTAAGGTTTAATGGCATATAAAATTAAAAATCATACTATTGGATTTTCAATATAGACAACTAACTATTATACTAACAATTAAAGATTGGGTATTGATATCTACACATAAATTATCTTCGAGCTCAAGTAACATGTCAAGAGTGCAAACCAAGGCTTTAGTCCCACATAGTAAGAATCAGTTCAAGATTTTTTTTCATAGTTTGCACATAGCACTGAACATCGTGAAGTATAGCATATATCATAAATTCATATGCTTCTTTTATTAAAGGAATCAAACACATAAAACTATTTTATCTATTATAAATCAAACAATTCGGCATCGTTATAACAACATGCGAATAATGAACCAAGTAAAAGGTTAAATCATCACTATTCAATTCACTACAAATGACCTTTCAATTTTATAGAAGCCATAACTCAATTATATGAGACATAAAAATACGTGTATCTCAATACAAACATATATCTGTGCAACACAATATTAAAACTCTTGCTAATCACTATAAGACAGCTCATCACCAATATTCAAATAATAATATCTCATAGTACTATTTCATACACGCAAACTTTATTTCTCAATTTTCATCAATAACCAACTATATGATGCAACACATATATATTATTATTTAAGAACAAAATTCATTGTTTCATTATAACAAACTAATACATCGAATATGCAAACATAACTATAAAATAGTTTGTGACTAAAAAAAATCAAATACGGTGACTTTAATAACAATTACATGAATATACACCTTAATGATCAAACATACATGCATGTAACCGTTTTAATCTATGTTAGCTAGTAAGAAGAATTGGCAAACTTTTTGGCCTAGTAATTTTATGACAGTAAAAGAGAATTATGTAGTCATTCCAGAATGAATCAAACACGTTAATAGTAGTTATTAACAATTTCAAAACATATAAACAGGCACATGTGGTCCAAAAGAATTCTCGCTATAACATATTAAAGATCCCTTTTAGCAATTGGACTACACCGTATGTTTTAGCAATTGGACTACAGTAATGGAACTTACCATAATACGATCCCCTAATTTCGAATCAAAGAAAACGATAAACATATACGAATTATAATTATCATCAATTATAACATATGTTAGTAGCAATAAATCTTGAATCGATGAACTAAGATTATAAACACATTTGAGATAAGGCTTGTAAATAAACCTAGCATACACCATATTCATTGTTTTGTTTTATCAATATTTTATGTTTAGTGATAATGCTAGAAATTCTTACTTTTGATTATACAAACAATTACAATACGCGTACCTTGAATCAACGAACATGTATGTATACATATTCAATATTTAATTAGGATTTAAAATTTACATTGGGAGATCAAAATTCACTTCAATACCAGATCAGTCCTCCGTCCCAACAGTCGATATGCATTTAACTTTTGTAGAGCTTTCGTGTTGATAACGTATTGTGAAACAATAAAGAAATGATAAAGAGAACACAAAGGATTAAAGGAGAAAGAATAAAGAACTGTTTCTCATAGGTTTATTTATAATTACAAATGGAGTATTCTCCAAGATACAATCTTCTATTAATATACAAAGATATACTCACAATATTAGATGATATGGACATCCATTCTATATATATATATATATATATATATATATATATATATATATATATATATATATATATATATATATTTATAATAATCTTTTTTTTTTCACTATTTTTCCTTTCATTTTTATATTTTCTTCTCCCTATATACAGTATCCAATCAATTTGACCATTTTTATATCTTCGAATAATATATTTGTGAGATACTCAGGGTGTGTTTAGTTGGAGAAAAAATCTTCTTGTTTTCCATCTCTAGTTTTGTACAAATTTGGGAGTAAAATTTATCTCCACACAACACTTGAAAATATAGAAAACGTGTTTAGTTAATGTTTGTATTTTCTATTTTGAAAAATGGGAACAACAATCAGTAGGACGGGTGAGGAGGCTTTCGACGGGGATGGACATGTCCCCGCCGAAAGTCGCTAAACGACAAAAACATTGCTGAGCTGGCACACAAACTCGCTGACTGTTTACTAAATTTTCAACACAAACTTTCGAAAGTAGATTTGATATTTCCCAAACTTTGACCAAAATTGCAACTCTTAATTGTTCCTGGGGTTTTTTCCCGCCACACCTTTTAGCGGGGACAGGTCCCTGCCAAAAGGCTAGATACACTTTTCCAACCTTTTGGCGGGGACATGTCCCCGCTAAAAACGGTATCCAGTTTTCCCTCCTTGCAATTGCTTTATCCCGCCAATATTTTCTAATAATGATAATAGCTTTTGGTAGGGACATGGCCCCGCCAAAAGTGTTGGCACCAATTTATCCCGCCAAATTGCAACTTTATCCCGCCAAAGTTTTACTTATATATAACCTAACCGATCATCCTCAATTCGGCAAAACACAAATAACCCAATCGTCAATTCCCACAAAACACACATAGCAATGGTTGGTTATACGTCGGAAGAGGAGTGGTCAAAGGTTTTATCGTCGATGTATCTCTTTAATGAAGTTCTTAATACATATGGCTACAAAATTTATGATGAATATGGTTCTTATAAGAACATTAGCCCATGGATGAGAGACCAGATTCTGAAATGGTTGACGAAAAAACCATACTACAGAGAGATGTTGGATGCTCAAGCTGATGATGTTGGAGGAGAAAGCACGCTGGAAACCAAACTTGATGATCTGGGAAATAAGATAACAAATCTTGAAGCTATGTTTGAACATTTCATCAAGCAAAGGAAAGCAAGGAAGGGAAAAGATGGTGCAGGTTCTAGCAAAGTGGGAAGTAGCAGCAAAAAAAATGAATGGGTGATGTTTGTTATGGTTTATGTCATGTGTTTCATTTTCTTGTTGTGTTGTTTCATTTGAGTTGCTTCGTTTGCTTGTCGAGTTGTTTCGTTTGAGTTGTTCCGTTTGCTTGTCGAGTTGCTTCATTTGAGTTGTTTCGTTTACTTGTCGAGTTGTTTTGTTTGAGTCTGTATGAAATGTATGTGGTTAAGAACTCTTGCGTGTTTTAAATAAAAGGTTTGCCTTCGTGTTTGTTAATTGTGAATGTTTGTTAATTACCATCAACCTTCTATAGTTATATTACAAGAAGTAATCCTTCTCTAGTTATATTACCATCAACCTTCTATAGTCGCCTAGCATATTGTTCTCTTATCAATATAGACCCCTCGAAAGATACATACGAATAAGTAAAACATACGTATTACTCCAACATTAAAGCGTATGAATTATATTACATATCGATAGTAGTTCAAAAACAAAAGCGTACGAATTACATTACAGATTGATAAAAGTTCAAACACTAAAGCGTACGAATTACATTACAGGTCGATAAAAGTTCAAACACTAAAGCGTACGAATTACTCCAAACTAAGATTTTCTAGGTTATCATAAAAGTCGTGAAATAAGGTAGCTGAATCAGCTGTGTGCTTATTGGGATGCATATACACTTCTAACATTTTCTTGAGTACCATTATCTGGTGATGCAGTTTGAGCACTCTGCATTTCCAGGACTCGATGTTGAAGGTCTTGCAATGTAACGAGTTGGAGTTCTTGATGGTCCTGCGGAATGAGTTGGAGGCGTTGAAGCTCCAGGAGAACCGGTCATTAAACGAAGTCGTTCCTCCTTCCATAAAAAAAATCGCATCCATAATCCTCTGTCCCACCCTGTTAAATAGTAAAAAACTAAAAACTATTATTTTTAACAACTAACCAAATTATTTATATAATACACAAAAAAACCAAATGTAATTGTTCAACTTTGATAAAGGACAAGCATAGTATAGTTTACCACGGGAGTGAGGTCGATGCGATTGTCGCAGAATTACGTCTCCTCGTCCACAAGGACAAGCAAAAGCTTCAAATTCCGCCATCTTCATTATAACAGTGTGTGTTTGTGGTTGTGAGGATTTGAGAGTGTATAAGAGCAGATCTGCTAACTGTTATATGTTGAGAATTATATTTGAGTTGATAAAGACAAAACATGTGAAAGATAAAGGACTTAAGAAGACAAAGGATGAAACTATACAAATACAGAAGATCTTTTATTATATTAGTAGATATCCTTTGTAAACCTAATTCTCTATTACATAAAGAGAATATAGGTCGTATGTTCTAGTGTGTGTCAAAGATGTAACACTAGGAAAGGGGTGTGTATGTGTACCTAGGCGTATGGTCTTTGTTTAGACGCCTAGGGTTTAGGGTTAGAGTTTTGGTTTAAGCCTCAAGGATCTTTGATCCCTGTTAGAGTAGGTAACTGTACTACACTTGATCACGTAGTATTGGGGCTGTTTGTTTTGTAAGTAGTTGTTAGAGATGATGAAGAAGGAAACTTGTTCAATAATAATGATGTTTTAGTTTATTCCGCTGCGTATCATGTTTATCATTGTTATTATTGTTAATCCTTAGTGCTCAAACGATCCATGAAGTTGTTCTAAACTTCACAATTGGTATCAAAGCTTAGGGGGCTCGTGATCGTGGGATTAAACAAGGTTTTGTCGAAGAAAAGAAGCAAAAATTCGAATCTGGTTTTAATTTTCGCAACTCACTGCAGAGCTGTTTTCACAGGATGATAACTTATTCGTTAACCATTCGATCGGGCTGAAATTTTTACTGGAGATTCGTCATATATCAAGGTATATTCTAACAGGGGGGATCTTCAATTTGAGCTCTTAATCATCAGGTATATATTTTTGAAAACTGCTGCAGAGAAGTTCATGTTTTTTTATTTTTACGGTTCTTATGCTATTCAACTTCCTGAATTTTTTTCAATTCGTTTTAATTCATCAAGGAAGTTGGTTATATGATGTTTGGTGTCAATTATACACGAATGGAAGAAGCTTTCATCAATTGGTGTTTAGGGTTTTCTAAACAAAATTCTTAGGGTTTGTAAAATTGTTATTGTTTCTGGTCTGCTGAAGTGTACACGACATTATTATGGTTTATGTTGCTGCTGCAATGTAAAGTTTTGGTGAAAAAGAAACACTCTTCTATGCTTGATCCTTCATTTAATCTGATTCTGATCAACAAGTGGTTTCAGAAACCCTAATAGATGAGAAAGTGCACAATAGGGTTATGCGAGATGTAAATGAATGATAGCAAAGTTTGTGTTGCTACTCCTAATGAACTGCTGGTCGTTATTGAAGTAAGAACTGATGCATTTGCTGTTTGTATTGCTCGAAAGTTCCTAGTACTGCCAGTTCATAAATTTTGTACTACTAGCTCATTTTGGTCGCGAGTTTGTACTGCTCGTTATGTCACTTAGTACTGCTCGTTGTAGTTAGTACTGCTTTCATAAGATTAGTACTGCCAATTGATTCGAGGTTGCTTGGATATCTGTTTTATTTATGGTATACTATATGAGGTTTTGAGCGATGGTTATCTACTAATTTGAATTAAGTATCAAAAACCTCATGCTAAGATCTGATTGGATGGTTTTGACTTAGTGGGCCGGTTGGTATTAAATTTTGTTACGCTGCATATGGTTATGAATTCATATTATATTACTGGTATGAATATTTTACTATTCTTTGTTGGAAATATTATTAATTACAGTAATACGTATCGAAGGGAGTGAATGGAGTGAAACGAATATTGGTATTTGGTTTCTGTCTAAACAAATTTATGTGATATGAACCAGTACATGGATTCGGTTTTTGGGCTTCATGCTATTCGTTGCTACTTGTGATTTTTTTGGGCATGTGTTACAAGAAGTGAGGGGAAGCTCATATGGTTTTTAGCATTGTTTGATATTGGATCGCACATGGTTATGGTTCTCAGATGAGTTTGACACACACAAGAAGGTGTTTGGTTTTTGGATTTATTTTTGGTTTTTGGTTGTGACCTGATGTTCTTTATTCTTGAATACTCTTATGAATCCGGTTCACGTTAAAGAACTATTCTTCATTCTACTACTGCTTGGTTTCAAATGCTATTGTAGTCATTTCTCGTACGCTATTTGGTGCTCGTTCATGGCTGGTACTACATTTTGTTTTTTGCTATGGTGGTTAGTTATTCGACAAGTTCTTTCAAATGGTTAACATATGGGTTTCAGGGGAAGCTTAATGTTAAAATGTCTAACCATTTATATGCTACATCGAGGTGACGGTTTTTACAACTGCTAGTTGTTATTATTACTACAGGTTTAGGTTTCTTCTATGTTGGATTCATTTATAGTAAGCGTTTTGGTGTTCTTCATGGAGGGCAATTCGAGACATTGGAAGACTGGATTGGAAGTATGATAGTAGTTCGTGGTTGTGAAGATCAAGGTTGCTTACTCTTGTCCCCTAATTGATGATGACAAAAAGGGGAAGAATATTTACATAGAAGATTGCAACTTGTATAGCCTTGGTGATATTGCATGGATTAAGTGGAAGTCTATATCTTTCATATATTTTAACTTCAGGGGAAGTTCGTGCTTATTTGGTTTTGTCATTATGAACTAGGGGAAGATTATTGGGAATTATATTTGAGTTGATAAAGACAAAATATGTGAAAGATAAAGGACTTAAGAAGACAAAGGATGAAACTGTACAAATACAGAAGATCTTTTATTATATTAGTAGATATCCTTTGTAAACCTAATTCTCTATTATATAAAGAGAATATAGGTCGTATGTTTTAGTGTGTGTCAAAGATGTAACACCAGGAAAGGTGTGTGTGTGTGTACCTAGGCATATGGTCTTTGTTTAGATGCCTAAGGGTTTAGGGTTAGAGTTTTGGTTTAAGCCTCAAGGATCTTTGATCCCTGTTAGAGTAGGTAACCGTACTACACTTGATCACATAGTATTGGCGCTGTTTGTTTTGTAAGTAGTTGTTAGAGATGATGACGAAGGAACCTTGTTCAATAATAATGATGTTTTAGTTTATTTCGCTGCGTATCATGTTTATCATTGTTATTATTGTTAATCCCTAGTGCTCAAACGATCCATGAAGTTGTTCTAAACTTCACATTATATATGGTAAAAAAATAGAGCTTTTGGTGGGAAGTTTTGGCGCCAATATTTTGCTGGGAAGTTTTGATGGGAAGTGTTTTGGCGGGAAGTGTTTGGTGGGAAGTTTTGGTTGGAAGTTTTTTGGTTCTTTGAGGTTTCGAGATGCGTTTGATGGGAAGCATTGGGAATGTTTTGAGAGTGGTAAGATAGCTTTAGTAGACAACTACAAGGATTTGGACTTTTCATTCGTTTAACATCTCATGTATAACCATATCATCTCGACTCATTCGTTTAACATCTCGTGTATAACCATATCATCTCGGCTCATTCGTTTAACATCTCATGTATAACCATATCATCTCACCTCATTCGTTTAACATCTCATGTAAAACTATATCATCTCGACTCATTCATTTTAACATCTCATGTATAACCATATCATCTCGACTTATTCGTTTAACATCTCATGTATAACCATATTATCTCAACTCATTCGTTTTAACATCTCATGTATAACCATATCATCTCGACTCATTCGTTTAACATCTCATGTATAACCATATCATCTCGGCTCATTCATTTAACATCTCACGTATAACCATATCATCTTGGCTCATTCGTTTAACATTTAGTGTATAATAGTGATTTAACTTAATTAAAATATTTAAAAATAATTTTAAATGATTTAAATTAAGTATAAATGATTTAACTTAGTTAAAACAGATGTAAATAATATTAAAAAGTTTTAAATTAATTTAAAATGATTTAGAAAATATTTAAATTAAATTTAAATGATTGAATAGTGATTTAACTTAATTAAAATGATTTACAAATAATTTTAAATGATTTAAATTAAGTATAAATGATTTAACTTAGTTAAAAATGATGTAAATAATTTTAAAAAGTTTTAAATTAATTGAAGACGATTTAGAAAATATTTAAATTAAATTTAAATGATTTAAAAGTGATTTAACTTAAATAAAATGATTTAAAAGTTTTTTTTTGATTTTTTTTAAAGAAACTTTTGGCTGGGACATGTCCCCGCTAAAAGATTTCACCAATTATATATAATTCCCTCCTAGCATTTACTTTATCCCGCAAAACTTTTTTGGCTATTGATAAAAGCTTTTAGCATAAGCTGGCTAAAAGACAAATTTTCTTTTAGCGGGGACATGTCCCCGCCGAATGTGATCGCTAAAAAAGCACCTCAATTATTAATAGATCTGGGAAAAACACTTAGAAAAAAAGAAAAGAAAAAAACTCAACTATCCTTCGTATTCCTCTCAACATCACTACACTCGCACCACCACAGCACCGCCACTACTTCACCGTAACACCATCTCCACCACAACACCACCACACTCGCACCACTGTGCACAATGTATCTCTTTCTCCCCTCTCATTGTTTGATTCTTTCCTAAACCCCTCTCATTCTTTGATTCTCTCTATTCTCTTCTCCTTTCTTACTCTCGACAGTGTTACAAAAAAAACCAGGTTAATTTTTGTTAATCTTTTTCAATTTTTGTTAATTGTTGTTAATTTGTGTTAATTGTTAATTTTTGTTATTAGTTTTATGTTACTTGTTTTTAGTTTTTGATTTTTATTATTTTTTTTTTATTTTTTCCTTTCGAGACCACAGTTCAGCCGAGACCAATCGAGACCAAGCTGAGACCATAGGCGAGAGCCCACTGTTGAGACCAAGAGGTATTATTGTTATTTTTTTGTGTTTATGTGTTAGCGGGGACATGTCGCCGCCAAAAGTTTATAGTGATTAATTTGTGTTTATGTATTTTTTTTAGCTAGCTCCTTGTTGAGACCGAGACCGCCTGTTGAGACCGAGACCACTTGGTGTCGAGATCACAGCCTTCACCACAGTAAGTTTTTTTTTTTTTTTTTTTTTTTTTTTTTTTTTTTTTTTTTTTTTTTTGTTATTTGTTAATTCTATAAACCTTATTGTTGTTTTTAGCGTTAGCAACTTAGGAAACTTGGGGATGGTTTATATAATAAGAATCTGTTGATGTTATGTTTGAAAAAGCCCAATAAGCTCAATTTTTTTTTTGTTAGAATGCGTTTGGAAAATAATCACTAGGACACACCACAGCAGCCTTGCATTTGTTTTTGGTTAGAATGCGTTTGGAAAATAATCACTAGGACACACCACAACATCCTTGCGTTTGTTTTTGGTTAGAATGCGTTTGGAAAATAATCACTAGGACATGGGTTTAATATCTGCATAGAAACTTGTGTTCTTTTCTGTATTGAGAATCTAGATATATAAACCGACAATCATAGAATTTTAATAAGTTATTTGTTAAGTTAATAAAGAACATACAGACTTTCATAGCAAATGCAAAATGAATGACTTGATATTTCCTTCTTCGTATTTAACCTTTTCCATTAGATCTAATCTAATCAAAAGCTGGCTAATAGCAGCCCCGAAAGGGTGCGTTTGGTTAACAGCAGCCCACAATGGTGCATTTGGTTAACAGCAGCCCCGAAAGGGTGCATTTGGTTAACAGCATCCCTAAAAGGGTGCGTTTGGTTAACAGCAGCCCACAAGGATGCATTTAGTTAACAGCAACCCCGGTTAGGGTACGTTTGGTTAACAGCAGCCCCGATTAAAGGGTGCGTTTGGTTAACAGCAGCCCCGATTAAAGTGCGTTTGGTTAACAGCATTTGGTTAACAGCAGCCCCAACCGTGAACCACAACCTTGACAATAAAACAGATTAGTAATGTATTCACTTATATAATGAGTTTGAATAGCATAAGAAATATATTATAAAGATATCATGAATCGAAAAACTCATATTAGTAATGTATTTTATATATGTTTGATAATGTATTTGGTATGCGTTTGTGAATATATATGAAAATGATTGTGCGAATATGTTATGTGCTTATAATTTTTTTATCTAATTGTGTTAGACTATTGTAAATGATTTTAGGACTTTAGTGACTAATTTCGGAAAGTCCCCATCCGAAGTTAATCATCCCATAGAAAACCCGTCCGAAATTAATTTATTAGAAATTAATTTCGGAAAGTCCCCTATTTGGGACTGCTTTTTGAATGTTTTGTCTCATTTAGGATATGAATTCGTATAATTGATTTACTATTTGTGAAAATTTTGACAGTGTTTCCCCTTTACTCCTACGAATATGTCTTTAATGCACATATTTGGGGAGTTTGGGGGAAATGCTGCCGAAATTTTCTGAAATAGTAAATTCAGTTATACGCATTCATATATGAGACGAAACATTCAAACTGTGGGTTAGGATTGCCTTCCATAGTTGGATTAGGTGAACAAAATGCACAACTCGTAATTCCACCTTTATGTGTATACATGTAGATTTTTGTGAACATGTTTAATTCTATATAATTATTTTTTGCATCATTAAAACGTAGTTATGCCAATTGATAAGAGTTGGGTCTCATTATCTCGTGCTAGCATCGAATTTTTAAAAGGTCTTAAAGCTTTTTGCGAGTATTGCAAGTCCTTTGTGAATATTGATGGGAATGTAAAATGTCCATATGCTTGTTGTTATAACGTTGGTTGGATAAAGCACGAAGATTTGTTTGATGACATACACACAAATGGTTGGGACCAAAGTTATACGAAATGGTATAATCATGGTGAACCGGATGCCCGGACAGTAGTACACAACACAAATCATCCTGGGATGAGTGACATGGTTGAGTTCCTTCATGATATTTGTCCGAATAACAAACAAAATGAGCCAACTCAAGGAAATATTGGCGAGACAAGTAACGAGCCAACTCAAGCAACGACACTTCCTCAACGTAACGATTTTGAAGAGTTACTTGCCACTGCCAATGACCCACTATACCCGGGCTGTAATTGGATGTTTTCATTGGACTTTATGGTAAAGTTTATGAACATCAAGGTCAAAGGTAAAATGAGTGACACCACATTTAACAAAACCCTAAAATTTCCTCAGGAATGTTTCCCGCCCATTCTAGGATACAAAATCCCATCGTCATACTATGAAATAAAGAAGACATATAAAACGATCGGGTTAGGATACGAATCCATACATGCTTGTGTAAATGATTTTTTTTTATATCGGGGGGTGGGTAACGAAGATTTGCATACTTGTCCCATCTGTAATGCTAGTAGATGGAAAGACAAGAACACACTGGGGAAGAAAGGTCCTAACAAGGTGTTGCGTTACATTCCTATCATTCCTAGACTACAACGTTTGTACAAGTCTAAACACACTGCAAAACATATGACTTGGCATGCTTTTGGGTAGTCTACGGAGAACGGTAAGATGCAACACCCGGTTGATGGTCAAGCATGGAAGAAATTTGACATCAAGTATAAGAAAGAATTTGCTTATGAAAAAAGAAACGTCCGATTAGGGTTGGCTGCGGATGGTTTCAATCCGTACGGCAACCTTGGTCAGTCTTACAGCATGTGGCCGGTCATATTAACAACATACAATACGCCTCCCTGGATATGTATGAGGGAGACTTCTCTTATGTTGACGTTGTTAATTCCGGGCCCTAAATCACCCGGGAAGGACATAGATATTTACTTGAGGCCTTTGATTGAAGACCTAAAGACTTTATGAAAAGATGGAGACATGACTACGGATGCTGTTACACGCACTGAATTCTGTATGAAAGCAGCGCTTTTATGGACTATCAATGACTTTCCCGATTGAAGTAGTTTATCTGGGTGGAGTGGGCAAGGTTACAAGGCATGTCCGACCTGTAATGTAGACACTCCAGCTATTCGCGTGTTAAGCAAAACCGCTTATGTTGGTCACAGAAGATTCTAAAAAGCGACCAATAAATGACGGAACAACAAAAGGGCATTCTATACTCCGGTCGATGATAGACTACCTCCTAGAAAATTTACCAGTGATGACATCTTGACTCAACTTGGGAGATTGCCTATATGTATCCCGAGGAAACATCCAAGTTTTTTTGGTGCGAAGAAAAAACGTGATCCTGATCGCGAATTGAATTGGACCAAAGTATCTATTTTCTACGAGCTAGAGTATTGGTCTTTTCTTACACTAAAACACAATTTAGATGTCATGCATATCGAAAAAAATGTGTGTGAGAGTGTGTTGGGTACTTTATTAATGAATGACAAATCAAAAGACGCCAACAAGGCAAGACAAGACTTACAAAATTTGAAAATTCGTGATGAGTTGTGGCTCGTCAACAAAGGAAACGGGAAGTGCTCTAAGCCTCATCCCACGTACTCTTTCACAACTGAAGAAAGAAAACTTTTTTGTTAATTCATCAAAGGTACGCGTATTATTTCAAAATTTATTTGTTCCAATTCAATTCGCGTATTCATTTCGACGACTTATTCTAATATCATGATTTTTTGGTCAATTCATCAAAGGTGTTAAACTACCTGATGGGTTTGGGTCTAACTTCAAGCATAAAGTGACAGACAATGATAGCAACATAACAGGCTTGAAGGCTCATTACTGTCATATAATGATGCAGCGGTTGCTTCCTGCTGGACTTCAAAATTACTTGAAGGACCAAACCACCGCAACACAAATAATCAAGCTTTGTTCATTCTTCAAACAAATATGCGCTCAAAGTTTGATGGTGGATGACATGTTGAAAGCTAAAGAACAACTGATCAATATTTTGTGTAGTTTCGAGCAAATATATCCTCCTGCTTTTTTTGACATTATGATTCACTTGGTTATTCATCTACCCGAAGAGGCTATTGAAGGCGGGCCTGTTTACATGAGGTAGATGTATCCATTTGAAAGATACATGAAAAAGCTCAAAAATTATGTCAGAAATAAAGCTAAGCCTGAAGGTTCAATAGCGGAGGGTTATATTGCTGATGAAGCATTAACTTTCTGTTTGCATTATTTTTGGGGTGTTGAGACGAGATTTAATCGTCTTGACCGAAATGAGGACAGTCCAAGCCCAACAATTCGATTTCAGGTGTTTCGATCACTCTGTAAAAAGAATGTTAAACAATCATTAATTCGGCTTCAACCAGCCACAATGCAGAAAGTAGTATGGTATATACTACACAACAGTCATGAAATCGACCCGTACATGAACGAGTACAAGAGGCACGCGTTTTATTTCAAAATTTGTTTTACGTAAGTTATTATTTGACGACTTATTCTAATATCATGAACATTTACAGGGCATTTCCTGGCAATGACATACAAGAAGGATTTCCTCGCTGGTTTGGGAAGAAGGTAGACTTATTGTATGTATTACCCTGTAAAAATAACGACTATTACTCATCTATATCTATTCTTAACTTTTTTCATAGATTCGTGAATTAAAAGTAAAGAAGGACCCAAGTTGTACTTCCGAGTTATTCGCTTTGGCTTGTGGACCATCATGTACTGCAGTCTCAGTCGACTCTCGCGTAGTCAACGGTGTGAAGTTTATCGTACACGACCGTGATTTACGTCGTTCATCTCAAAACAGCGGAATTTCAACTCCTAATCCTATCGGAGGAATGTATTATGGCCAGCTTGAAGAAATTCTCGAGTTTTTGTATATTTCGTTCAAGGTTGTGTTGTTCAAAGTCAAATGGTTCGACACTAATAACGATGGTCGCATAAAATGTTGTACCTATAGAAACAACATTACAAAAATTATGACAGATCATGTATCGTTTCAAAATGAACCATACATTCTTGCAACATAAGCAATAATGGTAATTGCAAGGCCGTCCAAGATTCTTGCCATCGAAAGATTTGGAACTCGGATATCATCATGGTAGAAGACAATCAGGATGTTTTACATGACAACACCTCATCACATGTCTCACTCTCTGCTGAGTTGGATAAGTTTAATTATAACACCATAAATATAGATGATCAGCCAGCGGAAGTTGAGGCTGTAATTATTCAAAACACACAAGAGTAAAAGTTTGGATCGAATGGTTAGAGAGAGAAAGTAAGAGAGTGGGAGCCTTTAGAGAGAGAAAGTAAAATTTAATATAATGAAAGGTCCAACCCTTCCCATGGGTGGGAAGGACTATTTATACAAGACAAAAAAATGCCTCTAGTAGGCTATGGACCGGGCTGACAGTGGGTAAAGACCCGACCCGACTCCATGGTGAAACAATATCTAAACTAATATGATTAAACCTATGAGCTACTTAATGCTAATCCATACTCGGGGTGACCGAGTCTTTCATGTGAATATTTATATTCCTAACAATCTTCCCCTAAGGGAGGTCACCCCGAAAATTACACTTTGAATTCTAGCATTCTATTACATAGATTAGAGTTCCTAGCTCGTAGTCTTTGATTCTTCTAAGTCTTTAATCTTTGTACTTTTAGCAGTAAACATTTGATGACTGTTCTTTTGTCTTGGATGATCTTTGAGGATTCTTTGAGGTCATCATCCAACGTACGTCTCCAAGTCATCTTTTTGCAAAATCGTCTCCATGAGATGTTGTGATCTTTGGACCGACATGCTCACACTTTTCTGGATCATGATTTTCAGCATCAGAGTTGCGGAAGCAGTGTTAAAAGTCATTCAATCATCATGATTTCTTTGATTATGATGGTGAAGTGTGAGCATGGGGTGATGGATCTGCATCTTTTCAGCAATCAGCTACAACCGCTAGGGATTCCTGCATACAACAGTTAGCAATAAAACATTCGGCACTTATAGGTCTGGATTATGAGATTTCTAACAGCATAGTGTGAAAAATTTCTCGAATCCTTGCCAAGGCCGTTCCTAAATCGGATAACCCGAGAGGGCTTACAAGATCTACCGAAGTACATCAAGGATTAGGTGAGTCACTGGAGTTCACTCCACGACTGTAGACCATTTGTAACCGCCGCGACCACTAAGAGTAATCCACAAGGAATTACCGAAGTGACCTGCTTTCAGGGCTGTTTGATGTTGACCCTGGCAGGAATTTCCATTCAATCACTGAGAATTACATTTGTAAATTCCCTCATAAATGCTCTGGCAGATTGCTAAGATCTGCTTAGGACTCATAAGTTTACAACTGGTGTCCTTAAAGTTGAACAACCAGTGTAGAAGTAACATGTGTTCCTATGAGATCTTATGATGCATCTTGTGGCTCTAGACTCGATAAGTGCATTTTTGGTAGTCGGAGACTAGAGCGGTGTCTCCTGTTTCAATATCAACATGACTCGTAATAAGCGGTCGATAGATTATGCAGGGTTCCCCGTGAGAATGAAACAAGTCCTTTTAAGAGAACTTGAGTGGCTAGAAGGTTTAGTGCAGTGCGTCACTGGGTCCATGACGTCTTGCCTTCAATACTGGTGTTACCTTAGTAACCACCAGTAGCATATGAATTGAACCCGGTTTCTGCCCTATGGTTGAATAATTGGAGGGCTATTTCTTTTCACCCTTTTCTCATTACATTTCCTTTTAATTCTTCAACCCCTTCTTTCTCCTTTCTCATATTACTCCTTTTTTTTTTCATAATCATACCTAAGGACTTTCTAATACTAACTATTCGGTATTGTCCTTGGGTAGATCCCTCCGGCTCTGGCGGATCATAGGACAGTTTTCCTAACCTTAGCCACCTTATAACTTCATGACAATCCTATGTTGTCGTCAACCAAATCTTTGAAAAAATTCTCAAAGTGTTTATAGTTATAAAACACATTTTGCTAACACTTTGAGAGTTTTGTATTTTTCAAATACTCCCCCTCAACATGTGCTCATATGTTTTAATTTAAAATTTGCACATGTTGGGTAGAGTTTGCACTTTTTTAATTGATCCACTTTTAGTGAACATGACCGATTCGAGACACGCTTACATCACTAGTTAGACTAGCTTGAAATTATTACCCAGCTTGGTCAAGTCCACATAAAGTTTCTCGAAACGGTACACTCTACTCAGACAAGTCCTCTTCGAGACACGCTTACATCACTGGTTAGACCAGCTTGAAATTATTACCCGGTCAGGACAAGTCCTTTCGATTAATGACTGTTTTTGTTTCATCAATTCATTGGTGAAGTCTGAGTCGCGCTCACATGAGATGCCATGTCCTTTTTGTCACCACAAACCATTTGCTCCCCCTCAATATGTGCATTGATATAGAAAAGAGTTTAGCACATATGGGAGAGCTTACATTTAATTCCAAAACATCACATTTTTATCAGATTGCATATTTAAATCACATTCTTTCCCCCGATCAAAAATTTCAAACCTTTTGAGATTTTGTGATCCCAATTGATTTAAATAAGTTTAGAAAGTATGGGAGAAAATGTGGTCAGGTTTAATATGTGCTGATAATGGAACATACTAATGCTCCCCCTCAATCAATGGGGGAGAATGTTAGTGTCAGGTATGATAAGTTTGAAAGATATTTGAATTAAAAAATCATACACTGACACATAACAACAAGTTTCATTAAATTCACTGCTTATTATGTACAAAAGTGACTAGTTTTGATGATATAAATTTTTTTGAAATCACTCTCCCCCTCAATTGATGACCCGTTTTCTATTTAAAGAGTTGTAGTCATTGATAGATTTTTTATGAAAAGTTCAATTCTGATTGATATTCAAAAATCATGGTACCACCAAGTTTAGCACAAATACTTTCCTGAAGAATCATAGATGGAAAAGTATCTGTGATGTAAAGAAGACTTCTCTTCTTATACGAGAAATGATGCACTGAAACGTACATCAAATCGAAGAAACATGGATATAAAGTAATCCATGCCCAGGTGAACTTCACCCAGTGGAAGGAACAACCGTCTTTTTGGCGACGTGCTTTCCCCATAAAGAAGAACGGGTTACAGTATGAGGTAACTGCAAGCCGACATGACATGTTTTAACCATTCAATTTAACTTCTTCTCGAGCTTCATTTAAAGTCCCATGTCATTATTGAATGACATTTCTAGGACCGTAAATGTTATCGATAAACAGAAGACATGCCTAGAGGAACTATTTTTGGAATTTTCTATTTTTCTGATTTTTATGGTTTTTTTAGGTTTAAGATATGTACAACGTGGAAAATCTTTTTGAGTTTTTATGATTTATATATATACAGAGGATACATGAAGAATTACCACCTCTATTCTTCCTTAGATAGATAAGAGTTCAATCAGATCATTTTCCGCCGAATGGTATCGGATGTCCATGTGAATCAAAGTAGCACCATTTGGCATAGGTTTGTAGTTGACTTCTTGTCGAAACAGGTCTAGAAAGATTGCCAATCCCATTCTCCAATGGGTGAGCCTTTGACCACTTACTGATATAATGAAATGATTGATTGAGCTGATGAGAATCTGATCGAATAACCCTTTGTGAAGATGATTCTCCAGAACTCGGGTCTGGAGAAGATAATGGAGGAGCGGTTCATTATCAATCTCGGGAGGTAGAATTCCATGAATTTGTTCTTCAACACCTTGATGAATGACTAGAGATATAATTTCATGAGTTGTTGGAGAAGTAGCAACATATGGTACTTCTTGAACCATTGTGTTTCAAGAAGGATTACCGGTTGTATCAGCAAATATCTGTGCATCAGCGGGAAACATAGGAGATACAACACTTGATGGAGCTGAAAGTATTCTTCAAACCAATGGTTGAAACAGTATATCTTCTTTCTTCATGGACGGTGGAACATATAGTGTTGAAGAAACTTGGTTTGCACGACTCCTGAACTGATGTATTCAGGAGCCGTATGACCAATTCTTAAACATCAATCAACATGTAGTTTATTCACCCTTCTCCCCCTCAAAAATTGCATATGACTGCCATTTTTGATTGAACGAGTAAATAAGAATACCATAAACGGTAAGTAGATCCACTTGATAACTGACATTTTGTTTATTCACCCTTCTCCCCCTCAAAAATTGCATATGACTGCCATTTTTGATTGAACGAGTGAATAAGAATACAATCAATGGTAAGTAGATCCACTTGATAACTGACATTTTGTTTATTCACCCTTCTCCCCCTCAAAAATTGCATATGACTGTCATTTTTGATTGAACGAGTGAATAAGAATACCATCAACGGTAAGTAAATCCACTTGATGACTGACATTTAGTTTATTCACACTTCTCCCCCTCAAAAATTGCATATGAGGTTGCCATTTTTGATAGAACAAGTGAAGAAGAATATACTCCAATGTACGTTGATCCACTTGATGACTGAATGAGCATGGGAAGAGCATGAAGCTTGTTGATGAGAATGGTCTTAAACAAGAAGATTTCTCTTCTTCCGAAGATAAAGCGCACTTAAGCGTACACCTTTCTTTTCTTTGAGGAACGGAGCCTAAAGTGTTTTCAGCAGACACCATTATGTTGACATTGTGGCCCGAGGCTTGAACTGCAGGGTTCAAACGTCATTTGTCGTTGAAGATTGAGGCCTGAACTGATGTGAACAGATGTCATTTGTCATTTCCCCTCATATGTTGTGAGCAGCCTGAGTCCAAATGTCAAAGGACGATCAGTACAACCTGCATTTGAAAATAGACGAAAGAAGAGAGTTTGGAGTGCCGGATCCCCAATTTAAGTTGGGTTCCAGTTTGTTAGTGCAAACAATCTCTGAAGCAGCTAAAACCATAGGTGCCTTGGTTTTAACAATGGGGGCAACACTAGTAGATGCAATGGACCTAGTTAAAGGGCATTTTGTATCTAAAGGGATAACTCTACCAGTTGGCTTCTATTCCTTAACAGGCACTACTCTAGGCATGGTAATCCTCGTTAAAGGGCAATGTTCACCTAGTGTGAATATTCGGTCCGTGGGCATCCGCTGAAAACCCACATTGGTAAACATTTTCCCTGTAGATTTCCAAGATTGCTTAATTTGTCTAGCTCTCCAAACTTTCTTAACAGGGGTTTTGTTGGACAACTTCAAAAATTTCTCAACACATTTATCATGATTACCCGAAATTAAACAATCATTACATGTTTTGCAAAGTGAATTAGGATTTGAATTGCGATTCCTTTTGTTCAAATCTGACTTATTGTTCCTCATGTGGTCTTCTATTTTCTTCTTAGAAACACTTTTAGCCGGTGAAGTCCTATATTTCTTTATATTTCTCCTAGGTTTTGACTCGCTAGCTTTAGTGTCACTATTAACTCCTATAGAATAACTGATGGGAATCTTAGTCTTTTTCACTTTCGGTTGTTGAACATGTTTTGATGTGTTGGGATCTGAAGTTTCCAAGGGTACCTCAAAGGTTACATGCTTGTTCTTAGTCATTGAAGATGATGCAATAAACCTATCTCGCTTGTTATCAGTCTTAGGACATGTGCCAATGACGTATTCTAAGAGTTCTTGAGATCGTTTAGTGAGGAAGCAGGCATCTACAACTGCACTATCAAGTGGTTTCTCTATCCTATCCTCTTCTACAATCTCACGAAGAGTGTCAATACTATCCTTAAGATGTGTGAGATAATCCTAATGAGCTAACCTATTGTTCCTAAGGGCAAGCAGAATAGGCACAACATCAATTGCATACTTACTACAAGCAGAAACCTTTGGAACAAAATTATCACTGGTGATGACTGGCATTTTCCCTTTCACCTGAGCCTTTAGATTCTCAATCTCATTAAGCAAAGAAGTTATTTTTCCATTGGTTTTATCACGTGTGATTTTAATCGAATCATATAACTCTTTGCAATGCTGTTTGATTTTTGAATTTTCAGCTTGAAAACAATCATTTTCATGTTGTAATTTATTGATGGTGTCTTGATAGTGAAAATTCTGAGAATCTAAAGACGATGGTTTATGGGTGCCAGTCATATCACTCTTGTTAGATTTTAATTGGGCAATTTGGGCCCTCAATTTTCGAATCGTGTTAGAGTGAGCTTGAATTTTTTCATCCCCTTTGCTTAATTCAAAATATGCATCAAATTCAGGAGCATCCAAAGATGTCTTGGCATTAGAGATTTTAATTCTTTCTTCTAAATGTTGATACTTTAATTGCAAATTAAGATTATCAACCATTAGTTTTGAAAAATGCCTAACCATATTATCATGGTCGTCATTTTGGATTTTCTCATGCAATTTTAAATTCTCCCCCTCAAGCTTAACCACACAATTTTGGGTAACATTCAATGCAATAGACAACTCATGAAATTGACAAGCAGTTAATGCGGCAGAATCAGTAGCAGTATAAATACATCCGGTGCAATACATTTGGCAATCAAATTCTCATTGGTGATGAGAATATTCTTTCTTTCAATCTCATAGCATTTTGTTTCCCCACGTTTTCCATATCTTTAAACACTTCTTTCATCTGTTTTAATTCAGTTTCAAGGGTTTTGTGCGTGCCCTCAAAATGTTCTTTGAGAAGTTTAAAAAATGGAATAACCTCAGTTAAGTAGCACCGTTTTGTTTGTTCAAAGCCCCTTTCCCCTTCAGTGATTCCCGTTAGTGTAATTCTCTTCTTACATGTTTTATCAAAATCATCAAATAGTTGACAAAGAACATATATGCTAATTAGAGTTTTACATTCTGTGGGAAGAGTTAAAGGAACTAAGTACATGGGTGTATTAGGTGGGTAAACCAATGCTGCAGCTATTTTTCTAAAGGGTGGAGTTTTGGCTTGAAGTTCTTCGGCCTTTCTCTTTTCTACGTCCAAGGACCAAAATATTTGTTCTGGCGTCAACTTAGTTTGAGGTGCAAAAACAGTTAACCGGTTCTCCTCAGAGTAATCATGGGGTTTGATTATGACACGATTTGCTATACATTTGGGATCCTTCATTTTTTCAGCTAATCTTTCTCTATTCATTACTTCTATCTCATTACTCTCTTCAGATGATGACACATCAGGGGGGCATGACCAGGATTAAGCATTTCATTTCTATCATATAAGGCAGGTTGGGCAACTTTAGCATTCCTAAGGAAAACTGATTTAGGTTCACCTACATCATTCTCACTATGTTCGTCACACAGCTTTTTATGCTTAAGCATCATTTGAGCAGTCTGTCTGGTTTGTTCTTGTGCGTACAACTTGTTTTCAATCTTATTCTTTAACGTTTTAAGTCTGGAAAAATCATTTAAGAGTTTTGTTTCTTTTTCTTTGAAATCATGTTTTAGTGTAATTACACTTTTTTGGATCTCCTGTTTTTGTTTAACAGTTTGATCAAGTTGTTTTTGTAAAGAATATAACTCCTTTTTCAATGTTTCTTCCCTTAAATTACGTTCTATTATGAATGTATGCATTTGACTATCCATTTTCTGCTCACGTTCAGTTAGCTCAAATTTTGCACGTTGTTCATATATGGCCACATGATCTTTATAGATGTTAAGTCTAGTGGTCAAGGTGTCATCAGGGATAAACATGGTGTTCTCATGCAATTCACAAGTATTATTGACAACAGAAGATGCACTACTTGCTACAACAGACACGTCGTTGTGATTCACATATTGTTCTTATGGGATAACATTACTATTTCCCAAATCAGCAGTATCTGATTCAACAGCGTTTGTTGGTTGTACTTCGTTCGGAATCTTTTGTTCATGCTGTACATTATCATCATTAATAACAGAAGATACCCCGCTATGTTCAACAGACGCTTCGTTGTGTTTCACATGTTGTTCATATGGGTTAATATCGCTATTTCCCACATCAACAGCATCTTCGTGCAATTTTCGTGGCTAATGAAGCTCTTTCTCATGAGAATTCGGGCACACAAAGTCCCTATTGGCACTAACATACTCAAACACGTTTATCTGTTGTACATCTTTGGGAATCGTTTGTTTGTCAATCATATTGTACAATCTGAGTACCTCAGATATAGCAGAATCTGAAGTAGTAGACATGATGTAAATGTGCACGGGATTTTACAAATCTATGATTTAAACCGAGAAATAGGTTCTTTCACGGGATTTTACAAAATCAAGAAGAAACCGTGAGATAATGATTACTTGAATGTGTTATGAAAGTAGTTGGATCGGTTTAATGATTAGTGATTGTTTGTAAGATTCGGTGAATTGTAGTTACATTGTGATTTGGTTTGATTGTTTTGAGTTAACGTTATGAAGTGGATTAGTCACTGTCAATGGTTCAAGACCAAAACTCAATGGAACAATGTTTGGCCAAAACACAATCAAATCTTGAATCAAACCACAATCATGAAATGACAAAACTCAGTAAACCAAAACGCAGAAGTCCCAAAACGCAGAACACCCAAAACGCAGTACACAAAACACAGAATTCTAAACCACAGTAGCTCAAAACACAGAACCTCAACACGCAGAGAACCAAAACGCAGAAGTTCAAACCGCAGCTACAACCAAACGCAGAATTACAAACCACAGTAGCTCAAAACGCAGAACCTCAACACGCAGAGAACCAAAACGCAGAAGTTCAAACCGCAGCTACAACCAGACAAAATGCAAGGGATAAAAGTGTCGCTTTCAACTGCCTTTTGTCTTTTGTCCCCTTTTTAGCTACAAATCAAAACGCAACCCTAAACCAGATCAAACCGCAACACAAAACAACTTTGAATATCACAAACCGCAATCAAGAAATTCACACCGAACGTCAAAACGCAATGAAGAAAAATCTTCAAACATACACGAAAGAGTACCAACTAAGCCATAGATAACTAAGAAACTATACTAGAGATATATTTGAACATGAAAGTACCAAGCTTTAACCAATCTACGGAAAAACAATGAACGACTCTTAAGGTTTTCTTTCTTTACAAGTCGAACCACAAAAACAAGACAAAAACACCAAGAACACCCCACACATCTGTGAACTTTCACTCTAACCAAACCATGGCTCTTGATACCAATTGTAATTAATCAAAACATACAAGAGTAAAAGTTTGGATTGAATGGTTAGAGAGAGAAAGTAAGAGAGTGGGAGCCTTTAGAGAGAGAAAGTGAAATGTAATATAATGAAAGGTCCAACCCTTCCCATGGGTGGGAAGGGCTATTTATACAAGACATAAAAACGCCTCTAGTTGGCTATGGACCGGGCTGACAGTGGGTAAAGACCCGACCCGACTCTGTGGTGAAACAATATCTAAACTAATATGATTAAACCTACGAGCTACTTAATGCTAATCCATACTCGGGGTGACCGAGTCTTTCATGTGAATATTTATATTCCTAACAGAGGCACCACCACAACCAATTATCACTGACATCGACGATGACAATGATATTGATTATGGTGACCACGTTCCTCATGATTTAGCATCTAATGGTGAAGAACACGTCGATCGTGAAGATGAAGCTGACACTAGTAATGAGGGTTTTTATCTTAGTGATGAGGGAGATTGATCTCAAATTGTAATTTGTTAAACGACACTTATTTGAATGAAATTGTTATCGAGTGGTTAAATGTGTTTATTTAATTATTTATTTATTTATTATAATTATTTTTTTGTATATATTGTTATTTATTTGAATGTGTGTGTGTATATAAATACATATATATATATATATATATATATATATATATATATGCGTATATGTGTTTCTTCACAAATTTATATGTTCTTGTAGTACGTTTACAGATGGCAGATGTTGTTGCTAGGAGCCACGGTGGCGATGGAGGCAATGAGCCACCCCGTGGTCCCTCGAGGAGGCTAGGCACTAATTGTCAGCGTAAGAATTTCTCGATTATTTTAATTAAACTTGATCATTATTTGAAATTGATAACTTGTTATTTTATGTCATCATCACTTGAATTTGAATATTTGTAGGCTCTAAATCCAAACCTCCCAAGCCCAATGCCAAAATTGGCAAAGGCGGGAAGGTGGTACGTGGTCCCACAAAGAACACGAAGCTCCGCCAAGCGGTGTCTGATACAGGTCGTTCGGTATCGATCAGATTTTGGAAGAACACCAAAGGGATGTTCAAGCATGTGGGCAATCACGCTTTGTGGTTCTCCAACATGGTCGGGGAGTTGTTACAGGAATCAATTCCCATGCATTATGATTCCTGGGGACAGGTTCCCGAGACCACCAAGGCCCACATCGATGACCAGCTACACGTAAGTTTTTTTATCTTTTATTTTTTTAATTATTGTGTTTATTTATTTTAAATGTGTTATTTATTTAAATTTGTATATTTATTTTAATTATATTTCATTGCAGCATTTCTTTGATCTCGGTGAACACATTGCCGGTCCGAATGGAGACGAGATTGTCAAAAGTATCGAAGCTTATCTCAGAAAGCGATACGATGACAACAAATACAAATTCAAATTGATCAATTTTACACAGCAAGGTGGGGTTGAGAAAGTAGACGAGATCAAGAATAAGCGTCCGACGAACAAGACGCCTGAGGATTGGGAAGTACAGGTAAATTTCGGATCGACACTTTATTATTATTATTATTATTATTATTATTATTATTATTATTATTATTATTATTATTATTATTATTATTATTATTATTATTATTATTATTATTATTATTATTATAAACATCACTTTATTAGAAAATCAAAGGATTTACAAAAAGTTAGTAGGGAGCCGAGATACTAATTGGGCTCCCACTCCTCTAGCTATAGAAAAACTAATCCTACTAAAAATATGAGCAGCAACACGTGCTCCAATGTCTTGAGTCATCGAGAAATTTCGAATACGCTTCAACAAAGTCACAGCGTCTTTTTCAAGTTCCCCAAAAGAAGAGAAAGAGAAGGGGAGGAACCCATATCCCATACCTGCGCACTTAGCCTCATACTTGACGCGTTTACGTTGTGCAGCCTCAATCACCACACGACCCGGCACGAAATCAACCATACCAGTTTGCGTCAAGGGCGATGATCCAGTCAAATCAACACATACATGAAGTCCTCCATCCCACGAATATTGCAACACATCAGCAGGACGTAAAGATTTGTCCCTATCACCACAAAGTCCAATGTCAACCTCTTTACGAGTCGAAACCCCAGATCGAGAACATATGTCAACAAGAACATCACGTACCATGTTATGCCGATGTTTAATACCAATAATACCAGCACAAGATACAGCATGGTCCCCATAAATATCACCAGCAAAGACCCTGGAACAGGCTGAGCACGGCATCTGAACAGAAAATAGGGGGACACCAAGCCGATAACATAACACACAACGATAGGTCCTGGCGTTCATAGTTTGTCCCAACCCAGATATCGGAACTACCCTAAGCCAGTCCGAAGTATAGTCCTCCATTTGCGATTTCCATAACGCCATCTGTCGAGCAAAAAAAGAAAATGTAGACTCGGCAGTTCGGGTAACACGTGTGAAATATATATCTGCCAGTTTTTTCATGAGTTTGGGGGCAGCGATCTCACACGGATTACTCAAAAGGTCAATCTCCATTTTCACATTAAAAGCACACAAGGCATCATCAAAGGAATGACCAGGGGTTACGATACCTGAATGTCGAAGCAACATAGTCTGCAGGCTAGCAGATTGAAGTCTAGACGCAAGAAATGCATAGTTCAAGACATCACCTGCAGAATATATACCAAGCCCCCCGAACGCAAAGGGTAATGTAGCAAGTCTCCATTGCCAATCACCAAAACCAGGCCCAGAAGCAGTAATATTATTTTTATTATTATTATTATTATTATTATTATTATTATTATTATTATTATTATTATATATTATTATTATTATTATTATTATCATTATCATTATTATTACTATCATTATGATTATTATTATTATTATTATTATTATTATTATTATTATTATTATTATTATTATTATTATTATTATTATTATTATTATTATTATTATTATTTTATTTTTTTTAACATCACTTTATTAGAAACTCATAGGATTTACAAGAAATTAGTGAGGAGCCGCGAAATTATCTGAGCCCCCACCCCTCTAGCTATAGCAAAGCTAATCCTACTAAAGATATGAATAGTGGCACGCGCCCCAATATCTTGACTAATAGAAAACTTTGGTCCGCTTTAGTAAGGTCACTGCATTCTTCTCAAGTTCCCCAAAAGAGGAGAATGAGAAGGGGAGAAACCCATATCCAATATCCGCACACTTAAAATCATACTTGAGGCGTTTACGTTGTGCGGCTTCAATCACCACATGACCCGGCACAAAATCAACCATACCAGTTTGCGTCAAGGGCGACGACCCTGTCAAGTCGACACATACGTCATGCCCTCCATCCCAAGAGTAGAGCAACATATCAGCTGGACGTAAGGGTTTGTCCCTTTCTCCACTAAGCCCGATGTCAACTTCTTTACGAGCCGAAATCACTGACCAAGAACAAATGTCAACAAGAGTATCGTGCACCACGTTATGCCGATGTTTAATACCATTAATACCAGCGCACGATACAGCATGGTCCCCATAAATATCCCCCGTAAAGACCCTGGAACAAGCTGAGCACGACCTTTGAACAGAAAATAGGGGAACACCTAGCCGATAGCATAACACACATCGGTAAGTCCTAGCATTCATCGTCTGTCCCAACCCAGATATCAGAACCACCCTAAGCTAGTCTGGAGTGTAGTCCTCCATTTGTGATCTCCATAGCGCCATCTGTCGAGTAAATAGATAAAAAGTGGATTCAGCCGTTTGGATAACACGTGTGATATATATATCTGCCAATTTATTCATGAGTTTGGGGGCAACGATCTCACTTGGGTTACTCAAAAGGTCAATCTCCATTTTTGCATTAAAAGCACATAAGGCATCATCAAAGGAAGGCCCAGAAGTTACAATACCAAAATGTCGGAGGAGCTCAGTCTGTATGCTAGCAGATTGGAGTTTAGACGCAAGGAATGCATAGTTCAAGACATCACCTGCAGAGTATACACCAAGCCCCCCAAATGCAAAAGGTAAGGTGGCAAGTCTCCACTGCCAATCAACAAAACCAGGTCCAGAAGCAGTTATAATAATAATAATAATAATAATAATAATAATAATAATAATAATAATAATAATAATAATAATTCATTTAAATAATAATAATAATAATAATAATAATAATAATAATAATAATAATAATTCATTTATATAATAGTTTTAATTATTTATAATAAGCAGGTGAAGCACTGGTCAGACCCAAAGAAGTTGAGGATCGGGGCGACCAACAGGCAAAACCGGCTGGCGAATACGAGTTCTAGCCTTCATGGATCCCATTCGTTAGTTGTTATACGCGATAACTTCGTACGACACTTTTTTATCATTTTATTTATATATATAGTGTTGGGTGAGTCGTTATTGATTTTGTTTATAAACAGTTGAGCCACCCCACCGACTCCACGGATGGTAGAGACTTGATCTGGCTTTACAGACACAACCATATGAGAGGACGTCTTTGAGTCTCAAGTTTCCGAGGCTAGATACGTAAGTATAATATATTTCCAAAAACTCACCCACATTGATGCAATATAATAAATCACGACTTACATATTACTTTTCTTGTTTTTTTTGTAACTAAACAGAATGAGATGATACGGATGCGGACAAAGAGCACCTCCGCGGGGACGACTATGTCTGACCTCGATATTATGAGCCACGTGATCGGTGGTAAGCAGCGTGGTCATATTCCTGGTGTAGGTCGAGTGTTACTTGGCGGTGGTCAGAAGATGACCCTCAGGGCCTCACGAGCCCGCGAGATAGCCTCTTTGTCCTCGCCGCAGGAAACCGTGCAGAATCATTTTGAGGAGCTCTCCACGTGAAGGACATAGCTTGATCTGTTGATGGAGTGGGCAAGGACTCAGCCGGGTTTCCCCGATCGGCTAGCGAGTGGCATGTTGGGGACATCGGGATCACATGAGGCTTCACAAGGTGAGTCTCGAGGTACCGGGGAGGGGAGTGGGGGTAGTGTGGGGAGTGGGGAGACTCGGGAGTAGCATATGGGTTGTTTGTGTCCCATGGGTCAGTTCATATTTGTTTTGGGGTTATGGACAAATTTATGGAGATTTACATGGATTATTATGTGTTTATGTAGATTATGTGTTAGGATTCCTGCTAAATGGATTACGCGTACAGTTTTGGACCATTTTGCGGATAGCTAGCTTATGTATAGTTTTGTAGATGATCATGTGATCACGGTTTTTGAAACGTTTTTGGCGAATTTGGATACATATGATTATGTTTAGCGAATTTGGATATGTATGATAATATGTTTAGAAAATTTGTGATGTGAGTCTCTTTTGAGGTGTTGTAGCATTTGGATATACAGGTTGTGATGTTGTAGATTTTTTCCCAAAAAAATCCAGAAATTACCCATTTTGCAGCAATATGCTGCAAAATGGGTGATAGGCTTTTGGCGGGGACACGTCCCCGCCAAAAAGGAGAAACAGCTTTATATGGTTTAGGATTTTAGCGGGGACACATCCCCGTCAAAAGAGTCGGTCTCAACAGTGGATAACTCTTTTAGCGGGGACATATCCCCGCCTAAATGTTTGATCTCAACAGTGGATAACACTTTTAGCGGGGACACGTCCCAGCCAAAAGAGTTTATCTTAACAGTGGATAACTCTTTTAGCTGGGACATGTCCCCGCTAAAAGGTTGATTAATTAAGATAATCATTATTTGATTAAGATAATCACAACATTGGATCATCCTTTTGGCGGGGACACGTCCCCGCCGAAAGTATTGCCACGCTGGACATAGTTTGACCAGCTCAAAGTCTGTGGGACTCACATGTCCCCGCCAAAAGGATGCCTTTGTCCCCGCTAAAAGTATTAGCGAGGGGGTTTTAGCGGGGACGTTTCGGCGGGGACATGTCCCCGCCGAAAGGTATTCGCGGGGACATTGTTGGGAAAACATTTCGTTAATATTAAGTCTTGGTCAATCATTTGTAATATGTTGCTAAGTTTAAGGCCTTTAAGTTTGTTATTGATGTCTCGGCCCATGTAGAAGGTCCATGGGCCGTGGCCTAGTATTTAGCTTCTAGAAACAAGCACAAGGGCGTAGCCCTAATCCCTTGTGCCTATATATACTCATGTAATACTACTCTCTAAAATGTTGGTTATTCACTATTACAAGGAACCTTTTGTTATTTATGTGTGTGAAGTAATCCGACCACCTCTCTATCTCTTTCTCTCATCTCTATCATTCCCATACTTGTGTTATACAATTAAAGTGACCTAACAAGTGGTATCATTCGCCTAAAGATCATTGAGCTTTGTGTTTAAGAGTAGTTCGTAGTTTATTCTTAGTTTACGAGTTGTTTTGTGTTACTTTTGTGACAAAATCTCATTTCTAGCACTCACTCTTCACGCTTGTAAAGTGTTAAGAACTATATAGTGTTTAGAAGTTTGATTAATAGTCCAAAGTTTGCATATTTTTTTATTTACACTAGTTTTACATTCGGTTTACTTATTTCTACTTCATCGAAATTGCTCACTTTTCGTTTAAAATGTTAATGCTTCAACTTTCTTATCATTTTAGTGTTTTTAAACGTTTTTATCCAAAGAAACTCAGTTTAAACATCGTTTTTTATTGAAAGAAAGTGTTTTGATAAAACTGTTTTTCTATCAGAATTAGAAAAGAGGGTTTATCGGAATTGGACAATAAGGGTTTATCGGAATTGAAGAACAAGGGTTTATCAAAATTGTTTACTTAGTAGATTCCTTGCTTGTACAAGCTTGTGAAAATACTTCGACTTTGTGGAAATCTCCTATCTTGTATAAGTTATTGAGAAATCATCGGAATTGCCAAGTTCCATCGCAATTCAGATAATTTATCAAAATTGCAAAGTTCTGTCGCAATTGCAAAGTCCATCGCAATTCCCAAGCTCCATCGAAATTGAAAAGTCCATCGCAATTCAGCTAGCTTATCGGAATTGACCAAGTTCTGTTAGAATTCACTCTATTTTGTTGGAATTGGCTAAATCCATCGCAATTGTAACTTTGTCGCAATTCATTGAACTCGTCACAATTGGCAAACTGTGAACAGTGTTTGTCAGAATTGGATGTAAATAGTGTTTATCGGAATTGGAAGTGAACAGTAATCATCTTAATTCAAACTTATCCAAAACCAAAACTTTATAACTCACAACACACTTCTCAATTGTCTACAAGATCCATAACACACAAGTTAACTAATCACAATCATGTCTCAACCACCTTATTTCAACTACTATCAATAGCAGTATCCTCAGCAACCGCAGTATCCTCAACAACAACTATTCATGCAACAACATCAATTCTTTCCACAGCAACAATCCCCTCAACAACAGCCATATCAACAACAACCAATGTAATGCTTCCCACTTCCTTCAAAACAACCACATTGGTTTAATCAAATGTGTGAGGCCATCAGCAGTCAACAATCAAGACATGAAGCTGGATCACTTGACACACCTCCTATGCTCACTCCTGGTAATTATGTTCAATGGGCAAGTCAACTCGTAAGGTTCATAGAACTCACGAAACCACATGGCAAATATATGAAAAAGGCTATAATTGAGGGACCATTCCAAATGCCAACTACAACGGTTCCTGGAGATCCAACTGCTACTCCTCCAAGACCTGACACCGTGCTACCTATTCTTGAAGCTTAACTAACTACAGAGCAAATACTTCATCATGAAGCAAATGAACTTGCAATGTCATACATTCTTGAGGGAATACCTAATCCAATTTTCCGAAGCATTGATGCTCAGAAAACAGTTAAGGATATGTGAGAACATGTTCATCTCTTAATGGAAGGTACTGAACTGAACAAAGAAGACATGGAATCCAAACTCTGCCTCGAATATACAATGTTCATGATTGAATCAGGGGAGTCACTAGAGTCTTATTACCATCGGTTCACAAACATCATCAATGACTTGGACAGACATAACATTATTTTTACAAGGATTTTATTTCATATGTATAAATACCCTCTCCCACCAAAGGAGAGGGTTGGAACTTCATTAGCAGCAAACCTAATACATTGCACTTTCTCTCACTAGAAGTTTCCTTCTCATCTCACTCTCTCTCTAAATACACGCCGAATCTCAATCTTTCTTGTGTGTTATGATTGTTCATATCTTACAATTGGTATAAAGAGCCATGGTTTGGTTAGATTGATTGTATGTTCTCGGATTTGTGGCTTGTTCTTGGTGTTTTTCTTTTTGTTTTGTGGTTCGAATAGAAAAAAGAGACAAATCAAGATTTGAGCTGTGTTTGTGGGTAGATTTGTTAAAATCTTGTACTTTTGTGTTCACAAAATTCTCTTGTATCATTTCTTAGTAATCTACGGTTGATTTGGGGTTTTTTCTTGGAAGATTCAAGGTTTTTCTTGACTGCGGTTTGGCTCTCGGTGTTTTGTTCTTAGTTGCGTTTTGTGTTAGTTAGGCAAGTTAAAAGTTGCGGTTTGGAAAGGATCTTGGTTGCGGTTTGGTTTTTAGCTAAAACGGGAAAAAGACAAAACGCAATTGAAAGAGACCTTTTATCCCTTGCGGTTTGTCTAATAGTGTTGCGATATGACTTCCTGCGGTTTAACATATTGCGGTTTCGCTAGTGGCAGTTTGAGGTGCTGCGGTTTGCTCAGCTGCGGTTTGTGGTCTCTGCGGTTTGCTTCAAGTTGCGTTTTGCTCAAGAAAATTGTGGTTTGATCTTGCAATTTGATCTTGCATTTTGCTCAAGACTATTGCAGTTTGAACTTGCGTTTTGGATCTTGCGTTTTGTACTATTTTTTAGGTTGCGGTTTGAGTTTTGTTGTCTGCGGTTTTAATGAAGCGAAAAGTGTACCGCTTTTAGGGGGTCATTTAAGCCCTAAATCGTATTTATTTGATCAAATATTGCCCTAAATCGTTCCTTTTGTCATTTTAGGTACTTTGGAGAAGAAATCTGGAAAAGGAAGCATTTTGGACGTTTTTGGAGCATAAAAGTGAAGAAAACGACAAAGTCTCTAAATCTGCTGGAAAAGTACCTTTGACGGCGTCAAGCCCCAATGTGACGCCGTCAACCCTTGATAAGCCAGAGAGGATTTTGGAAGATTAAAGGGGGACGGCGTCAAGAAGGTCGTCAGCTCCTGATAGGCCAGAACGGATTTTGGAGGATTAAAGAGGGACGGCGTCAAGAAGGCCATCAAGAAACCCTAACCGCGGCGAGTTGACGGCGTCAAGCTCTATAACGTGACGCCGTCAGATCTGTTTTCCTATATATACTTTCATAATTTTTAGTCATTAGTGTGCAACTTTGTGAGGAGAAACCCTAGACGATTTTTCTGCCATTTTTAAGGGTTTTATACCCTTGGATCTCCCATGTTCAATTGAAGATAAGTAATCAATTAATCATTCAATATGTCTATGTGTTGTTTGATTATATCTTGTTCTTGTCTTTTATTTAACATGCTAGGCTAGATTTATCTTGTGTTTGCTTAGATCTAATGAAACCTAACTATTGATTATTGGTTGTTGGTGTGTTATTAATTGTATTGGATGATTGTTTATCGATGTTAGGCTTAAGAAAACTGGCTAACCTCCTATACGGTAACTTGCTTGAACGTCTTAAGAAACATGAACCAATGCGTACTAAGGTTTTTATGGTTGTATTTAATGCATGAGCAAATTCTAGTGATCCCATGTTAGGAGCTTCTTAGCCGGCTCGACATAGGAGTGAAGTAGGAGCTTGTAGAGTTGGGGAAGTACGTACGCCACCCCACGATTGGTATTAAGGAATACACCCGTCATCCACGCAATTAATACACACTAATCAACCGGTAAAAGATAGTTAGGGAGTAAGGAAATCTAAGTAAACACATTTCTCTCCATATAAGTTCCACGACCTTTTTATTTTCAGTCATTTTGTTTTATTTGCAATTGTAGTTATTTGGGTTAGTTGACTAGCAACTAATTCCGCCCACTCCTTTAAACCCGAGATTTTACTTGCTTTCATAAAAATATAAAAATACAAAAAGAATCTTCCCTCACCCTTAGACCTATTAGAGTAGTTTTTCAATCCTAACGACACTATTCCCCTAGAGAACGATCAATCCCCCGGTACTTGCCACTACACTATACTACATCGGTCAGGTACACTGCCTGGTGGGGATTGCAAGCCTCTTGAGATCCCTCGAGAGGTAAAACCTGTTGTAAGGTCGCAAAACCACGCATCAGGTTTGCCACTTGCGGTTTGCTTTAGCTTGCTTGCGTTTTGCCTATTGCGGTTTGCTGTTGCGTTTTTTCCATACTCAAGACCAATTATCAAGACAAACTAAACGTTATGCTGCCAAAATCTTGTCAAAACTTGAGTTTTGAGTATTGAGACTTGCTTAATTCATAACGTAAACTCATTTCAACCAAACCAAATCACAATTAAACAACAAATCGCACAATACAACAAACAATCACCACTCCTAACATACAATCACTAATCATTATCGATCCAAACTTTCATCATAACACATTCAAGTAATCAAATCACTGTTTATTCTTGATTTTTGTAAAATCCCGCGAAAGAATCTATTTCTCGGTTTAAATCATAGAATTGTAAAATCCCGTGCAAGTTTACATCATGGCAAGCACTCCTTCTGATGACATTCAAGCTGCCGGGTCCGATACCCTCCCTCCTATGCTTGATAGGACGGATTATGAATCATGGGCACAAAGAATACGACTTTATTGCTTGGGAAAAGAGAATGGTGTTAACATTCTTAAATCCATTGATGAAGGACCTTTTCAAATGGGCACCACTAGAGATGCTGTCACTACCGCTGAGGATGGAACTGTCACTCTTGGAATCGACAGGCCACGTAATTAGAACGATCTTAATGAGGAGGAGAAGAAGCATTATGATGCAGACATTAAAGCTTCTAACATTGTGATTCAAGGGCTTCCCAAAGACGTTTACAAGCTTATAAACTTCAACACTGAAGCCAAAGCTGTTTGGGACAATGTTAAAATGCTTCTGGCTGGATCTGAACTGACCAAAGAAGATCTTGAATCTCAGTTGTATGATGAATTTGAGCACTTCAAGATGAATCCTGGAGAAAACATCACTGACTATTATGTGAGATTTCACAAGCTTGTGAATGACATGAGGATCATCAGGATGACAATGCCAAACATCCAACTCAACTCTAAGTTTGTGAACAACATGTCACCCGAGTGGGACAGATTTGTCACTGCCGTGAAGCTCAACAAAGGATTGAGAGAGACTAATTATGAACAGCTGTATGCCTACTTACAACAACATGAAAAGCATGATGTCTATGATCGTCAATTGAGGGAAAAACTCAATCCAACAACATCTAATGATCCTCTTGCATTTGTCTCAAATGTTCAGCCGTTCAATCAATCCTCACCTGATCAAGTTTATCACCATCCCTTTTCATCACAGAATCAGACATCATCTGCCCAATCATCGTTGCATCCTCCATCTGTTGTGAACAACCAACTGGATTCAGGATATTCTCATACTGACAAGATGATTGATAATCTTTCCAACCAAGTTTCTTTACTTGTCCAACAGTTCAGAGCAACACTCCCTCAAACCAACAACCAACTTCGAACTTCATCTAATCCACGTAATCAAGCAACAGTGGAAGATGGAAGGGTTGTGGTTCAGAATGTTCAGGGAAGGCAGAATGTGAATCAAAGGAACATTGGTCGGGGTAACATACAGAACAGAGTTGGGAATGCTAATCAGGGACAGGGAAGGCAAATTAAATGTTACCACTGTGGTGGACTAGGACACATGGCAAGGAACTGCACTCAACCAAAGCGTCCACAGAACTCTGACTACTTCAAAGATAAGATGTTGTTGATGCAAGCTTTAGAGAATGGAGCAGCTTTGGACGAAGAGGAGTTAATGTTTCTTGCTGGTGATGAGGGGAACACGTTTGATGCTGATGTGGATGATCAACCAGTTCAGGACTTGGCACTAAATGATCCCAACATCTTCCAAGCTGATGACTGTGATGCTTTTGACTCAGACGTTGATGATGAACCCACTGCTCAAACCATCTTCATGGCTAATCTGTCTTCTGCAGCCTCATCATCACAACAATCTGGTCCTTCCAATGCATCTGTCATATCTGAGGTACTAAAGTTGTATGACATGTATAACATGGTCGATGAACAGAAGATTCCCAACAAAGTACAACAGACAGAAGTTGTTGAATCAGATACTGCTGATATGGGAAATAGTAATGTTATCCCATATGAACAATATGTGAATCACAACGACGTGTCTGTTGTACCAAGTAGTGCATCTTCTGTTGTCGATAATACTTGTGAATTGCATGAGAACACCGTGTTTATCCCTGATGACACTTTGACCACTAGACTTAACATCTATAAAGATCAGGCGGCCATATATGAACAACGTTCAAAATTTGAGCTAACTGAACGTGAGCAGAAAATGGATAGTCAAATGCGTACATTCATAACAGAACATAATTTAAGGGAAGAAACATTGAAAAAGGAGTTATATTCTTTACAAAAACAACTTGATCAAACTATTAAACAAAAACAGGAGATCCAAGAAAGTGTAATTACACTAAAACATGATTTCAAAGAAAAAGAAATAAAACTCTTAAATGATTTTTCCAGGCTTAAAACGTTAAAGAATAAGATTGAAAACAAGTTGTACGCACAAGACCAGACAAGACAAACTACTCAAATGATTCAAAAGCATAAAAAGTTGTGTGATGAACATAGTGAAAAGAATGTAGGTGAGCCTAAATCAGCTTTCCTTAGGAGTGCTAAAGTAGCCCAAACTTCCTTATATGATGGAAATGAACTGCTTAAGCCTGGTCATGCCCCTCCTAATGTGTCATCATTTGAAGAGACTAATAAGATAGAACTAACAAATAGAGAAAAATTAGCTGAAAAAATGAAGGATCCCAAATGTATAGCAAATCGAGTCATAGTCAAACCCCATGATTACTATGAGGAGAACCGATTAGCTATATTTGTGCCTCAAACTAAGTTGACCCTAGAACAAATATTTTGGTCCTTAGACTTAGAAAAAAGGAAAGCCGAAGAACTTCAAGCCAAAACTCCACCCTTTAGAAAGATAGCTGCAGTGACGGTGTACCCACCCAATACACCCATGTACTTAGTTCCTTTAACTCTTCCCACAGAATGTAAAACTCTAATTAGCATATATGTTCTTTGTCAACTATTTGCTGATTTCGATAAAACATGTAAGAAGAGAATTACACCAACGGGAATTACTAAAGGGGAAAGAGGCTTTGAACAAACAAAACGGCGTTACTTAACTGAGGTTATTCCATTTTTTAAACTTCTCAAAGAACATTTTGAGGGCATGCAAAAAACCCTTGAAACTGAATTAAAAGAGATGAAAGAATTGTTCAAAGATATGGAAAACATAGGGAAACAAAATGCTATTGATCTTAAATGCAGTGAGATTGAAAGATGTTGGGAATTAAATGTTCTGAAGATTAGCATCGGGAATTAAACGTTCACAAGGTCAGTTCTGCTCAAAGAAAAATACTAAGTGTCATTCTACTGCTAGTGTATTTCATTCTACTGCTAGTGTTAGAGATTCTGCTTCCGCAAGGATTCTACTGCTAGTACATCAGATACTGCTGTTGAAGAGATAAGTGTCGCGTATTCTACTACTGTATGGATAAGTATACAAAGATATTTTGCGTACAAAAGTCAAAGATATACGGTAGATAATATCTTTGATAGATGTTCAGTCAACAAGTTGTGTACACAGATACAAGTTGTATCTTAGGGACTGACACACTCAAGTAAGCAAGTAGTTCGACAAGACTTATCATTTATTGTAAAAGATCTCCTTTGTTGTATAAAAGGGAAGATCTTATCTTAGTTACATAAGTGTGTTGAAGTGTGCTTAATGTGTAACTATTAGAAAAACTAACTCAGTTGATAGAACAATATAAGAAAATAGTTTTTTCTTTGTAATAGATATTCAAGGTTTGTAACCCTAGTGATAGTGAAGATCACTCGTATTATTCTCAAATAATATTGAATCATTTGGTGTTAACATTCATTGTTCATTATCAAATTCAACAACCACCACTGTTCCATTTCCAATAACAAATAACCTTCTAAGTGTGGTTAAGTAGATTCCGCATACTTAATCATATTAACTCAAAGTATCACATACACTCGTACAAGAAAGGACTAACATCCTCAATAGTGTATCGTACATCCTCGCAATTGGTATCAGAGCAAGGTTGATATCTTTGATTTAGAAGAAGAAATGGACATGGAGTCTATTCAGACGAATGTTGCTGCAAAGTTACCAATGCTCAAACAGAATGAGTTTGAGATGTGGAGGCTGAGGATAGAGCAATATTTCCATGTGCAAGATTATACGCTTTGGGAAAATATTGAAGATGGAAACTCTTACACGCCTACAACCACTACATCACAAGTTGAGGGTAAAGATGAAGTAACTGTGCTGATCAACCCAATGACTGGAGAAGAGAGGATAAAGAAGAAGAATGACCTCAAGGCCAGAAGTATGCTGATGATGACCATTCCCAATGATCAACTTTTAAACTTCAGCAAGTTCAAAGATGCAAAGTCTTTGTTTGAGGCCATTGTTGCAAGGTTTGGTGGGAATGAAGCCACCAAGAAGACCCACAAGACTCTTCTCAAGCAGAGTTTTGAAAACTTCTCTTCAACCAACCATGAATCACTTGACCACATGTTTAACAGGCTACAAAAAATTATGAGCCAACTTGCTATTCATGGGGTTGAAATACCTCAAGAAGATTTAAACTCAAAATTTCTGAGAAGCTTACCTGAAGAGTGGGTTGTGCATGTTGTTGTCTGGAAAAACAAACCAGACATTGACACCATGGATCTTATGGACTTGTACAGCAACTTTAAAATTGTGGAACAAGATTTGAAGAAAACTGGAGGTACTAGCTCATGTACTGGGAATATGGCATTTATGTCATCTCCTAGTACCTCAAATCCAGTTGAAGATGTGAGGGTTGAGGGTGAAGTTAGTACTGCTAGTTCATCAAGTAGTACTATTGGTATAATGGATGAGAAGACTTGTTGTGCCTTTTTAACAAGTCAGAATAATGGGTCCATGCTCACTTATGAAGACCTCCAAGAAATCAATGATGATGATTTGAAGGAAATGGACCTGAAATGGCAAATTTCTCTTCTTAGCAAGAGGGCTAAGAAGTTCTATCAAAGGACAGGGAAGAAGCTCACAATCAGCAACAATGATATTGCTGGTTTTGACAAGTCAAAGATAGAATGCTACAACTGCCACATGATGGGGCACTTCTCAAGAGAATGTAGAAGACCTAGGCATCAAGATAGCAAGAACAGAGGTTTTGGAAGCAAATCCAAAACAAGGGAGGTTTCTGCGCCAAACTCAAAAGCTATGGTAGCTATTGATGGCTTAGGTTTTGATTGGAGTTTCATGGCTGATGAAGAAGAAGCTTCTTCTCAGATGGCACTCATGGCTTTCTCTACTGAGATACAATCTGATAAAGTTTGTTCAAATAATTGTACTGCTCTTAAAGATTTAGAAACTTTAAGAAAACGTTATGAAGATCAAAGGACAGAACTAACCAAGAATATTCATAACTTAACAAACCATAAGAGAGGTTTAGTTGTCCTAGAAGAACAAATCTTACACTATAAGGCCAATGAAGCTACTTTTACTGATGCCAAAATTCTTCTTAACAGGGAAATTTTAATTCAAAAGGTTGACATTAGTAATTTGAAGGCTGAGCTAGATAGGATTAAGAAAGGCAAAGAAAACATTCAATTAAGTGTATATACATTAGAATATGCCTCAAAAGGTGTAACAAACATGATTGAATGTCAAGTAATCAACAAGGCAAAATCTGGTTTGGGATACAAGAATGTCCCACCTCCTTATAGAGGAATTCCTGCAACCCTAGGGATTGACCTAGAGCACACAGGCTTAGCTGAATTTCAACTTCCAAAGTTACAATATGGTGTTCAGCCAAAAGCAAATGAAATTGTTGATGAATGTGAGAGTTTAAGTAAAACTTCACTTCCTGAGGACAAGGTGTCCTCTGATAGAAAATCAGATGGTCCAATCATTGAGGACTGGATATCTGATGATGATGATGAAGAAGAGCAGGTTATGTCTAAACCTGATGTGGTTAAGAAAGCAGGAACAAGTGTTCCTAAGGTAGTCAAACATGATACTGATAGGCCTAAAATCAATGTTAAACATGTTAGGCAACCAGTTAGATATTGTGAGCAATACAGAACCACAAACAAGCCTAAAGGCAACCAAAGGAATTGGAATGGCCTTAAGTCTCACCAACTAGGTGATGACTTTAACTTCTATAACAAAGCTTGTTTCATATGTGGAGAATTTGACCATCTTGCAGCTTTCTGCAACCAAAGGGTATCTGGGTATACACACAATAGGGTGAATTTAAAAAGGCATACACCTAAAAGTCACTCTAATAATTCTAGAACAAAACCTAGAGCAGTTTCATTAAATTCTGGACCAAAAGCAGTTTCTACTGCTAGACCAAAAGTTTCTACTGCTCACCAAGCAGTTTCTACTACCAGACCTTTTTAGTCTGTTTACCCAAAACCAGCAGTTCAAAATGCAAAAATAACTTTCAAATATGCATCTAAAACTGCTCAAAGGCCTTTTCTAACAAAAGCAGTGGTCCAAAAACAAATTTGGAAAATGAAGGGTACAACTGTAAAGCCAGCAGTTTATACTGCTAGGCAAGCAGTTCATGCTGCTGCTAGAGAAATAAGGGAAAATGTTGTTAAGGCCTCAGCATGTTGGGTTTAGAGACCACTTAAATCCAATGGTGCATCAACTGTTCTCAAGATATTTAACTACATTGATGCACGTGGCAAATCCAAGTCAGTAATGGCTTGGATTCCCCAAGAAAACTAATTCCTTTATTTGTGTGCAGGGACATTCACCAACAGATGATGAAGATCAAGGATATTCAGATAGTGGGTGTTCAAGGCACATGACAGGCAACAAGTCTTATCTTTCAGACTTTCAATCATTAGATGGAGGCTATGTTACCTTTGGAGGAGGAATTGGTGGAAGAATTACCGGTAAAGGTACTATTCAAACCGGTAAATTAGATTTTGAAGATGTGTACTATGTGCAAGAGCTTAAGTATAATCTTTTTAGTGTATCACAAATGTGTGACAAAAAGAACAGAGTTCTTTTTACTGACACTAAATGTCTTGTACTTTCTTCTGATTTTAAGATGCCTGATGAAAGTCAAGTACTTCTTAAAATTCCAAGAAAGGGCAACATGTACAGTGTTGATATGAAGAAGATTGTTCCTAAAGAGGCACTTACTTGTCTAGTTGCAAAGGCCACAATGGATGAATCTATAAAATGGCATAGGAGGCTTGGTCACATAAATTTCAAAACCATAAATAAAATTGTTTAAGGATGGTTTGGTAAGAGGTTTACCTCAAAAACGATTTGAAAATGACCAAACATGCATTGTTTGTCTTAAAGGCAAACAACATAAAGCCACTTGTAAGCCCAAGATTTTTAACTCTATTGATCAATCATTGTTTATGCTTCATATGAACTTATTTGGACCTACAAATGTGAGTAGTATAAAGCATAAAAGATTTTGTCTAGTTGTTACTGATGACTATAGCAGATTTACATGGGTTTTCTTTTTAAGTTCTAAGGATGAGACTTCTAGCATTCTTAAAACATTCATTACAGAGATAGAAAACCTAGTAGACAAGAAAGTAAAAGTCATTAGATGTGATAATGGGACAGAGTTTAAGAATAGAGTTATGGATGACTTCTGCAAGAAAAAAGGTATTAGGAGAGAATTTAGTGTTGCAAGAACTCCTCAGCAAAATGGAGTAGCTGAGAGGAGAAATAGAACACTCATAGAAGCTGCTAGAACCATGTTAGCCGACTCTAAGTTGCCTATCACTTTTTGGGCTGATGCAGTTAATACTGCTTGCTATGTCCAGAACAGGGTTTTGGTTGTCAAGTCTCACAATAAGACATCATATGAGCTTTTTAGAGGTAGAACTTCTGCAATAGGATTTCTTAGACCTTTTGGATGTCATATGACAATTCTGAATACCTTAGACCATCTAGGAAAGTTTGATGGTAAAGCAGATGAAGAATTCTTAGTTGGATATTCTCTCAATAGCAAAGCTTTTAGAGTATACAACTCAAGAAATAGAAGAGTAGAGGAAAACCTGCATGTGGAATTTTTAGAGAACAAATCCAATGTAGCAAGTGAAGGTCCCAAATGGCTATTTGATCTTGAGTCACTAACCAAATCAATGAATTATGTGCCTGTTGTTGCAGAAACTAATGAATTTTCAGGTTCAGAAATAAATGATGCAACAGATGAGGCAAGGTTAGAAAAAGAGACAGATCAAGATTATGTAATGATGCCAATATGGACAAGTGTGGATTCAACTTCTTATGATGAACCTTCTTCTGATGAACCTAAAGAAGGGATTGAAGCTAAAAACAAGGAAGATGAGACTGAGGAACAAGAAAATCAAGGTAGCAGTACAAATGATGTTTCTACTGCTGAGACAGAGCAACCTACTGCTAGGCCAAATGTTTCTACTGCTAGGCCAAATGTTTCTACTGCTTGCCCATCAGACTCAAATGAAGTAGATTTCTCAGAAGATGAGGTGGATTTCAATAATCTCCCACCTCATTATCAAGTTTCTACTACACCACACACAAGGATTCACAAAGTCCACTCCCTGGACAATGTGATTGGAGATGTACAATAAGGGGTGAAGACAAGGCAACAACTGATGTCTTCAGACCAACAAGGGCTTCTTGATGCTCTTTATGCATCAAAGCAGCATGAATATTCCAACTCTTGCTTATTTATATGTTTTATATCACAAGCAGAACCAAAGAATGTTCTTAAAGCCCTAGATGATTCAAGCTGGGTAGAAGCTATGCAAGAGGAGCTTCTTCAGTTTAAGATTCAGAAGGTATGGGTGCTAGTTGATTTACCCAAGGGTGTAAGGGTAATTGGCACTAGATGGGTTTTCAGAAATAAAAGGGATGAAAGGGGCATAGTGATTAGGAATAAGGCTAGATTAGTAGCCCAAGGGTACACACAAGAGGAAGGGATAGACTATAAAGAATTTTTTGCTCCAGTAGCAAGGATTGAAGCCATTAGGTTATTTTTGGCTTATGCTTCATTTATAGGCTTAACAGTTTATCAAATGGATGTCAAGAGTGCTTTCTTATATGGTACCATTGAAGAGGAGGTATATGTCTGACAACCTCCAGGGTTTACTGACCCAGACCATCCAGACAAAGTGTACAAGGTAGTTAAGGCTCTTTATGGCCTTCATCAGGCTCCAAGGGCATGGTATGAAACACTGGCTTCCTACTTAATTGAAAATAGATTTCAAAGAGGCAAGATTGATCAGACATTATTCATCAAGAAGCACAAGAATGATCTTCTGCTTGTTCAGGTGTATGTGGATGATATCATCTTTGGATCTACAAGGAAGGAGATGTGTTTAGAGTTTGAGAAACTTATGCATGATAAGTTTCAGATGAGTTTCATGGGGAAACTTACATTCTTTTTGGGTCTGCAAGTTAAGCAATCAAGTGAAGGCATATTTATCAGCCAAGATAAATATGTTGCAGAGATTCTTAGAAAATTTCAATTTGCTGATTCAAAAGTAGCAAGCACACCAATGGACTCTGAGAAGCCACTTCTTAAAGATGTAAATGGAGACAATGTGGATGTACACACATACAGATCTATGATAGGTTCTTTGATGTATCTCACATCATCAAGACCTGATATCATGTTCTCTGTTTGTGCTTGTGCAAGATTTCAAGTAACTCCAAAGGTTTCTCATTTAACAGCTGTCAAGAGGATTTTTAGATATCTCAAGGGTCAACCTAGGTTGGGACTATGGTATTCTAGGGAATCACCTTTTGACTTGGTAGCATATTCAGATAGTGATTATGCAGGTGCAAGCTTGGACAGAAAGTCAACAAATGGAGGATGTCAATTCTTTGGGTGTAGACTTATCTCATAGCAGTGTAAGAAGCAAATAATTGTGGCTACTTCAACAACTGAAGCTGAATATGTAGCTGCTGCAAGTTGTTGTGGTCAAGTACTATGGCTTCAAAACCAACTTCTTGACTATGGGTACAATTTCTTAAACACTGTATTGATAATAGTAGTACAATTTGCATAATTAAAAACCCAGTGCAACACTCTAAAACAAAACACATTGAAATTAGACATCATTTTTGTCACAACTCGTAATTTCAGGTCATTTTTCAAACCCCAACAAATTTACTATTCATGAGTTACTATTCATCAATCACTATTCACCGATCACTATTCATCATTTCACTATTCATCATTTTTGAAGTCAGTTTAAGACTTTGAGAAGTCGTCAAATTTTTTACTATTCATGTGACACTATTCATTCCCGGGGGAAATCACTATTCATGGGCATCATTCATCATGTCGTAAACTTGGTTTACGGGTATTCAAATGCGCGTAACCAGTTAGGTTTAGCTGCGTATTCATGTATCATCAGTAAAGGCACATCATACAGACTAGGGTAGTCTGCATATCATCTGTAACATCATTATCATATCAGTTCATGCATGGGTTTGTGTGATTTTCATTAACGTATGCTTAATTGTTTAATTAACGTTACCACTCAGTCATTTCTACTAACATTATACCCAATACTCCCGAAAATGATCCTAATACATTTTCAAGCTAATAATAATGATATAGAGATTATATTATTACTTTACCCGGTGTTTTTAAACCAATCGCTATATTTTTCGTTTGACGCTTATAACTCCGTCGGTTTACGAAATTTCAATCCGATAATCATTCTAACACCCGATTCTTGCAAGGAACATGATTTTACAATTTTTACAACTTCGTCGTATCTCATTTCACCTCGTCACGAGTTATTTCTAGTTAACTCGGTACCCGATAACACTCAATGTGTACACTAAACTAACCAATTCTAAATAAATGGGAGACAAATCCTTACATTAACATCAAATCTCTTCCAAATCACCCACATGTGCCGCCCCCCCCCCCCCCCCCCCCTAACCCCCCATTTAGCCTAAACACTCCAAAACTCATTAATGCATTTAGCATGATTTAATTTCCAACTCCACTAACTCTAACACATACACTATCATACCATTAGCTAAAAAAAGATCAAAACCCTCCCATCCCATCTCCTAGGTTCGGCCAAGACCAAGAACACCACCATAATCCATAAATTTTTCAAGTTCAAGTCATAATCACACTCCATTTACCTTCCTAGTTATGATTTTGTGATTAAATCTCAAGTTTCTTACACATTTTCATCCAAATCAACTCAAATCATCAAGTAGGTTTCAAGAACACATTTTGATCATCTATTACTTTCATTTGATTCATATGTTTATGTATTTTCAAGTTATATTAGTTATTCATGCAAGTTATTTATGTTTTACATACCACTTTTGAACATAAACTATCTTAAACACTAGATCTATAAGTTTCACTAATGATCTCATGAAATCCACCAAGGTTGGTGATGTTTAGGACCCCATGACACCCTAAGAAGGTGTATGGTAGGATTTGCGAACTTGTGGAGTTGATTTGAGTTAGTATGATCAAGTTTAGAACCAAGAAAATGAGTTTTAACAAGTATAAATGAGGTTCTGTCCAAAAACGTGTAAACTGGAAAACTCAGTAACTTTTGGTATATTTTGGCCTTCATATTCAGAAAGTTCTTTCAAAAACGAAACCGTGGCCACAAGAATCACTAAAAACCGACTTATAACGAAGGAGATATGATTTTTCAAAGTTAGACGACGAAAACTAATTTTCTGAAAATTTAGTTGCTGATCGCCGAGATTCAAAGGACAAAACGAGGTGTTAGACGTGATCTAGATGACCCAACCTACTGAGATTATGTTAGTTCATGTTTATACGAAGCCGTGGATGTAAAGAACGTAAAAAACGAGCTTGTAACGGCCGAGTTATTCACGTTTGAAGCCCGACGTACCATGTTTATTTTGACAGCCCACTATTAGAAAGTGTTTTAAGTATAAAAACTAGTGTTTTTACGAAACATAACATTGTTAGCCGATTTTCTATTTGATCGAGGCGTGTACAATCAAAAGTTAAATGAAATGACATTAATACATTGTAACAAGGTTTTCAAAACGTCGAGTTTGATCACTAACACTTAACGTGCAATATTTCGCGACTAGTTTCACGAAGCCATTTTGGGCATATTTTCACAAGTTAAGGAAAATATTAAATTGCGATGAAAACGTTACATTTTGCCGATAGAACACCAAACGAGGATCGTGGAGTACCGTTTCAACATATTTACACGAAAAGTAGTTTATAACTTAACGAGACGTCAAAAGTGTATTTTTCGTCGATAAACGTTATTTTCAAAACTAACAAGTGGTATCGTTAACATACGTATTTGCATGTGTTGCATTGTATCATTGCTTACATTGGATCACATCATTCATAATAGGTCGCGGTTAGAGACCGAGCTTTATTTCATCATATCCATCATTGTCATTGTTGCTATATCATATCAGGTGAGTTTTCATAGCCCCGTTTTAAATTATTTATTGATTTCTAAACTCTCGGGGGAGAATACATTGCACCATTTTTATATGCGGACCAAAGTATACAAACCCATTACATTGCTTAAGTTACATCATTTCCCAAATTAAAGTCCCCTTTTATTATCATGAACTGTTAATTGTTAGCAAGCGAGAGTGAGTGAATAGATCTATTGAGGGTGACTCCTCCGCTCGGGTTGGTAGCGCCAACTTGTCAAACGAACGCATTTCATTTCTGTCATATTAGAGTGATTGGCAAACACTCAGTTGGGGCATTTCATTCAGTCTAGCTTCGGGGTCATGAGCTTAAGAGCTAATGTATCATTTTTATGTGGCATTGTTTTGTCATACACTTTATACTTGTGGTATCCGTACAACATTTCATTTACATAAACCTATGATCTCACCAACATTTTTGTTGACCATTTTTAGCAATGTATTTTCAGGTAATTAAGGTATCGCATGTTGGCTTGCATATGGACATCATGGAGTCACGGAGTCGACGCGTCTCACTTTATATTTTATGCACTTATCCATCGTTTGAATTGTATGAACTTGTTTTATGAAAACCTGTTTCACCTTTTGGGACCTAGCTTTGTAACTCTGAATGTTTTTAAATAATCAAACAATTTATTTTCTAAACGACACTTTGGGTCGTTCAATATAACTGCAACTTTGGTGCTATGACCAGTCGCGCCCCTGAATGCTTCATTCCTCTGCAAGTCACGAAATTTGGGGGTGTGACAATTTTATTAGAGACTGCAATGAGAAAAAGTTGATTAAAGTTCTTAAAAATGATTCTGATCACAACTTTTCAGATCTTCTCACAAAAGCTTTTGAGGTTGGAAGGTTTCAGTACTTGGTAGCAAGTATTGGAATGCTTAATTCTTAAAAATTTTCAAACTGATGAGTTTTTGTATATAAATTTTTGTTTGTACTGCTAGCTTCGTAAATTGGTACTGTTATTGAAAAGTTTGTACTGCTGGTACAAATTTAGATTGTTTGTTCATACTGTTAGTCATATGATTCTACTGCTATAAGACAAATATTTTTGCATTTTGTTTCTTGGTTTTGGACTAACATTTTCAGGTATGAATATTTGAGCACAAAGGAAGTTTCAAGTGAAATGTATGAGCAGCAGAATGATTATACTAGTTGCTGACATAATAGGTTCATGATAGACTGAGTTTGGGGATTCATTAATAAAGGTTTACACCTAAGTTAATTATTTCTTTAAAACTTCTTTCTTGAAACCTGATTATGATGTTTCACATTGACTTGATGGCTCAGTTGGTCAGATAGTAACTGACTCAACTCACTTTCTATCATTTTATACTTTAACTAGTATAATGAGCAAGTCTAAGGACATCTGATAGAAAGAACAGCGAACAAATGTGCATCTAACACTTGTGTTAGAGGACACAATTGTCACGAGCTGGAAAACCTGTCAAGAAAGCCCTTTGAATGGGTTTGTCTGTACACAGGCAGTTATTTATAACTGAAAATATTGGTTCTTACACAACCAGAGTTAAGTTAAACTGAATTCTTGATTAAGTGTCTGTTATACACTTAATCCCTTCAAAATGGTTGTAAGTAGTATGATTTTTCAATCATAAAATCAAGTTCATACTGCTAAGTCAAAAGTTTTCTTAAAAAGGATTCTAAAAATGGCTCAAAAACCTATCTAATGATGGATTAGGAGTCAATGCCCCATGATTCACCTCTCACAGGAGTTAACACACCTGGAAGTGATAAGGGCAGCATTGAAATTTAAGGAATTGATGGCTACATGTACAACATTGTCTGAAAACATGTTCTAATTGGTAGATCACATGATGGTGAGAGATCTTCCAAACAGGGGAGGATATATTTTGGTACATAGTGAGAGATCTTCCAATCTCAGGGGAGGAAGTTTAACCAATATAAAAAAAAAAGTTGTGGTTGTGTATGCTCAGAATCAAGGGATGTAGTTTATAATTAATCAAACAGGGGAGAAAGATTGGGAAGGGAGTAGTTTCATGACTTCACTTTTTATCATCTCAATATAATATATACACCCCTTCGAAAACCACCTGGCTCAGCAGCAGTTGTTGTATCTTCTCCTACAATGGAAAAGACAATAGCATACAAGATGATGATGTCAGCTTTTTGAGAAGCTAAAATGTCTTATTATTCAGCCAATAATAAGAACAATCATTCAGTTGATGGATACTGGGAATAAGCTCTTCAAATGAAGAAATTTCAAATGAAGATTCTGGAGTATTATATATATTCAGAAGGGATGAAGCATTCAAATGGAGAAAGTTCTATCTAGGTTCTTTCAGTTTCAATTTCAGTTCACTACGTTTGTTCATCACTTGCAAAGGCATGCTGGAAGATGATTTGACTTCTTGGAACAAGCATCCAAGATACACAGCACCATTGCCTCTTATAATTCCTCCATCCAAGGAAATTGCACCATCTTTTATTCAAGGTATTGGTTGTGTTCAAGACAAAGAAACATGGTGTTATTGCTGAAAGAGATTCAAAGAAGATAGCAGATGAGTTAGACAGAAAGATAGTTAGACTTACAGAACAAAGAAAAGCTCAGATCAAGAGTCTGACTATTTAGTGTTTGAAAGATCCTCACAATCAGAATTTAATTCAGAAGAAACATGTTGATTTAGGGAAATAACATGTTTAGGGGAGGATTGTTGGGAATTAAATATTCTGAAGATTAGCATCGGGAATTAAACGTTCACCGTTGGATCGGGCTAAAAATTTTGCTGGAGGTTCTCTACATATCAAGGAAGATTCTCACCGGAGGGATCTTCAATCTGAGCCTTTAATTGAAAGATATGGTGTCTCAAAGTCTGCTGCAGAAACATATTTGTAAGTCGGATCTGGTTCGTATTGTCTAAAACTCACTACATAGCTATTTTTGAACGGCGATAACTCCTTCGTTAACCGTTGGATCGGGCTGAAATTTTTACTGGAGATTCTTCATATATCAAGGTACAATTTCACCGAAGGGATCTTAAATCTGAGCTCTCAATCGTAAATTATGATGTCTCGAATTCTGCTGCAAAAACGTATCTTTTAGTGACACTAAAATGCATCGTCTGGATACTTAAAAAAATTAAAAAAAAAAAAAAAAAAAAAAAAAAAAAAAAAAAAAAAAAAAAAAAAGCTTTATGGATTGGAGCAGATCTGGTAATCGATTTGTTTGAAGGTTATAACTGTTGTGGTTGATGAGCCTGGTATTATGAAGTTGCTGGTAACAATGAGTTCCTAAAAGCTCATAGGGTTCTAATAAACCCTTACCTGGATGTTGTGGTGATTAAAGTTCTAGTGATAAAGTCGAAGGTAGCAAAATCCTAATTTTGGTCAGTTACTACTGCTGCTATGTTTCGTTCTACTGCCAAAGGAAACTTACTACTGCTTTCGAGTTTTTACTACTGCTACGTTTTGAGTTTCTACTGCTAGAAGCTTTTTACTACTGCTGAATATAGTAAGTTTCTACTGCTCGACTTAATTTCTACTACTACGCTAGAGTGATTCTACTGCTGTCATGTTTTTCTGCTGCTAGCGTTATTTGTTACTACCGCTTCCTATCAAACTTTCTACTGCTACGCTTGAATTAATACTGCTGCTAGAAGTTTAAGTTTCTACTGCTATACGTTTTTAATATTGTTCATGATCATTGTGTTGCTATTCGATGTATCTGTTGTTTGGTCATGAAGATTACGAGTAGTGAGAGGAAGCATGTATATTGGTGATTTGGAACAAGTTGGTTCCAACACACACATAAGGGGAAGACACACACGAGGAGATTTTTGGTTTTGGTTACTGATCTTAAAGGATTAAAGGCTTGTTCTTATTTATTCTTATTGGAGAAGATGATTATTTGTTATTTATTTGAAGATGAAGTGGAATTTTTCAAGGTTGTGTTTTATTATATCTTAAGGTGGGTGTTACACTTTAAAGATAACTTGTTCGTTCGTTCAAGTGACTATGAATTGACAAACACTTAAAGCAGTTACATTGTAGTGCTCAGTGTCTCATTGAAGATGAGTTTATTGTCAAGAGATTGCGGTCTCCCTATACATCGATTTGGGTATACGGTCAAAGTCAGTTTTAGTACAAGACATAAGACACAAGGTTGGTTTATTCTACTTCAGCATCGAATTAGTAATGGTTAGTTTTCTTCATCATTCATAAAGCCTACAGAATTGGAGATTCAAATGGTTAACATATGGGTTTCAGGGGAAGCTTAAATGTTCAAATGCTTAACCATTTATATGCTACATCGAGGTAAACACTCTAAGTATCATACTACTGCTAATGTATTTCATAATACTGCTGGAGATGCTAAAGTAAATACACTAAGTAGATACTACTGCTAGGCTTAAAGATTCTACTGCTAGAGTTAGTTTCTACTGCTTATATTATGATGTGTTTAACCATTTGATGTACATACACCACTCGAGGGGAAGTTCATATTTGTATATGTTCCCTATTTGTTGATAACTAAAAGGGGAAGAGATATTGTGGTGCATGGCATGGATTAAGGGGAAGACAAGATTGTTTCATTCATGGTGAGATTTAATTATCTCAATTTCTCTACTTCGTCTAGGGAAGTTCGTACAAGAACGTGTTTGTTTTGTCATCATCAAATAGGGGAAGATTGTTGGGTTTTATAGATTTGATGATACAAAACAAGAAGAATGAAACATGAGGGACTATTTGTGACAAAGAGGAAAACTACAAAGATATGAAGTTAAAGAAGATATTTTAGGAAGGTTCTTAATAAAATATCTTCATTGTAATAGTTATCTCTTTGTAACCCTTGTATCTCTATTATATAAAGAGATACAGGGAATTAGTTTTAGATATGGGTTAAGATGTAACTCCATCAAAGGGGTGTGTGTGTAAACCTAGGCGTATCGTTCTTGTGTTAGACACCTAGAGTTCTTGTTTGGTTTAAGCCTCAAGGATCTTTGATCCCTGTTAGAGTGTAACCGTGCTATACTTGATCATATAGCATTGGGGCTGTTGGTATTGTTAGTTTTAGATATGATAATGAAGAAACCTTGTAGCAATAATAATGATTACTTTGTTACTCCACTGTGCATCGTATTGTTATTAATCGTTATTATTGTGTAATCCCTACATGAGGTCTAACCAACCTCGAGCTTTAAACGATCTCTACAAAAGAAAGAATATTCTCATCACCAATGAGAATTTGATTGCTAGATGTATTGCATAGGATGTATTTTATACTGCTACTGATTCTACATTAACTGCTTGTCAATTTCATGAGTTGTCTATTGCATTGAATGTTTCCCAGAATCGTGTTGTTGAGCTTGAGGGGGAGAATTTAAAATTGCATGAGAAAATCCAAAACGAAGACCATGATAACATGGTCAGTCATTTTTCAAAACTAGAGGTTGATAATCTTAATTTGCAATTAAAATATCAACATTTAGAAGAAAGAGTTTAAATCTCAAATGCCAAGACATCTTTGGATGCTCCTGAATTTGATGCATATTTTGAATTAAGCAAACGAGATGAAAAAATTCAAGCTCACACTAACACGATTCGAAAATTGAGGGCCCAAATTGCCCAATTAAAATCGAATAAGAGTGATGTGACTGGCACCCATAAACCATTGTCTTTAGATTCTCAGAATTTTCACTATCAAGACACCATCAATAAATTACAACATGAAAATGATTGTTTTCAAGTTGAAAATTCAAAAGTCAAACAGCATTACAAAGAGTTATATGATTCGATTAAAATCACACGTGATAAAACCAATGAAAAAATAACTTCTTTGCTTAATGAGATTGAGAATCTAAAGGCTCGGGTGAAAGGGAAAATGCCAGTCATCACCAGTGATAATGTCGTTCCAAAGGTTTCTGCTTGTAGTAAGTATGCAATTGATGTTGTGCCTATTCCGCTTCCCCTTAGGAACAATAGGTCTGCTCATCAAGTATATATCACTCACCTTAAGGATAGCCTTGATACCCTTCGTGAGATCGTAGAAGAGGATAGGATAGATAAACCACTTGATAGTGTAGTTGTAGATGCATGCTTCCTCACTAAACGATCTCAGGAACTCTTAGAATACGTCATTGGCACAGGTCCTAAGATTGATAACATGCGAGATAGGTTTATTGCATCTTCCTTAATGACTAAGAACAAGCATGTTACCTTTGATGTACCATTGATGACATCTGAACCCAGCACATCAAAACCAGAAAAACAAATGGCAGTGAAACAAGCTAATGTTCCCATCATCATTTCTACAGGAGTAAACAGTGACACTAAAGCTAGCGGGTCAAAGCCTAGTCGCAATACAAAGAAAGATAGGACTGCGCCAGCTAAGAGTGCTCATCAGAAGAAAGTAAAAGACCGTCTTAGGAACAATAAACTTGATTTGATCAAAAAGAATCGTGTTGATTCTAGTATTAGCTATAAGCGTACTGTAATTATTTCGAATTTTAATGCTATTTGTAAGACATGTAATGAATGCTTAATTTCTGGTAATCATGATGAATGTGTTGTGTCATTCTTGATGTCTTCTCAACGATCCCCAGTTAAGAATGTTAGGAAACCTAAACTGAGTAAGCAAATTTGGAAAGCAACAGGAAAAATGTTTGCTCATGTTGGTTATCAATGGAGACCCACTGGAAGAAAATTCACTTTAGGAGATCAGTGTCCCATAACTAGAATGACTAATCATAAATTAGTGACGGTTAAGGAATGGAAGCCTACTGGTCGAATTTTCCCTTTAGAGACACAATGCCCTGTAACTAGGTCAATTGCTGCTACTAGTGAAGTTTCCACTGTGAATACCATGGCATCTATGAATCCTGTAGTTCCAAAATTTGTTTGTGCTAACCAAACGGACCCCAGTTGCACGTGGGGATCCACCTTTTTCAGTTATCCATCGTTGTCTATTTTCAAATGCAGGTCGTACAAATCGTCCTTTGGTATTTGGAGTCAGGCTGCTCAAAACATATGACCGGGGATCGCTCACGGCTCAAGAATTTCGTGAATAAGTTTATCGGTACAGTTAGATTCGAGAACGACCATTTTAGGGCGATTATGGGTTATGGAGATTATGTGTTTGGTGACAGTGTAATTTCCAGGGTATACTACGTGGAAGGACTTAGGCACAATTTGTTCTCTGTTGGTCAATTTTGTGATTCCGATCTTGAAGTTGCTTTCAGAAAACACACATGTTTCGTTAGAGAATTGGACGGTATTGATCTCCTTAAAGGCAGTCGTGGCACTAATCTATACACCATCTCTATTGAAGACATGATGCGGTCCTCTCCTATTTGCTTGCTGTCAAAGGCCTCAAAGAACAAATCATGGCTTTGGCACCGTCGTTTAAATCACTTAAACTTCGGCATCATAAATGAACTTACTCGCAAGGATCTTGTACGAGGTATGCCCAGATTGAAGTTTGAAAAGGATCATCTTTGTTCTGCTTGTCAACTGGGCAAAATCAAGAAGCATACTCACAAACCCAAAACTGTCAACACCATTGTGGAAGCTCTTCACACCCTTCACATGGATCTGTGCCGGACCAATGAGAGTGCAGAGTATAAATGGGAAGAAATATATTCTTGTGGTGGTCGACGACTACTCTCGGTTTACATGGGTGAAGTTTTTGAGAACCAAGGACAAGACTCCAGAGGTTATCATCAAACTTATCAAACAGCTACAAGTAAGACTCAACAAAACCGTCAAAATCATCCGCACAGACAATGGAACTGAGTTTGTTAACAAACAAATCATTCAATTTTATGAAAGTATTGGCATAACTCACCAGAAAAGTGTTCCACGCACTCCTCAGCAGAACGGGGCTGTTGAAAGACAAAATCCTACTCTTGTGGAAGCTGCACGAACCATGCTGATATTTTCCAAGGCACCGATGTTTCTTTAGGCGGAAGCGATTGCTACAGCTTGTTACACCCAAAACCGATCCTTGATACATACTCTTCACAACAAAACTCCATATGAACTGATACATGACAAGAAACCAGATCTTTCTTTTCTGCGAGTGTTCGGTGCTCTATGCTACCTGACAAATGACAGTCAGGATCTGGGAAAACTCAAGGCTAAAGCAGACATTGGATTCTTCGTTGGGTATGCCCCAGATCGCAAAGGATATCGAACCTACAACAAACGAACCCGACAAATTATGGAAACCATTCACGTGACATTCGATGAGCTGACTGAGCAAACTGCTCCTGGACACACAAGTTTTGGACCCGCACCTAATCTTTTGTCTCCTGGACCAATTAGTTCAGGTCTTGTACAGCATCCCACTCCTGCAGTTCCTTATGTACCCCCTACCAATGAAGAGTTTAAGAATTTGTTTGATCCGATGTTTGATGAATACTTTGAGCCACCAACGGTTGTTACTACAACTGAAGCTCCACCTTTACCTCCAGTTGCTGATGCTCCAATTCCACAAAACTCAGAGGGTCCATCTGTATCTGTCTCAATCAGTCAAGATGCACCATCTGCCAGTCACTCACCATCATCATCAAATATTCAATATCCTTCGGTACAGCAAGGCTCTGCAGTTGACAATTCTTTTGAAGTGAATCCTTTTGCTCTTGCTGATGATGTTCCATTCAAGAATATATTTGCTCCTGAATCTCCTACTAAGACATCTTCTTCAGGGGATCCTAACACAGCTACATCAGTTCCCTACCATCAACCACATGAACATCTCAGAAAATGGACTAATGATCATCCGATTGACAACATTATTGGAAATCCTTCTCGTCCAGTCTCCACACGAAAGCAACTTGCCACCGATGCCTTGTGGTGCTTCTTTAATTCTGTACTATCCAAAGTCGAACCCAAAGACTTCAAAGATGCTATGTCCAAAGACAGTTGGTTTAATGCAATGCCAGAAGAAATTCATTAATTTGATCGACTTGAAGTATGGGAATTAGTACCACCTCCAGATTGTGCAATGATTATCGCTCTAAAGTGGATCTTCAAAGTGAAACTCGATGAGCATGGTGATATTCTAAAAAATAAGGCATGGCTTGTTGCAAATGGGTATCGTCAAGAAGAGGGGATAGAGTTTGAAGAATCATTTGCATCGGTTTCTCGAATTGAAGCCATCAGAATCTTTGTCGCTAATACTGCCAGTCAGAATATGACGGTCTACCAAATGGATGTAAAGACAGCATTCTTAAATGGTGATTTGAAAGAGGTAGTCTATGTCAGTCAACCTGAAGGATTTGTGGACCCCGATCATCCCACACACGTCTATCTATGGCCTAAAGCATGCACCTAGAGCGTGGTATGACACTTTGTCTAGGTTTCTTCTGGCAAACAGATTCTCCAAAGGTGTTGTTGATCCTACACTATTCACTAGGAAAACGAGCAAACATCTACTTCACGTTCAGATCTACGTAGATGACATTATTTTTGCCTCCTCTTATCCTATGGAATGTGATCTGTTTTCTAATGAGATGAGTTCTAAGTTCCAAATGTCTATGATGGGACAAATGTCGTTCTTCTTAGGTTTACAAATCTCTCAAAGTCCCGAAGGCATCTTCATTAATCAATCCAAATATGCAAATGAAATATTGAAGAAATTTGGATTTGATTCAAGTGATCCTGTTGACACTCCTATGGTTGAGAGATCGAAGTTGGATGAAGACCTCTATGGGATCCCTGTTGATCAACCAAGTTTGAAGCATGATTGGATCCCTAATGTATCTCACCGCTATAGTCAGATCTCTTGTTCGCAGTATGCATGTGCGCTCGTACCAGTCAAAGCCCACCAAAAGGCATTTGGAAGCGGTAAAGCGGGTCTTTCGATACCTTCAAGGGACTATCATATGGGTCTCTAGTATCTAAGGACACCGCCATGGCACTCACGGCCTATGCAGATGCAGACCATAGCGGGTGTGTCAAGATACTCGTCGAAGTACGTCAGGAGGTGCTCAGTTTCTGGGAGAAAAGTTAGTAAGCTGGTCATCTAAGAGGCAAATGAGTACATCTATATCTTCCACAGAGGCTGAATACATTGCCATGTCTGCGTGCTATGCTCAAATCCTATGGATGAGATCTCAACTATCGGACTATGGCTTTGCATACAACAAGATCCCTCTGTATTGTGAATAACAAAAGTGCTATAGCTCTATGCTGCAACAATGTCCAACACTCCCGATCAAAGCACATCGATATCCGGCATCACTTATAAGGGAACAGGTTGAGAAAGGGGTGTTGAACTTTACTTCGTGAGGACTGAGTTTCAGTTGGCTGATATCTTCACTAAGGCCTCCCGAGAGAAAGGTTCCAATTTATTCTCCCGCGACCTGCATGAAGAGTTTGACGCCAGAAACCCTCAAGCGTCTTCAGGAAAAGAATGAGGAGTAATGGATTTGCTTCATATATCCTTGTATATATTTTAAACCAAAAAGAAAATAGAAAAATATAAAACCTATAAAAACCATAAAAATCAGAAAAACACAAAAAATATCCAAAATAGTTCTCTAGGCATGTCTTCTGTTTATCGATAACTTTACGGTCCTAGAAATGTCATTCAATAATGACACGGGACTTTAAATGAAGCTCGAGCAGAAGTTCAAACGAATTGTTAAAACATGTCATATCGGCTTGCAGTTACTTCAGACTGTAACCCGTTCCTTATTATGGGAAAGCATATCGCCAAAAGGACGTTGTTCTCCCACTGGTGAAGTTCACCCGGGCAATGGATTTCTTTATATCCATATTCTTCGATTTGATGTACGTTTCAGTGCAATCATTCTCGTATAAGAAGAGAAGTCTTCTTTACATCGCAAATACTTTTCTATCTATGATTCTTCCGGAAAGTATTTGTGCTAAACTTGGTGGTACCATGAATTTTTTGGAAATCAATTAGACTTAAAGTTTTTCATAAAATTTGTCACTCAATCAATGACTACCGCTCTTTAAATAGAGCTCGAGCAGAAAATGGGTCATCGATTGAGGGGGAGAGTGATTTCAAAAATTTTATATCATCAAAACAAGTCACTTTGTACATAATAAGCAGTAAATTTAATGAAACTTGTTATGTGTCAGTGTATGATTTTTTTTAATTGCAAATATCTTTCAAACTTATCATACCTAACACTAACATTCTCCCTCATTAATTGAGGGGGAGCATTAGTATGTTCCATTATCAGCACATATTAAACCTGACCACATTTTCTCCCGTATTTTCTAAACTTATTTAAATCAATTGGGATCACAAAATCTCAAAAGGTTTGAAATTTCTGATCGGGGGAGAGAATGTGATTTAAATATGCAATCTGATAAAAATGTGATGTTATGGACTTAAATGTAAGCTCTCCCATATGTGCTAAACTCTTTGGTATAGCAATGCACATATTAAGGGGGAGCAAATGGTTTGTGGTGACAAAAAGGATATAGCATCTCATGTGAGCGCGACTCAGACTTCACCAATGAATTGACGAAACAAAAACTGTCATTAATCGAAAGGACTTGTCCTGGCCGGGTAATAATTTCAAGCTGGTTTAACCAGTGATGTAAGCGTGTCTCGAAGAGGACTTGTCTGAGTAGAGTGTACCGTTTCGAGAAATTTACTGTGGACTTGACCAGGCCGGGTAATAATTTCAAACTAGTCTAACTAGTGATGTAAGCGTGTCTGGAATCGGTCATGTTCACTGAGAGTGGATCAATTCAAAAGGTGCAAACTCTACCCAACATGTGCAAATTTATAATAGAAACATCTGAGCACATGTTAAGGGGGAGTATTGAAAAGTACAAAACTCTCAAAGTGTTAGCAAAATGTGTTTCTTAATCATAAACACTTTAAGAGATTTTTCAAATAAATGGTTTACGGCAACATGGGATAGTCATGGTGTTATAAAGTGGCTAAGGTTAGGAAAACCGTCCTATGATCAGCCAGAGCCGGAGGGATCTACCCAAGGACAATACCGAATATTTAGTATTAGAAAGTCCTTAGGTATGATTATGGAAAAAATAATAAAAAATAAATAAATAAATAAATAAATTAGTAATATGAGAAAGGAGAAAGAAGGGGTTGAAGAATTAAAAAGAAATGTAATGAGAAAGGGTGAAAAGAAATAGCCCTCCAATTATTCAACCTTAGGGCAGAAACCGGGTTCAATTCATATGCTACTGGTGGTTACTAACGTAACACCGGTATTGAAGACAAGACGTCATGGACCCAGTGACGCACTGCACTAAACCTTCTAGCAACTTAAGTTCTCTTAAAAGGACTTGTTTCATTCTCACGGGGAACCTTGCATAATCTATCGACCGCTCATTACGAGTTATGTTGATATTGAAACAGGAGACACCGCTCCAGTCTCCTACTACCAAAAATTGTACTTATCGAGTCTAGAGCCGCAAGATACAACAAAAAATCTCATATGAACACATGTTACTTCTACGCTAGTTGTTCAACATTAAGGACACCATTTGTAAACTTATGAGTCCTACGCAGATCTTAGCAATCTGCCAGAACATTTATGAGGGAATTTACAAATGTAATTCTTAGTGATTGAATGGGAATTCCTGCCTGGGTCAACATCAAACATCCCTGAACGCAGGTCACTTCGGTAATTCCTTGTGGATTACGCTTAGTGGTCGCGACAGTTTCAAATGGTCTACAGTCGTGGAGTGAACTCCAGCGACTCACCTAATCGTTGATGTACTTCGGTAGATCTTGTATGCCCTCTCGGGGGTATCCGATTCAGGAACGGCCTTGGCAAGGATTAGAGAAATTTTCACACTATGTTGTTAACAATCTCGAAATCCAAACCTATAAGTGCCGGACATTTTATTGCTAACTGGTGTATGCAGGAATCCCTGGCGGTTGCAGCTGATTCCCAAAAAGATGTCGATCCATCACCCCATGCTCACACTTCACCATCATAATCAAAGAAATCATGATAATTGAAAGACTTTCAACACTGCTTCCACAACTCTGATGCTGAAAATCATGATCCAGAAAAAGTGTGAGCATGTCGGTCCAAAGATCACAACATCACATGGAGACGATACTACAAAAAGATGACTTGGAGACGTATGTTGGATGATGACCTCAAAGAATCCTCAAAGATCATCCAAGACAAAAGACAAGTCATCAAAAGTTCACTGCTGAAAGTACAAAGATTGCGGACTTTGAAGAATCAAAGACTACGAGCTCGAAAATTAAATTCATGTAATAGAATGCTAGAATTCGAAGTGTAATTTCCGGGGTGACCTCCCTTATGGGGAGATTGTTAGGAATATAAATATTCACATGAAAGACTCGGTCACCCCGAGTATCTATTAGCATTAAGTAGCTCGTAGGATTATTAATATTAGTTTTGATATCGTAACACCATGGAGTCGGGTCAGGTCTTTACCCACTGTCAGCCCGGTCCATAGCCTACTAGAGGCATTTATTTCATATGTATAAATACCCTCTCCTACCAAAGGAGAGGGTTGGAACTTCATTTGCCACAAACCTAATACATTGCACTTTCTCTCACTAGAAGTTTCCTTCTCATCTCACTCTCTTTCTAAATACACGGCCGAATCTCAATCTTTCTTGTGTGTTATGATTGTTCATATCTTACATTATCGAGTCAATGAATCTTGTAATATGGTCATGTAATAGCTCGTTAGAATCGTAAAAATATAATCTACATGATAGTAGAAGTGTGCCGTCTAGTTTAGTCTTAGTATTTACGTTAATGTTGAATTAGTGAAATATGTAAAGACGACACACTTCCCTATTCTCATTATATGGGAGACTATATATATATGTGTAAACCTCTCATTTGAGAGGTGTGGATTGTGAATGGAAAGAGAAATTCTCTCTTATTTCTTTACTTGTTTTTTCTCTCTCTAAACATAATCTTTCTCTCTCTAGTATTGAATATATGTGTGATTTGATCTAAATAGGGTGACCTACAAGTGGTATCAAGAGCCAAAAAATGATTTAGGGGTGTGTTTTTAAGATTCACGTTACAGTTCATCATTTTTTTCCAAGTTTCTCAATAGTTTCTTTGAGTAAGAAGGACTGTCTTCGAGTTAGGGTTGTAATACCTTCCAGTTAGAAGGTTTTTTTGGAGTTAGGGCTTCAGTTCCTTCGAGTTAGAAGGTAACTTTCGAGTTAGATTTTTTATACATTCGAGTAAGAAGGTTTTTCTAAGTAAGGTGTTTAATCTCTTTGAGTTAGAAGAGTATTTCTAAGTTAGGTTTTAAGATCCTTCGAGTTAGAGATATTTTTCCGAGTTAGGATTATAAATTCTTCGAGCAAGAAGAATTTCGAGTAAGGATCATTTTAAAAAAAAAAACCTTCGAGCAAGACAAAGGACTTCAAGAAAGTACTTGTTTCTTCGAGTTAGCAAAGTAGTTCCAAGTTAGGAATTTTTGCTGAGTAAGAGAAGGATTTTCGAGTAAGGAATTTTGTTTTGTGGTTCTTCGAGTTAGATTCATACTTCGAGTAAGCCAAGAACCTCCGAGTAAGGATTGAAACTTCGAGTTAGTATAAAAATTCCGAGTAAGGAATTTATTTTAAACTCTCTTCGAGTTTGAAATAAACTTCGAGTAAGGATTCTTAAACAACATTTCGAGTAAGGTGAAATTTCCGAGTTAGGAAAGAAATTCCGAGTAAGGAACCTCCGAGTTTTTTGGCGGGAAAATTTGAGTAAAATTTAATTTTTAGGAGTGACTAAACTTTCAATTTTTACGCAAAATTCAAATTTTTGTATAACGGTGAAAAGTTTTGGCCCAAATTCAAATTTTTAGGTCAAAATTCAAATTTTTACGGTGAAATTTGATGTCAAAATCTTTAAAACTCAAAATTTTCTAGTAACCTTAGAATTGCATTTTATAGTGTATTTCAAATTCTGGAAGAGAAATTTTTCAAATTCAATTTTTGGAGGGAAATAAGAAATCACTATTTCGACCTTGTGTGTAACATATCAACTTTACACATTTTAGTTTGATTCTTCCGATTCCACCGCAACAATCACGGGGGAGAGAAAATGTATCAATCAAAGTCGCAAATGAATAAACAGATGTCACAAATATCCAAACCTTAACCAACAACTAACACAACTCCTATATCGTTGAAACGATCCAAGATCAACTTTATCACACACCGAAATTAAATGGAATCAAGTTCAAAAGAGAGAGATACGCAAGAGCTATTAATGCAAGAAAAAGAGAGAGAAACGAAATAGAAATGCATGGCATGTTTTAGATTACTTCATTCACACTTTAAGGTCCTCTCAAACAAAGACTTAGCAGGAACTCGTACCGAGAATGGATTTAAACGGGCATTTCCATCACTCTTTGGAGAAGACGTTGAGATGTTCACAAAAACTATGTTCCTCAACGTGAATCAACTGGAGAAGCAACTTGAAAACAAAGAATTTCACGAGAATGGATCAACGGTCGTCTTTAAAGTGCTCAAGGAACAGTTTCAGCAGTTCATCGATTCCTGGTTCTCTTTGGATTATGACAGTGTAATGGCACGCAAGTATTTTTTAGAATACACTCGAATCGAGGTTCAAACTTTCAAAGATATATTGATCCAACAAATGGATTCCATTGAGAAGTCAATTGCTGAAAGAGTACTCCACAGAAAAGAGTATGACAGAATGATGAATGAAAGGAAGTTGCAGACTCAAGAGGAACAGGTTAATGAGGTTAAAGCAATGGGTGCTAGTTTGGTTGTTACGAAAAGCAGTGGGACAGAATCAGAACAACAAGAAGAAAAACGCATATCAGGGAATGATACTGATGCTGAAAGTGCATATATCAGACCCATTTATGACACAGAGCCTATGGCTGAGGTACCAAATTATAACATTTTTTATGTCAATGATATGATTTATTCATCTTCTGAAATACAGCATTCTGAGCAACCTCAATTCACTAATGAAGGAGAGGTTGACCAGAATGTTGAACAATTTCACGACAAATGTCCTTCACTTGTTTCATTAATTGGAAACAAAACAACTGAAATGTCAAAACAAACTCTCGAGTCTGAAAAATCTTTGACATCGGTGCTTGAAGAAAAAGAAAAAGTTTTTGCGGAAAACTATGATAATGTCAAAATCAAGTTTGATTTTGAAAAACTTGAAACAAAAAATATTGAGTTGGAAAATATTGTGGCATCATTACAAAGTGAAAATGAGCATTTGAAACAGATTTACAAAAACCTGTTTGATTCAATCAAACATTCATGAGTTCAGACACAAAACTCAAACATGAAACAAAAAGAGACTGAAGACTTGAAATCTCAATTGTCTGAATTCGCTGATAAAAAGTTTGAAAATGTTTTGCAAAAGATTGAATCAATGAAAATGGAAAAGGTTGAGTATCAAATCACAAAAGTTTCCTTTCAAAATACCCTGTTCAATTCTAATACTCCAGATTTTGAAAAGGAAACGGGAGAGAAAATGTATCTTTTTGAAAATGAAATTGAAAATGAAAATCATGTGCTTCAAACAAAAGTGGTTGAGCTTGAAACGCTTTTAGCTCAACAAACAAACGATTTTGAGGATGCCAAAACTGACTTTTTCAACAAAACGACAAAATTCGAAAATTCTTTTGAAAGACTTGAAAAATAAAATGTTGAGTTCGAACGGAAATTGGCTCATAAAACGGATGATTCGAAAGCCGAAAAAGATCAACTTTTGAAACAAATTGTCTCTTTAGAATCAAAACTGGCATCGTAAGAATATCTTTCTCTTCAAAAAGAATACTATGATTTGAGAACTTCATACAATGCTTTAAAAGTGAAGTTTGATTCTCTTAACCGATTAAAGGGAAAAGCTCCAATTTCATATTTTTCAACACCAGAAGTGAGTGTTTCGAAGAAGGTTTACACGGGTGAATCTTCAAAACCATTTTCGAAAAAGGTTTCCCAGTTTACAACTTATTCTTTGCAAAAAGGAAGGAAGTTTTCGAAGAAACCAAGTTTTTCTGAAACACTTACTTCTCAAAAGTTTTCAAATCCAAATGCTTCAAAAGTAAAGACTCAAGTTTTTCAAACTCCACACTCTCGTTTTACACCGGTAAAGCAAGTGTGGAGACCAAAGCAAAGTCGTTCAAAACCTTTCAAATATTCAATATCAGAATTGCTTTCGCTGCAACATAAGAATGACCCTGCTTTGAACATTCCAAATACCGGAAGGTTTCCATTTATCACAAAAACAAATCTTCAAAGAGAACCCATGAGGTTCAACTCTAGATGGAAATCTTCTTCTTCAGATTTTAAAACTCCAAGAGAAACACCGGGTTTCTCAAACAATTTTCAACGAAAAAAGAGTTTTAAATCTCCATTGATTCCACGAGTGTTATTTCAAAATGAAACACCGGTTTTCAGTCCTCGTTGGAATTCAACATCTTTAAATCAGATTGACACAACTTACAAATGGATTTCAAATTTTATTAAACCCGTTAGCGCCATGCTTAAATGGGTTCCCAAGGTTGTTGTCTAATCTAAACTTTCTATGACTTCTTAGTACTTTAGCTAAGGACTCGGACTTCAACATAACGACTTGTACACACATTACAGTGTACAACTCGGGTTTCAAAGAAAGGAAAGTGCCTTGCTAAACCATTCTTTAAAACCAAGCGTGCACTTATCCTAAAATCTTCTTAATCTTGAGCAAAATTTATTCAAAATTTTTCAAAACGTTTTTTCAAAATTTTGCTCAAGATTTTCAAATCTTTACTCCCCAATTCACTCTAAAGTTTAAAAATGTCAAAACGTATGCTAGTTTTGAGGGGGAGTATTTCCAAACCAAAAAATGTTTCGTCAAAATCATGCTTAATGGCTTGTGCACATATAACAGTGCATAACCCGTACTTGTAATGAAAGGACCCTGAGGTACGCTTCAGTGCCTCAATCCTGATCAAAGGAGCAAAAGCTTCTTACTTAGGAGTAGAATTAACCAGAATTTTCTCAGTTTTTCAAAATTCTGCTCATAAGGACAAGTATTCCCTTGTTAAGGGGGAGTACTTGAAACTTAAAATCTTTGTTCTAAACAACAAAAGTTCTTGAAATTCTTCCCGTAAACCTCAAAAAGCATATTTTAATCAAAAGTTTATAAAAAACAACATGAATATGCTATTTTTGAGGGGGAGAATGAATATGTGATTAAAATATGGTAATTCAAAGTTGAAATCTCATATGAGCTCGACTCATAATTGAACCCTCGAATTGACAATATCAAAAGTCAGTAATCGAAAAGACATGTCCTGGACGGGTAATAATTTCAAGCCGGTTTATCCTGTGATGTAAACGTATCTCGCAAAGGACTTGTCTGAGTAAAATGTACCGATTTCGAGAGATTATTCTTTGAATATGGCCGGGACGGGTAATAATTTCAAGCTACTCTAACTAGTGATGTAAACGCGTCTCGCAAAGGTCATATTCATTGAAAATCAATCAATTCAAAAAGTGCTGGCTCTACCCAACATGTGCAAATTTACTTTAAACACTTATGAGCACATATTAAGGGGGAGTATTTCTGAAAATCACAAAACTCTCAAAGTGTTAACAAAATATGTTTTTACAATCACATACACTTTGAGAGATTTTCAAATAATTGGTTTTTGGCAACAATAGGATAGTCATGGAGATACAAGGTGACTAAGGTTAGAAAACCGTCCTATGATCCGCCAGAGCCGGAGGGATCTACCCAAGGACGAATACCAATAGTTTAGAACTAGAAAGTCCTAGGTATGATGGAAAAAGGAGTAAAGAAATGAACGGAGAAAGAAGGGGTTGAAGAATGAAAAAGAAAAGTAAAGAAAAGGGTGAAAAGAAATAGCCCTCCATATGATCAACCTTAGGGCAGACACCGGGTTCAATACATATGCTACTGGTTGTTACTACGGTAACACCGGTATTGAAGATTAAGCCGTCATAGACCCAGTGACGCACTGCACTAAACCTTCTAGCCACTCAGGTGTCTCTCAAAAGACACTTGTTTCATTTCTCACGGAGAACCCTTCATTATCTATCGACCTCTCACTCCGAGATGTGTTGATATTGAAAAGGAGGTACTCTGCTCCATGCCTCCGACGACTAAAACCAATAAGCACTTGATCGAGTCTAGAGCCATGAGAAACATCAAAGATCTCTTAGGAACACTTAGCATTTCTACACTGGTTGTTCAACATTATGGACGCCAGTTGTAAATTATAAGAGTGTCCTACGCAGGTCTTAGTAATCTGCCGAGAACATTCATGAGAGAATTCACATATTGATTCTTAGTAATTGAATGGAAATCCCGCCAGGGTCAACATCAAACAGCCCTGACAGCAGGTCACTTCGGTAATCCCTTGTGGGTTACGCTTAGTGTTCATGGTGGTTCCAAAATGGTCTACAGTCGTGGAGTGATACTTCGGTATACTTCAGCGGCTCACTGAATCATTGATACACTTCAGTGTATCTGTGTTAGCTCTTTCGGGGGCATCCGGTTCAAAACGGCCTTGGCTAGGATTAGAGAAAGTCTTCACACTATGCTGTTGATGATCTCGAAGTCCGAATCTGTAAGTGCCGGATGATTTATTGCTAACTGTTTACACTGCAGGTAATCATGGAGACCAGGAGTTCCACCACCACCACTTCCATCATGCTCATATCCCGAAGAAAAGTTCTCACAAAGACTAATAGATAATAAAAGTTCAAAGAAGTCAAAGAAAAGTCAAAGATCGAGCACAACAAACTTTCACTAGTCAAAGATTGAAGCTTATGAAGTGAGAACCACTTGAAATATGAAGAGCCAAAGTCAAAAGACATATGAGCATGGTGGAAAAGACGTAAAGACAAAAGTGATTAAAGAACGTCGGTGAAAGGCAGATCAAGACATTACCGTATCACATCACATCAAGAACAAAGAACAAAGATATAAAGACGTTGAAGCCAAAGAAGAAAAAAAGACTTCAAATGATCACAAAAAAAAAGAACGAAGAACACAGATCACAAAGCATGAGTGGAATTAAGAATCTAGCAAAGCTATTACACAAAGACTCAAAGTTCAAGACAACAAGCATCAAAGAAGATAAATGATCATCCATTTCTATTGACGGACCCATAACCCACATGTCACAGAATGAGATCTCAATGATCACCCCTTAGGGGGAGATTGTTGGAAACGTAAAACTGATGATCATAAATGTAATCAAAGAGAGATCTCAATGATCGTCCCTTAGGGGGAGATTGTTGAGAATGCTTAAAGTGACGATCATTATCGAGTCAATGAGTCTTGTAATATGGTCATGTAATAGCTTGTTAGAATCGTAAAAATATAGTCTACATGATAGTAAAAGTGTGCCGTCTAGTTTAGTCTTAGTATTTACTTTAATGTTGAATTAGTAAAATATGTAAAGACGGCACACTTCCCTATTCTCATTATATGGGAGACTATATATATGTGTAAACCTCTCATTTAAGAGGTGTGGATTGTGAATGGAAAGAGAAATTCTCTCTTATTTCCTTACTTGTTCTTTCTCTCTCTAAACATAATCTTTCTCTCTCTAGTATTGAATATATGTGTAATTTGATCTAAATAGAGTGACCTACAGCTCGAGCTTTCAGAAAATTCTCTAACAAATCCAACAATCATCTTCGCACTTCATCCAACACAAGGAATCAAGCTGTTGTACAAGATGGACGGGTTGAAATACAGAATCGTGCTTATGGAAGAACTGGATCAGGAGGCTATATGGGAAATTCTGGAAATGGACAATGGTTTAATGCAGCTAGTGGAAGTAGGAACAATGCAGGTGCTCCTCAGAAAAGGTTGAAATTGTTGAAACTGGGAATACAGGGACTGGTAATACAATGGTTAAGTGCTACAACTGCAATGGGAAGGTCATCTGGCTAATGCATGTCCCAAACCTAGAGTCAGAGAGAGTGAGTTTCATAACCAGGCACTACTTCTAGCTCTAAAGGATGAATCAGGGGGCACTCTTACTGAAAAAGAAAACAGCTTCATGGCCAATGCATATTCAGATGATGACATGGAGGATTTGGAAGCAAATGCAACTGTGATGTTAATGGCAAACATGCAGGAACTTCACATGAGTGACACAGGCCCAGTATATGATACTGACGGTCTGTCTCAGGTACCTGATCCAACAACATGTCTAATACATGAAATTGTATCACCATCTGCATCTGCATCAGACGAGGAGCAAGTTGTTCAAAATGATTCATTATTATCTCCTCAAGAAGATGAACAAATGAACACAGTTGTTACATTTGATGAAGATCAAATTAACCCAGTTGTTACATTTGATGATCCAATTGATGACAATAACAATGATCAAATTGAACAAAATGAACCTTCGCTCGGTCCAGATCTAGAACTCATAACCTTGCTATTGACCACCTAATCCCAATTTGACGCACAAAAATCTCAGATTGAAAAATGCAATGAAATCAACAGAACATTAAAAGCAAAAGTTGCATTCTTAACTAAGGACCTTGAGTGCTATAAAATACAACTCACAAATTTTGAAACAAAAGAAAAACAAAAAAAAAGTTTTGAAGTTGCATTTCAAAAAGCTTATGTCAAATAACAAGATTTACAACATCAAATACGAGAATTAGTTGCTTCCAAAAACAACTTGGTTTCTCAAATGGAACAAGAAAAGTTAGAATACAAACAACAGGTTGAACATCTCAATTCTGAACTTTCAAAAACAAAAACAGAGTTGTCAACTTGTCAAGCTAGTTTTTTTGAACATAAACAAGTGTTTAGGAAACGGATTGATTCTTATCTTGATGAAATCGTAGATTTGGAATGTAAATTAAAAGAGTTTCAAAAAGTTGTTTATAAAACTGTTGAGTCTGTAACAACAATTCAAAAGTTTACTTTAAAGCAAAATCCCCAAAGTTATGGTTTTGCTATTGGTGATGACAAACCACGTTTTCTACACAAAGCACTCAAGGAAAATCCAAAATTGTATAGTGCAGACCATCTTTTTGATGAATCTATTATGCGTGTTGTTGTACATAACTGTGAGGAAGAACAGGAACAGGAAGAAGAGAGTCGATAAAAAATGAGCAATGTTAAGTTCAATAAACCATTTGATTATTCAAAAGTGCCTCATATTTCAGACACCTTCGTTCCTCAGAAAGATAAATCAGAACAAACATGGTTTGTAATGCAATTTCATGAATCTTCTTTTGATGTTGATCCTGTTAAACCAGTGGCACAAATAAATGGTCCTTTACCAACTTCTGGTGTAATTGCACCATTACCTAAACGATGTCTTGTACTTAGATATTTTGATACGTTTATGAAAGACATCAAGTTTTTAGAAAAAGCAATTGAACGTGACTCTGAGATAACAGTTTCCATTTTTCTATCTCCTTACGAAGAAGAAAAGAGAGAAATTTTTCAAAAACAATTTTTACTATATGTTCAACATTTGCATCATTGTGCTACATACTGGGAACAGGAACTCCGAACAGAAGTAACATCCATGATGAACACTTTCAATGCAACAGAAAATTCGATTTCAAAACAAAAACGTCAAAACAAAGTTTTACAAAATGAAGTGGATCGACTCTTGGAAGATGTTCTAAGTTCTGATATTATCTCTGTGTTTATGAATTCAATTTATGAGTCTTGCAATGCTATGCTTGTTGATGATCACACTGCTGACACTGAAAAATTGAGTCATGAAATTGAGACTTTAAAAAGAGAAAATGAGAGACTCATTAAACACAATGATGATGTGCAAAGTAAACTTTCAACAGAAATTTTTCAACTCAATCAGAAGTTACAATGGTGTCAAACTTAGAGTCTTGATTTTGACTTAAAATTGCAAAGTCAAAAAGACACAATGTCCTTTTAGAACAGTCACACATCCAAAGTACAGAATCTTGAAAATGAAAATGCTGTTTTAAAAAATCAAATTTTCAAATATGAAAAGGACATCGATGAAGTTTGTCAAAATCAAAATGACACCGTTCGTTTAAATAGAGAACTTGATTCAAAAATTCAACAAAAGAATCACATCATCATCGAACTTAAAGAGAAAATTCAGTTACTAGAAAAAGGAAAGTTTGTTAACACAAATGTGATTGCACCGGGAATGTACAAAATGGACACAACACCTAGGCAAACATCCCCTCAGACTACTAATTTGAATCCTTCCACTTCTACAGGAATAGTCCCCACTACTAGCGTTAGCAGATCAAAGCGTAAGAGCAACAAACAGAAGAATAGGATCTGGCAACGTAGAAGCGGAAAACTAGAAGCCCAAGAAGTAGAAGATCAACTTAGGAATTTGAATAAAACACATGTTGCGTCTGATATAGAATCGAACTTAAAAACTTGCAATTCTAATATCGATGTAACGAATGCTAAGACTTTGAATGTTTTGAATGTTAATGCATCTCGTGTGTTTTGTCGCAAAAGCATGTTATCTGGTGATCATACTAAATGTGTTGCAAAATCTATTTTATCTCGTAACAAGAAACGTACATCTGGCATTCCCTCTAGGCCCACTATTGCTTCTAAGTCTGTGCTAGGAAAACCGCCAAGTGTAGTTTCTTATAATGCCTTAGACACACCCATAGTTGCGAAAACAACTCCTAAGACAATCCAATCACCTAGCGAATTCACTAAGAAGAAAGCTAAAATTAGTTGGACATGGAAACGTTGGTTACAAAGGAAACCTAGTTTTACATGGCTACCTAAAGTATTAATAACTGTGTTACTAACCCAACGGGTTCTACCGTTACCATCACTCCGTCTTCGTGTGATGTAGGTGGTTCAAATTGTTCTATAGATTGTTTATAGCGGTTGTTCCTGACATATGATAGGCAATCTCAAACTTTTAGTAAACTTTGTTGCAAAGTTCATCGGCACTGTCATATTTGGGAATGATCATTTCGCTGCTATCATGGGCTATAGAGATTATGTCAATGGCAACATCGAAATTATTCGTGTCTATTATGTCGAAGGCCTTGGTCACAACCTTTTCTTAGTCGGTTAATTTTGTGATGGGAATTTAGAAGTAGCATTCCGGGAGAAAACTTGTTTCGTTCGTGACTTACACGGAAATGATCACATGTCGGGCAAACGTGGAACTAGTCTTTACACCATTTCAATGTCTGATATGACTGCTTCTTCTCCTATATGTCCGCTCTCCAAAGCACATTCGACAAAATCCTGGTTGTGGCACAAACGACTATCTCATCTGAATTTCAAAACCATGACTGAACTTGCACGTCACAAACTAGTCGATGGTCTTCCACGGTTTTGATATGCAAAAGACCACTTATGTCTAGCTTGTGAACAAGGAAAAAGTACTCGTGCACATTTCCCTTCAAAAACAGAACACAATACAAATCACGTTCTTCAACTACTTCATATGGATTTGTGTGGCCTTATGCGTGTTCAAACGATAAACGGTAAATGCTACATTTTGGTAATTATCGATGACTACTCCAGATGGACTTGGGTCTACTTTCTCCAAAGCAAAGATCAAGCTTCTTCAATGATCATCACCTTTCTCACAAAAATTCAAGTTCAGCTTCGCAATACGGTCAGAAAAGTTAGAACAGACAATGGAACTGAATTCAAAAATCAAACCCTTTGAGATTATTTTGAGAAAGTGGGAATTGAACATCAAACATCCATTTCAAGAAATCCAAAACAGAATGGGATTGTCGAAAGACGCAGCATGACGTTAGTGAAAGCTGCAAGGACGATGCTAATCAACGCTCAATTACCAGATTACCTATGGGCAGAAGCTGTATCAACTGCATGTTATACCCAAAACCTTTGCATGATCACCAAACGGCATCACAAAACTCCTTATGAAATTGTTCACAACCGAAAACCGAATATAATTACTTTCATGTATTTGGTGCCCTTTATTACCCAAATAATGATCGTGATGATTTTGGAAAACTCAAAGCCAAAGCTGACATTGTTATCTTCATTGGATATTGTGAGAACTCAAAAGGTTTTCGAATCTAGAATCGTCGTACTAGAGAAACTCAGGAGACTATTCATGCTAATTTCGATGAGCTTACAAAAATGGTTTCTGAGCAAAACAGCTTAGGACCCGCAACCAACCGTCTAAATTTCCAGATCAATCAGCTGCACCTCTTTCACTTAACCGTAAAGAATTGGAAACCTTGTTTGCTCAACTGTTTGATGATTCATTTACATGTCGTACACCAAATGTATCACCAATTTCCGCTGCACAACCTGATCATAATCCAATACCTGATACACCTGTTACTACAACAACAACCGTTGCTACAGATGCACCTCCAATTGACTCTCCATCAACACCAGAACAAACCGCTTCCAACACTGAAAATGCAGTTGAAGATCTACAACAACAAGCAGTACCCGCACCTACAAATTATGATGGAAATGCCTTCTTTAATCCATTTTCTCCGGCTCCACCATTCCCGATATTGCATAGTCGTCTACACGCAACTTGGATCCGTCTAATATGCACACTCTTTTTCAACATTACCCTTCAACACACAAATGGACAAGAGATCATCCCTTAGTAAATGTGATTGGTAATCCAGATAATCCAGTCATGACACGACAAAGACTTCACACAGATGGTGAAACGAGCATTTATGCTCTTACTGTAACACCCCCTAATTTGTTTTGTGGCAGCGGAAAGATTTTTAGGGTGTTACGGTGAGGATCGAAGTTAAAATTTCAGAAAACGGCCCGGAAGAGGCGTTTTGAAAGTTATATGTCATTCAAAATAATATTTTTGATACAAACGTGAAATATTTTATTTGAAAATCCCATGAAAAGATGTGATAATTTGGAAAGAATGACATATTTGATTTTAAGCCACGTAATTTATCAGAGTATATAAAATGCCTGCTCCGTGTCTTGTCCTGCTCCGTTAATTACCTGAGATAAACATGCTTAAAAGTGTCAACACAAAGGTTGGTGAGTTCGTAGAGTTTAATGGGAAAACAATTTATTTCAATAAATTCAAGTGTATACATTGATAGTTGAGATAAGTATGAGTACGAGTAATAAGTCAGTTTTCCAACAATTTTTGGATGTGAAGTAACTTTTGAAAATAGTGTTAATGATATTGCAGTACGTAAAGAGTTGTTCATAGAAGTCACAACTAAGTCACAACTAAGTCACAAATTATAACAGTTAAGTTCCAAGTACTGGTGTAACACCCCAACCCGAAAAGGGTAGAAGTATCACGTTATGGTGACATATCAAACCAAACACAAGCATATGACATAAATAATACAAAATGAAATTCATAGGTTACAAGGGAAAATCTGAAAATACAAGGTTACAATGAGAAATACAATGAGTACTAAGTCTATATATAATCTCTTCTAGTCATACTAATCCGGGATAGCTATCAAGGTATAGTCTTCTAAGTCCAAGATACTCTCCACTCGTATCCAGCTTCCTACTAAAAACCCGCCGCAGGAAAAGGAATGCGGCTAAGCTTAAAAAGCCCAGTGAACAAATATATATAACGAAACATAACGGTAAATAAGCATAAACAGCGAAAGAATAAGAATACAAAACGAAAAGCATTATCATGAAAGTCATACGAATATTAAGAAAACATAAAATCAAGAATGCATGAGAACTGAATAAATAATGAATCAAGGAATGGAATGAAAATGATGAGAAGGGTCATATAAGGATGTGCTATAAGAACTCCATACATAATCCGTCAAATCAAACTAGAGCAAATACAAGTATACGAAGAGGGGAGACCTCTAAGTAAATAATAATAGTGTGAGAAGGAGTGCAAGGCACACACCACCTGGTCACCATAACTACATATACATAAAACCTAGGATGCATCCATACGCTCCCTAACATAAGCATGTGTGTCAGCTCTAGACTAAGCACACATAAAAGGTTGGCCAATAGTGAAATCCCGATAGAATACATATACATAAGGGGGAACGCCGTAGATCTATCACACCTCTACGGGGGTGTCATGCCTAAGGTGCCATCAAAGACATGGTCCTAGTACCTCTAGAACTAGTTAAGCTCAGACACGGAATATCATATCATACAAAATCAAAACTAGCATGGTAAGAGAAACGAGAAAGTAACTCAAATAAGCATGGAAAACACATAAGCATAGCATGGCAGAGACATTTAAATAAATGTCAGAATAGATCAATAAGAATGACAATCATACAATGAAAGTCATGAGTCAACTAAGGGAATCATATCAGGGTCAAAAGTCAAGTCATCAAAGTATCAAGGTTCATCGTCAAAGGTTCATAATCGAAGGTTCATAATCAAATGGTTTATTTAAAGAAATCTTTATCAAATGGTTTTCATAAAAATGGTCTTTAATAACGGTTTTCATAAAAGTAGTCTTTAAAATTAGTTTTCTTAAAAGATAGTAGAATTCCATGTAAAAGTGGTATCGCCTCATTCGTAAACATCATTTTAAAATAGTTTTTCTCAAAACATTTCCATGATATAATTAAGAAAGGTTTTCGTAACTAGTCACCAAAATCAAATGAACCTTCTAATTGTAAGGTGATTCGAATACTAATATTACAGGGTAACGAACGAATTTTATCAAGCATTAATCACAAGGATCATAACGAACGAATGTCAAATAGATCATGAAAAACGAATCAAAGTATAAGGGAACATAGCAATGGCATAGGGAATCCTAATGAGTCAAGATTGATAAAGTCATGAGAGCGAAAGCACCCTTACTGAAAAAGGGTAGAATATCTGTACCTTAAACCGCCAGGAAAACACACACTAGAAACATAAGGATCGGAATAAACTCCTTCTTCAGCGAATCTACACGAATTATAAGTTTACTTATAAGTTTTCATATTTTCTTAATCATATAGGTTTCGTTTTAGTTTTCATTCCATTTTAGGTAACTTTCCATATTTAGCAACTTTCCAAAAATAGCAAGTTTCCATATTTAGAAATATTAGTTATAAACATTCAAGTTTATCATTTAATCAATTTAAAAGTATTAAAGATGACCATATTGATAATTTAAGGTTCATAATGCCATTTATGTAAGTTTAGGGTTCATAGTGTAGTTTTCATAAGTTTTAGGGTTTATTATGTAATTATCACAAATTTAGGGATTGATATGCAATTCTTATAAAATTAGGGTATAAAATGTAATTACTATAAAGTTACAGGTTTTCACAAGTTAGGTCCTTTAGTTTAAAAGAATGACAATTTAAACCCTTTAGTTTAGAAAATAAACACATAGCACCATTTTAATCCTTTTAACCCTTAACAGTCTTTTATACATACGAATTTAACACGTTTCAAATAATTTATGAATCACATTAATACTTCAAAATAAAATCTATAAAAATTCACACACGTTCCTCAATGTCTTAAGTATTTTATATAATTTTTCTAGATTTTATTAAGTAGTATAGTTACAAATAAATAATCCATTTCCATAACATGTTCTAGAATCGTATCTAATGAAACACCCGACAAGTTTCTACTTTCTTACCCCTTCAGATAAATTCATAAAAATCTATAAAAACTCCAGTTATTACTTGACATATAGAATATGACTCAGTTCAAAGAAAACCTTCTAATTCGACACGGTTTGAAAATTAAAAATCATAAACATGGACTATTTTTCCAGACATACGAATTTGATTTGACACTTAATTTTCTAAAAATTAAAAAGTTGCCTTCCCGACCTCTAAAAATTACAAGATTAATTTTTCCAGAAATCTATTTTCCTGAACTTACTTCTAGACTCAAAAATCACTTAAAAATACGTTACCATTATTTTTGTGCAATCAAAACAAGTCGACTAAAGTTTTCTGGACAGAACTGATTCATAATTTCATGTGTAACTAATTCTAAAAACACATCCAATGACACCAAACACTCATATAAGGTACCAAAAACAATTAGATTGATTCTTACATATCCTACACATGTTCATAACCATTTTAATTCAGATACATATACTCAATTCGATTCATACAATTTAGGGTTTCATTATTTTATGTAGGTAACTTATAATTTTATGTGAATCTTTTCATATAATTCGACAAGGACAAGAACAAGAATGAAATCAACAAGGATGATATAGAACATGAATAGATACACGTTACCCTCGTAGCGTGATCAAAACACAAGAACACCACATGAATCACCAACTTCTCCTATCCTTCTTCTTTGGTTCGATTGGCAGAAAAAGAAAACACACAACATGGATCGATTAGGGTTTATAAACAATTCGAATGGATCAATCTTTAGATGTGAATGATTACCTTGGACAAGAACACAATCAAGAACACCAAAACTTCCTTGTGTTGCTGCTGCTGATCGAATAAGGGAGAGAAACAAGAGGAGGCCGAAACTTTTTTAGTGAGAGAGGGATATTAGGGTTTGATTTGTTTGTTTCGGTTATAAGGAAAAAAAAAGAAGACCGTGTAATTTGATTTGTGTAAATAAGGAATGATTGGATCTTCATAATGGGCTAATCAATTAGTGTTAAGTGCATGATTATCTCTTCTAATTACATATGGGCCGAAAATTTAAAGTGGACACATAACATGGATCGACTAGCTTAGTTAGTGTTGTAGGAATTTTTATTTTGTACATAATCTTATATTGTAATGTTTTTATTTGGAGCTTAATTCGTTACATAACATAAGTCATAATCTTTTTAGATTAAGTACAATTAATGATGTTACTTGTATTATTTTCATAAGTTCTTAAAAATTTAAATTTGAGGGCATTTTTTGTCATTTCGGATTGTTTTAATTTTGGGGTTTTACAATTCTCCCCCTCTAAAAGAAAATTTTCGTCCTCGAAAATTGACGTGAAACGAAACGGAAGACTTAACGGACCGGAAACGGAAATGTGAATAACTTGTTTCTCATGACTCTATCTTGATGATCAAAATAGCTTCGGCTTTCTCAGAAAGAACATACTATACTGAATCTAGATCAAAAGAATAATATACCCAACTTAACAGATGATAATCGTATTCTCTCGGGAGAGATACAGGAAATACGCAGGATTTTGACGGATATGCCGTCCATAGAATTTGATTAAACAAATCAGACGAGAACGTACAGAAAACAGATTGTTCGATATCATCAAACGGCAGAAGGTTCTACAACATAACCTAAGATTGTTATAGGAAATATAGAGGTCAGCAACCGCGTGTTGAGAATCCAAACGTATCAAATCGCATGACGGCGATGGCAGATTACGCGTATAGGTAGGATGAACCTAAAGTCTCACTATCGCAGATAATCTCAAACAGTTATCAGAAATTCTAAGGCTCTAAGGCACTCCTCGAAATATCCTATGATCACAATAAGTGCGCGTTATATGATGTAAGTATTATCACGTTGATCAGGCGTCATAATACTAACATCATATAATTATGCCCTCATGATGGTCATACTTTATCTCAAGTCGTGAACAGAACAACTTATCTTAATCCACCTAGTCCTTCTACGGTCTCAGAGGTCATCAAAATCAGATATCATAACTAAGAGGAGAACGAAAATACTCGAAAGGGTAATAGAAATCCTAGAATGTCAATCGAAAATAAGGTACGTCGTTAATAGCGTCAGGTCTTCCACAATTCATCATAGTTCTCATAACAAAACCATCGCATAACAAACACAGAACGGAATTTCTAATAGGGAACATAACTCGTTCGAAGGATCTTATCATCAGGTAACGGAAATTTAAGTAGGTTAAGAGGTGGTGGATTACGTCCTCAATGGCTTCATCCTTCACAGAATCAACTCTCCCAAACACAAATGTTTGCTTCAAAATTCATCCATTCCAATACATGATTCCAAATCTCTTCCAATTCCAAGTAGTCTGTCTACGTCTGTCCATATGATCATAGGGCGAAAAGGGATTATAAACTTGAGTCTGGTCCCTCAAGTCTTCGGCACCTCTTCTGGACACTGTGGTGTGGTAACGTGAATTCCTTCTTATATGCTTCTTCCATGGTAACGCGGTCACGAACATCTTCTATTACTCTTCTACAAGGTTCCTAACTCTAACAACGGTCTTCAATCTTGGTCCTTTCTGTGGAAAACTCTGTCATCGCAAGATACCTGGAAGTGCTATCTGCAACAATCTCCGAACGCCAATCAAACCTATTCCTCTAGAACACAGGGGTCATTCTACTCAATACGAAAATGATCTATATATTCCTCCTTCGTCTCTGAGCACAAACACACTGTCATACTATGACATTTGTCCAAATACTCGCGAAAACATGATTCTTTTAGCCAATACAATTGGCATCATTTAAGACTCATAATGATCACAACAAGTACGAAAACGGCTTCAGGAATCGTCTTCATATCTACTTCACATCACCTATCTTCCCCTTCATGAATAAATGATTCGCGGGGTTACTCTTAGTTAGTCAACTCCTTTCTTAAAAGTTTTCGTGGTTGTTTCTTCTGTCCTTCAAACCTAAATGAGACCATCTTATACGGAGTTTCAAAAATAGAATAAAACAATCATTGATACGCGGAAATGGATAATGATTTTGGATAGTGATACGGTTAAATTCACGATAATCGATGCGTCGCGGCATACTTCCCTCTTCTTCTTCATCAACCAATAGGAGCATTCAAAGAGAACACTGAGGTGAACAAAATCGTATTCCATCAGCTCCTTAAATCTCTCAACTTCTATGTCATCATGGTTTCGTCAGCTGAGATCAGTTTAATGCTAACTCTTCTTCCCAAGCAGGAGGGAATCCCAAGAGGTTCATCAAAGAACATCAGAAAATTTTCGTACAACAAAATACTTCCAATGCCAGATCTTTCTAAGGTTGGATACTAATAGGTGTCAGGAGAATTTGACAATTTAATGAAATCGGAATATGTGCTTTCATAGCAACATTAATCTTACAGATTTAAGCGGTTGAGAGTCATCATAACAAAAGTAGGGTGAAAATAGATTGCTAAAAGTCTTATATCAGATATGGTAGTCTTTGGTAGCTTTATGAAGAGCCAGCCAATCCATAACCAAAAGACCTCAAAATCAACTATATCAAAAGTAAATGGATTCGTAAATCGAATACGGTCGTCAAGCCAGACGGGTAGCTCATATGTCAAGGTCAAGTACATGGTTCATTATTGTGTTGAGATAGATAAACGAACAGTTCAAAGTGTCGGAATTTTGTTTAGCTTTCTAGCATAAGGGGCAGGTAGGGTGTGTATCATTGGTAATACGAACATCGTATAACCGTCAAAAGTGAGATTGTATGGAATATTAGCTATCAGCATCATCATGCTTAGTTAACAATTTCATACTGCGATAGTATTTACACCATATCCTTCCAAAGGAACTGGTTGGCAGACAAGGTTCAATCATTCAAAGGGAGGGAACAAAACTTCTTATAGTCGTGGTTGATAATTGTCAGGGTTCTCGTAGGAGTAGTAATGGATTACGCAGAACTGAGTAGTATCAGATGATACACTTCATATCCGACATGATTAATGAATTTATAGAATGTGTCAAACACATTATGGTTGAATGACCATCTGGATGGTCGGAAAGGTATCAAACTGTTTATCAAATAGATCGAAAGTGGAGATCAAAATCAGGAAGTGAAACTTAAATGGTGGTTACTAATCTTAGGTTGCAAAACTTTCTAACCTTTGAAGCAATGTTCTTATAAGGCTTAGCTAAAGGAAAAGGCACGAATCAGAGTGATGCGGAAGCAATGTTACTTACATAGATGTCTTAGTCTACCCATTCCTCACCGGTCATAACTTATGTTCCTATGGGGAAATCCTAAAGCAAATTCTCAAAGGTTGTCTTATGAGCGCCTACAGTGGAAACTTAGTGGTCCAAACTTCACAGGCCAAGGGTAAATGTATTACAAGTCGCAGCCTGTCTCTCTGATACCATAATTGTAACACCCCGAAAAGGGTAGAAGTATCGCGTTATGGTGACATATCAAAGCAAACACAAGCATATGACATAAATAATACAAAATGAAATTCATAGGTTACAAGGGAAAATCTGAAAATACAAGGTTACAATGAGAAATACAATGAGTACTAAGTCTATATATAATCTCTTCTAGTCATACTAATCCGGGATAGCTATCAAGGTATAGTTTTCTAAGTCCAAGATACTCTCCACTCGTATCCAGCTTCCTATTAAAAACCTGCCGTAGGAAAAGGAATGCGGCTGAGCTTAAAAAGCCCAGTGAACAGATATATATAACGAAACATAACGGTAAATAAGCATAAACAGCGAAAGAATAAGAATACAAAATGAAAAGCATAATCATGAAAGTCATACGAATATTAAGAAAGCATAAAATCAAGAATGCATGAGAACTGAATAAATAATGAATCAAGGAATGGAATGAAAATGATGAGAAGGGTCATATAAGGATGTGCCATAAGAACTCCATACATAATCCGTCAAATCAAACTAGAGCAAATACAAGTATACGAAGAGGGGAGACCTCTAAGTAAATAATAATAGTGTGAGAAGGAGTGCAAGGCACATACCACCTGGTCACCATAACTACATATACATAAAACCTAGGATGCATCCATACGCTCCCTAACATAAGCATGTGTGTCAGCTCTAGACTAAGCACACATAAAAGGTTGGCCAATAGTGAAATCCCGATAGAATACATATACATAAGGGGGAACGCCGTAGATCTATCACACCTCTACGGGGGTGTCATGCCTAAGGTGCCATCAAAGACATGGTCCTAGTACCTCTAGAACTAGTTAAGCTCAGGCACGGAATATCATATCATACAAAATCAAAACTAGCATGGTAAGAGAAACGAGAAAGTAACTCAAATAAGCATGGCAAACACATAAGCATAGCATAGCAGAGACATTTAAATAAATGTCAGAATGGATCAATAAGAATGACAATCATACAATGAAAGTCATGAGTCAACTAAGGGAATCATATCAGGGTCAAAAGTCAAGTCATCAAAGTATCAAGGTTCATCGTCAAAGGTTCATAATCGAAGGTTCATAATCAAATGGTTTATTTAAAGAAATCTTTATCAAATGGTTTTCATAAAAATGGTCTTTAATAACGGTTTTCATAAAAGTAGTCTTTAAAATTAGTTTTCTTAAAAGATAGTAGAATTCCATGTAAAAGTGGTATCGCCTCATTCGTAAACATCATTTTAAAATAGTTTTTCTCAAAACATTTCCATGATATAATTAAGAAAGGTTTTCGTAACTAGTCACCAAAATCAAATGAACCTTCTAATTGTAAGGTGATTCGAATACTAATATTACAGGGTAACGAACGAATTTTATCAAGCATTAATCACAAGGATCATAACGAACGAATGTCAAATAGATCATGAAGAACGAATCAAAGTATAAGGGAACATAGCAATGGCATAGGGAATCCTAATGAGTCAAGATTGATAAAGTCATGAGAGCGAAAGCACCCTTACTGAAAAAGGGTAGAATATCTGTACCTTAAACCGCCAGGAAAACACACACTAGAAACATAAGGATCGGAATAAACTCCTTCTTCAGCGAATCTACACGAATTATAAGTTTACTTATAAGTTTTCATATTTTCTTAATCATATAGGTTTCGTTTTAGTTTTCATTCCATTTTAGGTAACTTTCCATATTTAGCAACTTTCCAAAAATAGCAAGTTTCCATATTTAGAAATATTAGTTATAAACATTCAAGTTTATCATTTAATCAATTTAAAAGTATTAAAGATGACCATATTGATAATTTAAGGTTCATAATGCCATTTATGTAAGTTTAGGGTTCATAGTGTAGTTTTCATAAGTTTTAGGGTTTATTATGTAATTATCACAAATTTAGGGATTGATATGCAATTCTTATAAAATTAGGGTATAAAATGTAATTACTATAAAGTTACAGGTTTTCACAAGTTAGGTCCTTTAGTTTAAAAGAATGACAATTTAAACCCTTTAGTTTAGAAAATAAACACATAGCACCATTTTAATCCTTTTAACCCCTAACAGTCTTTTATACATACGAATTTAACACGTTTCAAATAATTTGTGAATCACATTAATACTTCGAAATAAAATCTATAAAAATTCACACACATTCCAGAATGTCTTAAGTATTTTATGTAATTTTTACAGATTTTATTAAGTTGTATAGGTATGAATGAAAAATCCATTTCCAAAACATGTTCCAGAATCGTATCTGATGAAACACCCGACAAGTTTATACTTTGTTACCCCTTTAAATAAATTCATAAAAATCTACAAAAATTCTAGTTATTACTTGACATATATAATATGAATCAGTTCTAAGGAAACATTCTAATTCGACACGGTTTGAAAATTAAAAATCATAAACACGGACTGTTTTTCGAAACATACGAATTCGATTTGACACTTAATTTTCTAAAAATTAAAAAGTTGCCTTCCCGACCTCTAAAAATTACAAGATTAATTTTTCCAGAAATCTATTTTCCTGAACTTACTTCTAGACTCAAAAACCACTTAATAACACGTTACCATTATTTTTATGCAATCAAAACAAATCGACTAAAGTTTTCTGGACAGAACTGATTCATAATTTCATGTGTAACTAATTCTAAAAACTCATCCAATGACACTAAACACTCATATAAGGTACCAAAAACAATTAGATTGATTCTTACATATCCTACACATGTTCATAACCATTTTAATTCAGATACATATACTCAATTCGATTCACACAATTTAGGGTTTCATTATTTTATGTAGGTAACTTATAATTTTATGTGAATCTTTTCATATAATTCGACAAGGACAAGAACAAGAATGAAATCAACAAGGATGATATAGAACACGAATAGATACACGTTACCCTCGTAGCGTGATCAAAACCCAAGAACACCACACGAATCACCAACTTCTCCTATCCTTCTTCTTTGGTTCGATTGGCAGAAAAAGAAAACACACAACATGGATCGATTAGGGTTTATAAACAATTCGAATGGATCAATATTAAGATGTGAATGATTACCTTGGACAAGAACACAATCAAGAACACCAAAACTTCCTTGTGTTGCTGATGCTGATCGAATAAGGGAGAGAAACAAGAGGAGGCCGAAACTTTTTTAGTGAGAGAGGGATATTAGGGTTTGATTTGTTTGTTTCGGTTATAAGGAAAAAAAAGGAAGACCGTGTAATTTGATTTGTGTAAATAAGGAATGATTGGATCTTCATAATGGGCTAATCAATTAGTGTTAAGTGCATGATTATCTCTTCTAATTACATATGGGCCCAAAATTTAAAGTGGACATATAACACGGATCGACTAGCTTAGTTAGTGTTGTAGGAATTTTTATTTTGTACATAATCTTATATTGTAATGTTTTTATTTGGAGCTTAATTCATTACATAAAATAAGTCATAATCTTTTTAGATTAAGTACAATTAATGATGTTACTTGTATTATTTTCATAAGTTCTTAAAATTTAAATTTGAGGGCATTTTTGTCATTTCGGATTGTTTTAATTTTGGGGTTTTACAACAGGATCCGTAATCCTAACACATAGTAAAAACAATAGTATAAAGTCTGAAGTCTATCAGTGTGGAGTGGTGGTTTACTAAATACAGCTGTATCCAAATATATATGAAACATTCATATAATTATATTGCCCTAAGCCTCATGACACGCAAAACGTTAACAATGTACCGTAAAACGGGGGTGTCCACATCAGGTTACTGATGGGTGTTAGCCCTCATGTAATAGGTGATTTTGCCAACTTCCTATTTTTCTCAAATATAGTGCATCGCGACTAAATACGACTAACCACATAGGCATTCCGTCAAAGTATTTAGTGGGATAGGTCGTCAGTCTCCAACAGGATTTGAAGCTGTTCACTATATTCGCGCTCACCGCAGTGATTAATGGCTCATGATCGAGGGACTTTATGGAAATATAGTAAACTTAGGCAATATAGGTTTCAGGGGTTCATAGAATATGCGTACTTTAGTCTTGGCAATTATTTCCAGTGAAATGTAGAAATATCGTAGTAAAGTTAGCTGTACATTCAATTGCTATATGAATGCATATAATGAGTCTCAGTATCATGTTATAACAAGTAGTTTGAAAATGTTATCTTTCAACCACAGGTTTCAGCTAAGCAAGCAATTTGCAAGTATAACGAGCATATATCCCTTCCAAAGGGTGATTCCAAAACATGTAAAGCATAGTTGATGATTTTGAGTAAATCATGAGAGTTTTCAAAGTATAAAAGTAAACTTAAAACAGTTGAAGCATGTATCTCCCCCAAAAGAGTTATTAAAAACAAGTATTAAAAGTAGGGGCCACGACTCACCTTAAGCGTTACTGGTGATGGTGAAAGTAAACTCAGGGGTGATTATGGTATTGACTTCAATACAAAACCTGATAAATACAAATGTCTGAGAATCTAACCAAATACTTGTGGTGGATGTGAAATGAGTAGTGAATGATGAATAACGATCTGATCGTTGAGTAGGAAAGTGTTATGCCTAAAGTGCTTATAATTCAAAAATAATGTTATTTCTTCAAAAGAGTTGAAATGCTATGCAATGTTAACTCAAAATGTTGATACTTATAATAAATAACAAACGTTAAATAATACGTAACTAAAAGTATGAGAATGCATATGAAGTGATGGGGTGAAAAAGGAAAATAAAATAAGAATGTCAAGTAAAAACAGTAGGTCCTTGTTCTTTTCCAGATTTTATACTTTTTACCCTAACTGCGCTTGCGTCACATCGTTAAGTCCAATGTCCAATAATAGTCCATAACTTGTCCAAAAATGAAAATAAGGCTTGGCACTCAATAATATGTCCTTTTATACCCTCTATGTTCTGTTTTCACAACCTCAGTCCACACAGTTCTTGGTTTGGCAGTTTTAGTCCTTCTAGGCAATTTGCGTTACATTTTTAGTCCAAAAGTGTCAAAATGTGAGGAAAAAGTGGGCGACTTTTTCTGAGACTTATGTAAGGTTAATACAACTTATTTTATCTGCTTATTTGGTCTCTAGCTTATTTCTCATCTAAATGGGCCCTTAACGAGCCATATTCATAGTCCATTAACCCTTTTTAATCCGTAAGGTTTGAGGTGAGTTGGGTATATCAAAAGGCTTATTTTTATCATCTTATTTTCATATTAAAAAGCTCCAAAAGTCAGCTTAACTCATCAGCTTATAAATTGCTTAATGGGCTAAGCAGCCCATCTCGCCAGTTTTTGGCAGTTTCAACCATGGTTCATGCACTTCACTTTGGCAAGTTTTAAGGGTCATGACGTGAAGGTTTTTACGAGTTGTCTACGTGAAACATGTAGCTAGTTAAGTCGTTTAACAGGTCGTATAAAATATGACATGGCTATTCAGTTAGATCGTGAGTTAGGGAGTTGTTTTTAAGACGGCTTGGGCTGTTTTATATATACAAAAGACTTAAAATTATTCTAAGTGTTTTCAAGTTATGTATATACATGCAACATGAGATGTTCATACGTTCAATAATGCATGAAATGAGATAATTAAACGTGAGTGTGGAGTGCGTGAGATGGCTGTTAAGCCTTCTAGAATGGAGGTTTGCCACCTCTTGGTGGGTTACATAAAATAACGAATGCAACTAAGTGACACTATATATGATTGAATGAAATGAGGTAATGATGCATGGAGTGACACCTTAAACGTGAAAGTGGTGTGTGAGGTGATCTCTAAACCTTCCTCTGTGGAGGTTTGTCACAACTCAACATTTGAAAACAATGTGTATAACTTGATACGTTCGAGTGTAATAAAGGAATATGCATGTGTGAAGTGTGTACGTGAGATATAGAAACAAGAGAAGGTATTAGATACTTACTACACCTTTGAAGGTGGTGAAGAAGCTGTGTAGCTCGACTGGAAGCTCAAAGAAGGAAAGCAGTGAATTCGAATACGTTTTTACGTATTGGATTCCTTACTCGTATTACTTCCTAACTGAGAGACATGAGAGGTTCTAAGTTTTCAAGGTTTATTGAGGGTGAAAGGAGAGTAAGAGGAGTAGTGTAGGCTGCCAAATGTATGGTAGTATATATAGAGATAGATCACACTCGAATATTGACTATTTGACTTCATATCAATCATAGGGCTTTATTGTGGATGACCAGGAGTTGGAGGACACTTGTGATGAAGCGAAAAGTGTACCGCTTTTAGGGGGTCATTTAAGCCCTAAATCGTATTTATTTGATCAAATATTGCCCTAAATCGTTCCTTTTGTCATTTTAGGTACTTTTGAGGAGAAATCTGGAAAAGGAAGCATTTTGGACGTTTTTGGAGCATAAAAGTGAAGAAAACGACAAAGTCTCAAAATTATGCTGGAAAGTACCTTTGACGGCGTCAGGGATTGGTCCAGACGGCGTCATGGCTTGGCAAAAGTGGTGGATATGAAAATTACTCATGATAAGCCAGAGAATTTTGCATGAAAAATCTGACGGCGTCACCCTTTAAGATGATCAAGGCCATCACGGCTTAAGCTAAAGAGGGACGGCGTCAAGCTCAATTCTGACGGCGTCACCCCTTGATAGGCTAGAGAGGATTTTGGAGCACTAAAGAGGGACGGCGTCAGGAAGGCCATCCGGGAACCCTAAAAGCGGCGAGGTGACGGCGTCAGGATTTATAACGTGACGCCGTCAGCCCTTAAACTCTATATATAGTTTTGCAATTTTTTGTCATTGGTGTGGAACTTAGTGTGTGTAATTTTGGAGGAGAAACCCTAAGACGAATTTCTGCCATTTTTAAGGGTTTTCATACCCTTGGATCTCCCATGTTTAATTGAAGATAAGCAATCGTTTAATCATTCAATATGTCTATGTGTTGTTTGATTACATCTTGTTCTTGTCTTTTGATTAACATGCTAGGCTAGATTTATCTTGTGTTTGCTTAGATCTAATGAAACCTAGCTATTGATTATTGGTTATTAGTGTGTTATTAATTGTATTGGATGATTGTTCATCGATGTTAGGCTTAAGAAAACTGGCTAACTTCCTATTCGGTAACTTGCTTGAACGTCTTAAGAAACATGAACCAATGCGTACTAAGGTTTTTATGGTTGTATTTAATGCATGAGCGAATTCTAGTGATCCCATGTTAGGAGCTTCTTAGCCGGCTCGACATAGGAGTGAAGTAGGAGCTTGTAGAGTTGGGGAAGTACGTACGCCACCCCACGATTGGTATTAAGGAATACACCCGTCATCCACGCGATTAATACACACTAATCAACCGGTAAAAGATAGTTAGGGAGTAAGGAAATCTAAGTAAACACATTTCTCTCCACATAAGTTTCACAACCTTTTCATTTTCATTATTTTATTTTATTTGCATTCGTAGTTATTTGGGTTAGTTGACTAGCAACTAATTCCGCCCACTCTTTCAAACCCGAGATTTTACTTGCTTTCATAAAAAATTATAAAAAATACAAAAAGAATCTTCCCTCACCCTTAGACCTATTAGAATAGTTTTTCAATCCTAACGACACTATTCCCTGTGGAGAACGATCAATCCCCCGTACTTACCACTACACTATACTACATCGGTCAGGTACACTGCCTGGTGGGGTTGTAAGCCTCTCGAGATCCCTTGAGAGGTAAAACCTGTTGTAAGGTCGCAAAACCACGCATCAAGTTTTTGGCGCCGTTGCCGGGGAATAGTTATTGTTTAGGTTGAATTTTTATTTTTATAGGTCTACTCACTAGATTCCTTTCTAGTGAGATTTTTATTTTATTTTTCTAGGTTTTCTTTAGTCTATCTTTTTTCTTCGTTTCTTTGTTCGTAACCATTACCATTCGACATCATGGAAGATGGTAATATCCTCGATCCCAACAACCCACCACAACAACCACCACAACCTCCTAGAGCCCGTACCTTAGGAGACTACTCCCGTCCTAGCCACCATGGCTATCGAAACACCATTGAGCTCACTCAAGGAGCCAATGTCACTCCCTTGCGATCCGACACCATCCGGTTGGTGCAAAGCGGATGCGCATTCCATGGACTTCGTTCTGAAGATCCTAATCAACATCTCAAGGACTTTCTCAAAATTGTTGATTCCATAGACCTTGATGTTGCCACTCGAGAGACGACCCGACTACGTCTCTTTCAATTCTCTCTGCGGGACCAAGCTAGTCAATGGCTAGAGCGTCTGCCCGCAGGATCCATCACCTCTTGGAATGATCTCACCACTCGTTTCCTTGCTCAGTTTTTCCCACCAGGAAGAACTACCAAGCTAAGGAATGATATCTTGATGTTCCAACAACGTCAAGGCGAAACCCTCTACGAGGCATGGACTCGATTCAAGGACTTACTCCAAAAAGTCCCTCACTATGGCTTAGAACTTTGGCTCCAAGTCCAAATTTTCTATGACCATATCAATCTCTCCACGAGGCAAACCATTGACCAATCGGCCGGTGGTAAGCTACGTGATCTAAGTGCGGAACAATCATGGGCTCTCCTAGAAGATCTTGCTCTTTATGACAACGAAAGTTGGAGTGATCCCCGTGATTTGAATAAAACGGTCAAGGCAATATCTTTGCCTTTGAACAATTCAAGCACTTCCGACCGTAGGATCATAGAACTTGAAGACCAAGTCAAGTTTCTTATGAAATCCTACGAGGCTCCTAAACCTTCAAGCCAAGTGAACAAAATCACTTCTTCATGTGAATTATGTAGTGGTCCCCACGACACTCGTGATTGCATGGAACTCCCCGAACAAGCTTTTGCGGACTACGCATCCTCGCGTACCGACGGAGCGGGAGACAAGTGGTATACTTTCAAACCCGAGCCAAATCCCTATGGTGATTCATACAACCCCTCATGGAAAAATCACCCAAACCTTAGGTGGAAACAAAACCAAAACGCACAACAAACCAATTCTTCCAACCCACCTAATCGTTTCCAATCAAGCGGTTCCAACTCGAACCGTACTTTCAATAACAATCCTTCCAACAATTATGGTAGTACCAATAACTTTGAAGGATTGATGTCCCAATTTATGGCATCTCAAGAAGCTCGGATAGCTAAATTTGAATCTGAATTCAATCAACAACAAACGAAGATGACCAATAAAATTGACAACTTGTTGAAAGCCCTCAATAACCAAGTGCTATCACCTCCACATAAGGACGCTAGGAACACAAATAGCGGACCCCAAGTAAAAGACCCCTCTTCATCCAAACACGTCCACTTCGTCAACGTTGTCACTATCAAACCAATTGATAGGAATGAGGATAATAGTGAACCTGAGGACGAGGTTGAGAAAGTCGAGGTTGATAAGGAAGTTAGGAAAAGTGAGATTGAAGAAGTAGATGATGATGAGGACTACTTCAATAGGCTACCCACTAAGGAAGAGCGCGCATATCATACAGACTTATTCGATGACCCCAAGACACCATACTTCCTAGGTAGACCAATTATAAAAATAGGCGATCCTTCTAATCTCAACATACCATGCAACATCGGACATTTGCATGTGTGGAAAGCTTACATCGACCTTAGATCGCCCATAAACATCATGAATAGAGCCCACTACAACTTAATAATGAAAAATCAACTTGGGTATAGGATGTTCCTTGATAAGGGTTGGATGAGTAACTTCACGGGAAGAGTTAAGGGATTGCCAGTTTATGTAGGAAACTTCACCTATGTCACCGACTTTGTAATTGTAGAAGATATCCGCCCAATAGTCGATGCATCCTTAACTCAAGTGGTTTTTGGAAAACCATTTGTTGAGGCCTCTAGAATGACTTATGAACCTTCCTTGGGGATAGTTAGATTTAAGGATGAGACCGATGAGGTAAACTACCAAATGCCATATAAGATAGAACAATTCCAACACTTGTCAAATGTTGAGAAGGAGCGTAAGCAAGCGGTCTACTATAGGAATGCTGAGGATAGAAATAAAGGAGTAGACTATGTTATGGGAAGGATATCCGGTTTCTACAAGGATTGTTTGAAATTAGGACCGGAATATAAAACCGGAAATGAGAATGGCCTAGGAACCGTGACCAATGATGGAGTCACGTAATGTACGGTGACTTTGAGTCTAGCTACAAGACTCGTTAATAAAGAAAAGCGCTTCTTGGGAGGCAACCCAAGCTTTATTTGCTTTGTGTGTTTATTTATTTGTTTGTTTGATTTTATTTGTTTCCGTATGTGTGTTTAATTTTTATTATTATTGATTCATGTTCAAAACTAAATTGTGAAAATGCTTTATCTTGTTTTTAACTTCATCTTAACTACATATAAAGGTATTTTGCAAAAGATAAGTGTAAGGGAAATCTAAATCGGTTTATTAGAACACAAATGGACATGAATCGTAATAATATTAAATTAACATACATATTCGTATTTGTTTGAGTCAAATGCTTGTATCGAGTCATAATGATGTTTTGTAGGATTTCCAGGAAGTAAGGTATAGGTTTTTCCAAAATTTTTCCGGAAACTTAACATGAGAATTCTGTCAGATCATTTCTGACGGCGTCAGGATTTACAACCTGACGGCGTCAGATTTGAATTTTCTGAAATTTTTGAAAGTTTTGTATTCATAAAAAGTTTTTATTAAATCTCTAACTTATAATCTCCAGGAATCTGCAAAATTATCATTCCACAAGCATTATATCCTTATATAGAGTTTATCCCGCCGATGTTATGCAGGTTTTCGTGTTTGTTTTCTCAGGTTTAACAGGTTATTTTGGACAAGGAAATGTATGTGGAATCAAGCTTATGGCGATGCATTAGTCATGAAGCTTCTACATTCTCTTGGAAGAAGATTTAACCGTGTTACTTCTTTATCCACCGAACGAATCAGGGGACTATTTGATTTCATTCTTTTACCTTATTACTTTTACATCTTGTTATTTGAACATTGGGGACAATGTTCATCTTAAGTGTAAGGGGGGCTAAAAGTACGATTAGAGAATGCTTTTATGCTTGATTTTTGTTTATTTAATAGTGAATGTGTAATAAAGCCAAGATAAATACTTGTTAGGGCAATTTTAGTGCCAAATTTAAAATTTTTTACAACATATAGGAGTGAAACTTTGATCTTAATGAGCGTCTCACGGATAGGAGTTATATGACTAGCACAAAACCGTACCACTAAAAAAATTTTCCACCCCAAATATGTGAGGTTCGCCCCTAGAATTGGTAGGAAAAGCATTTATGCTATGATGTGTGTACCGGTAGCACTTAGATTCTAGAACTTGCGTTAGGACCATTCCGAGGCCACAAGTGAGACTACATTCGTGTAGTTAGATTTACTACATGATAAGAGGCATTAGGATTAACCCATTGTTTTACACCTGTGTTTTTGTTATAATTACGTTGGCTACATTGGTCAAGTAATTCTCCCACACCCTTTGCGTTGTACTCATTTTTAGTACACGATACCCCTAGTACACCCGTCAGAGCCTATCTTTTCGTTTCGACCTTTAAGCATTTTACTTAAAGGAAGAATTTGTTTACACCCCACTTAAATGTACACCCAAATCGCCTTAGCCTACCTTGTATGCACTCATCTTTAGTGCATTATTGTGACAACATTTGTTTAAACCCAAGTTAATTATCTAATTGATTACATGGTTGCTAAGTCGAGTCATATCCTTGTACATATTGTTTTGGGACGATTGGGACTCATGGGTAAAGTACTAGTGTAATGGAGTAATGGGGAAGAACAACATTATTACCCCCATATGTGCTAAATATTTTAAAAGTACTCCAAGTTTTTCAATTATCTTAATTCGAGTCATTAGAATAGCTATTTGTAAAGTTATGTAAAAGTTCAAGTGTAAGGGGAATGCAACGCCCCTATGATGTATTATCTTGGATGGTAGGGCAAAAGTGTATGCAAAAAAAAAAAAAAAAAAAAAAAAAAAAAAAAAAAAAAATCAAGAAAAATACAAAAAAATGAGAAAAAGAGAAGTAGAAAAAAAATATACGGACTACCATCCCGTTTTATTTTATGTTTATTTTATGTTTTTGTCATTTTGTTTTTAGCTTAAGATTGAGTCTAGTCTTGGCTTAGCAACATTGTATAGTACATGTAATTAACCAAGATCTTTAACTCGCCACCAGTAAAATATCCATTATCCAACAAAACCGTGTTTATCATATCCCTACACCTAACTTTATAACCCATGTAAAAGCCCTCTTTGATAGTTTATCTTAGGTGAATACGCCTAGTGGAGGAGGTTTTCGATCCTTTCCCAAGCCTATGGTAATCTATTTGCTATGACAGGTAGTGAGAGATATTATCCGTTTTCATTTATGAGATTTATTTTGATGACACTTGAGAGATGAGAGTATCTAAACACTACTTGTGAGGTGCTAGTTTGTAATCTCCGTGCTTATTATGATTAAAGTGGAACGACTATTTATTGTAATTACTTTTATATTAGTGTTAAATGACCCCTAACTTGTATTTTGATTAGAATAAAAGCACATTTGCTTGAGGACAAGCAAATCTCAAGTGTAAGGGTATTTGATGAAGCGAAAAGTGTACCGCTTTTAGGGGGTCATTTAAGCCCTAAATCGTATTTATTTGATCAAATATTGCCCTAAATCATTCCTTTTGTCATTTTAGGTACTTTTGAGAAGAAATCTGGAAAAGGAAGCATTTTGGACGTTTTTGGAGCATAAAAGTGAAGAATACGACAAAGTCTCAAAATTATGCTGGAAAGTACCTTTGACGGCGTCAGGGATTGGTCCAGACGGCGTCATGGCTTGGCAAAAGTGGTGGATATGAAAATTACTCATGATAAGCCAGAGAAATTTGCATGAAAAATCTGACGGCGTCACCCTTTAAGATGATCAAGGCCATCACGGCTTAAGCTAAAGAGGGACGGCGTCAAGCTCAATTCTGACGGCGTCACCCCTTGATAGGCCAGAGAGGATTTTGGAGCACTAAAGAGGGACGGCGTCAGGAAGGCCATCCGGGAACCCTAAAAGCGGCGAGGTGACGGCGTCAGGATTTATAACGTGACGCCGTCAGCCCTTAAACTCTATATATAGTTTTGCAATTTTTTGTCATTGGTGTGGAACTTAGTGTGTGTAATTTTGGAGGAGAAACCCTAAGACGAATTTCTGCCATTTTTAAGGGTTTTCATACCCTTGGATCTCCCATGTTTAATTGAAGATAAGTAATCGTTTAATCATTCAATATGTTTATGTGTTGTTTGATTACATCTTGTTCTTGTCTTTTGATTAACATGCTAGGCTAGATTTATCTTGTGTTTGCTTAGATCTAATGAAACCTAGCTATTGATTATTGGTTATTAGTGTGTTATTAATTGTATTGGATGATTGTTCATCGATGTTAGGCTTAAGAAAACTGGCTAACTTCCTATTCGGTAACTTGCTTGAACGTCTTAAGAAACATGAACCAATGCGTACTAAGGTTTTTATGGTTGTATTTAATGCATGAGCGAATTCTAGTGATCCCATGTTAGGAGCTTCTTAGCCGGCTCGACATAGGAGTGAAGTAGGAGCTTGTAGAGTTGGGGAAGTACGTACGCCACCCCACGATTGGTATTAAGGAATACACCCGTCATCCACGCGATTAATACACACTAATCAACCGGTAAAAGATAGTTAGGGAGTAAGGAAATCTAAGTAAACACATTTCTCTCCACATAAGTTTCACAACCTTTTCATTTTCATTATTTTATTTTATTTGCATTCGTAGTTATTTGGGTTAGTTGACTAGCAATTAATTCCGCCCACTCTTTCAAACTCGAGATTTTACTTGCTTTCATAAAAAATTATAAAAAATACAAAAAGAATCTTCCCTCACCCTTAGACCTATTAGAATAGTTTTTCAATCCTAACGACACTATTCCCTGTGGAGAACGATCAATCCCCCGTACTTACCACTACACTATACTACATCGGTCAGGTACACTGCCTGGTGGGGTTGTAAGCCTCTCGAGATCCCTTGAGAGGTAAAACCTGTTGTAAGGTCGCAAAACCACGCATCAACTTGTAATCTATTCCTGTCATTGCAAGATTTTTGAAGATATTATATGAATGGTCAAGTCATACTTTTGGCTTGGGGTGAATATATACACACGTTTCTAATCATATTGAGTTCTAAAAACGAAACCAATGTACCACCTTGGTTTATTATGCTTCCAACGTCATCCTACACATTTGTTTATGTTGGAAATGATCTCAGAAAGATGTAATAAAAATCGGGAAGAATTTGGTTGAGTTTTGGCATTTGTTTTTATACGTATAGATCGGATTTGGGACAAACAAATGGGTCTTCAAAGTCATAGTAAACCGCGACCTGTTAAGCTGAAATTTGGCACACATGAAGCCTAGTGGGTGGTGAACGAGGTGGTGCAAAAACTTGGGCATGCCGCGTTTAATATTTGAGAGAACGCGAGCTGTTTTGGAGGTGGTGTGGCAGTCGAATACACATAAAATCATAAAAGGCGACTGGGTTTGGAGATTAGGTCTGAAACGTGTAATGGGCTGGACTATTTTGGTCTGATTGGTTTGTAGCTAATTAGTGAGAATTAAGTGTATATAAATTTATTAGTATTAATTGTAATTTGTGAGATTTTGTAATTTGTGTAAATGGTGATTTGTGAAGTATTAATTTTTGTGAAACAGGGATGACCCGTAATACGCGTCGTTAACCAATGTCGTCATTCGGTAATTATCGTGATATCGTGACGTGTAATAATAACAGAAAATTTTAAATTCCCCCGTAAAAATGGGTTTTATTAAACGGTAACACCAGATTATTATTAATCAACGAGATGGATTTTTGCAGTATCTTACAGTATCCACCCCCTCAATTTTGAACTTCGTCCCGAAGTTCAGTATGTGATTCCTGAAGTGAAGGATTTGTGGAAAGAAAGGTTGTCGAGAAGTTTCTTTCAAAAATTTAGGATATATAACTCCGCTAGATTTATTCGTGCTAGGTGAGATAAATTCGAATGTTTGGTCAATTAATGAACCTAAAGACTGTGAATAATGAAAATAACGGTCAGAAACTGTGGGAATTTAACGGCTATTGATCAGTGGATACCAACGGTTGTGAATAGTGCCCTCAACGGCTAGTTTTAGTTCCAACGGCCAGATTTAGCCTATAATTACTTCATTTTAATTTCCATTTCTCCACCAATTATATTTCTCTCATTCCACATCTCAAAATGCCGCATCTCATCACTATGCTAGCAATTGTGTACGTCATTCTTGTGGTTATTTACTCGATGTACGCTCCGGACGAAGACTACCAATATTTGGTCGTGATTTTAGCGTTTGTCGTCCCGCTGGTGATTGTAGCCCTTATCGTGGATAAGGCGTGGGGAAAATAGATAGTAGGAAGGTTGAAATAAATAGTTGTAACCTTAGCATTATCGTTGCTAATTTTATCGTTATGTACTAATTTCCGTGGTTTCTAATAAAATTTACGTTATTTGTGCTTTCCATAAATCTTTGTGACTCTTAGGGTTCTAATACTTGTACTTTTGTCAGTTTCTTATCATAAGAATGATGGGTAATATGTGTAGGTATTTATTTGTGGTTGGTCAAAAGTGACGTTTATGGGCAATTTATTTTGTCTCAAGATTTTTCTTTTGAATGGAAATTGTTATTAGGAAATCTGAAAGATAACTGTTTCATTCATGACATGATTCTTCCTAAATTAGACATAGTTGATCAGGCTATGTATAATTTGAGGACCAAATAATGTAATGTTTGGCTCAGTCACCGTGATATTTATGCTTTTTCAACATGTTGTTTATGTAAAATGACAACATAATTGCTTTTTCAAAAGACAGTAGAAAATTTATGTTCATACTATGGTGATGAGTCAGGAATTTCTAGGGTGAATATAGGATATCCTCGGTATAAACTTAGTTTTTGAGTGAGAATTTCTTACAAGGTGGTAATAATCTATTGTTTGGTCAGAAATGGTGCTCAATCAAATTTCAAAGTGATATCAGGGTATTGTTACATATCGACTATGAATAGGGAGGATGGAATAGAAATTGAAATAGACATAGATTATGGTCATTATGGAAATATTACAAGATAGAGTTCTCATACGGTAGAAAGATAGTTGTTACACTTAGGTTACATCCATCGTACCTTAGGTAATTACGAAAAGGAAATACAACTTAGAAAGTCTTAAACTAGGGTTCATTTATTACAACAGGAATTTATTCTTCTGCTTAAACATAGGTGTCATTCTTCGACATTGCTGAGGTTTTAAAGAGTTTCCATTTTCTTTCACTGGTCTTGTTTTCCTAAGTGGTATTCCGTTTTAGGCATCGGTTCCTGTAGTGTCCCTTCTCCCCACAACCGTAGCACACTACTTCTAATGGCTGTAAATTTGCATCCTTGGTTCTATAGTCTTTAGTTTTATGGCCGAGTTTTAGGCATTTTCCACATCGGGGAGGACAAGGCCCAGTGTGATGCATCCTGCATTGGTTACACTGGGGTAGTGTCCCGGCATAACCCTTCCCTTCGGTGGGCACAGCCACATAACCTCTGGCGGTTTTCTGACGGCGTTCCTGTTGGTGGTTGTTGCTGTCATGGAGGGAGGTCCTACGATCATCTAGCTTTCGCTTATGATCATTCCTCTCGGGTGTATTACTTTGCCTAATGCCTTGGTTGGGAAATCCTTGGGTAAGAGTGAGGGCAGGTCTAGTCATTTCTTCTGGAACTTTAAGATGAGCTGGTCTACGATCCATAAAACTTTCATGGTTGTGCTTACAAGACACAGCCATCTTCCTTTCTTCTCTCGCCATATCGCTGCTACTCGGACGAGCTTCTGTGGTCACTTCGAGTATCGTTGTAACAATGTTGTTTACTAACTTTCAGATAGTTTCAGGAGTCATAGTTATGGTTGGTGCTGGTGGAGTATTTGCATTGTTCGTGTTGGTCATCTTCTATAAATGTCACAAGAAACATTGATTTAGTATTCACTTGGTGTTAGAATAATTCAACTAATGTGGTATTTGCGTATTAGTGCTAACAAAGTGGTCATAATACGAAATCAAAACCAACTGAGGATCATAACATTACGATGTGTCTGGGTAATATCATAGATGAATGATCAACTCTTGGTATGGGATTGCTAAGGAACAAACGATTCATTTACAAGAGTTGAAGTTCAGCAACTTTCTCTTCATTCATCAAGTTTTCTTCCGAAAATTTTGTCTTACGGAATTCTATGGTCATAGCCTAGTCAGGGCTGGTATGAGGAATCATAACAATCATCGGTAATATAAGGGTAGGTCTGGATATAATCACTGTAAACATCATAATATTAATAACTTGATCGATTGTTTTTACAAATCAACGATACAAGGTCTTTTATTAATGCTCCATGAGGTAAGTTAGGGTGTCTCTATTAACAACATTTAGGAGTGTATTAATATGTTCCTTATAACGCTCCAGTTGCGTCATGATAGTGGGAGGAGTGGGTGTGTGGGCAACTGCTGTCCTGAAGTTCTCTCCAGTCTCGAGGACTCGGGCTGGAGGAGTGAAAGCAGGTGGAAACAGTAATGGTAAGGGAGACCTGAGAGGGTAAATTCTCTCTAGGAGTCGGCTCCCGTTGGTGAGGTGTAAACGGTTAAGTCTGGGTGAGTAGTCTTAACGAGTAGTCGGGTTCAATTGACGGCGAAGGGGATGATGATAGTAGTGGTGGTAAGGTATGGTGACGTTATCCTGATCATGTCTAGGGGTGAAGCAGGGGAGTAAGGTGGAAATGGTGGTATAATCGATACTAAGCGTAGGTGTACCTTCTTAATAGGTCCATTGAGGTGGCTCCGAAATGGTGTCATAAAAGATTCGGGCTCATAGAGTGTTAAAATCCTGATTTTTCTGTGCTGGGCTACCGGGGCAGGTGGGATTGGTAGTGTAGGTAAAGGAGAATTTGGCTCAACATCTTTCCAAATCGTTTCTTGGTGTGAATTCTTTCCAACCTCGAATGTTGTCGGACAACCAATCAACTCTTCATAGAATTCGGTAGCTCTCCTAAGTCTCTGACGTGGAGGTGAGTGAGTAGGTGATGATGGGAGTGGTTTCTGAGTAAGTTCTATATCAGCTGGGGTTGTGACATTAATACATAAGGATCTTCAGCATCCGGAGTGATATGATAAATAGGTGATGTATGAGTAGTACGGAGGGTAAGTTTGGTAATATCAACTGGTTTGGGAGACATGATGCTGTAGTAGCCGAAAATAATAATTATATGTATTTCATACATTCAGGGTGTAACAGTGAGTGCGAAATAATACGGTGTGTAATGTGTGAAGAGTAAACATCAAGCATGTAAAGATTAGTGCAAAATAATCTTAATAGGTAGTGTATTGAGCACGGCAGTCTGCAGAAATGGAGGGCGTAAAATGGTATGGTGTAAAATCATTCATTTTGAAAATGTAGTTATAGTTCAATGTTTGAAAACATTTGGTTCTCTATAACCTGGCTCTGATAGCAATCTGTAACACCCCCTAATTTGTTTTGTAGCAGCGGAAAGATTTTTAGGGTGTTACGGTGAGGATCGAAGTTACAATTTCAGAAAACGGCCCGGAAGAGGCGTTTTGAAAGTTATATGTCATTCAAAATAATATTTTTGATACAAAGGTGAAATATTTGATTTGAAAATCTCATGAAAAGATGTGATAATTTGGAAAGAATGACATATTTGATTTTACACCACGTAATTTATCAGAGTATATAAAATGCCTGCTCCGTGTCTTGTCCTACTCCGTTAATTATATGAGATAAACATGCTTAAAAGTGTCAACACAAAGGTTGGTGAGTTCGTAGAGTTTAATGGGAAAACAATTTATTTCAATAAATTCAAGTGTATACATTGATAGATGAGATAAGTATGAGTACGAGTAATAAGTCAGTTTTCCAACAATTTTTGGATGTGAAGTAACTTTTGAAAATAGTGTTAATGATATTACAGTAGGTAAAGAGTTGTTCATAGAAGTCACAACTAAGTCACAAATTATAACAGTTAAGTTCCAAGTACAGGATCCATAATCCTAACACATAGTGAAAACAATAGTATAAAGTCTGAAGTCTATCAGTGTGGAGTGGTGGTTTACTAAATACAGCTGTATCCAAATATATATGAAACATTCATATAATTATATTGCCCTAAGCCTCATGACACGCAAAACGTTAACAATGTACCGTAAAACGGCGGTGTCCACATCAGGTTACTGATGGGTGTTAGCCCTCATGTAATAGGTGATTTTGCCAACTTCCTATTTTTCTCAAATATAGTGCATCGCGACTAAATACGACTAACCACATAGGCATTCCGTCAAAGTATTTAGTGGGATAGGTCGTCAGCCTCCAACAGGATTTGAAGCTGTTCACTATATTCGCGCTCACCGCAGTGATTAATGGCTCATGATCGAGGGACTTTATGGCAATATAGTAAACTTAGGCAATATAGGTTTCAGGGGTTCATAGAATATGCGTACTTTATTCTTGGCAATTATTTCCAGTGAAATGTAGAAATATCGTAGTAAAGTTAGTTGTACATTCAATTGCTATACGAATGCATGTCACACCCCCAAAATCGGGTCCAGCGGAAGCTTACACATCGCTGGGGTGCAACTCAATTGGTATCATAACACAAGTGTAAAGAACGGTTTTTACATCAATCATTTAGAATATATTTGATAAGTCAAAAGTGTTAAATTTACATTATGAAAAGTGGTGCGGAAGTTGGCCCATAAAATAAGTTAAGCGGTCCCAAATGTTTATCAGAGTCTTCTATGACCATGCCATGCCCTGCCAAAAGCCTCCAGTAGCGTGCTATTGCTTGGTTCCTGAAAATACATGCTAAAGTGTCAACACGAGGTTGGTGAGTTCATAGAGTTTGCTATAAATAAGTTGAAAAGCCTTTAGAGAAAGTTTCCACAGCATAGGCATTGTAAATCCACTCAGTTCCAAGCCCTGCCCATTCAAGACTTGCAACCTGTGTGTTTACAACCCAATGCTAACATAGTATGAGTAAGACATGTGCGTATACGATGTGCGTTCTATAACACTAGAAGACCTTATGCTGCTCACGAGGAGACTTATCAATGCTGCTCACGAGGAGACTTATCAATGCTGCTCACGAGGAGACTTATCAACGCTGCTCACTAGGAGACTTATCAATGCTGCTCACGAGGAGACTTATGTTCGGCTACCCCAAGTGTTTGATACTTAGGTCCGCGATATGCTTTCAAGAATAACGCAACTAAGTTTAACACAATCATGTATGTAAGCAAACAGTTTAAGCATGTATCTCCCCCAAAAGTTCAAAACGTATAAAGAAAGGGGCTATGAAACTCACCTGATGCGATAGCAACAATGATAATAATGGATAAGATGAAATGAGGCTCGATCTCTAACCGCGACCTATTATGAATGATATGATCTAGCGTAAGCAATGATACAATGCTACACATGCAAATACATATGTTAACGATACCACTCGTTAGTTTTGAAAATAATGTTTATCGCCGAAAACTACATTTTTGACGTCTCGTTAAGTTATGAACTACTTTTCGTGTAAATATGTTGAAACGGTACTCCACGATCCTTGTTTGATGTTTTATCGTCAAATAAAATAGTTTCGTCGCAAAATATTACTTTTACAACTGGTGAAAATATGACCGAACGGCCTCGCAAAGCTAGTCGTAAAATATTGTACGTTAAGAGTTAGGAATAGAACTTGACGTTTTTGAAATCCTTGCAACAACATCTCAATGTCGCCTCTTTTGAGTTTTGATCATACACGTCTCGATCATGAAGAAAATCGGCTTTGAATATGGTGTCTTGCAAAACAATTTACACTTAGAAAATATTGGAATTATAGTGAGGCTGTCAAAATGAGTTTTGTTAGTCGGATTTTCAGAAATTCATATCTTGGTCGTTACAAGTCGGTTTTCAACGTTCTTTATATCCACGCGATCGTCATAACATGAACTAACATATTCTCAGTGGCTCGGCTCAGCTAGACTACGGCTAACGCCTCGTTCTGTCCCCTGAAGTTCGGCCAACAGCCCGCATTTTCTGAAAATAATAGTTTTGCGTTGCTAACTTTAAAACATCGTATCTCCTTCGTTATAACTCGGTTTTTAGTGATTCAAGCGACCACGTTTTCGTGTTTGAGAGTACTTTCTAAATATGAAAGCTAAAATAAAGCCATGTTTACTGATTTTTCCAAAGTTTACATTTCTGGAGAGCGGGTATATATATATGTTAAAAACTCGTTTTCTTGGTTCGCGGCTTGATCAAACGACTACAACACAACTCCACAAGTACACACATCCTACCATACACCTTCTTAGGGTGTCATGTGTCCTAAACATCACTAAAAATAGTGGGCTTCGCGGGGATGTTAATAAAACACACAGATCTAGGGTTTGAGATAGTTTTAATGAAAAATAAAACAAGTGGTATACATAACATAGGTTTTGCATGGATAGCTCTTAAAATAAATAGGAAATACATCAATATAAGAACAATGGAAGTATGTAAAGATCAAAAATGGTGTTCTTGAGCTTACTTGATGATTGGTGAGCTAGGATGAAAAACGACCACAACCTTGGAGTTTTTATTACAAAACTCTAACAAGGAAGGTATTCGGGACAAGAATGAAACTTGGTCTTCAAAAAAAAATAGGATCTCCTTGGTTCTTGATTGGTGCCGTGGGATGGAGATAGAGGGAGAGAGTGTTTGCTTTGATTTTGCTAGTGAAAATGATGTTATGAAATGTTAAGAAAATAAAACTAGTTTAAGTATAGATTTAGCATTAAAGGATTTTTGTTGTATTAGGCCCATTTTGGTCAACAAAGGGCGGCAAGGCTTCTTGAGGAAGCCTTGTGTTGTGATTTTTTTGTAGAAATATTTTTAGGATAAGTCCTAGTTAGATTAGTGTGTAATTTCGGCGTTATCGGGTACTGGGTTATCTGAAAATAAAACGTGACGAATAAAAATAAAATTCGACAAAGTTGTAAAAACTCATAAAATCATGTTACTGATAAGAATCGGGTGTTAAAATAGTGTTCGTGATAAAATATCGCAAACCGATGGGGTTATAAGCCCTAACCGGGAAAATATAGCAAAAGGTTTCAAAACACCGGGTAAATTAATAATATAATTTTTATATCATAAAAATTTGCATGAAAATATATTAGGATCATAATCGGGAGCATTTGAGTATAATATTAGTAGTAATGACTGAGTGGTATCGTTTAATGAACATACGTAAATTGAAATGATGAAATCCCGTGCATAGTAAAGACTCGAAAATGCGAATTGTGACAGTCTCCACCCGTTAAGGAATTCAGTCCCTGAATTCAGCTCGCTCGTTCTACGTACGTACGTCCTCATGGTCGGGTTTGATGGGGGTAAACTTTCCCATGATCGAGCATAGCCTTCAAAAGACCTCTAGGTAACCGATTTTTACTTAATCCCACAACTCATCAAACAAGAACTGTCATGGGATTAGGCTAAATCGGTTTGAGGTTGTCGATTCAAATTTAATCTCACAACTCATCAAACAAGAACTGTCATGAGATTAAACTGAATCGGCTCGGGTAACAACTTGATTTCCAGTTTGATCCTCGCAACTCATCAAACAAGAACTGTCACTTAGATCAAACTGGGAACAAGTGGTTTGAAGGAGGTCTTTTGAAAATTTGGCTCGATTATGGAATTGCTTACACCGATCAAATCAATCCGGACATAATTCCATTATAACTACTCTCAGTATTGCAAAATTCATCTCTGAGTCGAACATAGGTAGTCAGGCTATGTCCCACTGTCCCGGGTCGAATATAGATGACTAGTCTATATTCCACCGAGGTTTAATGAATTTTGGAATACTCAGCTTAGTTATAATAATACTATGTCCTTCACATGTAAAGGGTGGTTCAAAAGTCTAAGGCAGGTGATCAGGCTTGAGGTCGAAAGATGAAACTACGTAAGGAAAAAAGGTGTAACGCTGTGACGTGTATGATATGTATGCACCCTTATATGTAAGACAATCACAGTAATCAACGAGAATAAGTGAGTATAATCTATCTGGCAATAAGATACAAATCTCATTAAATATGTCAGCAACAAACCACAAATGAGGCATCAGCTTGGCAGGCAGGCACGTGGCGGTCATAGGGTTAAGTTTTCGTAAAAGTAGCTATAGTTTAGGTTTTAAAATTACCCAATTCTCTATAGCCTAGGCTCTGATACCAATCTGTCACACCCCCAAAATCGGGTCCAGCGGAAGCTTACACATCGCTGGGGTGCAACTCAATTGGTATCATAACACAAGTGTAAAGAACGGTTTTTACATCAATCATTTAGAATATATTTGATAAGTCAAAAGTGTTAAATTTACATTATGAAAAGTGGTGCGGAAGTTGGCCCATAAAATAAGTTAAGCGGTCCCAAATGTTTATCAGAGTCTTCTATGACCATGCCATGCCCTGTCAAAAGCCTCCAGTAGCGTGCTATTGCTTGGTTCCTGAAAATACATGCTAAAGTGTCAACACGAGGTTGGTGAGTTCATAGAGTTTGCTATAAATAAGTTGAAAAGCCTTTAGAGAAAGTTTCCACAGCATAGGCATTGTAAATCCACTCAGTTCCAAGCCCTGCCCATTCAAGACTTGCAACCTGTGTGTTTACAACCCAATGCTAACATAGTATGAGTAAGACATGTGCGTATACGATGTGCGTTCTATAACACTAGAAGACCTTATGCTGCTCACGAGGAGACTTATCAATGCTGCTCACGAGGAGACTTATCAATGCTGCTCACGAGGAGACTTATCAACGCTGCTCACTAGGAGACTTATCAATGCTGCTCACGAGGAGACTTATGTTCGGCTACCCCAAGTGTTTGATACTTAGGTCCGCGATATGCTTTCAAGAATAACGCAACTAAGTTTAACACAATCATGTATGTAAGCAAACAGTTTAAGCATGTATCTCCCCCAAAAGTTCAAAACGTATAAAGAAAGGGGCTATGAAACTCACCTGATGCGATAGCAACAATGATAATAATGGATAAGATGAAATGAGGCTCGATCTCTAACCGCGACCTATTATGAATGATATGATCTAGCGTAAGCAATGATACAATGCTACACATGCAAATACGTATGTTAACGATACCACTCGTTAGTTTTGAAAATAATGTTTATCGTCGAAAACTACATTTTTGACGTCTCGTTAAGTTATGAACTACTTTTCGTGTAAATATGTTGAAACGGTACTCCACGATCCTTGTTTGATGTTTTATCGTCAAATAAAATAGTTTCGTCGCAAAATATTACTTTTACAACTGGTGAAAATATGACCGAACGGCCTCGCAAAGCTAGTCGTAAAATATTGTACGTTAAGAGTTAGGAATAGAACTTGACGTTTTTGAAATCCTTGCAACAACATCTCAATGTCGTCTCTTTTGAGTTTTGATCATACACGTCTCGATCATGAAGAAAATCGGCTTTGAATATGGTGTCTTGCAAAACAATTTACACTTAGAAAATATTGGAATTATAGTGAGGCTGTCAAAATAAGTTTTGTTAGTCGGATTTTCAGAAATTCATATCTTGGTCGTTACAAGTCGGTTTTCAACGTTCTTTATATCCACGCGATCGTCATAACATGAACTAACATATTCTCAGTGGCTCGGCTCAGCTAGACTACGGCTAACGCCTCGTTCTGTCCCCTGAAGTTCGGCCAACAGCCCGCATTTTCTGAAAATAATAGTTTTGCGTTGCTAACTTTAAAACATCGTATCTCCTTCGTTATAACTCGGTTTTTAGTGATTCAAGCGACCACGTTTTCGTGTTTGAGAGTACTTTCTAAATATGAAAGCTAAAATAAAGCCATGTTTACTGATTTTTCCAAAGTTTACATTTCTGGACAGCGGGTATATATATATGTTAAAAACTCGTTTTCTTGGTTCGCGGCTTGATCAAACGACTACAACACAACTCCACAAGTACACACATCCTACCATACACCTTCTTAGGGTGTCATGGGTCCTAAACATCACTAAAAATAGTGGGCTTCGCGGGGATGTTAATAAAACACACAGATCTAAGGTTTGAGATAGTTTTAATGAAAAATAAAACAAGTGGTATACATAACATAGGTTTTGCATGGATAGCTCTTAAAATAAATAGGAAATACATCAATATAAGAACAATGGAAGTATGTAAAGATCAAAAATGGTGTTCTTGAGCTTACTTGATGATTGGTGAGCTAGGATGAAAAACGACCACAACCTTGGAGTTTTTATTACAAAACTCTAACAAGGAAGGTATTCGGGACAAGAATGAAACTTGGTCTTCAAAAAAAAATGGGATCTCCTTGGTTCTTGATTGGTGCCGTGGGATGGAGATAGAGGGAGAGAGTGTTTGCTTTGATTTTGCTAGTGAAAATGATGTTATGAAATGTTAAGAAAATAAAACTAGTTTAAGTATAGATTTAGCATTAAAGGATTTTTGTTGTATTAGGCCCATTTTGGTCAACAAAGGGCGGCAAGGCTTCTTGAGGAAGCCTTGTGTTGTGATTTTTTTGTAGAAATATTTTTAGGATAAGTCCTAGTTAGATTAGTGTGTAATTTCGGCGTTATCGGGTACTGGGTTATCTGAAAATAAAACGTGACGAATAAAAATAAAATTCGACAAAGTTGTAAAAACTCATAAAATCATGTTACTGATAAGAATCGGGTGTTAAAATAGTGTTCGTGATAAAATATCGCAAACCGATGGGGTTATAAGCCCCCTAACCGGGAAAATATAGCAAAAGGTTTCAAAACACCGGGTAAATTAATAATATAATTTTTATATCATAAAAATTTGCATGAAAATATATTAGAATCATAATCGGGAGCATTTGAGTATAATATTAGTAGTAATGACTGAGTGGTATCGTTTAATGAACATACGTAAATTGAAATGATGAAATCCCGTGCATAGTAAAGACTCGAAAATGCGAATTGTGACAATGCATATAATGAGTCTCAGTATCATGTTATAACAAGTAGTTTGAAAATGTTATCTTTCAACCACAGGTTTCAGCTAAGCAAGCAATTTGCAAGTATAACAAGCATATATCCCTTCCAAAGGGTGATTCCAAAACATGTAAAGCATAGTTGATGATTTTGAGTAAATCATGAGAGTTTTCAAAGTATAAAAGTAAACTTAAAACAGTTGAAGCATGTATCTCCCCCAAAAGAGTTATTAAAAACAAGTATTAAAAGTAGGGGCCACGACTCACCTTAAGCGTTACTGGTGATGGTGAAAGTAAACTCAGGGGTGATTCTGGTATTGACTTCAATACAAAACCTGATAAATACAAATGTCTGAGAATCTAACCAAATACTTGTGGTGGATGTGAAATGAGTAGTGAATGATGAATAACGATCTGATCGTTGAGTAGGAAAGTGTTATGCCTAAAGTGCTTATAATTCAAAAATAATGTTATTTCTTCAAAAGAGTTGAAATGCTATGCAATGTTAACTCAAAATGTTGATACTTATAATAAATAACAAACGTTAAATAATACGTAACTAAAAGTATGAGAATGCATATGAAGTGATGGGGTGAAAAAAGAAAATAAAATAAGAATGTCAAGTAAAAACAGTAGGTCCTTGTTCTTTTCCAGATTTTATACTTTTTACCCTAATTGCGCTTACGTCACATCGTTAAGTCCAATGTCCAATAATAGTCCATAACTTGTCCAAAAATGCAAATAAGGCTTGGCACTCAATAATATGTCCTTTTATACCCTCTATGTTCTGTTTTCACAACCTCAGTCAACATAGTTCTTGGTTTGGCAGTTTTAGTCCTTCTAGGAAATTTGCGTTACATTTTTAGTCCAAAAGTGTCAAAATGTGAGGAAAAAGTGAGCGACTTTTTCTGAGACTTATGTAAGGTTAATACAACTTATTTTATCTGCTTATTTGGTCTCTAGCTTATTTCTCATCTAAATGGGCCCTTAACGAGCCATATTCATAGTCCATTAACCCTTTTTAATCCGTAAGGTTTGAGGTGAGTTGGGTATATCAAAAAGCTTATTTTTATCATCTTATTTTCATATTAAAAAGCTCCAAAAGTCAGCTTAACTCATCAGTTTATAAACTGCTTAATGGGCTAAGCAGCCCATCTCGCTAGTTTTTGGCAGTTTCAACCATGGTTCATGCACTTCACTTTGGCAAGTTTTAAGGGTCAAGACGTGAATGTTTTTACGAGTTGTCTACGTGAAACGTGTAGCTAGTTAAGTCATTTAATAGGTCGTATAAAATATGACATGGCTATTCAGTTAGATTGTGAGTTAGGGAGTTGTTTTTAAGACAGCTTGGGCTGTTTTATATATACAAAAGACTTCAAATTATTCTAAGTGTTTTAAGTTGTGTATATACATGCAACATGAGATGTTCATACGTTCAATAATGCATGAAATGAGATAATTAAATGTGAGTGTGGAGTGCGTGAGATGGCTGTTAAGCCTTCTAGAATGGAGGTTTGCCACCTCTTGGTGGGTTACATAAAATAACGAATGCAACTAAGTGACACTATATATGATCGAATGAAATGAGGTAATGATGCATGGAGTGACCCCTTAAACGTGAAAGTGGTGTGTGAGGTGATCTCTAAACCTTCCTCAGTGGAGGTTTGTCACAACTCAACATTTGAAAAACAATATATATATAACTTGATACGTTCGAGTGTAATAAAGGAATATGCATGTGTGAAGTGTGTACGTGAGATATAGAAACAAGAGAAGGTATTAGATACTTACTACACCTTTGAAGGTGGTGAAGAAGCTGTGTAGCTCGACTGAAAGCTCAAAGAAGGAAAGCAGTGAATTCGAATACGTTTTTACGTATTGGATTCCTTACTCGTATTACTTCCTAACTGAGAGACATGAGAGGTTCTACGTTTTCAAGGTTTATTGAGGGTGAAAGGAGAGTAAGAGGAGTAGTGTAGGCTGCCAAATGTATGGTAGTATATATAGAGATAGATCACACTCGAATATTGACTATTTGACTTCATATCAATCATAGGGCTTTATTGTGGATGACCAGGAGTTGGAGGACACTTATAATCTATTCCTGTCATTGCAAGATTTTTGAAGATATTATATGAATGGTCAAGTCATACTTTTGGCTTAGGGTGAATATATACACACGTTTCTAATCATATTGAGTTCTAAAAATGAAACCAATTTACCACCTTGGTTTATTATGCTTCCAACGCCATCCTACACATTTGTTTATGTTGGAAATGATCTCAAAAAGTTGTAATAAAAATCGGGAAGAATTTGGTTGAGTTTTGGCATTTGTTTTTATACGTATAGATCGGATTTGGGACAAACAAATGGGTCTTCAAATTCATAGTGAATCGCGACCTGTTAAGCTGAAATTTGGCACACATGAAGCCTAGTGGGTGGTGAACGAGGTGGTACAAAAACTTGGGCATGTCGCGTTTAATATTTGAGAGAACGCGAGTTATTTTGGAGGTGGTGTGGCAGTCGAATACACATAAAATCATAAAAGGGAACTGGGTTTGGAGATTGGGCCTGAAACGTGTAATAGGCTGGACTATTTTGGTCTGATTGGTTTGTAGATAATTAGTGAGAATTAAGTGTGATTATTGTATAAATTTATTAGTATTAATTGTAATTAGTGAGATTTTGTAATTTGTGTAAATGGTGATTTGTGAAGTATTAATTTTTGTCAAACAGGGATGACCCGTAATACGCGTCATGAACCAATGTCGTCATTCGGTAATTATCGTGATATCGTGACGTGTAATAATAACAGAAAATTCTAAATTCCCCCATAAAAATGGGTTTTATTAAACGGTATTACCAGATTATTATTTATCAACGAGATGGATTTTTGCAGTATCTTACACTAATCGTCTGTCAAGATGAACCAAAGAACATTAAAGAAGCAATGATTTATGAAAAATGGATTGAATCAATGCAAGATGAACTCGATCAATTCAAATGTCTTGAGGTCTGGGAATTGGTAGAAAGATCAGATGGGGTCTATGTCATCGGACTGAAGTGGATTTGGAAAAACAAGTTAGACGCAGAAGGCACAGTGATTCATAACAAATCGCATCTGGTAGCTAAAGGTTTCACTCACCAAGAAAGAATTGATTTTGTAGAGTCCTTTGCTCCAGTTGCTAGGCTTGACGATGTCCGTATCTTTTTGGCATACGCTGCTCACAAGCAAATGGTCGGTTGCAAAAATCGCGAATCGGTAGTCGGGCGGTCGACCACCTTGTAGCTTGTAATCGGTCTAGGCGGGATTAATCGGTGATTAATCGGATTGGCATTATTGACAAATTTTAGTTATTTCCGGCAAATTTTGTGTATTTCCGGTGAGTTTTAGGTATTTCCGACAAGGTATTTTCTAAAAAACAACTAGTAATAGACTTAAACAGTTACTATAAGTGATCAAAATAAGTTTACAATGAGTTTTGGGTACTTCCGGCAAGATTTATAGGTTTCCGGCAAGTTTGACCATCATTGACCGCCGTTGACCACGGTTGACCTATTTGTTTGACCAAGTTACATAAATCGGCAAGGTCGGTGGCCTTGTAGCACCTAATCGGCGATTAATCGGCCTTGTAGACATTTTTTTGCAACACTGACAAGAATATGGTCGTTTATCAAATGGATGTGAAAATGGCATTTTTGAACGGTTAGTTACATGAGGAGGTTTATGTTAGTCAACCAGAAGGATTCGTTGATCCAGACCATCCCAATCATGTGTACAGACTCAAGAAAGCCCTTTACGGACTTAAACAAGCCCCAAGGGCATGGTACAATAAACTAACTGCTTTCTTGCTTGCCAATCATTTTACTAAAGGTTCAGTGGATCCGACTTTGTTTATTCAAAAACACGAGGAGGACATTTTAATTGTTCAAATCCATTTAGATGATATTATCTTTGCATCAACAAAAAAAAATATTCAAATGCTTTTGCAAGATTAATGAAACAAAATTTTGAAATGTCCATAATGGGTGAACTTAAGTTCTTCTTAGGACTACAAGTTCATCAATTACCTCGTGGAATTTTTCTAAGTCAGTCCAAGTATGCTCTTGAAATTTTAAAGAAACATGGCATGACAAGTTGTGATACTTATAACACACCTATGTCTGCATCATCCCCAAAGCTGGATGTTGATTTACATGGTACACCAGTTGACCCTACAAAATACCGTAGTATGATTGGGTCCCTCATGTATCTAACAGCCAGCAGACCAGATATGGTTTTTGATGTATACCTATGCTCCCGTTATCAGTCACGACCAACTGAAAGACACCTCTCTGAGGTTAAAAGAATCCTTCGATACATAAAGGGAACCATCCATTTGGGGATCTGGTATCCGAAGGATTCTGGTTTTGAACTAATAGCTTTTTTAGATGCTGATCATGCAGGATGTTTAGACACACGCAAAAGTACATCAGGGGGAGTGCAGTTTCTAGGAGACAAACTTATATCTTGGCAGTCAAAGAAGCAGGATTGCACTTCATTGTCATCGATAGAATCAAGATATGTAGCCATGTCAGCATGTTGTGCTCAAGTCATTTGGATGCGATCACAGCTGATGGACTACGGTTACATGTTCAATAAGATTCCCATGTATTGCGACTCCAAGAGTGCCATTGCCATCTCATGCAACACAGTTCAACATTCGAAGTCAAAACATATTGCACTTCGATATCATTTCATCAAAGAGCATGTTGAAAAGGGTACTATTGAATTATACTTTGTGGGTACTGAATACCAATTAGCGGACCTATTCACCAAAGCCTTGCCCCATGCAAGATTTGTGGAATTAGTTCACCAAATTGGTATACAGTGTTTGAATCCAGATGATTTGCAAAACTTTTTTAAACATACCTAAGAAAGTCAAACACCAAAACCTCTTTTGTAAATATCTTATTCAAAAACACAAAAAGATTTCCATTTTTCTTTTCTTTCTTTATTAAAAAAAATGCAAGTACAAAATTTCAATCAACACTTTGTTCATTTAAACAAATTACCAATTCTTTCTAAACAAGTGTTGAGGGGAGTATGAAATTCAAATTTTAAATTTTTTTTTAAAATTTGTACTTGCATATTTCCTAACAGATGTTGTTTTATAATGTGTTGGTAATATTATTCTTATGATACCCTCCTTGATTCTAAAATATTTTCAAATACTCATAAGTCAAGGGGGTGTATTAAAGTTGTTCTTGTCAAAATTATGTCAAGTCTTGTTAAAGTTTGTGAGTAAGGGACTTTGATTGCAAAGTTATGCCATTAAGGGACTTAATGTGACAAGTTGCAAACTAAATTTTTTAACAAAATCAAAAGTCACTATGTATTTACCGCATCTGAAACCACATTTAATCTTACATTAAATTCTTTACCAAACTAAATCAATGGCCATCATTCAATCTTCAAATCCGTTCAAGAATTCTCAAAACTGTGAGTATTTATACAATGTTTAGATAATTATAAGACATGGTTTTTCAAGGATTTTGTAATCCAACGGCTAAATTTGTCTAAATTGAATGAAATAGTTTTAGGGTTTAAGTCAAATTGGGTTAAAATGATTTTAAGTGTTTGAGCCTAATTTGTATGGTGGGATATGGTCGGAATCATGTTCTGAACATGCTATGAGTGCTTAATTATACCCAGAAACTCGAATTGATGAATTTTCAAATTAGGGTTCATACGCATAATTTGGGGAAAAATGATTGGATATGTTTGAGTGTAATTTGTGTGGTGAGATATTGTCGGAACATTGTCCTAAACATGATTTAATCATCGAATCACACCCAGAAACATGTTTGAATCAATTTTGACGTGTAGGGTTTAAGAAGAACTCGACCAGGTTCAATCTTATTGATTCATGGATAAAAAGTGTTAAAATACAGACCAATGAACCTAGAAACATCATAGGAATCTATTGGAATCAAACAATCAAACATCTAACATGTTAAATTGAATTCCGATGATTCTAAGTTTAGGGTTTGTCGGAATTGCAATGATTCGCATTCCAATTAGATAAACGGTGTTTAGATGTGTTTAAATGAGTTTAATGATCATATTGTAACTTGTGATTTGATTTAATTGGATAGGAAAACCAATTTCGATAAAGATTCAAGAAAATGTACGTCTATAGTGTCATCGGAATTTCTTGTATAAGATATTGTCGAAATTGCAATATCCATCGGAATTGGATAAAGCTTGTCGTAATTGCAAAATCCATCGGAATTGCATAAATTTGTCGCAATTGCACGAAACTTACCGAAATTCACATTTTTCATCGCAATTGGGCAAAGTTTATCGCAATTCAAATTTTTTATCGCAATTAAAAGTTTTCATCGCAATTGAACTAATTTCATCGTAATTCAAAATCCATCGGAATTGGATAAAAACCTGTCGGAATTCAAAAAAATCATCGGAATTGGCCAAAATTGTCACAATTATAAAAATACGTCGCAATTCATTAAAATTGTCGCAATTAGGTCTAACTTTGTCGAAATTCAAATGAATCACAAGTTGTCGAAATTGAATAATGGTCAACAAATGAGAATCTGTTTTAAATGGATATCCACACAATGTCCAAAGATGATAATTGCAATGTTCATAATCTTAATACATAAAAAATCAATAAAACAACAAAATTGTCACATGAATGATAACAAGATTAACAATTTGCTAACCTTCATGTATCCTGCAAATTTTTTTTGATTGATGTTTCAGATATCTCAAATGGCTGCACAACAACCACTTCCAATGCTCACCAAAGAAAACACCTTTTCACAAGACTATAATGTGGAAATTGGCAAGAACAACGCACGTGTTGAATTTCACAAGATCAAATGTGCAGAACCAACATGTCAAATAGCCATTGAAATCCTCAAAGTACACAAGTGTAGGAGCATGCTGGACAAGTCTGCTTCCATTCCCGAGTTCTAAATTCATCAGATGTGGCACACAATCAAGCTGGATTTGGGAGAAGAATCTTTCACCTGCACATTGGACAGAAAGGAAGTAACTGTTGATGTTAACTATCTTCGCAAAGCTTTACTTATGCCAGAAGCTCCTGCACCTGCCAAGAAATTTCATCCTACACCATCAGAAGAAGACGTTCTCAACTTCCTAATGGAGATTGGCTATGATGTACAACTGGACAAGCCATTGAAAAGATTCTCCAAGGTCGAAGCCAAGCTCATTCCCCAACCATGGAGAACCATTTATTATATCTTGGCTCGATCAGTCTCCGAAAGAGACAGTGGTCATGAGAACCCTCGTCTTTCTCACCTACAAATCTTCTGGGTAATAGTGAACCAGAAGTAAATAGACTATGCTCAACTCATCTGGGATGACATAGTCTTTCAGATTCAGAGTCACTATCTTAAATCATTCACCAAAATCCCCTTTGTAAGATATACCAAGCTAATCGTCTACCATCTACTTGATGACAATGAAGACATCCCTCGACGTCTAGAAGACCAAGAGAAGCATTTATTTGCTATGGACAAAACTGTTAGTCAAGTCTACATCCCAAAAGGAAGCACATGCAAACAAGGGATGAGACTTCCTGAATCTCTTCTGACTGACAAGATAAAGAAAACGCAAGCATACATTAAATATTATAAAGCGTTCAATGAGGGATATGTCGGGTTCAGCAAGTATGATGATGAGTCTGCTCCAACTAAGACTCGAGCCAAATAAGGTAGCAAGACAGGCAGCACATCTAGCACTTCAAAGAGGATTAAACCAGGGCCTCCTAAATACATCAAGAGGAGAGTTCCAGTCAAGATTGGTAAGCCTGAGCCGGAAGAAGAAAAGATTGTTGAAAAAGAGGGATCTAGTTCTGATATAGAAACCGATGAAGAACCAACAATCTACAAGGAAGAAATAGCTACCAAGATTGCTCTGGATGAAAGTCGTGAGTCATTTAAAGCTGATGAAGAGAGGCAGAAGAAGAATATGCTTGAGGAACAAATGAGAATAGATGAGGAAATTGCCAAAGATTTTGATGAAGACCAGACCCTCGTCAATCCGGTTAATCAACCCGGTGGGTCTGGAGGTGCAGGAGGAGTTAGTTTACCTCACTCAGATCCGGTTAATCAACCCGGTAATGACGAGGAAAAGGATGAAGATGAACATGATAAAGATTTTGACATGGATGAGGATGATGATATAGAGAATGCGCTTATAGATGAGGAAGTGATTAGAAAAGCTACTGAAGAATTGGAAATGGAGAAAAAGGCAAAGGAGGAGGAAGAAAGGTTGGCCAGAAAAACTGCTGAGGAAAAGGAATCCGATGATTACATTCAAACACCTCCAACCACTCCTCCACACTTTTCTCCAATTACCCGTGACACACCTCCAGTCTCTAAGCAAGCATCTCCACCAAAAGACCAAAAACATCCTAAATCTTCAACACACTCTTCACCACCACCAATACAAACAACAACAAGCAAGTCAATAAAGAAACCCATCTCTCAAGCTTCAAAAAGGGTGAAGCAAGCCGTGAAGCTTGCAAGAGCAAAGAAAAATGACAAGCTTCTTGACCAAATCGAAACTTTAACAAATATGGTCACCGGCCTTGCTGGACAAGTGAACGAGCTTCAAAACACCAAAGCTCGAGTTGATGAATTCTTTTCAGCTGACATTCAAGAAAACATGCTCACTGCGATCAAGGGCAACAATGAAGAATACTTGAAAAAGTATTTGCCTAGGATCACATCAAAGAAAGTGAAAGAATATCTTGAGCCGAACATCGAAGGTCTTCTCAAGAATATTGTGGCTACAGTTCCACTTGTCCTTCAAACCCAACCAACGAAGCCAAAAGAACCAACTTTGGAAGAGCTTCAACTTCAACTGTTTGAAAGCTTAACAAGTCTTACATCACCAACTCCTGAGCAAATTGCCATCTTTGAGGCTATAAAGGCTAACATCTTGAAGGAGTCATGCAAAGCTGAGGCTGACAAAGGTAAACGTCCAAGAGAAGTTGAAGACCCATACCCGAACTCACAAGCCAAGAAATCAAAGAGTGTTGGCGGCTCTGCTTCTCAACACCAAGAACCTGTCAGACCTTTAGCAACCACAACAGCCAACCAACCACCAAAGGCTTCTGGCTCCGGACCAACAACAATGGAGCATCATTTTGAGTTCACTAAAGACAATGAATTCCAACAACAACAAGATCAACCAGACTCTCCACCTAAGTCAAAAGCAACAACGTCTAAGCATGGAAAGAAGTCAACAACCAAAAGGAAAACTGTTGTCTCATAGCTGGACGAAGACACGACTGAAGGGAATGAGTGGTTTAATCAACTAGTCAGTGCTCAACCACATGTCGACGATGACTCCATGATCGAAAGACACATGCTTGAGTTCACACAAAAACTCAAACGTGACCAACGAATCAAAAAGCTTACAAAAGGAGAACTTCGTCGAATCAAGAATGATGCTTTCAACCTGCTGAAAGATAGGTCTTCTAGTGCAGCTGAGCTTGAATATCACTTGGAAAACATTGCACAAGCAATGTCTAGTGATTTCAGCTGGACAAATCCGGACACGTATGTGATTGATAGTACTTCTCAACACAAACAACCATACGTTACGGATTGGACAAAGCCTTTGCCGGTGATTGGAACTTCAGACCAACCTGCTATCCCTTACAGCTTCTTCTTCAACAATGACCTAGAACTTCTTGTACACGGCAACAAGTGTCAACCCAAGTATGCAACATCCATAACCATGGTTCATGCTGCAAGCTATCCACAACCTGCCATCGAAGAAACAGTTACAAGACTCTTCGTTACAAACAGAGTGTTGTACGATCAAGATGCGCAACTGGGAATATATCACTGGAATGAGAAAAGGAGAACATGGTACAAAAGCAAACTCATGAAGAAGTCTCCAACTCCAGTGATGAGCGATCTCAGAATAATTGTTGTGGTTAGCATTGAAGCGAAAAAGTGATATGATTATACCTTTCTACATAAAATCAGGTTTAGAAGAAAAGATCAGAAGATGTACACATTCTCAGAAACAGAATTCCCGGACTTGAACATCAACGATCTTGAATATATGTATCTCATCAAGGTTCAAGGGAAGATGCATCATTTCTCCACTGATCTTACATACGCGTTCAGCACTTCACTGCTATACTACATCAGAAGAAAGATCATTCAAGAACGCGTCGAAGACTTGCAACTTTGGGTCGAGAGCTATCAAAGGAAGATTAACTTAACCGCACCACTTCTACATCTTCATGAGATTAACCAAGAACCCCAGTATACCATGAAGAAAGACCCAACCTTCGGGTTTGTCTACAAGAGTGATCTCTCCATCAACTGCTTCATGGGATACAAAGAGGTTCACAAGTTCTGCGACCACACGCTCAAGAAAGTTCGTGATGGGTTAGTGATTTGGGTGAGAGATCGGGAGCTATACAAGACTAGCAGGTGGACAGCTTCTCAACTACGAGAAGTTCGTCAATTTATTCTGAAGATAGAGAAAAGGCTTGTTCATAGAGACCAGATGAGGAGACTTGAAAGCTACGTTGGAGGAAGACCATCTTTCCTGATCAGGAACTTTCAAAGACCTGATCCAGTTTTCACTGTCTTCAGAAGCACGGATTGATGTAAGAGTTGGATATTCTTATAATTATACTTGCTTGTGATACATTATGGTTTGTGTACAGATAACAGTGCACAACCCGTACCTGTAAAGAAAGGACCCTGAGGTACGCTTCATTGTCTCAATCCTAATATAAGGAGCGAAAGCTTCTTACTTTTGAGTAGAATTAATCAAATTTTTGATAAGTTTTTCAAAATTCTGCTCAAAAGAACAAGTATTCCCTCTCGTGTTTAAAACCTCAAAAAGTGATTTCACTAGTTGAGGGGGAGTACTTGAAACAAATCTTTGTTCAAAACTAAAAGTTCTTGTTAGATTCTTCCCACAAACCTCAAAAATCATATTTTAATCAAAATGTTTTCCAAAAACAACATCAATATGCTATTTTTGAGGGAGAGAATAATAATGTGATTAAAATATGCTAACTAATGTATGGAATCTCGCATGAGCTCGACTCAGATTTTACCAAAGAATTGACAAAAATTAACTAGTCATTAATCGAAAGGACTTGTCCTGGACGGATAATAATTTCAAGCTGGTTTATCCAGTTATGTAAGCGTGTCTCGAATAGGACTTGTCTGAGTAGAGTGTGCACTTAGATTTAATTACTCTCTAGTTATCTCTTACTGATTTGTCGAATTGTCACGTCCTTGTTTTAATTAAAGCATTGTATTCCTTAATATTGGTCGTGGGGAGGTGCCGAAGTCCCCAACTCTATGAATATTAGTCTCTCCTAAAACCCTTAAAGTCTATTAAGTTTTCTAGGGTCTACACGCCACAATTCACGCAATAAATACAACGAGAAAAAATCAATAGTGCACTCTACAGTTGCGTTTTCTAAGACGTTCAAGCTAACACATATAAGAAACTAGCCAGTTTTCTTAGCCTAACGCGAGACAATCAATTAAACAACAGACGACAAATCAATTATCAACAACTATGTTTCATTAGATCTAAACAAACACTGATTAATTTTAGCTATCATGTTAAAGCAAAGAAAAGATAAACACGTAATCAAACAATACATAGACATATCGAATGATTAAGGGAATAACTTATCTTTATTGAAACATGAAGTTCAAGGGCTGTAAAAGCCTCACAATAGCTGCTAACATCGTTCACAAAACCCTACTCCAAGATGTTACACTAATTATGAAAAACATACGAAAGTATATATAGATTTACAACTCTGACGGTATCACCTTATAGGTTGTGACGCCGTCAGCTCGCCTTGATTAGGGTTTCATCTTGTGCAAGTTGCCGTTATGACGGCGTCACCTTGTATCTTCTGACGCCGTCACGTTATGCCTGACGCCGTCCTTTAGTGAATGTCTGGGCCGTCTCTTGTTAGCTTAACACGTGACTCTCATCTTCAAATAACACCTGACGCTGTCAGGTTATAAAGTCTTCAGATTCATCTGAGGCGTCGCTTGTTAATCTTGAGCTAAAAACTCATCTTCAGCAAAAAGTGACGGCGTCACGTTGTATCGTGTGACGCCGTCAGATCTCCATATCTGACAGAATTTTGCGACTTCGTCGTTTTCTTCACTTTTTCGTCCAAATACGCCCTAAAAGTGCCGATTTTCAGATTTTTCGTCCCAAGTACCTAAAATGCAAAAAGGAACAATTTGAGGCAATATTTGATCATATTAATACGATTTTGGGCTTAAATGACGCCTTAAAAAGGTACCAAATAAATCCTTATAAAAAACCATACAAAAGCATATTCAAGAGTCATACTAAGTCACTGCACAAATAAGACCGAAGACAAAAAATTAACATTCAAGTCAAAATCAATTTATATGTGTTATGTTCCACTCATTGAACATGTCATTAGCAAGATTATCTCTACGATCACTCCATCCTTGTGAAGTCTCAATAGTGCTAATAACATTATCATGTTCGTTTCCATCTTCTGTGTCGTCCATTGAAACTTCATTATCAAGCGGGTCTTGACTCAATTCTGTACGTATGAAATTGTGCATCAAACAACAAGTAATAATGACTCAATTGGATGGTAGCAATTATCGCGCAAGATAGCCCATCTAGCTTTAATCAAACCAAAACATATCTCAATAACGTTTCTTGCCGATGAGTGTTTCATATTATATAATTCCTTAGCTGTGGTAGGCAGATGGGACCAATCATTCAGATGGTATCGTTGGCCACGATAAAGAGTTTGAAAACCATCACCATTTGTATAACCATTGTCATAAAGATAATATGATCCTATAAATACCAAACATGTAACTACAATAAGTATGTGTGCGTTTCGATATGTTTATGTATAGGTACTTAAATGTACGATATAACGTACCATACCATGGGTTATTTTGAGACCGTTTGGCCTACTAATAACATCTCGAAGCACTCTATTGTCTGCTGCCAAACCTTCCCATCCCGCGAAGACATAACAAAACATATGGTCTCTTGTACATACTCCAAGAACCTTGGTACAAATCTCACCCTTTCGTGTACGCTAAGTTTTGCGGTCACATGTAGTAACTCTAACTTTAATATATGTACCATCTAATGCTCCAAGGCAACCCTACGTACAAAAATATTTTTTAAACATCATACCAGAAAAAACACATAACTTAATTTAAACCATTTCCACCTCTCGTCGGTTTCATTATATGGAACTCGCACAGGTGTCTTATAGAACTCTTTGTGAAATCGGTATACGACATTTAAAACTAATTTGAAGTAGCGGCTTATAGTTTCACCGGTTTGGAATTTGTTTACTATTATTATGTTTTTTTCATTATGAGCAAGCATATGAAAGAACATTGCAACTTGCTCATCAACGAGCATGTATTTGCTATTACGTAGTCCTCCTCTTGTTTCAAGCAATTTACTAAGTTTTGAAAATGCATGTATACTCGTTCGAATATTAACCACACTCGTAATATCACTTTGGTACACCATGCTCCACATATTGTCACATCTACTATTATAACTCATCATATATTTTTTATGAAGCATTTTTAGACTCAATCAAATGATTGATGATCAAGAAACCCAAGATAAACCAACGAACCATAGTTGGTATTATATTCTCTCGTGGCCGTTGTCATAGCAGCTTGCATTTTCCGTTTTCTTTGTTGGGCCGAGGGTGACCTTGTCATCTACACATATGATACATGATAATGAACAAGTAAAGTGTTTGTATGAGAAAAAAATCAATGCAATAGATACTAATATGAGTATAAAAACTAGCGAAGTTCATATTGAAATTTTAATTACTGGTAACACAAAATACATACATTAGCAGTAATAAATTGATTCAATATGCATGAAACAAAGACTAATATCTAATTGTTTATACAATAATTAGGCTAGTGGAGCACATCAATGTGGTTAACCATCAAACCCAAATTATATTGTATTGACTTTTCATAAAACCCATCAGTTGTATGAAATTTTCACAATCTAATGCCCAAAATTTGCACACAAATATATAAATTGTTTATAAAATTAGAGACTCTATTTTGTTTCAGGTATGTGTAAAGATTCTAGTAGTCAAATTTTGCCCATAAAGTAACGATTTTCTTCATCCAAGTCAAGAAAGAGAAGCTCATATGAAACCCTAGCTAAAAAAACAAGCTTACAGATTTGATGAGGATGATTAATTACGAGGATGATTAATTACCGGAGTATCTTGGTGGAGAAGCAACAATTGGTGAAGAATTTCGTGGTGGAAAATCAAAAATTGGCAAAGAATCAGTGGATATTGAAGTTCAAAAAGTGGAAGAGATGGAGTCACCAACTAACCATAGAGTTGGATCTTCTATTGTTTTGAGAAGTAATGTTTTGAGAAGTAATTGTTGGTATTTTAGTGTAAAATAGATTGAGTTTAATATGCAAATAAGGGTCGACACTTATTTGGATATTAATGGGACTAACGAGGGTTCCAAGGGGGCGTCCCTTGGTGGGGGTTCGGGGGCAACGCCCCTGAGAGAAGCAGGGTCCAAGGGGCGGCAGCCCCTGGCAGGGTCTGCTGCTGGCAGTTCCTGCTGCTAGTGCAGTTCCTGCTGCTAGCGTGGTTCCTGCTGCTAGTGTTAGACACTGCTGCTCGTTCCTGCTGCCAGTTGTGCAGATTCTGCTGCTGGCTGTTTTATGACAATATAATTGTTTTACAGTTATTGGACCCTAATAACCGCCTCCATAAACCGTCTTATATATATTCTCTATTCAGTTAGAGAATAGAGAAGGCTGATCAACCATATTTTGATCACGTTTTGCTGCAAACATACAATCATTCACAAACTTGAATCAATTAGATTTTATCCGATCGTTAATTGGTATACACTCCAATTTAATATCTGAAAGCGTTCATATTCGTGACTTCTAATTGCTATCAGGATACCAATTACCCCAATATACCACTAAATACAACAGTAATGGATCTTCCAAATTCTCAAACAAAAAACACGGAGAAAATTTTGTGAACAAAACCCATTTCCATAGCAAATAAAGTGGAAATTAGAACCAATTCTCGAGAATTATATCAGCTTCTCCACTTTTTTTTCTTAGCGTACCAAACATGGGAGATGAAGGCATTTCCATTTCTTTGGCCCCATATCTTGCTACCAAACACAGCCTAAGAGTTGGTATATTTATACCACTGGACGCTTAATCCAGTGGTTCAGGCGCTATTTTATGAGTTAGCAGACCCGAGTTCGAGCCCTACTTGCCCCTTTTTAGTTTATTTCAAAAAACAAATTTCAACATTAGTCTTGAGGACTAATGCAAATATTTTCTCCTGCGTTAGAAGATTATGGAGAAATAATTTGCACCTTTAGTCCTCATTACTAACGGAGGGATGTATGATGGCTGACTTTACTAACGGAGGGATGTAAATGTACTAACTTATCGACCAGGAATGTATGGTGTTACAACTGGCAAACCACATCTATGTATTTTGACTTTACTCTTTTATTTTTAAAAAGCAAGACTCGGATGGATTAACTAAATTTGGTTGACCCGGGTCAACATAAAACCGACAACTCCAGTTATTAAAAGAATTATATCAGTTTCTCCACTTTTTTTCTTAGCGTACCAAACATGGGAGATGAAGGCATTTCCATTTCTTTGGCCCCATATCTCGCTACCAAACACACCCTAAGAGTTGGTATATTTATACCACTGGACGCTTAATCTAGTGGTTCAGGCGCTATTTTATGAGTTAGCAGACCCGAGTTCGAGCCCTACTTTCCCCTTTTTAGTTTATTTCAAAAAACAAATTACAACATTAGTCTTGAGGACTAATGCAAATATTTTCTCCTGCGTTAGAAGATTATGGAGAAATAATTTGCACCTTTAGTCCTCATTACTAACGGAGGGATGTATGATGGCTGACTTTACTAACAGAGGGATGTAAATGTACTAACTTATCGACCAGGAACGTATGATGTTACAACTGGCAAACCACATCTATGTATTTTAACTTTACTCTTTTATTTTTAAAAAGCAAGACTCGGATGGATTAACCAAATTTGGTTGACCCGGGTCAACATAAAACCGACAACTCCAGTTATTAAAAAAGCAAAACTAGTCACATCGAGCCCAGTATCCAAATCAGTTCTTGTTTCATTCGACCTCCCGAGTTTTATATCCTCGTACATAACTTAAATCAACAATAAATTGACATATTTTGTGCATAATAAACCATAGTTACCAATAAAATATTGAATACTACTACAAAAAATGTGTACAACAAAACATCACCAACCATTGGCACATCCTTCTCTGATGGCTAACTATTGTCATAATTTTTCTTCACAAACCTTGCTTAAATGGTTTCACTACAAACTATTTCCAATATGTGTTTTGATAGGTGAGCCATAAAATGTGTCATCAAAAATTACAAACATTCAAAACTTGTTTAATCACATAACCAGTTAGCAATACATAGAAAGTTAATTTTTAAACTTAGTTGATACCCGATAGCAATAGCAATGAGTAGCAGTAGACACAACTCACCTCTTCTTAAACTAAAAATTAGCCAAAGCTTATTGTTGTTTTGACAAACGACTACTAAAATTCAAAATGCTCATTACTCACCGCCCCAAAAAGCTCCACACTACTCCACGCCAAATATAGCCTATATCTAACTCCAAAAGACCAAAACTTCAATATTACTCAGAGCATTCGGTATCATTACTCAAGAACCAAGTGAAAGCTTAACATTTCCACGTTAAACCCTACGTTACCATACCCCCCCCCTCCCACGTTAAGCCCACGTTAAAGCTTTAACGCTGCGTGAAGGCTACAATCAATTAAAAAATAATAATAATAATCCCTCCGTCTCAATAATAATAATAATAATAATAATAATAATAATAATAATAATAATAATAATAATAATAATAATAATAATAAAATCACTTCACCCCTCCAACGTCTTTTATGACCGTTGGGTTAAAAAAAAAAAAAAAAAATCACTTTACCCCCTCACTTTTAACTACCCCAAAAGCTCCAACTGCTTCACGCAAATATACCTGTATCTACTCCAAACCAAACTCATATTACTCAGAGCTCGTACATCACTCAAGAACAATGAAGTTAACATTTCCACGTTAAACCCAATATACCTCCCTCACGTTTAACCCAAAGAAAACTTTAAATCTGCTGAAGGCAACATTGAAAAAAAAAAACAAAAAAAAATAAAAAAAAATAAACCCCACTTCATACCCCCCTCCAACGTTAATGACCGTTGGTTAAAAAAAATAACTTAACCTTACGTTTAACGGCTATAATTAAAAAAAAAAAAAAAAAAAAAAAAAAAATCAAAATCCTTTTCCACATCTATTAATACCTGATTAAAAAAAATAACTTTCCCACTCAACCCTTACATATACCTATTTGCTAAAAAAAAAAAAATATCGGAATTAACAAAACGCTTTTTTCCTTAAATCCATCATGGGTTTTTGGACATAAACTCAATCACGCGGATATTCATTCTTCAAACACCGAACGCCGGGGTGTCCCGGGTTCATCTCAACCCAACGTCACATCCCAACATCTCTTTCCTAACCCACTCGGCTTGTCGAGCCAAGAACTTTACCTACAACATCAACGATTTCTATATTGGGAACAAAAACCAACAGAACACACTAAACACCAATTTCTAAAATCTACAATTTTCACAACAATCACAACCTCCATCCCAATCATCACAAAAACAAACCGAAACAAATAGATTTAATTGTATTTCGTAATTTCCATGTTGTAGTTTCCTTTATGTCATGTTTTTATTATTTCGTTTTTTTTTTTGCTCGTTTTTTGTATTTTTTTTTTAATTCGTATTGTAATGTTTAATATTTAATATTTTATGGTTTATTAAATGAAGTATTATTTTTAGTATAGGGGTTGAATTTGAAAATAGTTGAGTGGCACTGCGTGAAACTTGAACTTGAACTTGAGTGATGATAGCCCATGCTCTCATTGTTAAGTCCTCAAAAGTAAATTCCGAAACACAAAGGACCAAACATAACCACTTCCACAATACGAAACCCTTTATTTGCACCAACACACAAATCAGTATAACCCTTTTTCATACAAAACATACTAGGGTTCGAGAAGAAAAAAACGGCGGACGAGATGCTGGAGTTCTACAAATGTAGCAGCAGCTCAATCGAATGGAACCCGTCGCCAATAGTCGCATTAGCCACCAGTATTGACGACTCTCAGGTCGCTGCTGCTAGAGAAGACGGTTCTCTTGAGATATGGCTTGTGTCTCCTGGTGCCGTTGGTTGGCACTGTCAGTTGGTATGTATTTATATTTTTTTATAAACATCATCTATCTTGTTGTTTATATATTTTAACTGGGTTCATTTCGTATGTGTTGTAGACGATACAAGGTGATCCTAATTTGAGAGTTTCCTCTCTGGTGTTTTGTGGTTCGGGTTCCGGGAGATTGTTTTCTTCGAGTATTGATGGTTCGGTGTCTGAGTGGGACTTGTTTAATTTGACTCAAAAGGTTTGTTTCTTTTAATTCTTCAGAGATTAAATGTTGATATTTGTGTTTTTACTTTGATATGACTCATAACGTAAGGGTTAATAGACAAAGATGTCACTAAACCTTCCAAAAATGTGCGCTAACTTTCATTTTGTTCACTTGGGTTACTGAAGTTATAGGAAGCATACTCTTCTATAATTTCAATGTTAATCGTAGTGACTTGAACTTATATTTTTGGATAATTTTATAAGTTCAGTGACCTCAAAATGTCATGTTTCATAAGTTTAATAACCTAAGTGAACAAAATGGAAGTTCAGTACCTTAGACGTTTTTTTTTTTTTGAAAAGTTTAGCAATTTTTTTGAGAAGTTCGGTACCTTAGGCGAATTGAATAAATAAATGCGGATGTTTAAGATTTTCAACAAGTGGTTAGTGATTATATTTTGTTGATGTTAACCTAGTGACAAATACCATGAAAGGGTATAGTGGACTATGCATAATTGCATATACTAAGGGGGTATCATCAAAACAGCCATATTACATGTATATTTTTTTCTTCACAAAATGTTTTAAAACAACACTACTTAATCCAGCCGGAGCAGGGTATGGAAGGTAGGATGTAGACGGTCACACCCCTACCCGAGCATATATGTGAGAGAGAACAATATATAACGTGTTGTGTGTGTCCCTACCCGAGCATGTTTGTGAGAGAGAAAACACACATTCATATGCCATATATTTGTGTTTATACCAAAATATCAATCAATTTCACCTTCTTTTTCGGAACTGCTTGTTTTTGCAGAATAAGCTACATGACCTTTTTTTGTTGCATATTTAATAATTTTGACGGAGTGGATGCTCCTTTGGTGTAAACAAAAAAATAATGTCTTTATGTTAATAATCATATGTAATATGGTCATGGAGCATTTTTGTGGTTGTTAGCTAAGTGAGTTTGTATCAAGATACAGTGCTAAACAGATGCACTTTGTTATCGTATTTGAGCTTTATTACTTGACACCTCTTTACATCTTGAAGTCTTATTTTTTTAGTTTATTTCATCTGCAGGTTGTGGTAGATCCTATCGGTGTATCAATCTGGCAGATGGCTGCTCATCCTATGAGTAGGCTTGATCCAAAACGTGGTTTGGCTCTGTTAGAGAATGGACATGCAGCTGACCAGACTATCGATGATGGTGATGTGACTAGTGACAGTGAGGTTGAAACTAATTCGCTCGAGCTATACGAAGAGCCACTTAGTGAGAATGCAAATATAGCGATTGCTTGTGATGACGGTTGCGTGCGAATATATAATATCAGAGACTCAGATCAGTTCAATTACCATAAGTCGCTACCAAGGGTCGGTGGTGAGATGACACCTCCTGTTCTTTTCACTAATTACTTTATTTGATTGGTTTATCATTTACTTTAACATTTTACTATTTATGGACAGGGCGTGTATTAAGTGTCACTTGGAGTCCAGATGCAAAACGAATATATTCTGGCAGTAGTGACGGGTATATACTTATATTCAACATTTGCTATTTTGCCTCTGCTCTGTGTTCTTTATTACAAGTGTTAAGATTTTTTTTACTACTTTTTGTATGTAGATATGATGTGTATCTAATTTAGACGTCTGATTTTTGTTACTTATTAAAAATATAACTTTGAATTATTTCTAATGATAATTATAGGTTCATAAGATGCTGGGATGCTAAAACGTTTCATGAAGTATACAGAATAACTGTCGGTCTTGGAGGTTTAGGTGGTGGCTCTGAACTTTGCATATGGTCTTTACTTGCACTGAGGTATATGGGGGATATTTTCATGTGTATGTGTACCCCATATTACTAATGCAGGGTATGGTTTAGTTAATTATAGTTTTTTCGCATTTATTTTACAGGTGTGGTACCCTCGTGAGTGCAGACAGTAGTGGCAGTGTCCAGTTTTGGGACAGTTTACATGGAACACTCTTGCAAGCGCATTCTTATCACAAGGGTGATGTCAATGCTTTAGCAGCCAGTCCTAGTCATACCAGGGTTTTCTCTGCTGGCTCCGATGGTCAGGTACAAATTTTCATTTTGCTAAAAAAAACTTGCAAGTTTTGTTTTTTCTATCACCATAGAGCGTGCCCATGATTTTCATAGGATATTCTAAGCCATTAAAGTATGTTTTCAGGTTATATTATATAAGCGTTCTGCGAATGCTGTTGATGGAACATCTTCCAAACCGATCAAAAAGTGGGCCTATGTTGGTTATGTAAGAGCCCATACACATGATGTAAGAGCCTTGACAGTTGCAGTACCCATAAGTCGTGAAGGTATGATCTTGTGACCATATATTTAATGTAATAGTGTCCATTTGTCACTATTTTTCACTATTCTTATGCCTACTACACTTGTTTTACAAATTGCAACAGATTTCTTACCTGAAGAAAAAGTAAAAAGAGCTCGTAAGAGGGACAAATCTATAGACTTCAGTTACAATAAATGGGCTCATACCGGCATTCCCATGCTTATATCAGCTGGTGATGATACTAAGCTTTTTGCGTATTCAGCTAATGAATTTACCAAATTTGCTCCACATGATATATGCCCTGCACCACAAAGACCACCTATTCAATTGGTTTGCACTACCGCTGATAAGTTTACTTATCTCCTTCTGGTCCAGTCTTCGCATTGGTTAGATATCTGTACAGTCAATGTCAAAAGAGATGTTCCTGGGGGTGTTTCAACTACTGATATGGTGGCTCGAGTTAAGAGCAAGGGTATGAGGAAGATCATTTGCAGCTCTATTTCACCTTCTGGAAGGTTTTTTGCTTATTCAGACAATATGAAGCCTTGCCTTTTTGAGTTGAAAAATAACGGAACTGGGAAAAGCGTGTGGTCCATAAGTAAAAAGAAACTTCCGGAATCTTTACCCTTTGCACATTCCATTATTTTCACCTCTGATTCTTCTCGGTTAATGATATCTGGACATGACAGAATGATATACGTAAGCAACCACTATCTCCTAAAAACTATATATGTGAAAATATACACACATAAATATAACAGTGTGTATATTGTTTCAGGTTGTAGATGTAGGGAGCATGGAATTGACACATAGATTCACCCCATGTCGAAAGGAGTGTGATGAAGAATTACCGCCAACTCAGCCTCCAATAACAAAAATGTTTACTAGTCCTGATGGTCAGTGGTTAGCTGCTGTCAATTGCTTTGGCGACGTGTATATATTTAATCTAGAGACACAAAGGTGAGGAGTTATTATTAGTTTCCATATTGTTGTATAATTTGAATGATCCAGAGTAAATATAACTCAACAAACTGCTAGAGGGTGTTTAGGTTGTTGAAGTTGTTATAATAATTACTAAGACAATTAGCTAGTTTGTGTTGCTATTGATGATTAATCTAAGGATTTGCGTTTAGATTTTCAAAGTTGATTATCTTCTCTACGTAATCAGATAATCAGGCGCAGTTTTGTTGCATCAACGCAATTCAAACGGATTATTTCATCCATATATATAGAGATTTAGAATTAGTTCAGTTATACCTAAAATTCTAGATTCTGATTACTATGTGACTTGAAACGAAACAAAACAATCCAATAATCGCTCAAATGAAATGCAACACTCCTTACTTGTTTGTTACTCCCTCCGTCCCAAAATAAATGTCAGGTTTGACTTTTGGGTGTCTTTTTTGTTCAACTTTGACATTAAATATTTTTATTTGCATTATATAATACTTTATGAAAATTATACCAATGAAAATACATTTGAAACCCAATCCATTCATATATTTTGCATCATGTATTATATAACACAAATAAAAATATTTACGGTCAAAGTTGAACAAAAAAGACTAAAAAGTTAAACCTGACATTTATTTTGGGACGGAGGTAGTACTATTTACTTTTCTCATGTACTAATATCAATTGTGAGATTATTTTATCCCTTTGAAATGGTTTTCTCTATGTGCATTAAACAATTTCTGTGTGTATTTAGGCAACACTGGTTTATATTGAGATTGGACGGTGCCTCGGTTACGGCAGGAGGGTTTTCTCCTCGAAATAGCAATGTGCTAATAATCTCTACATCTTCAAATCAAGTTTATGTATTTGATGTGGATGCAAAGAAATTAGGAGAATGGTCTACACAGAACTCGTTTATCTTGCCACGAAGATATCAGGACTTTCCAGGAGAGGTTATTGGGCTAACGTTTCCTCCATCTTCAAAATCATCAGCTGTCATCATTTACAGTGCCAGGTATATTGCTACTTAATTGTAAAATTCCTTTTTCTAGAAGTTTTGAAGTGAATATTTCAGTGCTTGTTATGATCTTTGTCAAAGATTACACTTAACAGTTTCTGAAATGCTGTCTGCTTCTTATTACCTGGGGTCAAAATTCAGGGTAAATTAAACTATTTAACCAAGTGTGAAACACTTTACTTATGTCTTTGAACACCAATTCTTTTTTTAACAAGTCATTCCTGGCTGTTCTATATATTAATTTTTGAATAATGTTCGTATGGATTTGTCAAATATTTAATAGACTCATCATCTGATTAATCACGACCCACTTTCATTCCAACAGACGCAGGTTCAATTTGTATAGTCAAATACATACCTTTAAAATGTACATTGAGAAACCCTTTTATATGTACTTATTAAACATGTAGTACAAGCTATATACGGAGTAATAAATAGTCATGCTTTTGGTTGAATCGATATGGAATAGGATGCTTCTTTACATGTTAGTGATGATTGCATTTAAGGCTAATCTTTGTTGTCACTGGCACTTGAAGCATTTCTTATGTTGGATGATGCTACTACTGCTACATGCTGATTTTTGTCTATATCTTAATAGGGCAATGTGCTATATTGACTTTGGAATGCCAATTGCTCGAGATGAAGATCAAGAGAAAGTGAGCAGTCATGATCTAGCATTAGAGAAGATATACACACAAATGAGTGGGAAATTAAAACGTAAGTTGATGGGGCATGATTACGAAAGTAAAAACGCTGGTAGGAAGAATTTTGAATTTTGTGCGTTCAGAGAACCTGCTTTATATGTTGGCCATCTTTCAAAAGGTTCTGTTTTGGTTATAGACAAACCATGGTTGCAAGTGGTTAAGACCTTTGATGCGCAACCTGTTCACAGACATATATACGGTTCCTAAACCTTATCCTTAGACGGTACTAGAAGAGGTTTAGTTAGAGCAGCTCAAATTTTGGTCTCTTATTCTCTCTGATCAACTAGGGGTCGGTCAAAGCATGTTTTAATGTGTCCCTTAATTTTGTTTCCTTTGATAGTAAAATCCTGTTTTGTTCATCTATCTCGCTATTGGGACATCAGGCTGACTGAAACTGCATTAAATGGGTTTACTTCATCTTTAGTCTTGGATTACAGGTTATGCATGATTATGAATTGTCATCTTTTGGTTGTATAATAGAAACTTACAGATATACTGGTTTTGAATTGAATTCATTTCTTGAATTATGGCTCACATCACAAGTCTCAATAATCAATATGATGTTTAAAACTAAACTATGTTGATTGAAAATCTATATGAATGGCTTGGAATTATGCGTATATAGTGATTATAAACTACATGTATTGAAGGTTAACATGAAAGTGACACAAAAAATACTGTGAATTGTTATTATTGATATGTTTTTCACCTTCTAAAATGTCGAGTATGTTTTATGTTACTACTGATTAGAAGTATGTTTGTGCAATTGTTATAACAGTAGTGTTGTTACACTCATTTAGCAAAATAGCAACTAAATGGACTTGAACACTATGATGCTCCAAAATGGCTCGACCTGTGTCTTTACAGTTTGACTAGGTGATGAATTTTGAGTGTAACAAGTAGGGATGAGTTCGGCACCAATCCCGTCCCGAACCTGTACCGAATTGATGGTCCCGTTTTTTTTCCGGGCATGAAAGGTGTGTACCGGTACCATACCGAACGGGATTCCGGTACCGGTACCGGGAAATCGGTACTTGTCGGGTTATTCCCGTTTTTTGTTAAACCATGTTGAGGAGATGCCAAATTAATGAAGAGGTTTGGTACGAGTGATCCTCAAAAAGAGCAAATAGTTTATCAAGTTGTCTCTATGCTTTGCTATCTGTGAATACAACTCAAAGGCAAGAAATGAAGATCACATTTATTCATCTAAGTCAATCAGAAATATAAGGTCGAAGAAACATTTTGAAGTTATAGCGTAACCGATTCTATTTTTCATTCTTGTTTTAATGTACCATTTAAAAGCTATACCAAATTTCTAGCAGTGTTGTGCAGTGGCGGATCTTGAAGTTTTTAGTTGAGGGGGTCGTAAATTTTTTTGTCCTATCATTATATTTCGGTTAGTATATTAAGGTCTTCTAATTCGGGTCGGGTCAAACAAAAATAACACTAAAAATCTAAGTTTTCTTCAATCATTCAAATTATCGTTCTTACACATAAAAAGTAAATAGTTTCTAACAAACAAAAACTAAAATAGATATGAAAATACTGAGAGAAAATGTGTGTACTGGGTAGCAGAGTTACAGATCAGCCTTACGATCTTTAAGATCTTTGAAAGCATCGATTATCGACATAGAATCAATCTTTTCATCAATTTCTCTTTCTATGTAATTACCCTTTTTTGCTTACAATATGTCACCAAGCAATTTCTCTTGTTCCCTTAAATTAACCGGATACTCCCATATTTGTTTTCGCTTTGCCGGATCTCTTTCTAGATTATTAAGATCTGCTTCATTGGTAATTGGTTGTGGCGCTTCATTGGTAATTGGTTGTGGCGCTTCATTAGTAACTGGTTGTGGCGCTTCATTAGTCACTTGGTGAAGCTTTGTGACGTTTACTCTCTTGTTCATCATCTTATCGATATAGCAATTAGGAGTTTACACTTGTAATTTGTAAATGTAAAAAAAAGAAAAGAACAGGGAATCAATATTAACTTGAAATAATTTACATAGCAAAAAACTAAATTAGGGCAAAAACAATTAACTTAGCAATAAACTAAATTATGGCAAAAATAATGAACTTAGCAATAATCTAAATTAGAGCAAAACACAATTAACTTAGCAATTTGCAACTTGAAACCAATGAAAAGGGAATAACAAATTACTTACATAGCAATAAATTAAATTAGGGCAAAAACAAAATTAAACAAACCTTGTGGATAGTGGTGGTGGAAGCCGGAATATGTGGTGTCTGGTGGTAGAAGCAGGTCAGCGGTCGTGACTGGTGGTCTTGGTTGAGTGGTATTGTAGATCGTGGTAGTGGTGGTATGGAGTATAGATAGAGCGCTTTTTTTTTTCTTTTTTTTTTCTTTTTTTAAAGGAAAATGGCCTAAGGGAGTAAATGAGATAAATAAATTAAGTGGGCTAAGTATATTGTGGGCTATAAAAATTAAAAAGGTAAATTTTATTCGACTCTTAAACTTATTAAAATATAAAAAAAATTAAAAAAAATTTAAGAAAAATAATCCCGGGGGGGGGGGGGGGGCGACTTAATAAATTTAAATTTTTTCGGACGAAATACGAATAAGTTAGCACTACTGAGCGAAAAACGGGGGTGGCCCAGCCCCCTGGCCCCTACTAAGAGCCGTTGTTGAGTCCTTCAGTACCCAAGGATCATTAAAACAGGATTTGAATACAAATTACACTAAGTGTTAATCAACCGAAAAGACAATTAAGTCACTGAGTGAACAGTCACTCAATGAGTTACCTTTAAGATACTCAGGACGAGTCTAAGAAAAAAGACTCACCACACAGGGAGGCGGATCTCCCTGAAGTGTTACTTGAGACGAAGAAGAAGGTAATGGGTTCAGTGAGTGTTGGGTAAGAACTCACTGAACCCCAGTCTCCTCAACAACAATAAGATTGAAGACTGAAGGCGAAGACTGAAGAACCTGAAGCCTGAAAGAAAGGCAGGAATGAGCGAGAAGGTTTGAAGAGATAAGAACAAGTCTTATCGGGGTCAGACACAAACCATCCCTAAAGCGGCTAAAAGTCAAGAAGTGTCAGAACTGACACTCGAAGACTTTTTGGCGCAATCCTATTGGTTCTTGGAAATGACAATTACTGTTGTAGTTGTCAGACACGCCTTCCTATTGTTTATGTATTTTTAATCTTCAGTACTCTTGGATATTTGCCTATAAATAGCAAACAAATGGAGAAAAGTAGGTTAGGTATTTTGTGCAATAAAAGCTTAGACTTTCACAATACCCCTTTTCTCCTACAAAGAGTAACCAATCTCTGAGATAGCTCAATGGGTCGATATTGTTACCACTTAAGCATTGCTTGAGTTTAGATAGAAGACATCATACCTTGTCTATTCAATCCCAAGTGTTTGTTCCGCAAAACACTTGGGTAATAGATTCTTTGATTGATTTCTAATAAGAATTTAAACGTTGAAAAACATTGTGTTTTTATATTTACGTTTTACTTATAAGTTGTAATTAATCAAATACATTGTATCAGTCATAAACACAAATAGATTAACTTTTTAGTTAACTCTAAGTGTGTAAAGGGAACAACAAGTGGTATCAGAGCCTCTGGTTTATAAAATCTTTCAAAAACTAAGAGTGCTCAAGGTTTTTAAAACCAAGATCCTACTATGGCTAATATTAATGTTCCCCAGCTAGTCGATAAAAAGGGTGGAAGCTTTTCAGCTGTTGCCCCAAGACTTGAAGCTGGTAAATTTAGCAAGTGGAAAAAGCGAATGCTTTGCTACTTGACTGGAATGGAACCATACTACATCACTTGTGTCAAAGATGGTCCCTATGTCCCAAAGACTGCTGAAGGGCTAAACAAGCCTGAAGCTCAATGGACCATTGATGAGAGGAGGGTGGTCAATCAAGACCAACGCCTGAAAAGCATCATTATATCTTGTCTTCCTGACGATATAATGAAATCAGTCATCAACTGTTCAACAGCCAAGCAAACTTGGGATGACTTGATCAATAGCTTTGAAGGACCCTCAGATACCAAGGAAAACATGATTATGGACCTGAAACTTGAGTACAATACTTTCAGGGCAAAGGACTCTGAAAGTCTCTCTCAAACTTATACCAGATACAAGACTTTGATAAACGAACTATCAAATGATGTGTGGAAAACTAGAAGGGGGGTTGAATGGTTTTTACTGTTTCTTTTGTTTAATTTGTTAGTTCAAAGGAAACAATCACAAATTAAGTTATCACACAATATAAACTAAAGATAAAGAGATGAAAGATCAAACCACATAACACAAGTGCTTATAGTGGTTCGGTTTGCAAGAGATCCTTATCCTTGCCCTACTCCACTTCCTCGAGTTGCTTACTCGAGAGATATCTTTCACTAAGAAACAAACTCCTTTTCTAGGCGGAGAAAACCTTTACACGTCGCTTACTTCCTTTTCCGGTACTAAGCTAAACACCGGGTTCTTTCACAAGGTAGAACCAACCTGACGTCGCCTATTTACTTTACCGACACTAAGCTAGATGTCGAGTTCTTTACACGGGTACAACTACTCCCTACACTCTTTGTGCTTTGAGGACTAAAGCACTAACCACACTTACTGATCTAACTGATACAAATGATAAGACACACTTAAAGTGTTTACACAGAACCTATACTACAACTTCCAAACAGTCTGCTTGTTTGAAGCTTGTTAACTTGATCTTCTTTGCTACAAAAGAAACATCAATGATATATATATATAACTACTGTGGTTAGTAACTAAAGTGGATGTATGTGTTTTTCTTTTCTAAGTAGATGATTAGATCAAATGCCAAGCCTGCTATTTATAGGCAAACAAGGCAAGGCTCCTGCGGATCCGGCGGATCCCTCAGAAGGGATCCGTCTTTGTATGGACTTGGATCCGCGGTTATGACAGCTAATGTTGCACATGAGATCTCCTTAAATCTTTCCATATCCTTGTGTTGTCAAATCAATATCTTCCAATGTCAACTATACAACTTGAGTATCTAATCAAGATATCACACAATCTTACCAAGATTGTATTTGTGATGTATACCATGATGTCACTTTGTAACTTTTAAATTAAAGTTTCCATTAAAGGAAATACACATGTATATGTAATATAATGTTAGTGATCATGTTAAATGAAAGATGTGTTTTGAAAAAGACTTTAACTAGTATTTATAATTTGCTTAAGGAATATACTTTGTGTTTGTCATGAACAAAACATAAGCAAAGATCGTAAAATATAAATAACGTTTTTAGTACGATATTTGTATTAACAATCTCCCCCTTTTTGTTGATGACAAAACATAAATTATATTTTTAAGCAAACCAGTAAATATAGTTTAAGTCCTTTTAAAAGTATAGATTAAGTTTTGAGTTATTCAAATTTTGATTACTATTATGAAATAACTTAGTATGAAACTAATTATGCAATTATGCAAACTTAATCCTTTTTCCTTTCTCCCCCTTTTTGTCGAAACAAAAAGAAGAGGTGCGTAGCGGAATGCGATTTTGAGAACTTTAATAGCTCCCCCTTGTTTTATACTCCCCCTAAATGGAGTAACAAGTAAATGATGCATAAACCTACAAGACAAATGGTTAGAATATGAAAGATTAATGAAATGCTCCCCCTCGATGTATACTCCTCACTTCTCGAGTACCAACGTATACTTTGAAGGGTATGATATGCTGCAAATGAAGTGTTAGTAATGAATGACTTCAATGAAGAAGTAGAATGCTTGTGAAGTAATCTTCCAAACAAATATGTTTTTACTTTTAAAAGTCAAAACTAAGTGTCTGATCATTATTCTTACCTAAAGCAATCATAATCAAGATATAATATATACTATATAAGAATGTTAGTTCACAATGATAATATGCGATATGTTGATCACTCATAAACATAAAACATCACATTCATAGATATTGAAAATTTTGTGACAAAAGTCACAATGATGAAATGATGTTACAAGTACAATAAAAAGATATCCTAAAAAAAAATGAAAAGTCCTAAAACAACAATGTAAAAGGTCCTATATGACGTTTAGATGCTCAAGAATGTGTTGAGAATGATGGTTCTGTTGGTACTGACAATGACTTGCTTGATATAAATCAAGAATGAAGATGATGAGATCCTATGATGGCGTTCTAGACACTGAAGATGTTCTAGATAATGAAGTTGTGAGATGAAAATTCTAGACTCGTTGGTTACGAGAAGGTTGTTTGGTTTCTGAATGGTTAAAAACTGACCAGGTACCCACGGATTGGGCGGAACCAAAATTTTGGTTCCGTCCTTATTATCTTTGGGTTCCGTGTGACAGAAATTGATTTGGTCAATTTTTGTCGTTTTGATCTAATGAAGGTTCAAGCTAAGGTTTATTTACTTACAATTATTGATTTGGTTTTATTAATCCTAATCAAGGTTTAAGGAGACTTAAAACATCTCTTTTAAGAGGTTTGTCAAACACATGATTGTGTTTTCATGAGGTTTTGGTGCAGAACTATAATGTTGAGCTAATAAGGTGATAGTATTGACTAATCTTAAAGGGTGTTCATCTTGTATGCCTAAATCACTTTTTGTGTCAAAACAAGATATCATTAATTATTTTAGAGCATAATTATACATTGAAAATTTGTTTGTGACAAAAGTCTCAAACATACGATTACACATGAAGGTTCCTAGAGACGATAAAATCTTAAAAGTAATTATTGCGATGATACTACAAACTTCTATTTTGCTTGTTTTGATGATGACATGATAGAGGCAAGCCATTTAGTTTCTAAATTACTAATGTCGTAGAGGTTAGAGACAATATTGTTGTCATCTTGAGTGTTTGTTTTATTGATCCACATTGATTCATCCAAGTGTTGAAGAGTGGTAATTATGTCATGTGATGGGTCTATTATTAAGCTTGAAGATGGGGATGAGATTTTTTCTTTAGGTGGTGATGATTGTGGTGAGGAGTCAATTGTTGTGGAAACACTTGGTGAAGTTACAATTGGTGTGGCAATTGTTGTGTTGATAATTGATGTGATATGGTATTGAGGTTCATGAATCTTCGGATGGAGAGGATGGACTATCATGGGTTCTAAGTTTTCAAGACTTATTTGTGGAGAATTGGTTGATGTAAGTGGAAGATCTTCTAATTCTTCAAGATGTGGTTGTGGAGATGTTGGTGGTGTCCTAAAGAGTTCCATAGGTTTGAGTTTTGGTGAGGATGGTGATAATGCAGACTTCTTAGTTTGTGGTGGAGCGGGAGCGAGTGGTGGTGTGGTTGCTACAGGAGTAATGGTAGGAGGTGATGTTGTTGTATTGGATGAGTTTGTAGCGAGTGAATTTGAAGAAGAGTATATGTTGACTATGGGAGTCGTAATAGGAGTTGTTGTGGTGTTTGTGGATCTAACGGGAAAGGTTACATTACGAAGTGGGTTTGCATACCAATAAGGTCTGACACTAATTCTAGCCGTTCGTCTGTATGGTCTAGACATGTGAATTTTCTGGAGATGATATGTGAATTTTTGTGGAGGTTTAGTGTGCTATGATCATCTCTAAGGTTCTAATTTATACTTCCTAATTGTATGAAAATTGGTGTTTGGGTTAAATGAGTGTGAATATCTATGACTTGAAACAAGATAAAGTTGTTTGTCCTATTGACAAAGTCAAACCATAGAAATGGAGTTGACATAAGAGTGTGTAGAGAAATAACTCAAAAGGGTTAAATTTGTTTGATTAATAGGAGTAAGTTCAGTCTGTGTGTGATGGGATAGAACAGATAAATCAAATTTTGCAAGAAAATAAACTTTGAATTTCATAATGGTTTCTAATGATTTGGAACAAAAATTTGTGCAGGTCATATCAAGGAAGTCAATCCATTGAGCTTTGGTTGAGTAATGTGTTGTGGATTTGCAGTTAATACAAGGAGATAGTGGAAAATCTGATGATCTGATATTTCCACGGATTTGACGGATCCCTAAAAAGGGTTCCTTATTTGTATCAGTTTGGTAACTCACACCTAAAATTCAAAAATTTCAATTTTGGTGGGAAATTTTGTTCCTAAGTTTCTAAGAATTCCTATATGATTCTAAGATGAATTATGATCAGTGAATGAATCCTAAATGATACTAAACACTAAGATTTAAGAATCGAGATGAGTCGAAAAAGGTTTTAGACTTACTTAGAAAGCTGCGGATCCAAGTAGTATCAAGTGCGGAACCAAAGTGAGGGGTCCGCCAAATCCGCAGGTTGGAGGATGGCGGAACCAACGATAAGCCTTGGCGGATCCAACTTTAAGGATCCGTACCCTAATTTTCTAAAACTAAACAGAAGACTTGTCATATTATGCGTTATTTGACGAAAACCTGAAAATTCATCTAGACCTTACTTAACATCTAATATGTATATCAAAACAACTAAGTGTGATAATATTAACGCACGATTGATCATAGGTTAATCCGTTCTTAGAAACTTACCGTAGTAGGAGTTAAGCCAAACATAGGTTTAGACTTGGTAAATTGATAACCCCGAGAGTTATCAATCTGCAATAATCAGTTAGTTCTCATACACAAAATAAAACACAATCAAGTATGAAAATAGACCTTATCATTAAACTTCATCATGAACGATGTTTAAGCCAAACAGTGGCATAAGTTTGGAAAATTGATAACCATGTGCATTATCATCAGTTAAAGTTGAGCTAGAACACATAAGCATAAAGTACTAAAGACATGTCTTAACAAACATAGAAATATGATCATATAGGATCTAAAGGACAACTGTTCCAAACGTTCATTTATTATCGCTTTTCTTTTAATACTTTGAGTATTTTCTTTTGATCTTTTCGGAGTTTCATCATCCATCGTCCTGCACACTTTAGAACTCCCTTTGTTTGTCGGCTTTCCGCGGATTCATTATTGAGAGATGGAAGTTGACTCAAGTAATCTAATAGCGGAAGCTTTGAGTTAGGTAATCCATCTTCATCACTAGCTGATGAAGATGATGAAGATGAAGATGAGAGACAAGCTCGTTTCCCTTTTCCTACTTTCACTCTATGGTCACTAAGAGGGACAAAGGTGTGTTTGATTTCGGGGTAATCTGGGACAAAACCAACAGAATTTGGAAGGATAGGAGTGGAAGCTTTGAACAAACGAGTGAGTAGCATTCCATATGGCAATGTGGTTTTCCCTAGGACACGTATATCAACCATCCTCTTGGCGATATAGTAAGCAAGATTGAATCTTTGATGAGTTGAAATACAATAGAGCATATAGCACAGTCCAGCATTCACGTGATCTTTGTTACCAATAGTACTAATGACATTAGATCTTAGAATTTCTTCGAGTCTCTTGAACTCAGGTTTGAGTTCATTGAGTTCCATGGCAAATGGATCTCGATTGACATCTTTGCCCCGAAGTTTCTTAATTGGATTGGTTCTAGTGTTAAAAAGATGATCTCGGATAATTTCTTTAGGAGTTAGAGGAGTGTCATATGGATGTTCCCGTCCTAGATTTGAATTTAGAATGGTTAAGGACCATTTGTCAGAGTAGAAGCATGTTCCTTCACTTGGGATGTGTAACACTTTCCCAAAATGGTCTAAAGGAAAATTGTAGGAGTTTTGGTTTACATTGAAGTTGATGCTAAATGATCCATTGTCATCAGAAATAAGTTTTACTGAGGCATAAAATTCGAGAATGAATCGAGGAATGATAGGTTCATCTATGTCGAGAAGTGAATCAAATTGAATGGTGGCCATTTGTTCACGAATGTTTGTTTCTTCTAAAAATGAAGAGTCTATGGTTCTACCCTCATGAACATACCGACTTTCTAAAGATTTGAAAAGTTGGACTTGCGCTTCTGTGAGTCCTTTTGTTTGATGATGTTTGGGTAGGTACTTCTTTGTTTTCTTGTGATCGTAATTAGTGGCAGGAGGCATGATTTTCCTAGTCATAAACAATTTTATAGTTTTAGTTACACTAATCTAAAATACATGAAATGTGGACAAATATAGAGATGTGGTTATCTTTGACCTATTTGAAAATATACGTTTTGTGACAAAACACTTTATACCCCAAACATTCCTATTTGACGTTTTCTTTGATTTTGTATTAGCAATGTTTTAAATTCATTTTATCTAATTATGAAAAGATTTCTTATGGGGTTTTTGAAAGAAAATTTATTCTAATTTTAAAAGATTAGAATTTTGTTAAAGTGTTTAACAAAATGGAATTCCTATTAATTTTTGACAAAAGAATTATCTGTAGTGTCTAATTAAGAATAGTAATCTGAAATGTATTATTGAAATTGCATGAACCCTAATTTTGAATTAAAATGAATTAGTGAACTTACAGTGAGTGATCAAGCACGAATTGATATGAGATGAAAGATCTAATTTTTGAGTTAGGGATGATGAGAGTCGATTATGAGTTGACATTGAAGGTTTAATTAAGTGTGTAGTGCAGTAAGGAGTGTTTGGTAATTCATAGTTGGATTTGACAACTCACGGATTCGGCGGATCCTTAAAAAGGGTTCCGCCCTTGTTGTCAATTGGATCCGCAGGATCAGAACAAGGTTGAGGTATTTTTGTTTTTGGTTAAATTAAGATTTGGACGAATGTTTTGATTACTTCTAAATATTAGTATGTTTCATAAGGAACGGAGATTTCTTTCTTGAGATGTTTGTAATAGGATTTACCACTGTAATCCTTTTTGAGAGACTTTCTCAGCATATTGTATTCAATGTTTAAATTGGGAATAAAGATAAAACAGTCGAGCTAAGTAATTGTTGAGATGAATGATTGCAAGGTTGACGAAACAGGAGAGAATTGGCAATAGAGACTAAAGACATAAACTACGGGTATTTTCTCCACACTTCTCCTTAACCACTTAAGTATCAAGGACGTTAGTTTCTTAGTGACTTGTGGTACAATGTCTCACATTGGTACACAACATATTTAGAGATCTACCTAATTGTTATGATTTCATTATTTATGATCTAAGAATGATAATTATACACAAGGTTTGATGTTCTACTAATGTATTACTACTTTTAAGGTTATCCAATGAATTAACTATTTTGATCCTTAATGCGAATGATTTTTATCCTAAATTTTCATGATTGAGTGAAAACATTTTTTTATTCCTAGTTGTTTGGCACTTGAAGTTTTACTTATCATGCATGATTTTTGGTCATAGCATATCTTGATGAGGTTCTACTAAGTTTGTTTGTGTTTCCATAACTTTAAGACATTTAGCTAAAGCTAGTGTGTACGAAAATAGGAGAATATATTTTTCCTATATGTTCAAATTTTAATTAGATAGCTTTGATTTATGCTCTTATTTCTAAAGTTATCAATCTTACTTAGTTTCTAGAGAAAAATTATTTAAATCTCAATGTTTTCTAATGGATGGGATTATTACAAACAATATTGTTTAGACCTATGTATTATCATTATGAGTTATGGAGAGATAAACCTTTATAATATGGTGAGATTATCCTAAAATTAATTTTCTTCCAAGTACCTTTTTTAAGGTTATGAATAATTAAGTTAGAACTTACTTAGGAACATTCATGGATGTGATAATCACAAATGTGTTGGTTAAATCTTATCTTGGTTAGAGTTCTTGCAAGTTCTAAGAACTTATCCATGTATGGGTATTACCTAAGTGTTGAGATATAACATAAGAATATGAGACAACATTTGTCTTGAGGTGTTATATCCGGTTTTAGCAAAGGTTTTAAAAACCTTTTCCTAGTAATCATCCTTTCTTATACACATAGAATCTCTATTATATGTAGTAATAATTAATCATACCACAAAGAAATAGTTATGAAATCTATGAGAATAATCATTATTAATAGGGTTATGAGAGTTCATACCTTTTTGATGATTAATACCAAAAGTGCTATTGATCGGGATGAGCACTTTAGTGATTAGAGAAGATACCTTTGTATTCATCAATGTATCTTGGGATTAAGTAAGATCATAAAGACCAAATCCTTTTAAGCATACCTAAAGAAAACTTGAGTGTTTGGTCCCCAATATCTCATGGGTCCTTATTGGGTTAAACAACATATTACCATGGTTCACTAATATCTCCGAGATAGTCAAATGGTATTTGTCTACTAAGCTCATTTTCTATGTATGAACATGATTTTACTGTTGTTTTAACTACATCTCTGTCTTTGATCGTTTTTGAATTAGTCTTACTTGAATATTGATTTTTCAATTTTTCTACTGTACTCACGGATCCTTTGTTTATACTACGCGGATCCAAAGTTTTGGATCCGTGGGATCCGCGGGTTACCAACTCAGTTGGTGTGATTTGATTTTCATTTATCGTTTGACTTTCAAAATCACTTAAATGACCATTTTCCATAAAATCAGGCTTGAAGCTACCATGAGATGATTTAAGAATTCTCATAGTGTCATCTGCACAGTTTATGTGTTTATTGAATCTTTGAAACTTGAGATTTTGTTTTATGTATTTTATTCATCAAGTATTCCTCTTTGGTTTTCAAGATCTTATTTTTACTTATGACGTTTATAATGAGCTTACTTAATCTATTGTGTTCTATATCTAATGTGTCGTAGTCATTAAATATATATGAAGAGTCAGAGGATACCTTTTCTGTTTTGTTAGCCGTACTATCCACTTTGTTGTCTTTTAGCATATCTTCACTGTTGAAACTAGATCTGGCTATAGTGCTAGAAGCTATCAACTCCTTTTTGCCTTTAGGTATCTCCGAATCTTTTTCCATTATTGCTAGATGAGCTTTGAGGTATCCTATGAGCTCGTCCAATGTCATCCTTGAATGATCCTTAGAATCTTCAATATTTGTTGCTTTAACTTTCCATTTTGGGTCAAGATCTTTCCTGTCAAAATACTTACTAGAAATGGATTTATCAAGAGCTTTAGGTGAAGTATTGTGTCTAGCTAGATCTGAGTCTTTTGACATTTCAAAAAATGGTTTTTCCGAACTATAAAAACTGTTTTTGAGGGCTGGTGATCTTTGCAAGGATTTCCCTTCTTTAAAGTTTTCAAAATCGATTTGATCATTTCAAGTTTTAAAATACAGTTTATTTTAAAAATCTTGAGTAACGTAGCTCTGATGCCAATTGTGGAAAACTAGAAGGGGGGTTGAATAGTTTTTACCGTTTCTTTTGTTTAATTTGTTAGTTCAAAGGAAACAATCACAAATTAAGTTATCACACAATATAAACTAAAGATAAAGAGATGAAAGATCAAACCACATAACACAAGTGCTTATAGTGGTTCGGTTTGCAAGAGATCCTTATCCTTGCCCTACTCCACTTCCTCGAGTTGCTTACTCGAGAGATATCTTTCACTAAGAAACAAACTCCTTTTCTAGGCGGAGAAAACCTTTACACGTCGCTTACTTCCTTTTCCGGTACTAAGCTAAACACCGGGTTCTTTCACAAGGTAGAACCAACCTGACGTCGCCTATTTACTTTACCGACACTAAGCTAGATGTCGAGTTCTTTACACGGGTACAACTACTCCCTACTCTCTTTGTGCTTTGAGGACTAAAGCACTAACCACACTTACTGATCTAACTGATACAAATGATAAGACACACTTAAAGTGTTTACACAGAACCTATACTACAACTTCCAAACAGTCTGCTTGTTTGAAGCTTGTTAACTTGATCTTCTTTGCTACAAAAGAAACATCAATGATATATATATATATATATATATATATATATATATATATATATATATATATATAACTACTGTGGTTAGTAACTAAAGTGGATGTATGTGTTTTTCTTTTCTAAGTAGATGATTAGATCAAATGCCAAGCCTGCTATTTATAGGCAAACAAGGCAAGGCTCCTACGGATCCGGCGGATCCCTCAGAAGGGATCCGTCTTTGTATGGACTTGGATCCGCGGTTATGACAGCTAATGTTGCACATGAGATCTCCTCAAATCTTTCCATATCCTTGTGTTGTCAAATCAATATCTTCCAATGTCAACTATACAACTTGAGTATCTAATCAAGATATCACACAATCTTACCAAGATTGTATTTGTGATGTATACCATGATGTCACTTTGTAACTTTTAAATTAAAGTTTCCATTAAAGGAAATACACGTGTATATGTAATATAATGTTAGTGATCATGTTAAATGAAAGATGTGTTTTGAAAAAGACTTTAACTAGTATTTATAATTTGCTTAAGGAATATACTTTGTGTTTGTCATGAACAAAACATAAGCAAAGATCGTAAAATATAAATAATGTTTTTAGTACGATATTTGTATTAACATGATGGTGTAGTGTTGTCTAAGCATGAGACAAATGTTGGATTTGTCAACAGTCTCCCTGAGAAGTGGCTAAACTTCTCACAAGGCCTCAGGAATGCTAATCACATTCAGACCCTTGAACTCCCTGAGATCTATGGGAAGTTTGTCTATGAAGACAACTTGATCTCTAGGAGATACCCAGACTCAAAAGCTCTTGAGTCCAAAAAGGCCTTGACCTCCACACCCATATCAATTGCCTTTTATACTAATGGTGTTGTGCAGGATTTTCAAGAGGATTCTGAAGATGAAATTGATGAAAGGACTGGTGATGAGTACCTAAATGATTTAAACTTGGAATTCCAAGAAAGGACACTCCTTGCTAATTCAAAACGTTTCATCAAAAGAAATCAGTCCAACTTTTCTAAAGCTAAAGCAAATGAAACCACTGAATGTTTTAATTGTGGTAAAAAGGGTCATTTTGCTGGAGAATGTTATTCTAAAACCATCTCAGAACCCTCTTACAAATTTTCAGGAAACAGTTCCTCAGGAACTCGCAAGTTTCAACCTAGAATGCTTCAGTCGACCCAACATTTTCAAAACAATAATGTTCAAAAGGGTCAAAAAGACTTTGAAGCAAAATATAGGATAGCTAAGGCTAAACTTTCACTTCTTGAAACTAATCCCTCAATGTATCAGGCTGCTCAAACATCCAAACCTGTTCAGACAAAGAACAAGGTTCTTGTAGCAGAAGCTTATGACTGGGATGAAGAAGAGGTCTCCTCAGAAGATGAGGAAATAAGAGTGAGTGCACTGATGACACTTTCTGAAGGTGATCAGGTGGCTGTTGGGAAAAGCCATGCAAGGAATGGAGAGTGGGTGAACAATACCATGAAGAAGGTAAACACTTTACTTTCTATGAATGATGATTCTGATTGGCAGTCCTATATGAATTATATTTGTGTAGATCTTAAGTTTGTTGAAGAACAAAGGCTCAACTTGTTTTCAAAATATAACAATTTTGTGTCAGAATTGAATAAGTGTACAGATGAATTGCTTGTACTAAAACAAGCCAAGTTAGAAACAATTACTCTACAAATTCAAAACACTGAAATTTTGAAACAAAACAAAGCCCTACAAAATGAACTTAACAAAGAAAAGGCTGTCATTCAAGGATGGACTAAAAAGAACCCCAAGGTCTTTGATACTGTGGGTTTAATTCCTAAGAAAACAATAGGAATTGACCATCTCATTGAAACCCCCAGTGAGAGTCACAGTGAAATGACCTTTATTCCAGCTGGCATATCTTTTGAGCAAGAAATGCTACCCAAGTCAAATGACTGGATTGTCAGGGACAACCCAGTCAGTAAGTTACCAAACTTTGAGACTGAGAAAATCTTGCTTCCTGAAAGTCAGGCTCTGAAAAATATGCTTGGACTCACTGACCAACCCAGTAATACTGAGTCAGTCAATGAGTCTGAATCAGAATCATTCACACCACTCCCACCACTGAATATCCTTCAGGGTGCTGCACCATGCTCAGACCTCCCACCATTGGTCTACTCTCAGTATTCTCCAAAGGAGAATCCAGGAATGGGAAAAACCATCCTGAAAAGGCAAACCCTTGAAGTCTCAGTAAATACTGATGACTCATCAACTTCAGTCCCTTCTGAAGTAAAAACTGACAGCCCTGACTCAAAAATTGATCAGTTGGCTGAAATGGTCAGGAAGCTGAGTGAGAAGATTGAATCTTCTGAGAAACCTTCTCAATCTAAGAAGAAGGAACCCAAATCAGCTTCCTCAAGCACCAAACCAAAACCCTCCAAACCCCTGAAAAGATGCGAGCTGTGTCACTTTACCAATCATTACACTGATGCTTGTTATAGAATCCTTTACTGCAAGATTTGCAAAATGGATGATCACAGGACCTCTGATCACAAAACATACACAGCCACATCAAAGATGGCAAGCTTTAAAGCTCAGGCTTTAAAATACCCTTCTGATTCTATACAGAAACAGAAACAAAATGCCAGGCCTTTTGCACCTTGCCCTCATTGTGGATTCAATGACCACCTTCCTAAGGATTGTCTAATGGACAATAGCTGTGAAATTTGTGGAGATCCCACTCATGACACCTCAGGACATGATAAGGTCATTCAGGCCAGAAGAGGTATGAACAAGTCATCCTCTCAGTCTACTGAGTCTACCTCAGCTATCAAATGCAAAATTTGTGGTAGCTCAGTCCACTCCACCACTGACCATGAATCAATTGTCAATTTTAGAAAGACCCCTAAAGTTAAGCCCTCCAAGAAGTGGAGTCCTAGAAAGAACTAACCCAGTTTACCATTTGTGCATAGGCATGCCAGGGATCCTGTTTGGCATCTAGATAGTGGATGTTCAAGGAGCATGACTGGTGTGAAAGAGTATCTGCACAAGTATGTGGATGAATCAGGACCCAAAGTGATATTTGCTGATAACTCATCATGTCTCACTGAAGGCTATGGCTCAGTAAACTGCAATGGTATAGTCTTTACTAGGATAGCTTATGTTAATGGTCTTAAATACAATTTGATCAGTGTCAGTCAACTATGTTATGCAAAATACATAGTTCAGTTTGATGATAAGCAAGGAATCATCTTCAATGCTAATAAGGAAGTTGTCCTTATTGCACCAAGAAGACAAGATGTTTATGTGTTAGACATGTCCAGTCTAACTCAGAATGGAACCTGTCTCTTTACTAAAGCCACTGAAACCTTCAACTGGCTTTGGCATAAGAGACTCTCCCACCTGAACTTCAAAAACATAAACAATCTTGTGAAACAAAACAAGGTCCTTGGCTTACCATCACTTGTGTTTTCAAAGGATAAACCATGCTCTGCCTGTGAAAAAGGAAAACATCATAGAGCATCCTTTAAAACCAAAAAAAACTTTTCCATCAGGAACTGCCTTCATCTTCTCCATATGGATCTCTTTGGGCCCATCAGTCCTAGATCCATTAACCATGAGAAGTATACTCTGGTCATTGTGGATGAATACTCAAGATACACTTGGGTGTACTTCCTGATAAAAAAGAGCCAGGCAGCTGAAACAATCATGTCCTTTTTCAGGAACATTGAAAATCAAAATGACATCAAAGTCAAATAGATTAGGACTGACAATGGAACAGAGTTCAAAAACTATGAACTTGAATGTTTCTGTGATGAGAAAGGAATTTCCCAAAACTTTTCCTCTCCTTACACACCTGAACAAAATGGTGTGGCTGAAAGGAAAAATAGAACACTCATTGAAGCAGCCAGGATAATGCTAAATGGATCAGTCCTTTCCAAACACTTTTGGACTGAAGCAGTCAAAACTGCCTGTTATACACAAAACAGATCCATCATTGTCAAGAGACATAGCAAAACCCCTTATGAGTTATTCAATGGAAGGATCCCTGACATCAGCTATTTTCATGTCTTTGGGTGTCATGTGTTTATTCATAATCGCAAGGATCACTTAGGGAAATTTGATGCTAAAGCTGATGATGGATACTTCCTAGGATACTCACTTGTCTCAAAGGCCTTCAGGTGTTCAACACTAGGAGACAGCATACTGAGGAAACATTCCATGTTACCTTTGATGAGAGCACTGATGCAATCAGTGTCTCTAACACCTCAGTGGAAGAGATAGGCATTGCTGATTCATCAAGATACCCTCCTGATGAACATCATCCTAAAAATGGTCCTTCCACTCAGTACCAAACAAATGCTGACATCTCCTATTACATCATCCCTCACAACCTTCCTTACCCAACCATCACTGAGTTTGTTGAAGCACAAAGAAATACTGATGCAATCATTCAGTCTGAACAAAGTGCTAAGGAACCAAACAATCACAGTGATGAGTCAACCCACTCAGACACTCATGATACTGAAGATCATCATGTGTCTGATCCTGACCCTACCCATCAGGCCTATACAAGTTCTAATCAGTTTTCAAGACCTCAGGACAGTTGGACTAGGTCTCAAGATATAGAACTTGTTAATATAATTGGAGAGCCTACTGAAGGCATGCTCACTAGAAGCATGGCTGCACAACTGAGAGCAGCCTCAGCCAATGAATGCCTATTTGTGGACTTCATCTCCACAATAGAACCCAAAAGTGTCAAGGAAGCACTTAATCATCCAAGTTGGGTTCAGGCCATGCATGATGAACTGGAACAATTTGACAGAAACAAGGTAATGACCTTGGTCAAGTGTCCTGAAGATGTTTCAGTCATTGGCATGAAATGGGTATTCAAAAAAAAATCTGATGAAAATGGCATAGTCATTAAAAACAAGGCCAGACTTGTAACCAAAGGCTATAACCAACAAGAAGGCATTGACTATGAAGAAACATTTGCACCAGTGGCAAGGATGGAAGCCATCAGGATCTTCCTTGCCTTTGCTACCTACATGAACTTCAAGGTGTACCAAATGGATGTTAAAAGTGCATTCTTAAATGGGTCACTGAAAGAAGAAGTTTATGTTCAGCAACCTCCTGGATTTGAAAGCCATGAGTTTCCTGACTATGTCTGCAAGCTTAACAAAGCCCTTTATGGACTGAAACAAGCTCCCAGGGCATGGTATGAAACTCTCTCAGCCTTCCTGATCCAAAACAAATTTGTCAGAGGCAAGATAGACAACACATTGTTTATCTATAGGACAAATAATGATGTCATACTTGTACAAGTATATGTTGATGACATCATCTTTGGCTCAACAAGTTATAAACTTTGCAAACAGTTTGAAAAACTGATGGCAAAGAAATTTGAAATGAGCATGATGGGAGAACTGACTTACTTCCTTGGACTGCAAGTCAAGCAGACTGATAAAGGAACCTCTATCAGTCAAGAGAAGTATGTCAGGAGCCTACTAAAGAAATATGAGCTCAGTGACTGTGCCTCAGTCAAAACTCCCATGGTACCACCAAACAACCTTGGTCCTGACCTTACTGGTAAACCAGTGAATCAAACTCTCTTCAGAGGAATGATAGGATCACTGATGTATCTACTTGCATCAAGGCCTGACATCCAATTCTCAGTGTGCTTATGTGCCAGATATCAATCTGACCCAAGAGAATCTCATCTCACAGCTGTGAAAAGGATACTCAGGTACTTGAAAGGTACTCCAAACCTTGGATTATACTATCCAAAATGTTCAGGCTTCGATCTCAAAGGATACTCAGACTCTGACTATGCTGGATGCAACATGGACAGAAAAAGCACCTCAGGCTCCTGCCAAATCCTTGGTGGGAAAGTAGTTTGTTGGAGTGCTAAGAAGCAACAATCAGTTGCCATGTCCTCAGCTGAAGCTGAATATGTTGCAGCAGCAAGTTGTTGTGCAAATGTACTCTGAATGAAAAGTCAACTCAGTGACTATGGAATTCAGTACAAGATGGTTCCCATCTTTTGTGATAACACAAGTGCAATTGCCATCTCAAACAACCCTGTTCTTCATCAGAGAACAAAACACATTGATATTAGATATCATTTCATCAGGGACCATGTCATGAATGGTGACATTGAATTACACTTCATTCCTACTGAATATCAGCTAGCTGATATATTCACCAAACCATTGGATGAACCAACTTTCACAAGACTGAAAGCTGAATTAGGAATGTTGGATATTAAGATTCAGTCCACTGATTGAGTCCATCCAACTAAGTGTAAATTCTGAAAACCCCAGGTCCATGACTCAATGTGTTCCTCCGTGAAAAAGATCACTTAATCACCTTCCCTGAACTTCAGGAACTAAACCCAAGTCCCTGAACCCTTGTACCCCAGGAACTAAACCCAAGTCCTTGAACAAGCAGAATAACCTACCCTGAACCCTTGTACCTCAGGAACTAAACCCAAGTCCCTAAACAAGCAGGATAACCTACCCTGAACCCTTGTACCTCAGGAACTAAACCCAAGTCCTGAACAATCAGGTTCACTGAATGAAGAGTCATTCAGGGCTCTCAAGTGACATTCAATGCTAATTTAAATGCTCTAAGTATCTAGTTAGTAAATGTCCGAGGTTGGTAACTGAATTCTTATTTAATATAAGAATATTTGTTCTTTTGCCTTTCTGACATGCACCTCATGGGCCACCACATTCCCACTTGGCATTTAATGCCTCTCCAATCACATAACAGATATGTGATGACTCAACTCTGCAAGTTATACTTTTTGCAGACGGCACAACTGTTTGCCTTGACAGTTGTGCAAAACAGGGATAGTGGAGTGGTTAAGCATTTAATGCGGATCCCAAAAGTTTTATTCAAAACGGTTTTCAAAAAATATCTTTTGAGAAATTAAACCGCTTAATGCCTAAAATACCCTCCACTTCACTTCCCTATAAATACCCCCCAAACAAAAAACACACACACGTTATTTATAAAATTATAAAGTTCTTACCCTTTTTCTTTCAAAACAAAATTTTGTGTGTGTGTTCTTAGCTTTTAGAAACCCCAACCATCTTTGTTACCCAGACTTACCCAACAAAAATGGCTTCTTCTAATGCTATTACATACGCCCCAAATGTGGAATTCCTCATTGAGGGCGTAGACATGACCAAGAACAATGTGGTAGGTAATTTTGCCTATCCCCAAAAGTTTTGGGCGTACAGGAATGTAGTTAAGTATCTACAAAACTGCTTTCTTGTTACGGCATTTACAAAGACCCCCTCAGTCATATACCATGACTACTTGAAGGAATTTTGGTGTACAACAGTGGCAACCAGCCCTGAGGACACCAAAGACTCTATAATCACTTTCTCAGTGATGAATGGGAGAAGGACCCTCTCCCTTGATTACAAAACTTTCATCAAGGCCACTGGTCTTGATTTCGCTGAGAATTTTGCGCCCAATCCCACTGACCAAGAAGTTAAAGCAAAATTGCTTTTTCTAGGGCCACATGACCCCAAACAACCTGAAGTGGCCCCAGGTCAATTATTGGCAAAGGCACCAATAATCAAAACTTGGTTCTCTCCCATCTGGAGGATCCTGATGACTTTTGTCATTCAGGTCCTTGGGGGAAATAAATCCTCCACGGAGCAATTGAACTCATCACAACAATTGATGGTGTTCAGTCTCCTAGAGGGTAGAAAAATAGATATCGGAGGAATAATCTTTTGAGACCTCGTGGCCAAGCTATCAGAAAAATCTAGGCAAAGACACATGTATTACCCTCGGTTCATTTCCTGTGTGCTTCAGGACCTACTTGGCTCTGACTATATTAGGCCTGACGCTCAAGGATCTAAACCTGACGTCCTACACAAGGCCAATTATATCAGTGGCATTACAGAGGTACAACCAGTCGCCCTGACCAACTACATGCTGGTGGTCATTCAGGGTGATAAGGTGATATAACAATTTAGTTCAAGGAGAATTGCAAAGGAAATATGCAAAACCAGAGTTCGTTGTCCCGATGAAGATCGAATGTAATTGTGATTCGGGATCGCGATTCGTGCAGTAAATGGTGAATAAAAGTGAGAGATAATGATTTTTAAACTAAAATGATGAAGCATAAATAGTAAATAAGGCAAGGGAAAATTCTATTCTAAGGCAAACGTAAGGGTAATTCTAAAAATGCGCGAATAAATCAAAAACTACGTACGAGCGTAACTATAAAAGTGAAATTAGAGCACTACTAATCCTATGGGCATGAAAACAATTTTCCTACATTCTAAATGATAAAAGAAAATTTTGAGAAAAATAATTTTATTTTTTTGATTTTTATTTAATTTTTTATGAATTAAAAACTAAAATAATGAAATAAAATGATTAAAAATATTAAACTAATTCAGAAAATTACAAAACTTTACTGAAAATTACTTTGCTTTATTCTAAATGATAGAAAAATAAAAAGTTTGAAAAAGCTATTATGGATAAGCAGTAATAAGCTGAATAGATAGAATAAGCTAAAAAGAACTAAAGAGGGTTATCTAAAAAACTATGAGAAGCATAACTGAGATAAGTCCCTAGGGCAGTTGGGTGTGTTGTGGCTTTGTGAGTGTGCAGACCAGGGTTCGAATCCCTGGTCATGCATTTTTTTTAAAGCTATTTTTTTTTCTGATTAAAAACTTTAAAATGAAATGAAAATAAGTAACTAATGTGAAACTACTTTAGCTAAAAACTCATCAATAAGCCAGAATAAGCTGACTCAGGTCAGATCAGTAGCTTAAAAAAAAGGACAATAACTAAGACTAGAAGGACTTTATTCTAATAAGCTAATATAAGCTAAAGTTGAACTTGAATAAGCTGAATTAAGCTAACTAAAATCTAATTTAACTATAAGAATCATAATAAGCTAACTAGAGAAACAGGATAAGCATTAATATGGAATTTAAGCCAACAAAACTACTGAAAATGCAGACTAAGGGGGGGCTGCTGAGGCAGACTTGTGCAGAGGAGATCAGTGTTATAAGACCTATTCTAAGCTAAAAATAAGCTAAAAGATCAATAAGCTAAAGGGTAAAAAGTGAAAACAGATTAAGTTGGGTAACCAGAGAACACTGAAAAGGACTTTTTTGGAACTTTGAACAAGTGAAAAGCTGGGAAAATAAGCTGAGATACTGATGCAGGCTTAGTAGGTTACTGATGCAACTAATTCTCCTGAATTGACCAATACTCATAGGATCCTTAATTGCTTGAATTCAACTTTTGCACAAATACTTAACACATCATATTGAGCTCAAAAATGGCAAAAACTGGGATCACAACTGCTTATCTCCTAAATAAGCTAAAATGGACAGTCTACATTAAAAAAATTAAGTCAAATAACTTAACTCATCAAAACCTTCACAATAGCTCAAATTAACCTAAAAACCACTTCTCTAAGCTGAAATAAGCTGAATCAAACTTACTCTACTTACATATGAACAGTGCCTATGAAATTTATCCATTAAATAAGCTAATGCCAAACACCCTAGTAGCAGACTGTTTTGAATTTAAGAACTAGAACTGGCAAAAATAAGCTAAGAGATTTATCCACTAATGATTAACCTACTTATTTTAATCCTAATGAATAATTTTCAAGTGAAAAATAAGCACTAAATAAGCTTATGCTAATGACGACTGTTTTGGCTTTTTTATGTTGTTTTAGAGAACAAAATGAGATCAGACCAATAACGAATAACTACTATCAAATAAGAATCAAATAAGATTAGAAAAGGAAGAACAGTACTGGAAATAAGCTAATAAGCAGAGTTGACTTTCGTTGACCAATTTAATAAAGCAAGAAAACTTAATATTCAAAAACCAAATTCAGATTACAAATGCTTCAAATGAAATTACAACTAAAAAAGGAGAGATTACACTAAATTAACTACTCCTAATCTAACCCTAAAGCTAACCTAAAAATCTAAACGTCCATAAGCTTGAAAAGAATCTTCTATTTATAGGAGCTGAGGAGGTGAGGAGAAGGGTCCAGAAACACAATCATAGCCCTTGATTCTTCATTTCATCATCAAAGATCATCTCAGCCCTTAGATCATATAGGTGATGTGTTGCAGCCAATAACAAAGCTCTATTTGGCCACGCTGGCATTCCATAGCTCAGCCCCATGTGTCAGACGTGGCAGAGGCCTTCTAGAAGGTCTAATGTACGGGTGAAAAATGGAAAGCAGGGTAAAAGGGAATGAAGGAGATAAACAGTAATTATTGGCGGGCAAGGGTGTGAGTTTGTTTATTTTATTTTGACTTTGGGTAATGGGTTGTTGACCGGGTATAGAGTTGTGAGGGGGTCCGGATTTATGGGCTGGGTGCTATTTTATTTATTAGAGTTGGGCTGGACTGGATTGGGTGTGTTTAAGTGGTAGTAGTTTTAGTTAAGATTAGGATTGAAATGGATTTGGTTATAGAGGGACTAGATCTGCCAAGTTGGGAAAGTGACTTTAGGGGTTGTTTTTGACAATCTGAAATAATCCAAGGGCTGGTTATATAATATTAGGCTCAAATCTATTTTTCTTGATGATTTCTTCCCCGGCTACGGCTTCTCAACTCTTTCCCAAATCTCGTGCTCGTTTTCTTGGTTTTTGCTTGATTTTGTCCATATTTCAAAATATCCGTACCTACATGATCACAAACACAAAAACACAAATATCTTTGGCATTTTGGTTAGTTTTTGGTCGTTTTGGTCTTAATTTGGTCAAGAAAAGGTATGTGTTTAAGCACATACCAAAATCCCCCCAGACTAAGATATTGCAGTGTCCTCACGCAATGTTATAAAAACACGTTTTTGAAACCAAAAATTTCTAATCTCTTTTTACTAACTTTGAGAAGTAGCAAAATTTTCAAAAGAGATTAAGAAATCTTAAGTTCTAAAAACTCCCCATTTTCCTTTTTATTCTATTTTTGTATTTTCTTATTTTCCACGTGACCATGTTGTTGACAATCATTATCTAACAATAACTTTTAGGGTCAACAAGTAGGAAACACGACTTATCAAGAAGTGACCATATGGATAAAATTCGTCGTCCCTGATTTTTCACGAGTCTCCAAACTAAGCTTAAAAATGAAATCATTGTCTATTTACAAGTTAGATGCCAACACTACCCATGGAAGTTACTTGTGTAATTACCTCTTGCTCCCATTTTCCTAATTTGCCTCTATTTATTTTATTTTTGGTGAGAAATGAACTGCTTCATATTTTCTCGTTTCGATAGGTTTTTAATCCGATAAAGATACTAAATTAAGACACTAAGTAGTTTTCAATCTTCTCTCGAGAACCGTTGCTTTGAAAATGAGGTCCACATCAAGGTTTTTATTTATATTTTTGCATTTTTCTATTATTATTATTTTTATTTATCATATTTTTTTCCACTAACTTTTCACTTGCGTACCCTAAACGACGGAGCTTCACGGTTTAGTTCCAAGACCTTACACCTTCCGAAATTAAGGATCCAAGGGCCGTTACAACGGAGTGTTCCAAGACTCTAGACATTCCTGAAATGAGGATCCAAGGTGGTTAGACCAAGACCTCACACATTCCTGAACTAGAGGTCCAAGGGCCGGTGCAAGAGGGTAGCCAAGACCTAAACGCCTTCTGGAAATAAGGATCCAAGGCCCGATCTCGAATCCGTAGCTTAGAGCGCTTAACTTATTATTATTAAAAGTATTTATTAAGTAACCTTGATGTGTACCCAATTTTTAAAGCAAGGATTCTTTTAAGAAGACCAAGAACTAATCATCGGCAAAACCTAACATCTTTAATTATTCTTACAATTTTATATTGTGAAACAATTTTGTGGGAGCAAAAGGCCACAAGTAACTTCGATGAGCTCTAAAGAGAACCAACTACTCCACGCTTAGCATCTCACTTCTAAATAAACTCTATCATTTCTCGTTCTTCGCAAATTTAAAATCTTAAATAATAAGATCCGCGAATGCTTAGCCAAGAAAGGTTAAGGGGACAAGCTAGGGCTCAACACGCCCGATCAAGTCAGAATTTTATTCCTACTCTCACCAGCGGAAAGTCAACAAAATGTCAAAAATTTATTATATTTTTGCAAAAATTTTTAAAATTTTCTCGTTTTTTTAGATTTTTTCAATTTTGGAGGAAAAACGGGGTTGCATGAGTAAACGGCAAAAAATGCAAGGAACAAATCAAATCGAAAGATCACCCCCCCCAGACTAAAACAAGACATTGTACTCAATGTCTTAAAGGTAAGGGTTCTCCTACATAAATCTAAGGCCGTTTATTAATTATGCCAAAGATAAACGTTAGACGATAAGATTTAGGATATCGGATGAGCACGAATGATGAAACTCGAGTGGAGAGAAGCAAACCACGAGCATGAGAGTCTTCATAATTTGGGAAAATCCTGGACAAACACAAACAACCACAAAGCACGACAAATGGAAGAGGTAGCCCTCCTCACGTCACTTATTAGAAAATAGAAAAGAGATAGAAGGATAAGCATGGGGTGCCTCCCACGAAGCGCTTGTTTATTATCGAGTCGTATAGCTTAGACTTGCCCTGAATTTATTTGTTCTTGGGGGAGCATGTGGAAAAGAAAATCTCCATCGGACTTTTGTTCAAGATGTTTGGATAAACATTTAAGCATACGAAAGTTCCACTCCGATGAGATACCCGCGGCTTAAAAGAATGAGAGATGCCGGGGTCAAAGATGGTGTCTTCACTCCCGAAGGAGTGAATGAGAGGAGAAGTCACCGGATAGGTGAAGAAAGGGAGGAGGATCTTTATCATAATGAGGATCCATTCTTTATCCTCAAAATTACGATTTTCCTGATCTTGGATATCATCATTGAAGCTCTTATGGTTACCATCAATAAAAACCTCGCGAGGGAGGGTCGGGATGATATTATCGACAAGCAAACTCTTATGATAGAGTCCATCTCCCCCGGGTCATGATCTTTCTCAAAATCATAGTAATCATACTCTGGTGGAGATATGATATGATTCTTATGAAGTACGTCTTTGAGCTTGGGCTCAGGAAGGATATACGGAGGTGGGACATGTGCTGTACTTTGTATGCTATAAGTTTGCACCTCGTCCATTATTGTCTCCGTATCTGACTCATCACTCTCCTTGTTATGAATATCAAAGATTTGATTGTCTGAAATTAGAGTAAATTCAGAATCAAAATCAAACAAAGGATTAGTGATAGTCATACTGAAAGTTTGTGAAGTAGAATCAGAAAGATCGAAGGGTTCCTCGGATACCCTTGGGATTGGAACAAGGTCATCAACATCCTTAAGAGGATTGATTTCGATTTTCTTGTCCCCCATTAAAAAGGTATCTGAAGGGTCTTCAATAAGTGGATTGATCTCTGAATTCTCTTCTTCCTCCTCATCACTTTCCTCAGAATATGACAAGTCAACGGGAGGATTTTGTTTTCTTCGAATCAACTCCTTAAGATTGTTCATTTCGGTTTGAATGTACATGTTGACTTCATTTTGAGCAATCATCTGTTTAGTCATCAACTCAGCTCTAGTAGTTAACAACCTTTGAAGAAGAAGGTGCTGAGGGGTTGTGTATTGTGAAGGTTGGTCAAAACCGGATGAGTCATGATTGTTATAAGGAATTTGCTCATAGTGCATGTTCTCGGTTTGACAATCAGAACCATAATGGGGACCTCCGCAATACTCACAACAGTATGATTGTTGTGACAAACTTGATGTATAATATGAAGATGTGTCAAATCCGGATGATGTCTGATTGTTATAAGGGTTCTGCTCATAGACAAGCATGTCTCCCGTTCGACAATCAAATTCCGGATGAGGACAACCTCCACAGAATTCACACAAGTATGTCTCCATCTGTTGCTGTGGAGGATAGTCGAAGAAATTTGGCGGTTCATTGAAAGAACAAGCGAATGAAGTTTCAGCTTTAGACGCGTAAAGCATACAAAGTTCACAAAGTAAACCAGCTTTTAACGGATCTCCACAATTTAAGCAATTAAGCTGGTCATTGAAAGAACTTGGATTCGAATCATAAGCGAATGCAATTTCAGCTTTAGAGTAACGCATACAAAGTTCACAAAGTAAACCAGCTTTTAACGGATCTCCACAATTTAAGCAATTAAGCTGGTCGACCGAAGACGGCTGTGGCTGTGGTGGGTAATCAGAAGAATTTGGTGATTCATTGGACGAATTTGGATTTGGATCATAAGCGAATGAATTCTTCGAACCACAAAACAAACAACTTTCGTCCCGAATATCATTACCACACCGTTCGCACGTACACCAACGACACGGTAAACCGAAAAGCGGCTCTCCACAACCGACGCAAGGGATAAACGATTCCATCAGAATTAAACATATAGAGGATTTAGAAAATAGAATTAACCGTTTAAGAGGAATGAGAGATAAAGAATTAAACGGATAGAGGGATAGAGATAAAGAATTATACGAATAAGAGGATTAAGAAGAATATTTTTGGAGTTTTAAATTTAGAAACATTGAAAATCTCAAAAGAAAAAGGAAAAATAATTTGCAAAGAAAATCTTTTTGGGTTTTTATAATAAGAAAATATTTACAAATGAAAACGATAACTTCACGGGGGAAGGGTCTTCAAAACACGAATCGAAACACGGAATCACAAACTCACTTCAACCTTCCCCGAAAGCGGCGCCAAAATTTTTGATATAACAATTTAGTTCAAGGAGAATTGCAAAGGAAATATGCAAAACCCGAGTTCGTTGTCCCGATGAAGATCGAATGGAATTGTGATTCGGGATCGCGATTCGTGCAGTGAATGCTGAATAAAAGTGAGAGATAATAATTTTTAAACTAAAATGATGAAGCATAAACAGTAAATAAGGCAAGGGAAAATTCTATTCTAAGGCAAACGTAAGGAAAATTCTAAAAACGCGCGAATAAATCAAAAACAACATACGAGCGCAACTATAAAAGTGAAATTAGAGCACTACTAATCCTATGGGCATGAAAACAATTTTCCTACATTCTAAATGATAAAAGAAAATTTTGAGAAAAAGAATTTTATTTTTTTGATTTTTATTTAATTTTTTATGAATTAAAAACTAAAATAATGAAATAAAATGATTAAAAATATTAAACTAATTCGGAAAATTACAAAACTTTACTGAAAATTACTTTGCTTTATTCTAAATGATAGAAAAATAAAAAGTTTGAAAAAGCTATTATGGATAAGCAGTAATAAGCTGAATAGATAGAATAAGCTAAAAAGAACTAAAGAGGGTTATCTAAAAAACTATGAGAAGCATAACTGAGATAAGTCCCTAGGGCAGTTGGGTGTGTTGTGGCTTTGTGAGTGTGCAGACCAGGGTTCGAATCCCTGGTCATGCATTTTTTTAAAGCTATTTTTTTTTCTGATTAAAAACTTTAAAATGAAATGAAAATAAGTAACTAATGTGAAACTACTTTAGCTAAAAACTCATCAATAAGCCAGAATAAGCTGACTCAGGTCAGATCAGTAGCTTAAAAAAAAGGACAATAACTAAGACTAGAAGGACTTTATTCTAATAAGCTAATATAAGCTAAAGTTGAACTTGAATAAGCTGAATTAAGCTAACTAAAATCTAATTTAACTATAAGAATCATAATAAGCTAACTAGAGAAACAGGATAAGCATTAATATGGAATTTAAGCCAACAAAACTACTGAAAATGCAGACTAAGGGGGGCTGCTGAGGCAGACTTGTGCAGAGGAGATCAGTGGTATAAGACCTATTCTAAGCTAGAACTGGCAAAAATAAGCTAAGAGATTTATCCACTAATGATTAACCTACTTATTTTAATCCTAATGAATAATTTTCAAGTGAAAAATAAGCACTAAATAAGCTTATGCTAATGACGACTGTTTTGGCTTTTTTATGTTGTTTTAGAGAACAAAATGAGATCAGACCAATAACGAATAACTACTATCAAATAAGAATCAAATAAGATTAGAAAAGGAAGAACAGTACTGGAAATAAGCTAATAAGCAGAGTTGACTTTCGTTGACCAATTTAATAAAGCAAGAAAACTTAATATTCAAAAACCAAATTCAGATTACAAATGCTTCAAATGAAATTACAACTAAAAAAGGAGAGATTACACTAAATTAACTACTCCTAATCTAACCCTAAAGCTAACCTAAAAATCTAAACGTCCATAAGCTTGAAAAGAATCTTCTATTTATAGGAGCTGAGGAGGTGAGGAGAAGGGTCCAGAAACACAATCATAGCCCTTGATTCTTCATTTCATCATCAAAGATCATCTCAGCCCTTAGATCATATAGGTGATGTGTTGCAGCCAATAACAAAGCTCTATTTGGCCACGCTGGCATTCCATAGCTCAACCCCATGTGTCAGACGTGGCAGAGGCCTTCTAGAAGGTCTAATGTACGGGTGAAAAATGGAAGGCAGGGTAAAAGGGAATGAAGGAGATAAACAGTAATTATTGGCGGGCAAGGGTGTGAGTTTGTTTATTTTATTTTGACTTTGGGTAATGGGTTGTTGACCGGGTATAGAGTTGTGAGGGGATCCGGATTTATGGGCTGGGTGCTATTTTATTTATTAGAGTTGGGCTGGACTGGATTGGGTGTGTTTAAGTGGTAGTAGTTTTAGTTAAGATTAGGATTGAAATGGATTTGGTTATAGAGGGACTAGATCTGCCAAGTTGGGAAAGTGACTTTAGGGGTTGTTTTTGACAATCTGAAATAATCCAAGGGCTGGTTATATAATATTAGGCTCAAATCTATTTTTCCTGATGATTTCTTCCCCGGCTACGGCTTCTCAACTCTTTCCCAAATCTCGTGCTCGTTTTCTTGGTTTTTGCTTGATTTTGTCCATATTTCAAAATATCCGTACCTGCATGATCACAAACACAAAAACACAAATATCTTTGGCATTTTGGTTAGTTTTTGGTCGTGTTGGTCTTAATTTGGTCAAGAAAAGGTATGTGTTTAAGCACATACTGATGCGTGCGATGTGTCGTTGTGGTTTAGCAGTATTAATGCCTACTCAAGTTTTAAATTTATATTTAGCCGACTTATCAATAACACACACACTTAACGAGCAGTGTACCCGGTCAGTATGAATATAATGGTAAGTAGAGTGTCGATCACTAAGAGTGGAACGTATTATCTCGTTATTCTAATCAGTATTTTAATATCCTAAGTTAGCTATACAACCTAATCTAACGCAAGGGGGTTCAGCCTGAGAGACTGGCACGATTTGGTTGCAATTAAATAATAAACTAAACAAATCGGCACGAATCAGCGAATAGCACACACGTACACAGATAAATACTTGAGACAATAAGAAGATCTGTCTTTATGATTAAGTAGATTGTCACTTGTTTTATTGATAGTTTTATATGAAGTGTATGTAGTTAACCCTTTCTCGTTGGCCCTAATCTTATTGGCGAGTAAACCCTTAATGATTACTTATGTCTAAAAGTTATTCCTAAGTGATCAATTTAGTAACAACCGTGGGAGCCACATTCTCTTCCGTAGTCAAATGCGCAGGCCACTAATAAACACAGAGGTTATCAATGCACTAATAAGTAGTAACCAAAGACATCAACATATAAACTTTAATTGATGGGAAAGCAGTTTTAAGGGAGTGCAACCTTTCCGTTGTCACATTACACAAGCCATCAATCCTGATGAATTAAAGTTTACTAACACAATAAAACAAAACTACTTAATGAATTAAACACATGCAGCACCTTCTTACAGCTCTTGTATCTTCGTTCGGGTGTGTCTTGTGCTGCCTATTCGTCTGAATTCGGCCTTAGGTTTTTCTGATCTTCGTACTTCGTATATAATATATATCTCTAAATTCGTCTGGTCTTGGGGTATTTATAGTTTCTGTCTGAGGGTAAGATGCGGCGTATCCAGTAAGTAGATGCGGCGCATTGACTTAACTTCGCGTGGGGTCCAAGATTAATATATTCAGGAATATTCGTACACCGCCAGAAGATGCGGCGTATCTTCATTCTTGGATGCGGCGCATGTCCTCTTGTATCTTGGATCGTATCTGGTGAAATCTTGATAGTGATGCGCCGTATGTAATAAGTGAGATGCGGCGCATCTGGAGCAGATTTGTCTTGATCTTGTACATTTCAGTAGACTCTTAACTTCTTGCTTGTTTTGCTCCATAATTAGTCCAAAATCGCTAAGTTTCACCAAATGCTTGTTTTTACCTGAGAATTACAAAAGTAAACGATTAAGTATCAATCCTCATACATAATATAATAAAACAAGTCAAATTAATAGGATAAATGATAGTAATAAAATGTACTTATTTGAGTTCATCAAATATCCCCCCACTTGAACTTTACTTGTCCCCAAGTAAACCTTAGATTAAATCTTATGAAAATGTATCCTAAAGAATATTATGATTTATTTTTATATTTAAGCATGTATTCATTTCTGTCATAATCACACAACCAAACACTTAACGAATTAGAAGTAAAATAAAATAATTTGATAAAAGCAAATCTGATCGTTTAACTGTCCAGTCGTGACGAATATTCTATCATAAGCTTGGCAAGTATACACATCTCCCCCACTAAAGCCAAGGAATAACAAGTCTAAAGCGGTAAAAAGGGTTTTGAGGCTTAAGGGTTAATTATTCTCCTTAATCTCTATCGATCTCAAATTCCAGAAAAGGCGACAAAATCACAAATACATGATCGAATCCACGAACACGATACTTGCAATTGCTCAAATCCTTAACTCGAATAGGCTAAAGATAGGTCCAAACTTTACCAATAATATTATATCAAAAAGGGCGGCAAAATCATAAATACATAGCCGAATCCACGACTACGATATTTAAGATTGCTCAAATCCCTAATCTCAATAAATCAAAGGCTTGGATAAAGAATAATATAGGGTATGGATAATATTTGGTATATAAATTGGTGTAAAATGAAAAATAAACAAAACAAATAAATTAAAATCCTAAGTGTGGTTAATCACTATCCCAACCATCCCATGAATAAGACTCATATCATAGAATAACTCACGCTTTAACACTTGAAACACACGCTTTTAGGTAGACACGAATTATACTCAACAAGATCTCAATCAAAGAATAAACCTTAGTTGGTGTTCCCATAACTGCCAACTCCCATTCAATCTATAGATATAATATACAACAAATAGTGGTGATATCGACCACTTACATAACTTTACATCGTTGGTTAAACAAACATCCAACTCTTCCTTTTTTCTTTTTCTTTTCTATTTTTTCGAATTTTTTTTTTTTTTTTTTTTTTTTTTTTTTTTTTTTTTTTTTAACTACTAACATAAACATAGATGTGTAAAATTTCACTACATCACTAAAATGATAATTCTGGATAATTTTTCCATACTTTTCATGACTTCAGAAATAACGGTAATAGTGAAAGTAGTAAACACACGAAAAATAAACTCAAAGATATACAATATTTACTTTCACTCCAATTGCATTGTGTAATTTCCCGACCTAACCATAGATAATGAATTACGCACGCGAACACAGGTAATGTAAGGAAACACACTTTGCCTAAAGCAATTAACCAACCATGGATTTTAATCTATAGGGTAGGCTAAGGTGTAAGGGTGTAACGAAACATTTAAACAAAGGTGTAAGAAACGAAAGGAATGGCTCTGAGTGTTTTTCTAGGGGTATCTTACTCTAAAAGTGAGAGTAACAAAAGGGTTTTTATGGGGGTTAACTAACCAGTGTAGTTAGCTAATAACACATAACATATAAAGGCTATTTGGGTGTAATCCTAGAATTTTACCAATTTAGACAAGTCATTCCAATTATATAATATAATACTTATTATGGTGGTCTCGAATAGTATACAAGCCAAGTTCTAAAGTTTACAAGTCACCGGCACACTCATAGATTTGTGAATTTTGAAAAATCACAATTTTTGAAAATAACGTTATGTGTGCAGCTATGTAATTTAGACTTTAAACAAAAACATGCTAAAAATATTTTAAATTTAAGCATATTAAGTACATATTAAGCATATTTTTGAAAAATAAGGACAAGTAAACGTTCTAATTCTCCATCCCCCCACTTAAGATAAACAACGTCCTCATTGTTTAATTTGAAATTAAAAACAGGAAATTAAAAGAATTAGAACGGAAAACTCCCCTGAGATTTGCTCGGTATGATCCTCCAATGTAAGAATGTGAGCTTATGTAATATGGGAGTTCATCAATACCTTCAATTGCCCAGACCTGTAAAAATATAGAGACCACAGAAAAATAGACTCGAGAACATCTCGTTAATCATTGGTTAGAAAAATAAAAATACTAAAAATTACAGGTCAGAGTGTCGATGCGCCGTATCCATAGGATATTGGATACGCCGCATCAACAACCTGTAGGAAATATTAAACTGTACATCATCAGGTCAGTCGATACGCCGTATCTTATAGAAAAAGATACGCTGTATTGAGCCTGGAATAAATACGAATCAGAATAAAAGATGCGTCGCATCCTTAACCAGGGATGCGCCGCATTAAATAAACTGACAGAAAGTTTTAAAGTCAAAAATAAAAATGCAGAAAAATAAAATAAAATAAGATATGACCAGTGCAGGTGATGCGTCGCATCTTATTGATAGAGATGCGCCGCATCTTCTGCAGGTCTGACAGACTCGACACAGAACAGAAAATTAAAAGATAAATCCGGGTTGTCTCCCGGTCAGCACTTGTCTTTATTCCAGAGTCTTCAAGTTAGACTCACGTTCAGCTCCTTAATACCGATCACATTTGAAAGGTTGACTTTCCGCCTCTAGGTGTAATCCCTTTCAAATCGTGTTTTACCAAAAGAACTTTGTTAAGCACCGTTGAAAATTGGTGCACTCAATTGCCAATCCATTAATCATGTTGTTTTGTTCCTTTAGCAAGATATCCGTTCATTGACATATCTTCCATAGCAAAACCTGTTATCATAGGTAAAATCGTCAGTAGCATCTGTTCGCTAGAAGATAAATTAATGAATTTAGAAACGAATATAAAGAATAAAAATGGCTGATATCTGCGGACGATGCGCCATATCCAGAAAGTTGGATACGCCGTATCTTATTACGTTAAAATGTAATCAGACTTTTATTCAGAAAACAGATACACCGCTTATGAATTAGAATGCGCCGTATCAAGTTTAAATTATCAAAAATCGTAACGAATTCAAATTTTAATAAATATAATCGATTTTTGATTTAGTAGATGCGCCGTATCGATAAAGATCGATGCGTCGAATCCGTTTAATAATTCGAAAAATTGTTTTTAATTTGAATAGAAAATACGCCGTATCTGTTAAAACAGATGCGTCGTATGGCGTTATTGCTTAGAAAAATTTCTTATTAAAAACAGGATACGCCGTATCTCGGGGAAAGATGCGTCGTACTCGAATTTATTAAAAGCGTTGTATTTTATAAAAATTAAACGCAATACGCCGTATCTGTGAAAACAGATGCGCCGTATCTTTTGTATAAGCACAATACAACGACAGCAGTCATGCAGAAAAAACAAATAAAAATAAACACAGGAAAGTAAAATAAACTAAAAAGAAAATAAAAGACAAGCATGGGTTGCCTCCCACGAAGCGCTTGTTTTTGTTCGAGTCACGAGCCTGACTCTACCCTTATTTACTATGTAATAGGGTATTGTTCCCCCCACTTGGAATCAAGTGCGGGTGATAATAGCAATAAACACTATAGGAGTGTAAATTTGCTAGTAAAGATGGAAGAAATAAATAAAAATCATACCTTGGCAATATATGTACATCTTTCCTATCCTTACCCGGTTTGGTTGATAAATTGGATGACTTAACCATTTCATCTGAAAGAGTAGTACGTTGAGGAAAAATGAGTCCCGTTTCTTCTTGGTTAGTCTCTTTGGTAGTAAGGCGTCCCTTGACTTCCGCAGAAGATGAGAAAGGGTCTTTGGCTAGTAAAAGTTCGAGTTCCTCTATATACTTCATAGGGTCTAAATCATCATCTTCATCAATCAGAGCAATGTTTAAGAGCTCATCACCAAATTATTCCTCGAGCTCCACCAAATACGGGTTGGTTACAGGTGCTTCATGTGCTTCAATAGGTAGTTTAATGAATTTGAACTCATCATTCTTTTGTTTTGCAACCTGTTTAGGAAAACTAGCAAGATTATTAGTAACGGGATTAATAATATTAAATAAATTTGTACCACTTTGTGTTGTAAGTAATTCCAATTCATCTTGTGAATCTCCATCTTCAACTAGTGGTCTTGCAATATCAGCTTTATCCCGAATAGCCGCCTCAAATAAGTCATCCCACATTTCTTCAAAATCCTTTGTGGGGTCATAATCTGGCTCATCCGCTCCACACCTAAATACTTCCGTTTGTTGTGGTAATTGCGGTATGCCATCGTACGCAGTAGCATCAAACTTTTCAATATCAGAATACTCATTATCTTCATCCAAGGGAATATTATCATGGTGTTTTTGATATGATGAGAATATATTTTCCATCTCGGGTGGAAAATTACAAGTAATAGCACTATACACCATTGTCCCACATTCATCTTCATTTTCATCATAAGCACTTTCGGATGAATAAGCTTCTTTGTAAACAATTGCCGGATTTTCATTCAAATCAAACACTTGTGACTCTTCTTCATCTTGGGCAACTTCCGGAGAAATAACATCATCAATAACTATTGCCGGAAACCTAATTGCACCAAAATCGTATGATTCTTCTTCATCATCATCATTTGATAAAGTCCAAGTGTGTCGAAATGGCAATTTGTTTCTTTCTTTCCCTGACTTTTCCTGCTTCAATAACAAGTATTCTTCCATCGTGAGTTCCTTATCCTCGATGACTTGTGCACCATATCTTGCTCTTTCCCAATCGTAGATCCCATTATTGCTCAAGGCTCTTTTCTCTTCAAGTCTGATATATTCTTCCATAGTAATGTCTGGATTGTCCATCTTCATTATTACCTGAAAGATAAACAACCAAGAACAGCAGTAGACGAAACAAAAATAAAAACTAAACTAATAAAAATTAAATAAGCACAAAAAAAAAAAAAAAAAAAAAAAAAAAAAAAAAACGAAAAATATTTTTAGGTCACAGAAGATGGATACGCCGTATCCAACAGACAATGGATACGCCGTATACGGCACAAGTTAATACGCCGTATCCAACAGACAATGGATACGCCGCATTAGCTTCCTGCAACAATTTTTTTTTTTTAGAAAATTTTAAAATTAAAAATCACACAAACTAAAATTTTTTTTGCCCACAGAGCGTCAATACGCCGTATTCACAGACAAGAATACGCCGTATTGAAACAGATAGATGCGCCGTATTCACAGACAAGAATACGCCGTATCTCCCTTCTGAGACAGACACACAGACAACAAACAAACGATAAAACAAATAAACCAAACACACAAAAATAAACTAAAAACAGAAAAATACCAATAAAACTAGCAAATAGATAAATTCACTCCCCGGCAGCGGCGCCAAAAACTTGATGCGTGCGATGTGTCGTTGCGGTTTAGCAGTATTAATGCCTACTCAAGTTTTAAATTTATATTTAGCCGACTTATCAATAACACACACACTTAACGAGCAGTGTACCCGGTCAGTATGAATATAATGGTAAGTAGAGTGTCGATCACTAAGAGTGGAACGTATTATCTCGTTATTCTAATCAGTATTTTAATATCCTAAGTTAGCTATACAACCTAATCTAACGCAAGGGGGTTCAGCCTGAGAGACTGGCACGATTTGGTTGCAATTAAATAATAAACTAAACAAATAGGCACGAATCAGCGAATAGCACACACGTACACAGATAAATACTTGAGACAATAAGAAGATCTGTCCTTATGATTAAGTAGATTGTCACTTGTTTTATTGATAGTTTTATATGAAGTGTATGTAGTTAACCCTTTCTCGTTGGCCCTAATCTTATCGGCGAGTAAACCCTTAATGATTACTTATGTCTAAAAGTTATTCCTAAGTGATCAATTTAGTAACAACCGTGGGAGCCACATTCTCTTCCGTAGTCAAATGCGCAGGCCACTAATAAACACAGAGGTTATCAATACACTAATAAGTAGTAACCAAAGACATCAACATATAAACTTTAATTGTTGGGAAAGCAGTTTTAAGGGAGTGCAACCTTTCCGTTGTCACATTACACAAGCCATCAATCCTGATGAATTAAAGTTTACTAACACAATAAAACAAAACTACTTAATGAATTAAACACATGCAGCACCTTCTTACAGCTCTTGTATCTTCGTTCGGGTGTGTCTTGTGCTGCCTATTCGTCTAAATTCGTCCATAGGTTTTTCTGATCTTCGTAATTCGTATATAATATATATCTCTAAATTCGTCTGGTCTTGGGGTATTTATAGTTTCTGTCTGAGGGTAAGATGCGGCGTATCCAGTAAGTAGATGCGGCGCATTGACTTAACTTCGCGTGGGGTCCAAGATTAATATATTCAGGAATATTCGTACACCGCCAGAAGATGCGGCGTATCTTCATTCTTGGATGCGGCGCATGTCCTCTTGTATCTTGGATCGTATCTGGTGAAATCTTGATAGTGATGCGCCGTATGTAATAAGTGAGATGCGGCGCATCCGGAGCAGATTTGTCTTGATCTTGTACATTTCAGTAGACTCTTAACTTCTTGCTTGTTTTGCTCCATAATTAGTCCAAAATCGCTAAGTTTTACCAAATGCTTGTTTTTACCTGAGAATTACAAAAGTAAACGATTAAGTATCAATCCTCATACATAATATAATAAAACAAGTCAAATTAATAGGATAAATGATAGTAATAAAATGTACTTATTTGAGTTCATCACATACCATAAGGCAATCTCACCCATTCCTTCTCCTGAAAAGCAGGAGAAGAAGAAAAAGAAGGTGGGATCCAAGAAGGTGGTTAAACCCAAATCACTCGTCCTTGAGACCTTGATCCGTGCTGAATACACTTATAAATAAATGCAGACAGCGGATACGCGTGAATAATTACAAATCACCCTTTTGTGAAAAAGGATACTTGCAAAAACTCACGTTCGTGTGTAGTGTGAAACCAGGTAAGTGATTACCCGGATCGTTTCCCAACGAGGTATGAATGGGCAAACTGTGGAAAGCTTTGGATTAGAGTGATAGATGATTTAGATATTTTGGATTTTGCTTTTTATATCTAATTAACAAATGATAAACAATTATACAAAAGAAAATTAAACGCGATTAAATTAAACTGAAAAAATGCGTAACGGGAAATCTAAAATGGGACAAAAAACTGAAATATTAGAAAATTAAAACCTAAAAGTGTAAAATTACTTAAAACTTATTTTAAAACTAAAATTATATTTTTACACTTTTTATTTAATTATAATTAATTATTTATTATTTAATAATTATTTAAAACTAATTTAAATTATAATAAATACTAAATAAACAAAGAAAAATCTAAAACTTTTTCTATAAATATTATTAAGTGAAAAGAAGCTAAGAAAATTATAAAAATGAAAATTACTTAATTAAAAATTTAAAAAGATAAATTCTATTAAATAGAAGCTATCACTATTTTTCTGTTTTTGTTTTTCTTAAGGTCTAATAATATAATTATATTTTTCCTAGATTATAAATGACAAAAGAAAATTATGAAAATTAAAATTATATTTTTCTGATTATTATTTTATTTATTATGATTTAATTACTATTATAAACTAATTAAAAAGATTAAAAATATCAAATGACTTAGGAAAAATCTGAAAAATTCAGGATAAGTCTAAATTAATATTTAAAGGCTAGGAAAATTAAAATCAAAAGTCTAATAAGCCCTGATAAGCAGTTGGACAGATAAGCAGTTGGGCTAATAAGCTAAAAATAAGCTAATAAGCTCAAAACTTAACCAAATGCTCAGGACAAGTACAAACAACTTATATAAGCTTAAAACAACTTAAAAACACAAATAAGCACAAGAAATTAAGCTGATAAGAAGATTGGCAGATGCAAATCTTAAACAGAAAACTCAGAAAAATGCCAATTTGCAGGGTAAATTAAGCAGTTTAAATAAGCAGATAAGTTGTATAATATGGGGGCAAAAGTGAGCTAGTACTATGAGCTATCCTAAAAACCAAAAAGCATGGCCATAGCTTATCTAGATAAGCCACAATTTAGTTGAGTTCAGCAGTATCAGCAACTCAGTATACACTGAGTATGCTGTGCACAGAGTTGTGCAGAAGAGTGTAGGCTAAACAAGACCAAACCAAAACTATTTGACTACTCTAGATGGTTCACAAAGAACTCAGACAAGCAATGAAAAAGGCCAAAATGAGCTTAAGGCTTAAAATGGCTTATTTGGCCTTCTTGAGGTCTGATTTCACCACAGACCTAAGAAAACTTGATTTTCTATCTAAGTTGCTAATTAGAACTTAAAAATACCTTATTAAGACTGAATTAAGCTGGTTCAAAGTTGGGAGATTGGTAAATGAACAGTAACACCTTGTTTGACTTGTTTTGACTTCTTAAACCAAACAGCCCTTTATAGGGTCTGTTGTGGATTTTCAAATGGAAAAAACAAATTTTAACAATGAAACTTGATTATAACTGATTCACTAACTTATATTGACCATAATTGACAACTTTTAAAACATAAATAAGCAATAGAATAAGCTATGCTAATATTGGCTATTTTTGGACTTTTTAAGTGATTTTTAGTAAAACAGAGATATTAACTATGAAATACCTATGAGACTGATTAAGCACAATTAGAAACTAGTAATAAGCATGAAATAATCAGTAATAAGCTATAAATAAGCTGTAGCACAGTAATATGAAGAACTAAGAAAAACTTGTAAATTGCTTACAAATGATATGACTGTGACACAAAGGACCAAGGACCAAGAACACTCTAGCTTGTTCACACAAGCTAGAAAACCACAATAAGCCCTCCTGAATAGCTTATACTCCCAATAAGAGCTTATTGGCTTTAGGTTGACTTTTGTTTACCATCTTCATCATTTGAAATTTAGGACTGATTTACACTATATAAGCTTACAGAAAGCTATATAAAGCTTGTATAAGCTTATAGTAAAGGGATTGGAGTGTTTGTTTGGTGACTTATTAATACTTAAGCTTAATTCGAATTACAAATAAGTTGAAACTTATTATAACTGATAATGAGAACAATATAACTTGAAATAAGAACAATATCACTGAATTTAACTTTAATTAACAACTGAGATTGAAAATTACAAGAGTACAACTATTGATAATAAAAATACGATTACACTAAAATTAGCTACTTTCTTTCATAAAAGGCTTACATTTGGTCCTATATATACAAAAACTAAGTGGGATTGTCTTCTTATCTTCCTCTGAACACATCTTGACCTTTGAATTATCTTCAATCGATCTGAGCCCTTGATTCTTGTTTTTGGCGCCAAAACTGATATAGTGGGAAAAATACCACTAGGCTTTGAAGAAGAAGCATTAAATGCTAATTGGCATGTTAGGTAGCGTGTTAGGAAGGTGGAGGGGGTGGGTGTGTCAGATAGGCGGTGGAGATGGTGGTATTGTTGGGTGGTTTTGGCGCGATCGGTGGTATAGAAGATAGATTTGACCGAAGGTCAAACCTTCGGGTTTAATAAAAAGGGATGGGTCGGGTTTGTTTATGGATTGGGCTTGTGAATGGGCTGGGGTATGTAACTGGGTTATAGGATTGGGTTTTATTTAAGTTGGGTTTGTTATATATAAGGGTCCGGTTTGGTTTGTATAATAAACACAAGGACCATAGTTGTAATTACTGAATTCTTGAAGGGTTGAGTAGACAATTTTCCAAAGTTATCAAAAGGGTCTATTTTGCCAATTATAAATAGCACAAGGGTTTTATTTGATAAATTACAATTTTTAAAATACCCGAGGACTAAATTTGCCAATTTTGAAACTTGAGGGGTAAAAGTTGTCATTTTTAGAAAACTTTCATCCAGGGATTAAAAGTGAACATGTTTGATATCCCGAGGACTAAAGTTGACTTTTCTTTCATTTTAAACCTTCAGGGACTAATTCTGCCAATTTGTGAAACTTCAGGGACTGAAAATGACAATTTTGTGAACTTTGCATGTTTTTCACTTGTTTTCAATCTTTTTGTTCCTGAGTCATATAAAAACACATTTTATGATATTTTCAGTATTTTGAAGCATATCTGCATGTTTTTAAATGTTTTTGCAGATAAAATGTGACAGAAATGATGAGTATTTAGACACTCATCAATCCCCCACACTAAACTATTGCTAGTCCCTAGCAATCTTTTATGAAGTTTTAATGGATTTTTCTCTTTACCAAAAGCCATTACTTCTGGAGTAGCCAATGTTTTAGTATGTGATACTTTGGTACAATGATAACCAAATGATTTTGAGCAAACCATCAGCTGTCAACGGTTTTGATTTGTCTTTACCAGAAGCCGTTTGCTTCTGGACTAGCCAACTCTTAGATAAAATACAGTTATTATCTTTGGTGAGCTGATTACCAATCATGGTTTTCCCATGCCTTTACCACAAGCCATAACCTTGCGGGCTAGCCAACTCTTCACTTATAAAGATATGGTGAGTCGAAAACCATACAATTTTCGGAAAATTGTAAGCCATCAACGGATTTGAGACATCTTTACCAAGAGCCGTTTGCTCTTGGATTAGCCAATCCTTATGTGGGTTAGACATGGCGGACTGATAACCATTTATTGCGTTCTAAGTGAGAAAAAATTTTAAAATTTTGGCTAAAATGGGGGTACTAGATGGTACATTTGATCAAATTCGCTAGAATTCCCCCCCACACTTAGAACTGAATATTGCCCTCAATATTCAAAGAACCGGTTGTTAAACCAACACTTAGAACGTGAAAGGGAAATACTAATAGCAATTATTTTATATACACGTTTTTTTTTTTTTAATATATACAACATGTGGGGTATCTCCCCCACACTAGGTGGTAGAACAGAGAAAGAAAACAGAGACACGGGTGAGAACCCATGTTGTGCTAATGTTTTTGATCACCGAGTCACTAGCTTGACTCGATCCCCGCATTCATTGGTTCATGGGGAAAGTTTGAAGATCCGGGACAACCATGGGTGGTATGTCCTCTCCAAAGTAGTGTTTTAAACGATGACCATTCACTTTGAAATTTGGACCGTCATTTTGAGATAACTCAACGGTACCATATGGATAAACCTTTGTAATAGTGAATGGACCAGACCATCGGGATTTGAGTTTTCCTGAGAAGATCTTTAATCTTGAATTGAAAAGAAGGACTCGATCACCAACGTTGAAAACGCGGTTCTTTATTTTTGAGTCATGAATTTTCTTTGTCTTTTCTTTATAGATCAAAGAGTTCTCGTATGCTTGATCACGTAGTTCATTCAATTCATTCATTTGAACTTTACGGTGATCACCCGCAGTTTGGAGGTCAAAGTTAGCATGTTTCAAGGCCCAGTAGGCTTTGTGCTCTAATTCGATCGGAAGATGACATGCCTTTCCGTACACAAGTTTGTAAGGCGTACACCCGATGGGTGTTTTGTAAGCTGTACGGAAGGCCCATAATGCATCATCCAATTTATCCGACCAGGATGCACGATTTTCTCCTACAGTCCTTTCCAGAATTCTTTTAATACCCCGATTTGAAACTTCTACTTGTCCACTTGTTTGTGGGTGATACGCAGTAGAAAGACGGTGAGTTACACCATACTTTTGCATGACTTTATCAAATTTGTCATTGCAAAAATGCGTACCACGATCACTGATTATAGCACGTGGAGTTCCAAAACGGGCAAAAAGAGCTTTCAGGAATTTTACAACAACTCGGGCATCATTGGTGGGTAAAGCTTTTGCTTCAACCCATTTTGACAAATAGTCAACAGCCACGAGAATGTATTTATTTCCTCGAGATGATGGAAATGGCCCCATAAAGTCAATGCCCCAGACATTAAAGATTTCACAAACTTGAATAGCATTTTGTGGCATTTCATTTCGTTGTGAAATATTTTCGTGACGCTGACAAGCTTCACAAGTTTTGATGAGATGTTAGACTTAAAAGTAATGTTATATTTGGGAATTGCATAGTATTTAAGTACAGGGACTAGTTTAGCAAATAGCGGATAGTTAAGCTAGGGTCTTTCTATAAATACCCCTCCTAGTTAGCTAGGAGGGTTAGGGAATTCATTGTATTCTTTTAAGGTGTGTGTGGTTTCACTTTCTCTCTCTAGAAAACACACACACCTTCCCCCATTCATTCATCCAATAATACCATGTCTAATCTTTATTTTGAATTCCCCCGACCTCCTGAACACGTATCTTGATCATTTACAATTGGCATCAGAGCTAACCAGGGGCGAATCGTGAGGTTTTGAGGTGAAAAAGTGATTTTTGGGGCGGTACTGTTCATCAGTGTTGGTTAATCGAACGAGAAAATTTGATCGAACGACCACATTGATCGAACGACTTCTGTGATCGAACGAGCTTCATTGATCGAACGACCAACATTGATCGAACGAGGTTTGTCATCGAAGGAGCACATCGAACGAGACAAGGGTAGTCGAGTCAGACTTACTCTTCCAAATTGATCGAACGACATAGTCGAACGACTTAGTCGAAGGAGCAGAATGATCGAAGGAGCTAGGGTATGATCGAAGGAGTATTTAGTCGAAGGAGCTTCTAAGATCGAAGGAACTAGGTTGATCGAACGAAGACTAGGTTGATCGAACGAGCTATCAGTCGAACGTGCAGATTAGTCGAACGAGCTGATTAGTCGAACGAGTTTAAGCTGATCGAACCAAGTCTAGTCGAACGAGTATGCCAAAAAAAAAAAAAAAAAAAAAAAAAAAAAGAGTTTTTTGGCGGGAAAAGTTGAGTAAAATTTAATTTCGAGGAGAGACTAATCGGTCCATTTTTACGCTAAATTCAAATTATGGTACAACGATGAAAATTTTGGCCCAAAATTCAAATTTTTAGGTCAAAATTCGGGTTTTTTCGGCAAAATTTGGCGTAAAAATTTCTTAAACTCAAATTTTCCTAGCATGTTTAGAATTGAAAACACCACGTATCGCTTAAACGATCCTGATCAAGATTCACTATCAAATGACAATGGCTAAAGTTTGCAATGAAATGTGACTACGGGGATGATTCGTTATTATTTATTTGGGTTTGAAGTAAGGTTTTATGGACGCGTGTACTTATTTCATCTTCTTTCTTTCTACCCTCCCGCGAAGATGACTTGTTTGGGCATATATTAATGGTGACGAAGACTTGGATATCTAGTTACTTTTGTGATTCTTTCTCTCTATACTCACAAAGTAGTTGAGGATACGTCAAGAGGTTTTGTACTAATACTTCTGTTGAGGGTATAGGGTACACCGTTCTTAGTCACAAGGATCGTACAAGATTAAGTCACAAATCTGGGTGATTTTACTTCATTCTCAAGTTCGTCATGTTGGGTCATCTTCTCATGTGGTTACTTCAAAAAGCCGTTGTTTTTGATACAGGAGGTTGATAAAGAGTTAGACATCTTAAATGGTATTGTTAGTAGATTGGGTTTATCGACATCTTCTCATAGGCTGATTGGGTTAATGATAAAGTGCTTCTAGTTAATAATTCACATACACATCATTATGCTGATTCCGATAAATCGTAACCAGCAGGGGAGAGAAATGTGTACATCGAGGACGCACAACAAGTTCACGTGATCGGGCTTAATGATATATGAAATGATTTGTGTCGGAGATTGGTTGATTCTATGTCTTATCTTCCACTTATCTTATTCTACGCACTTCTATCTTATCCACCTTCACCAATTTCGGGCAACAAGATCAAGATGATCAGTGGTTCAACTTGTTACTTTGATGTTATCATTTCATGTGTACATTATGGGCTGATTTATCATATGAAAGATAACTGGGATGCATTTGGTGAGATGAAGATGTTGATACTCTATTTCCCCAAATGAAAAATCTTGAAGAAGGTCGAGTCTACAGTCTGTTCTACATTTTCCGCTACGTGTTAGAAGACTAAAGACAAAATGCATTATATGGCTTTTTAAAGTGTTTTTGGCTGTTTTTGTGGGTTTAAACAATGTAAAATATATGTGTATTTAGACACATATCAAATCCCCCACACTAAACTATTGCTAGTCCCTAGCAATCTTTTATGAAAACTTAATGGATTTTAATCTCTTTACCAAAAGCCATTACTTCTGGAGTAGCCAATGTTTTAGTATGTGATACTTTGGTACAATGATAACCAAATGATTTTGAGCAAATCATCAGCTGTCAACGGATTTGATTTGTCTTTACCAAAAGCCGTTTGCTTCTGGACTAGCCAACTCTTAGATAAGATACAGTTATTATCTTTGGTGAGCTGATTACCAATTATGGTTTTCCACTGCCTTTACCACAAGCCATAACCTTGCGGGCTAGCCAACTCTTCACTTATAAAGATATGGGGAGTTGAATACCATACAATTTTTGGCAAATTGTAAGCCATAAACGGATTTGATATATCTTTACCAAGAGCCGTTTGCTCTCGGATTAGCCAATCCTTATGTGGGTTAGACATGGTGGACTGATTACCATTTGTTGTGTTTAGTGCAAAGCACTTCTACTAAAAAAAAAATTTTTGGTCAAAAACGGGGGAAGGGGGAAAAAGTGCACTAAAAGGTTCATATTTGATCAAATTCGCCAGAATTTCCCCCCCACACTTAGAATTGAATATTGTCCTCAATATTCAAAGTCCCGGCTATTATGCCGAATCCTTGAACGTAAAAAGATAACATTACTAGCCAAGTGGGGTAACACAACAATTATTCTCTTTTTTAATATATACAATTTTCTTATCATTTTTTTTTTTTATTTATAGATCTTTATACAACATGTGGGGCATCTCCCCCACACTTAGGTGGTAGAAAAGGGAAAGAAGACAGAAACATGGGTGAAAACCCATGTTATACTACTGTTTTTGATAACCGAGTCGCTAGCTTGACTCGACCCCGAATTAATTGGTTCATGGGGACAAGCCTCGACTTCTTCTAAAATGGAATCACTTCCCTCATCCGGCGTGAGAGAAGGAGAAGAGTCGGAAATGATTGGATGAGAAATTGGAGTGGGGTCACCACTCACAGAATTATGAATGATCATACTTCAGAATCGTTCTACGCAGCACACCTCCCCGGCAGCGGCGCCAAAACTCACGTTCGTGTGTAGTGTGAAACCAGGTAAGTGTTTACCCGGATCGTTTCCCAACGAGGTGTGAATGGGCAAACTGTGGAAAGCTTTGGATTATAGTGATAGATGATTTAGATATTTTGGATTTTGCTTTTTATATCTAATTAACAAATGATAAACAATTATACAAAAGAAAATTAAACGCGATTAAATTAAACTGAAAAAATGCGTAACGGGAAATCTAAAATGGGACAAAAAAACTGAAATATTAGAAAATTAAAACCTAAAAGTGTAAAATTACTTAAAACTTATTTTAAAACTAAAATTATATTTTTTATACTTTTTATTTAATTATTATTAATTATTTATTATTTAATAATTATTTAAAACTAATTTAAATTATAATAAATACTAAATAAACAAAGAAAAATCTAAAACTTTTTCTATAAATATTATTAAGTGAAAAGAAGCTAAGAAAATTATAAAAATGAAAATCACTTAATTAAAAATTTAAAAAGATAAATTCTATTAAATAGAAGCTATCACTATTTTTCTGTTTTTGTTTTTCTTAAGGTCTAATAATATAATTATATTTTTCCTAGATTATAAATGACAAAAGAAAATTATGAAAATTAAAATTATATTTTTCTGATTATTATTTTATTTATTATGATTTAATTACTATTATAAACTAATTAAAAAGATTAAAAATATCAAATGACTTAGGAAAAATCTGAAAAATTCAGGATAAGTCTAAATTAATATTTAAAGGCTAGGAAAATTAAAATCAAAAGTCTAATAAGCCCTAATAAGCAGTTGGACAGATAAGCAGTTGGGCTAATAAGCTAAAAATAAGCTAATAAGCTCAAAACTTAACCAAATGCTCAGGACAAGTACAAACAACTTATATAAGCTTAAAACAACTTAATTGATTGCTCTGAATTCATCCTATGTAAAACCCAAAAATTTGAAAGCATGGTAAAAGACAAAAATGCCCCTATGAATTTAAAAATTTAATAAAAGGTTTATAAAGTACCGAATCAATCCCGAACTTCTGAAAATGAACAAGATATTGTACCAAATAATTTTGACAACTCCATTTGACATTTTTGCAAGGTACAAAACGACCAAAATACCCTCTATGAACCGAAGATACTTTATATACATATTAATTTTATTATTAAAGTTTATAATTAGAATAAACACATTTAAATTGCAAGAAAATATGGAAGGCTATCAAAAATTGATCTTGGCTTTATGAAAATGTGTGATGACAGCCCATTGCCCCCCCTCATTCAGCCTTATCCCATTTTTGTATAACAAACTCATTTAAACCCTAAAATTTATACCGAAAATAACAAAAACACACCATAATTCCTCTCCTAGCTCATATGATTTTCTGGAGGTTCAAGCTCATTTTTCTGGTGATGTTCACGTCCTAAGGAAGCCTAGAAAAATAGCCATTCGAATTATAGTGGCCGGATTTGATAGGTGTCGAATTTCTTGTTCTATTCCACACGTAAGGTAACAATTTCATCTTAATTCGTTCGATCATGGTAAAATTCATTATCCATTTTTCTTGTGTTCCTCACATCATATATGATCTGTGAAAAATGTTGGAATCAAGTCATGCAAGGTTTAGGTGGTCGAATGGATTTAAAATGTGTAAAATGGATTAATTATGGAAAACATGCTAAACGATTTTTCTGGGTTTCCTTGCTAATTTTTATGAATTACTTGATCATGGTATAAGCTGGGAAAAATGCTAATTCGAATTATGGAGACTTGTGTTAGTTGTTTTTTATTTAAATCATTAAAAAGGGTGTAAATTCTAATATATAGAAAACAAATTTTCTGGGTATCTAATTTATTTTTCCTGGGTTCCTTAGGCATCATATGATCTCAGAAAAATGCCCATTCGAATTTTTGAAGCCCATGTAAGTCGTGACTAATTATTTTACAAACCGGATTTTTTGGAAAATAAGAATAAAAGGGAAAATAATTCGAGGAAGCTAGGGTTAGGGTTTCTTAGATTAGATCTGGTCATTTAATGTGTTTTTAAGGATGTTTCAATGATTGGATATGATGGGAGAATTTAGGGCTTAGTTTGTGTAAATAAAAGGTATACGATTTGTGTTTTTAAAAGTAGAGGGGGTGTTTTGTAAATTATGAAACCTATGGGATATTTTTGTAAGGTGTCTTGGATCTGGGTAAAAATACAGAAAATATTTTATAAGGGTCTCATGTGTTAATTTTGTATTTAAAAGGTTTATTTTGTTAATTAAATAAAGTATAATTTGAATTGTTTAATAATTAAATGGAGGGACTAAAAATGTAATTTCTGGAAACTTAAGGTTGATTTGAGTAATAAAATATATTCAGGGGGTTATGTGTAATTTTGGTATTTTAATGGCTTAATATGTAATTATTAATAATTAAAGGTTGAAATTGTAAATTAAAGGGCTAAATATGTAACTTTGATAACTTGAGGGACTTGATGTGTAAATTATGAATATTTAAGGGTACATTCGTATATCATGTTAAAATAAGTGTACATTGTGTAAAATTGGGAAATTGAGGGTTTAATGTGTAATTATGAATATTTGAAGGTTTAAAGTGTAACTTTTGTAATAAAGGGGTGTAAAGTGTAAATTGTGAAATCTTAAGGACCAAATGTGTAAATACGATAAAAGATACCTTATTTCCATAATAATGATTTAACTAAGTTATGTTACTCCATATTACTAAAAATGGAAACTTTCTGAAAATGGAAACTTTCTAAAAGTGGAAACTTACTAAATATGGAAACCTGCTAAAAATAGAAAGTTACTAAAAATGGAAAAGCAATTAATTAAGAATGATTTGTAATTCCCTTCTACTCCTTTAGGTGTGAAGAAGGAGAGACTTTGAGCTATCCCCATATCCTGTGTTTATATTCTGTTTGTGCTTTCGTCATAAGGTACAAATACTCTGCCCTTTTTCAGTAAGGGTTCTTATATCCTATGCATTGATTTTGAGTTATGATTCAGTTAAGATTTCCCAAGCCATTGCTATGTTCCCTTTGAATGAACCTTTGATAATACTTTTGATATGACTTTGAGATGCACCTCTTGATTCATGACCTTTTGATATGACATTGAGACATGACTCTTAGTTTGATACCCGAGCCATTTTTGTACTTTCCTAGCCAGGAAGGTAACCTGGCCATGTCTGTGATGCACCACTGGCATGACTCCTGTGTGGGGGAGTGATTTCTCACACCGTCCCTTATATATTATCTGCCATGGCTACTTGACTTTGAGATTGACTTTGAGTTTGGGGGCGTATGGATTGCAATCCTAGGCATGTTTTGTTTAGTGGATTTAACTATGACTTTGAGTATGACTTTGAGTATGACTTTGAGGTGACTGGTGCTTGTGTGCAATACACGCCTTTCACATTTTATGGGAGCTGATCACTCCACTATTATGATACATGAGGACACCCCTCATATTATCTGGTTGCCTAAGAGGTATCCCCTCTGATTGTGAGATTATGACTTTGAGATTACGATGTTGAGATTTTGAGGAGTTTCTGGGCTCGTGGTGGATGACTATCCTATTCTTCTCTTATTATCCATGTATTTCGTTTATACCTTATGACATTCCCATTGCCCATACTATATTTTCTGTTTCGTTATTCTTTGCTTTGTATATGTATCTGTTCACTGAGCTTTTTAAGCTCAGCCGCACGTTTTCTTTTCGTGTGCGGCAGGTAATAAGCAGGACGACGGGTTTGGGTATGAGTGAAGAGACTTTTGGATTTAGAAGACTTTGATAGTGTTCTGAAGTAGAGACCATTAGAAGGAGTTGCTTTTGCAGACTTAGTGTTTAGTTTTGTTTCCGTTGTAACCATGTAAATTTCAGAATTTCATTTGTAACCTTTGAGAATTTCTGTATTATTTGAAATGTATGCTTTGTTTGATCTGATGTGAAACCATTAGTGTGACATCTTTACCCTTATTGGGTTGGGGTGTTACAATTATGGTATCAGAGAGACAGGCTGCGATTTCGTAATACATTTACCCTTGACCTGTGTAAGTTAGGACCACTAAGCTTTCCCTGTAGCACTCGTAAGTCAACCTTGAAGATTGCTTTAGGATTTCCCATAGGAACCTAAGTTTTGACCGGTGAGGAATGGGTAGACTATAAGGCATTTGTTTAAGCATCATTGCTTCCGTATCACTCTGATTCGTGCCTTTCTTTTGGTTAGATCCTGTTGATACCACTTCTGGAAAGTGAAAACTTATGCTTTGCACCACCTAAGTTTGGAACCTGATTAAATCTTGAAGGCATTGAGAATTTCATAATAATGACCTGACACTATTTGATCCTTATCTTCAAACCCCTTTTGTAAATCCTTTTGATAATGACCCGCATTTCACTCTGATTCTTTTGTTAATCACTTTGACGCCTCTTCGGGCATTCCGAGAACCTCTATGGCAATGACGTACTGGATATATTTTGCTATTTGATAAGTATCTATGAAGTTTCCGACACTATTGATTTCGTTTTACCTATCTCTGTCCTTATGAGAAGTCTTGTGGTATGTAACCATGAGTATAAGAATGTTTTCTTCCTCACTTCTAAGGATATAGCTTTGATTTGCGAACCGTTTTTCTTTGAATAGTTAACTTCGATTTTATTCTGACAAGGAAATTGTGGAATGATCAGTCAAATATTGACAACTACCCTTCTATGTCTCACCTTTAACGTTTGCAACAATTTTGAACTCCCTACTACGATTTCTGATTGTTAAACCCTTTGCCATCACTATTACTCTAGAGACTCGTGTGTTACGTTTGCGGTTATAAAGTTATCTTAGAAACCATTTCGTACACCAATAAATGAACCTCATCGTAGAAGCCTTTTGGCACCTTGAGTTTTCTGAACATGAACCTTGTATTGAACGTTATTTGGCACCCTGAACTTCTTGAACATAATCCCTGTTGGACTGTCAAGTTTTTCCACCAGAGTATGAAGTAAGATTTGACATGATACCGAGAGATTCTAGTCACTAAAAGAAGATGTCTTTCGGATCATACTAATTGACTGGAGCAACCGGGAAGAGCAGCAACCGATGACCAGGAAGTGAGTTTACTTAAGTGTATCTTCTGGGCATGTTTTAGTTTTGTTCGCGATAAAGATGAGTGATGACTAGAGATATGTATGGGAGATGAACCGTATTGCTGTAGGAGCCAATATTCCTCCACCCTGGAACGATTATGTGTTTTGTTTAAATTCAGAGCGCAAAGTTTCCTTCTAATGAATTGATACTATTCTTGAAATCGCCTTCCGTATTCGTAAACGACTGCCATGACGGTTAATGACGCTAATAGTATTAGCTAAAGCTCTGACGATCTTGGTGAATTTGATAGATGATATTTCTCATGAGTACTGGGCATATGGTCATTGTATGACTTAATGGTACATTCGGAGACGAGGAAGAACATGAAAAATCATTTTGCACCTTGTTAGAGATTTGAGGATCATTTGTGTATTCTGAGAGATTGATGTTGGTTGAGACAACGGTGTTCCTTGCCTGACCTGGAGTTGACGACAACGGAGACTACCCCGAAGAGTGGAGACATTCCTTACAAGACAGAAGTGTTGGCGATGCAGAAGAAGAAATTCTAGTCAAGATGGCGAACCTGGAGCTGATGAAGACATGCAGTCCCACTTCCCTATTCATCTTAGTTGTACTGAGATGAATTGAGAGCGGAAGCAGACTGGATGATGGAGAGATTTAAAGACCGTGCCAGAAATCCACGTTGCTCCATCACATTCCAAAAAGAACTGCAGGAGGCTCGACGACCCAGACACAAGTTTTCGACCTTGGTTTCATTTCCCGATTGAGGGACAGACGAAGACAGACTAACAGGACTTGAAGAGATTGGAGGTGTTGAATGAGCGGAATCGGGAAACAGACCCTTCATGTTTGGAAGATTAGATTTTATGAAGGCCGAAGTTCTTGAAGATTAATAAGATCCTTAATGATTTAAGTTTCCTAGAAGCATTTCAGTTCGTGTTTATTTTTCGTATGTTCGGTGATAGCTTTGTTTGAGAGATTTTGGCGAGTTGTGGAAGATATGATACTGGTGACGGCGTACCTCACTTCTGCTAGGCAATCTGGGATTTTGATACTCTTGCGAATAGTTTTGTTTTTTCTCTTGACTGTGACAATTGTTTTGTTGACCTCTGAGACTGTAGAAATACTAGGTGGATTAAGATAAGTGGTTTTGATTACGATTTGAGATAAAGTATGACCATCATGAGGGCATATTTATATGATGCCAGTATTATGACGTCTGGCCAACGTGATAATACTTACATCATATAACGTGCACTTGTTATGGGCATAGGATATCTCGGGATGTACCTTAGAAGTTAAGAATTGGAACTCCGTTGGATTATCCGTAATTAGTGAGACTTTAGGTTCATTCTACCTATGCGTTTAATCTGCTTTCATCGTTATACGACTGGATGCGTTTGGATACTCGACACGCGTTTGTTGACCTTTGTACTCCCGATAAGAATCTTAGGTTCTGTGTAGAACTCTCTACCGTCTGTTGCTGTCAGTATTGATTCGATCTGTCACTATTAAAAAGTACTCCTACATTTTGCTATATGTACGTTTCGCATCCGTTGATTATGTTTCATTATGACCTGCTATGAGTGATTGAGGTTTTGGATTTTGAGGAGCAAAACCTGTTTGTTTATGAGAACACCTATGAAAGGTTATACTGAAGACGAGACTATTTGAGAATCCGAAGAGGTTGAAACCATATACTATTCCCATGTTCGCTACAATTCGATACGTTTTCATCTGATTTGACTATTCCTATTCCACGGACGAAAATCCGTCAGTCCTACATCTTCCCTGAACCCCTTCTGATGAGATACGTTTATCATCCATTACGCTTAATATATCATTCTTTTGATGTGAATCCTGAGCGTTTTGTCTTTTTGAGAAAATCGAAATTATTGATCGGCAAGGTTGAGTCATGAGAAAATACTTGGTTTGGAAGAACCTGCTCGGGCGTGAGAATGTTTTGTTGATCGTTTACAACTTTCTACGATTTCGTTTAACTTTGCGACTTCAAATTTCGAGGACGAAAATTTTCTGTTAGAGGGGAAGAGTTGTAAAACCCAAAAATTTGAAAGCATGGTAAAAGACAAAAATGCCCCTATGAATTTAAAAATTTAATAAAAGGTTTATAAAGTACCGAATCAATCCCGAACTTCTGGAAATGAACAAGATATTGTACCAAATAATTTTGACAACTCCATTTGACATTTTTGCAAGGTACAAAACGACCAAAATACCCTCTATGAACCGAAGATACTTTATATACATATTAATTTTATTATTAAAGTTTATAATTAGAATAAACACATTTAAATTGCAAGAAAATATGGAAGGCTATCAAAAATTGATCTTGGCTTTATGAAAATGTGTGATGACAGCCCATTGCCCCCCCTCATTCAGCCTTATCCCATTTTTGTATAACAAACTCATTTAAACCCTAAAATTTATACCGAAAATAACAAAAACACACCATAATTCCTCTCCTAGCTCATATGATTTTCTGGAGGTTCAAGCTCATTTTTCTGGTGATGTGCACGTCCTAAGGAAGCCTAAGAAAAATAGCCATTCGAATTATAGTGGCCGGATTTGATAGGTGTCGAATTTCTTGTTCTATTCCACACGTAAGGTAACAATTTCATCTTAATTCGTTCGATCATGGTAAAATTCATTATCCATTTTTATTGTGTTCCTCACATCATATATGATCTGTGAAAAATGTTGGAATCAAGTCATGCAAGGTTTAGGTGGTCGAATGGATTTAAAATGTGTAAAATGGATTAATTATGGAAAACATGCTAAACGAATTTTCTGGGTTTCCTTGCTAATTTTTATGAATTACTTGATCATGGTATAAGCTGGGAAAAATGCTAATTCGAATTATGGAGACTTGTGTTAGTTGTTTTTTATTTAAATCATTAAAAAGGGTGTAAATTCTAATATATAGAAAACGAATTTTCTGGGTATCTAATTTATTTTTCCTGGGTTCCTTAGGCATCATATGATCTCAGAAAAATGCCCATTCGAATTTTTGAAGCCCATGTAAGTCGTGGCTAATTATTTTACAAACCGGATTTTTTGGAAAATAAGAATAAAAGGGAAAATAATTCGAGGAAGCTAGGGTTAGGGTTTCTTAGATTAGATCTGGTCATTTAATGTGTTTTTAAGGATGTTTCAATGATTGGATATGATGGGAGAATTTAGGGCTTAGTTTGTGTAAATAAAAGGTATACGATTTGTGTTTTTAAAAGTAGAGGGGGTGTTTTGTAAATTATTAAACCTATGGGATATTTTTGTAAGGTGTCTTGGATCTGGGTAAAAATACAGAAAATATTTTATAAGGGTCTCATGTGTTAATTTTGTATTTAAAAGGTTTATTTTGTTAATTAAATAAAGTATAATTTGAATTGTTTAATAATTAAATGGAGGGACTAAAAATCTAATTTCTGGAAACTTAAGGTTGATTTGAGTAATAAAATATATTCAGGGGGTTATGTGTAATTTTGGTAATTTAATGGCTTAATATGTAATTATTAATAATTAAAGGTTGAAATTGTAAATTAAAGGGCTAAATATGTAACTTTGATAACTTGAGGGACTTGATGTGTAAATTATGAATATTTAAGGGTACATTCGTATATCATGTTAAAATAAGTGTACATTGTGTAAAATTGGGAAATTGAGGGTTTAATGTGTAATTATGAATATTTGAAGGTTTAAAGTGTAACTTTTGTAATAAAGGGGTGTAAAGTGTAAATTGTGAAATCTTAAGGACCAAATGTGTAAATACGATAAAAGATACCTTATTTCCATAATAATGATTTAACTAAGTTATGTTACTCCATATTACTAAAAATGGAAACTTTCTGAAAATGGAAACTTTCTAAAAGTGGAAACTTACTAAATATGGAAACCTGCTAAAAATAGAAAGTTACTAAAAATGGAAAAGCAATTAATTAAGAATGATTTGTAATTCCCTTCTACTCCTTTAGGTGTGAAGAAGGAGAGACTTTGAGCTATCCCCATATCCTGTGTTTATATTCTGTTTGTGCTTTCGTCATAAGGTACAAATACTCTGCCCTTTTTCAGTAAGGGTTCTTATATCCTATGCATTGATTTTGAGTTATGATTCAGTTAAGATTTCCCAAGCCATTGCTATGTTCCCTTTGAATGAACCTTTGATAATACTTTTGATATGACTTTGAGATGCACCTCTTGATTCATGACCTTTTGATATGACATTGAGATATGACTCTTAGTTTGATACCCGAGCCATTTTTGTACTTTCCTAGCCAGGAAGGTAACCTGGCCATGTCTGTGATGCACCACTGGCATGACTCCTGTGTGGGGGAGTGATTTCTCACACCGTCCCTTATATATTATCTGCCATGGCTACTTGACTTTGAGATTGACTTTGAGTTTGGGGGCGTATGGATTGCAATCCTAGGCATGTTTTGTTTAGTGGATTTAACTATGACTTTGAGTATGACTTTGAGTATGACTTTGAGGTGACTGGTGCTTGTGTGCAATACACGCCTTTCACATTTTATGGGAGCTGATCACTCCACTATTATGATACATGAGGACACCCCTCATATTATCTGGTTGCCTAAGAGGTATCCCCTCTGATTGTGAGATTATGACTTTGAGATTATGATGTTGAGATTTTGACTTTGAGTTTCTGGGCTCGTGGTGGATGACTATCCTATTCTTCTCTTATTATCCATGTATTTCGTTTATACCTTATGACATTCCCATTGCCCATACTATATTTTCTGTTTCGTTATTCTTTGCTTTGTATTTGTATCTGTTCACTGAGCTTTTTAAGCTCAGCCGCACGTTTTCTTTTCGTGTGCGGCAGGTAATAAGCAGGACGACGGGTTTGGGTATGAGTGAAGAGACTTTTGGATTTAGAAGACTTTGATAGTGTTCTGAAGTAGAGACCATTAGAAGGAGTTGCTTTTGCAGACTTAGTGTTTAGTTTTGTTTCCGTTGTAACCATGTAAATTTCAGAATTTCATTTGTAACCTTTGAGAATTTCTGTATTATTTGAAATGTATGCTTTGTTTGATCTGATGTGAAACCATTAGTGTGACATCTTTACCCTTATTGGGTTGGGGTGTTACATCCTAGCCCTTGAAAGTATTTTTGGCGCCAAAAGTACAATTCGTAGCTATGGGCAGTTTGATTGCAATTAAAGAATTGTGGAGTCTTGTGGAGGTGGAGGGGACATGTTTGGATAGGTTTAGAGGTCAAGTTGGTACTTAGTAGCAAAACAAGGGAAGTGAGGTGGTACAGGGGAAGGTTTAGTTGTGGGAAAGCATTAAATGCAATAGTGGGCTGGTATAGGTGGTGGAGAGAGTAGGTAGACAGCTGGGGGGTGAGGTGGTAGTAGCAGGTGGCCAAAACCACCTGGTTTTGTGTATCAGGGAGTTGGGAGGAAGAAGGAGGGAAGGGGTGGTTTTTGTTTGACTGGGATTGACCCCGCTTTTATTCATCAGGGAGTGGGTTTGGACTGGGGTTCACATTAGTGGGCTGGGGTTCAAAAGGGTTAGGTAGGGGTTCATGTTTGTGGCTGGGTTTGTTATATATAAGGGTCCGGTTTGGTTTGTATGATAAACACAAGGACCATAGTTGTAATTACTGAATTCTTGAAGGGTTGAGTAGACAATTTTCCAAAGTTATCAAAAGGGTCTATTTTGCCAATTATAAATAGCACAAGGGTTTTATTTGATAAATTACAATTTTTAAAATACCCGAGGACTAAATTTGCCAATTTTGAAACTTGAGGGGTAAAAGTTGCCATTTTTAGAAAACTTACATCCATGGACTAAAAGTGAACATGTTTGATATCCCAAGGACTAAAGTTGACTTTTCTTACATTTTAAACCTTCAGGGACTAAATCTGCCAATTTGTGAAACTTCAGGGACTGAAAATGACAATTTTGTGAACTTTGCATGTTTTTCACTTGTTTTCAATATTTTTGTTCTCGAGTCATATAAAAACACATTTTATGATATTTTTAGTATTTTGAAGCATATCTGCATGTTTTTAAATGTTTTTGCAGATAAAATGTGACAGAAATGATGAGTATTTAGACACTCATCAGACCTCCGCCTCAGAAGGGGAAACAATGGCCAAGACCTCAGAGACACCCATCATTGAGACCCTCTTGACCCTAAAACAAACGCCAACGGAGGTCACTGATAAATCATCCTCAGAATCCTCGGGCAAACCCCAGTTTCCTCATGGCTCTACTGACATACACAAGTCACTAGGGTCAGGAACCTCCACCCAATCACATCCCGATGAAGGCACTAACAAATCACAATTAGTGCCTGAGGGAGAAAAGGGTCCTGAATCCTCGGTAGGGCAGCACTACTCTACTGAGAAGGGGATCCACACCCAATCACATCCAGTTCACGGCTCTGAGAAATCACACTCAGGGTCTTAAGGAGTCAAGGACCCTAAATCCCCAAAAGGGCAGTACAACCCTGATGGGAAGGGGGTCTATCAACAATCACAAAGTGTGCCTCATGATAGTACTGGAGAACAACCAAAGGCGCACATGGGGACAAAGACTCAGGGGGAATGTGACCACCCGCTGATATGGAACCACAACCCCCTCAAGGCGGATCCATTCCCTCAGGAACTGATCCCAAACGCCAGGCTGAGCAAACCCACTCAGTTATTATGGCAGGGTCAGGACCTGGCCAAAACCAGTTGCAGATTCAATCCATGGCGGATTTTCAGGCTGTTCTCTTGTCTGATGAAGAGCTCAACATTGATAGTGAGGAAGAAGTGTTTGAGGCAGGTGAAGATATGGATACTGATGCACAACCCACTGAACAATCGCATCAGTCTTCTCCACCACAAGGTGAAGAATCAGCTTCTCAGGCTGATCATTCTTCGAACTCAGAATCATCCTGCCCAGCTAATCTCAGGAAGTATGACAACATTCTTCCTCTCACTGAAAGAGAATTGGTCAAGTTCTTGCAGAAAGCCAACAATACTCTCTTCCAAGGGCTCACTGAAGAAATCTTTGACCAACATTGTGAAGCTGCAGTTCACTATGTCAACCTGAAGGAATCTGTTGAGGCTTATCATGATGAAGTTAATGAGAAACAGTCTGGGATTTCCTACTCCTTGACAACTCTTGATCAGAATCTTAAAATATTCAACGCTACTCTCTCCAACATCACCAAGAGCATTGCAACTATTCAAGAGTCAGTGAAAGATGACCCTGAGCTCAACAAGAAAATTCTTCAGGCTTCTGAGACTTTTCAGCAACAGTCAACTCACTTAACTGAGGTTGTCAACATGCTGAAATCCTCTAACCTTTAGGGTCTCAGCTCTTCAGTGGACTCCATCAAGTCTTCCCTGGTTCTTCTGGAGGCACATTTGGCATCATGGGCCAAATCTTCGAATTCCTTGGCCTGGAATCTTGGGCCTAGGATGACTGCTATCGAGGCTTCTCAGGCATCTCTTGAAGCCAAGGTATCCACACTTCAGCAAGACACCTCAGACATCAAATCCATGATGACTGAGATCTATCAGGCTTTCAAAGGTCAGGCTGCTCCCTCAACTTCAGTGAGCACTCCAACTCCTGCTCTCACAATGGCTCAAGCAACAGTTGAGGGGGAGAAATTCACTGAAGCTTCTTCCAGCCAACAACCTCCTTCTCACACTGAGGGGGAGATTTCTGAAACAACCCCATCATCAACTCAAGATAAAGGCAAAGGCATTCTCACTTCTACTGAGCCTGAGCCTACAATATTGGTGCCTGCTTCCTCAGAAAGAAGGCCTGACCCTGATGAACCAATCAAGGTCCCTTATGAGATCAATGGAGTGATGCATCTTCTCACTGAGGCTGAAATTCAGGCTCATATGGAGAAGGAAGAAGGGTTGAAGAAAGCAGCTGAAGAAGAGAGGCTGAACAAGTCTGCCCTTATCCAGGTGGTCAGTGAAGAGGCCGAAAAGATTGGACTTGAACCAAAAGCCCTTGCTGGAAGGAAAGGTGGTCAGAGCTTTATGAAAGCTCAGGATGCTGAGATAACTGCTCTCAGGAAGAAAAGAAAAGAAAGGTTGAAAAAGGCTGAGGAGATAAGGAAAAAGAGGATTGAGAAGTACCAATGGGTTATGACAAGCAGACTAAGACCTGAACCAATCACTGATGTAAAGATTCATCAGAACACCAAGCCTGCTGTCATCAGTGTATTCAGAGGTCCTGACAAGAGGAACTTTGAAATTCATGATCCCTTTAGATTCGCTGACTTTGGGATCACTGAATTGGATGAATTGGGTCCAATCATATTCAAGAAATCGAACGTTGTTGTCAAAGAACTGATGAAGTCCCTGAAGCTAAGATATGAAAAACTGACAGCAACACCTCAAGAACTTGGTATTCCCTCACTTCTCCCAGCTCCAGCCAGTCAGCCTGCTCCTACTCAGTCCTCTAGAAGAAAGAGGAAACAAATTGAGTCTGAGCCTGAGATCAGAGTTCCTGGCCTTGAATGCAACAGAGCTCTCCCTGAAAGAGTTAAATTTGTGAACAACCAGGTCATTGAACTACCTGAGAGGGGTCTCTTCTTCACTGATGAGTTTGGAGACCCAGCCTTCCAAAGATGGAGTGACATTGATCAGGTTGGAATCAAAGCCATGCTTGGTTTCCTCATGATGGCCTCCCCAACTCAGAGTCCTACCAATGTGAGGTTCTGCCATGACCTGAGAACCAAGATTCAAGAACATCCTGATCAACATGAGCTGGAAGCCAAGAGACCTAAGCTTGAAGCCCTTGGATACAAACTGGACTGAATGAATCTGCAACACCACTATCCTGTACTTATTAGTTGTTAGGACTTATATAATGAAATCAATAAAATTATGGCCCTTTGTTTTGTTATTTCAGTTTCCTCAATTACTTTCTAGTACATTCAATATGAGAAGAAGTCATTAGCTCACTCATAACTGATCAAAACACTTAAGCATAATTTATATCCAAATAGGGGGATATTGTTGAGTCCTTCTGTAACACCCTGACCCGACAAGGGTAAAGATGTCACAAAAATGGTTTCATATCAGAACAAACACAAGCATATGACATAAATAATACAATAGAATTTCAAGGGTTATAAAGGAAAATCTGAAACTACAAGGTTAATACAATAATTTTGAAGTCTAAATTTAAATTCTTCTATTCATCTTCAATAGCTAGTAAGGTCTTCTAAGTACAAGGTACTCTCCACTCATACCCAGCTTCCAAACTAAAACCTGCCGCAGGAAAAGAAATGCGGCTGAGCTTAAAAAGCCCAGTGAACAGATATAAAGGTAACAAGCAGTAATAATGGGATAGTGATGTAAGTGAAACGATGCAAAGTGTAACAAGAGTGAGGATAGAAAGAAAGATAAAAGGTTATGCAGATATACCAAGAGTTAAGGAATAGTTACAAAAGATAAGAGGAAAGGGAAAAGTAATCCCAACCCGAGCCCAAATCAAATCAAGTCAAGTCAAGTATTAAGTCAAGTGTCAGGTCAAGTATGTATCCGGAGGGGTGACCTCGGAATACTAAGTACAAGGTTATAAGGTAAAGTAAACAGAAATCCACTACGAGCCCAAATCAAATCAAATATCAAATCAAATAGGTGTACGGATGGGAGACCTCGGTACCAAACGCAATATGAGGGGATACCTCCAAAGGGTGGAGTTATGAGCTCCCAAATATGTGAAAGACGTGTATCGCACACACCATCAGTCACCAAATGTAACAAATCAAGTATCAAATCAAATATAATGGCAAAGCCCAAATAACAAATCTAGGATGCATCCATACGCCCCAGGTGGCCAAAGTCTGCATCTACGTAACAAATCAAATCAAATCAAATATGGGACGGGATAGGTCATCACTCTCCTACCCTAGAGTCATGCCATTGGTGCATCAATGACATGGACATGAAACCCTCATGCCTAGTGAATGGCTCGTAGTCTCAAACCGTGGGTCAAGGGTCAAATATCAAATGTCCAAATATCCAAATTCAAATTTCATATCAATTAGTTCAAGTCAAAATTCCTTTTCAATTATATCATAAGTTTCATATCAAATGGTCCGTATTCAAATGGTTCAGATCAAATGGTTCATGGCAAAGGGTCAAAACGAAGGGATCGTAGCAAAGGGTTCATAGCAAGGTTCAAATCAAATGGATCATATCAAATGTCTCATATCAAATGGTTCATATCAAATGGTCAAAACAAAAGGAATCATAGCAAAGGGTTTATATCAAAGGTTTATAAAGCAAAGTTTCGTAGCAACAGTTCATTTAAAAAGGTTTCTATTAAAAGTCCATTTAAAGCAGTCTTTCAATAATGGTTTTCATAAAAATGATCTTACAAAATAGTTTTCATAAAAACTCTAAGTAACTTTCATTTAAAAGTAGTATCGCATCTTTTTAAAATAGCTTTTCTCAAACATTTTCATATATAATTAAGAAAGGTTTTCACATCCAGTTACCAAAATCAAATGAACCTTCAAAGTATCAAGTGATTCAAATATTCATGTTACAGGGTGACGAACGAGTCATATCAAGTATCAAGGGAACATGCAAGGTTCCATTATCAAGGTTCACAAATCAAGGGAAACATAGCAAAGGCATAGATTAAATAAGAAAGCCCCAAATAAAAAGGCTCAGATCATAATCAAACCAATATAGACAGATGTAAGTGAAACATGAAGAATGAATCAAAGTATAAGGGAACATAGCAATGGCTTAGGGAACCCTATAGTGAATTAAGATAAAAAGTCATGAGAAGGACACCCTTACTGAGAAAGGGTAGAATATCTGTACCTTATTAAGGAAGCAAGCAAAACACAATAATAGCAAGACTGACAAGAGTCAAGGTCTCTCCTTCTTCCCACCTAAAGGTGTAGAATACATAATTACAAAAGGTTCTTATTTACTAATTTTAGTCACCCTTCCATTTTTAGTAACTTTCCAAATTTAGCAGTTTTCTGTTTTTATCAGGTTTCCCGACTTAGTAAGTTTCCAGAATTAGTAGGTTTCCATATTTAGAATATCATAAGTTTAAGTATTCAAATGTGACAATGATATTAGTTCAAGGTTCATAATGTTGATTATATAAGTTTAGGGTTTATAATGTAGTTCTCATAATTTTAGGGTTCATTATGCAATTATCACAAGTTAAAGGACCAAAGTGTCATTATGGTAAGATTAGGGGAAAAGGTAAATATTATCAAGTTACATGTTTTCATCAGTTAAGACCCTTAGTTTTAGAAAAATGACAATTTAGACCCTTTAGTTTAGAATTAAACACATTATACCTTTTTAATATCCTTAAAACCTTTCACAGATTATACACACCAATTAGACCTGTTTTATACGATTTTTCATCCTTATAAGAACTCAGAATAAAAATTCCCAAAAATTCATACACGTACCCAGATGTCTTAAGAACTTACCCTAATTTTTCCAGAATTTATTATTAAGCATAACTATAGTCCAAAAATCCTTTTAGTCAAGTCGTCCAGATTACTGATCAGTTTTAACATACGAAAATTTTGCAGTTCAAAGCCTCATCAAAATAACTTATAAAAATCCATAAAAATCAAAACAACTAACTTATATTCCAAATATTATTTTTCAGAAATTTTAGGTCATAAATCGTTATAGATTCCAATTTAAAAATCATAAGCTACAGGTGAATTTTCGTAACCCGAAATACAGTTTTGACATCCGATCTCATAAATTCGAAAAATGTGACTTCCAGACCTCTAAAAATTATAAGGTTAATTTCTACAGAAAGCTATTTCATTGAACTTAATTCTAGACTCAAAAACCACCTAAAAAAACGCTCACATCATTTAGATACAGCCGATTAAAGTCGAACAATTTCCAGATCAGTAGCAGTTTTATGATTTCATGCAAGTATTTAGGGTTTTGTCATTCCAATCTTTAATTCTTGACACAAAACGATTATTGATGAGTTTATAACATGTCTAGGTCGATTTATATCAGGTCTTAACATAATCAAAACAATTAAATTCATCATACACACACATGGTCGATTCATACATATTAGGTTTTAAGGTTTTTTTTTTATTCCAAGTATTCAAGTTATGATTTTATGTAACATGTTTCTATTATCATATGTGTTTTTATACTTGATAAGAACATCAAATGGATCGAATCATGACAAAGAATTAACAAGAAAAGATGATACAAATTTACCCTTGAAGACCAAACGAAGATTAAGGACAACACACGATCGAATCACCAAGTTCCTCCTTCCTTCTTCTTCCTTCCTTGGATCGACTAGAAACTAGGTTTAGGTTTTTTTTTTTTTTTTTTGAAGCCGTGTATATGGAGAGGAGGGATAAGAGATTTTCGGTATTATGGAAAATCAAGAGAACCGAATATTTGATTAGAGCTAATAAGGGAATGAATAATTTTTTTATTATGGGCTTGTGATCTTTTAAATAAATGCATGTTAATCTCTTATCATATGGGCCGAAAATCTTGTGTTGTAACACATAAAAAAAATCGACTAGCTTAGGACTTATAGTGTAGGATTTTATTTTTTTATTTGTGACATTTAATTTATAGTGTAATGTTTACTTAGTTTAAATTATTAGGTAACTTAGGATTTAAATCATCTTAGGTTAAGTTCAATTAATGTTCACTTATTTAATCTTCATAAGTTTTCAAAATTTAAATTTGAGGGCATTTTTGTCATTTCGGATTGTGGTAATTTTGGGGTTTTACAACTTCTTCCCCTTTAAAAGAAAATTTCGTCCTCGAAATTGAAGTACGAAGGTTAGACGAAGTCGTAGCAAATCGTAAAAGATCGTCACAAACATCCTCACGCCCGGGGAGGTTCTTCCAAAAGGATCTTCAAACCAATTAGTTTCTCATGACTCAAATCAAACAAGGTGGGTTCAAATTCTCAGAAGGAGGCAAATTGGGTTGATTCTGATCAAATGGTCCATGCAATATAAAATGGATGATAGGTGAATTTTCTGGAAAGCTCATACGGAAAGCGAACAAGATTTCAAATCAAATTAACTGTATCAACAGTAGAGAGCTCTACAAAGAGTTTAAGATTCATAACTGAGGTCAACAGAATGCAAAACGAGAATTCAAGCTCATCCAGACATCTAATGTACAAAGGCAGAGTATACACATAACGGTGAAAGCAGATTAAACGCATAGGTGGAAAGAACCTAAAGTCTCACTAACGTAGATAATCTCAAACAGCTATCAGAATTCTAAGGCTTCTAAGGCACTTCTCAAAATATCCTATACCCACAACAAGTGCACGTTATATGACGTAAGTATTATCACGTTGGCCAGACGTCATAATACTGGCATCATATAAATATGCCCTCATGATGGTCATACTTTATCTCGAGTCATGAGCAAAACAACCTATCTTAATCCATCTAGTACTTCCATAGTCTCAGAGGTCATCCAAATCAATGTCATAGTCAAGAGCAAAAACAAGACTACTTGCAAGAGTATCGGAATCCCAGATTGCCTAGCAGAAGTAAGGTATGCCGTCCACAAGCATCAGATCTTCCACAATTCGCCAAAATTCCCAAAACAAAACTATCATCGAACATACGAAAAATAAACACGGAACTGAAATGTTTCTAGGGAACTTAAATCATTAGAGGGTCTTATTACTATACAACGAAGCTGAAGTGGGTCAACGGAAGTAAAAGTTAGTCGCTAAAAACTTGGGCCTTCACAAAATCAATTCTTCCAAACATAAAAGGTCTGTTTCAAAAATCCGTTCATTCAACACATTCAATCTCTTCAAGTCCGGTTAATCTGTCTTCGTTTGTCCATTAATCTGGAAGTGAAACAAAATCGTGAACTTATGTCTGGTTCATTAAGCCTTCTGTAGTTCTTCTTGGAATGTAATGGAGTAATATGAATTTCTAGCGCGGTCTTCAGATCCCTTCATCATCCAGTCTGCTTCCGCTCTCAATTCATCTTAGTACAACCAAGATGAATAGGGAAGTTAGACTGCATGTCTTCATCAGCTCCAGGTTCGCCATCTTGACTAGATTTCCTTCTTCTGCATCGCCAACACTTCTGCCTTGTAAGGAATGTCTTCACTCTTCAGGGTAGCCACCGTTGTTGTCAACTCCAGGTCATGCAGTGAAGTAATTCTTCTGATATGCTTCTAGTTGTCTCAACAATATCAACCTCCCAGAAGGTACAAACGATCGTTAAATTTCTTAGAAGGTGCAAAAATAATTTTCATGCTCTTCCTCGTCTCCGAATGTACTATTAAGTCATACAATGACCATTTGCCCAAGTACTCACGAGAAACATCATTTATCAAATTCACAAAACAGTCAGAGCTTTAGCTAATACTATTAGCGTCACTAACCATCATAGCAGTCGTTACGAATATGGAAGGCGATTCCAAGAATAACTTCAATTCATACTTCCATCTAAAAGAAACTTCGCGCTCTGAAATTGAACAGATACATAGTCGTTTCAGGGTGGAGAAATAACGGTTCCTAACAGCTATACGGTTCAACTTCCAGTAATTAATACATATCCCCTGTCACCATCCTTCTTTATCGCGAACGAAACTGAAACACGCCCAGAAGATACACTTAAGTTAACTCATTTCCTGGTCTTCGGTTGCTGCTCTTCCCGGTTGCTCAAATCAAACTGGTATGATCTGAAAGACATCTTCGCTTGCTGGCTAGACAATCTCTCAGTATCATGTCAAATCCTACTTCACACTCCGGTGGAAAACTTGGTGGTTCAAGCAAGAATCATATTCAGAAAACTCAGGGTGCCAATTAACTCTCAAGATAAGGTTCATTTATTGGTGTACAAAATGGTTTCTAGGAAAACTTCATAACCGCGAAAATAACACACGAGTCTCCAGAACAAAGAGTTTATCAATCGATAATCATGGTAGGGAGTTCAAAATTGTTTCAAACGCCAAAGGTGAGACATAGGAGGATAGTTGTCAATATTTTGAATGCTGAATCAACCAATCCTTTATCAGAATAAAATTAAGGTTAACTATCCAAAGAAAGACAGATCAACAAAACAAATCTTATCGTTCAAAATGAGAGGAAAACATTCTTATACTCGTGGTTAAACACCACAAGACTTCTCATAGGGATAGAGATGGGTAAGACGAAATCAAATAGCGTCGGAAGATTCATAGATGCTTATCAAAAGCAAGAGACAAATCACAGAATGTATCAAGTACGTCATCGCCATGGAGATTCCAGAATGCCCAAAGAGGCATCAAAATGATTAACAAAAGGATCAGAGGTCAGAGTCGGAATCTGAAGATAAGGATCAAATGGTGTCAAACAATTACTATGCAATTTTCAATGGCTTCAAGATTTATTTAGATTTCAAATCTTAGGTGGTGCAAAGCATAAGCTTTCAATCTTCAAAAGTGATCTTAATAGGCTTTAATCAAAAGCAAGGCACGAATCAGAGTGATGCGGAAGCAATGATACTTAAACAAATGCCTTATAGTCTACCCATTCCTCACTGGTCAAAACTTAAGTTCATATTAAGAAATCCTAAAGCAGGTTCTCAAGGTGTTCTCCTATGTTCTTACAGTGGAAGCCTAATGGTCCAAAACTCACAGGCCAAGGGTAAATGTATTACGAGTCGCAACCTGTCTCTGATACCATAAATTGTAACACCCCGACCCGACAAGGGTAAAGATGTCACAAAAATGGTTTCATATCAGAACAAACACAAGCATATGACATAAATAATACAATAGAATTTCAAGGGTTACAAAGGAAAATCTGAAACTACAAGGTTAATACAATAATTTCGAAGTCTAAATATAAATTCTTCTATTCATCTTCAATAGCTAGTAAGGTCTTCTAAGTCCAAGGTACTCTCCACTCATACCCAGTGATGAGTGTGTAAATACTCATTATTTTATGCCCATTTTAGACCACAAAAATGACCAAAAACACCAAAATAGACCATATTATATTGCAAATATTCTTGGTTTGTGTTTTTATGTGTTTCAGGTACAAAAGGATCGAAAACAGGGCAAAAACGGACAAAACCGAGCACAAGATTGGAATTTCGTGAAAAGCCGAGGACGGGGAGGAAATTACGAGTTTGGACCGGGATTATGCTCAAATTGTCAAAGTCAACCCTCAGAAATATCAAAAGGGTCAATATTGGTCCTTGGACATATTTTCAGAATGTTGCATATTTAGTCCCTCAATTTTTAGAATGTTACATAATTGGTCCCTAAACTTTAAACCAAACTCTATCCTTAACCTATAACCTAATTAAACCTAATCCTAACCAAAACAAACAACCCAATCCCATTTAATCCTAAACCCAGCCACAATCCTAACCCAATCCACAAAATATCCCAGCCCACCATTCAAAAGCCCAACTCCCTAATAACCCACACCCGTTTTTATCCCTTAGCTAAATACTGAGTTTGACTCAGTCAATACCACCATCAACCCCACAACCCCGCCAAAACCACAAAACCAAAACCATGTTCCCTCACCTTTCCCTGACATCTCCCCATGCCTCCCCTTTTTCTGAAACACGCTTCCCCTACACTTAGCTTCTTCACATGTGTACCAAGTCCCACGTGTGCTCAGAAAAAGATAATCCCACTTATCCAAGTTTTCCCGCCAAAACGATTTTTAACGATTGGGATTGAGTTGATTTAATCCAACGATTGGGAATGAGAGAGAAGAGGTCAGAGATGATTTGGGATTGTTATTTAAGAAGAAAGAAGACACAGAGATCAAGTTGTCACTGTTTTAGACCATTTCTTAGTGTAAAATTTAGTTTAAAATCTGTTTTCTAAATTATTGTAATTTAATTTCAGTATTGGTTAACTTTTTCAAGAATTGTACTCGTTTGGTTTATTGCAATCTTAGTTTAAATCTTCATTCAGTTTTAAGTTTATTTGGTCAACGAAAGTCAAAGGTCAGTCATCTGCTTATTTCACTTTTCATTTAGTGCTTATTTGGTATGAATTTGCTTATTTACTCTTATTGTTGTTAGTTTAAGTCTATTAGATAATTAGTGCCATACTCATTCAGTTTTACTCAGAATAGTCATAAGTCAAAGTTAAGTCAATATTGCTTCTCAGCTTGTTTTCCTTTGTTAATCTGTTTTTAGAGTTAAAGTAGGTTAGTTATTTCTAAATTTGTTCAGATTATAGCTTGAAGTTAGTGGTAGGTTTGAAAATTTTAATATCAGTTTACTTTAAGGGTTGTTTGGCTTTATAAGTCAAACGGGTAAAAACTTGTCTCTACTGTTCATTTGCACTCTGCCTAGGTTTGAATTTGATTGATGCACCATATTATAGTTAGCAGTATAAGTAATTTGCCTATCTTTGAAGATTTGTGGGATTTGAGTCTGCTAGTGCACACTTAGGGCCTGATCTGATCAAATAAGGTGTTCCTAGGGTTAAGCTGTAACACCCCCAAATTATCGCAGCGGAACGATAGTGTCTTTGGGATGCTACTTCAGGGCACAAAGTACAAGTTATAGAAAACGACCTCTAATTGAGACGTTTTGAAAAGTTACCATTCGAATAGATAAAGTCATAGTTTACAAGCAAAAGATCCCAAAGTAGAATAGTACATAAGTTTTTTTTTAAAGTATATCGAATGGTAAATGATAAAAGCAAAAGTCGTCATAAAAACGTGCCCTAAGACTCTCTGCTCCAAGCATCTGCTATCACCTTACTAACCTGAGATAAACATGCTAAAAGTGTCAACACAAAGGTTGGTGAGTTCATAGAGTTTGTTATAAATAGGTTGAAAAGCGTTTAGAGAAAGTTTCCACAGCATAGGCATTGTAAATCCACTCAGTTCCAAGCCCTGCCCATTCAAGACTTGCAACCTGTGTGTTTACAACCCAATGCTAACATAGAATGAATAGGATAGATGACTTGCATACCAATGCACAATGTAATAGATGTCTTGCATACCAATGCACAATAGAATAGATGACTTGCATACCAATGCACAATGTAATAGATGTCTTGCATACCAATGCACAATAGAATAGATGACTTGCATACCAATGCACCATGTAATAAATGTCTTGCATACCAATGCAAAACGTATTTGATAAACGAGAAAAGTAATTTAAGCATGTATCTCCCCCAAAAGTAATTCAAAACGTATAAAAGTAGGGGCTATGAAACTCACCTGATATGATAGCACAATAACCACTAAGGATATGATGAAAATGAGGCTCGGTCTCAAACTGCGACCTATGATGAATGATATGATCTAATATAAGTAAATGAAATGCTTCTACTCATGCATTTACGTATGTTAACGATACCACTCGTTGGTTTTGAAAATAATGTTTATCGTCGAAAACTACATCTTTGACATCTCGGCAAGTCATATACTATATTTCGTGTAAAAATGTTGAAACGTTACTCCACGATCCTCTTTTGGTGTTTTATCGTCCAATAAAATAGTTTCGTCGCGAAATAATACTTTTACAACTGGTGAAAATATGACCGAACGGCCTCGCAAAGCTAGTCGCAAAATATTGTACGTTAAGAGTTAGGAATAGAACTTGACGTTTTTGAAATCCTTGCAACAACATCTCAATGTCGCCTCTTTTGAGTTTTGATCATACACGTCTCGATCATGAAGAAAATCGGCATGGAATATGGTGTCTTGCAAAACAATTTCCCATACTTAGAAACATTTTCTTGTAATAGTTGTTTTTGGCGATACTAGGAAATTCATAACTTACTCGTTATAAGTTCAATCAACAAGTGGTCGATTGATTTGGAAAATAGGCCGGGAATACTTCGTTTCACCTCAAGGAGTTTATGGCCCAAACCGCCTCGCTCAACGGGAAAATAGCTCGTAAGATGGTGCCTCGCAAAACTGTTTACACTTAGAAAATATTGGAATTATAGTGAGGCTGTCAAAATAAGTTTTGTTAGTCGGATTTTCAGAAATTCATATCTTGGTCGTTATAAGTCTGTTTTCAACGTTCTTTATATCCACGCGATCGTCATAACATGAACTAACATATTCTCAGTGGCTCGGCTCAGCTAGACTACGGCTAATGCCTCGTTCTGTCCCCTGAAATTCGGCCAACAGTCCGCATTTTCTGAAAATAATAGTTTTGCGTTGCTAACTTTAAAACTTCGTATCTCCTTCGTTATAACTCGGTTTTTAGTGATTCAAGTGACCACGTTTTCGTGTTTGAGAGTACTTTCTATATATGAAAGCTAAAATAACGCCATGTTTACTGATTTTTCCAAAGTTTACATTTCTGGACAGCGGGTATATATATACGTTAAAACTCGTTTTCTTGGTTCGCGGCTTGATCAAACAACTACAACACAACTCCAAAAGTACACACATCCTACCATACACCTTCTTAAGGTGTCATGGGTCCTAAACATCACTAAAAATAGTGGGCTTCGCGGGGATGTTAATAAAACGTACAGATCTAGGATTTGAGATAGTTTTAATGAAAAATAAAACAAGTGGTATACATAACATCGGTTTTGCATGGATAGCTCTCAAAATAAATAGGAAATACATCAATATAAGAACAAAGGGAGTATGAAAAGATCAAAAATAGTGTTCTTGAGCTTACTTGATGATTGGTGAGCTAGGATGAAAAACGACCACAACCTTGGAGTTTTTATTACAAAACTCTAACAAGGAAGGTATTCGGGACTAGAATGAAACTTGATCTTCAAAAATTTATGGAATCTCCTTTGTGTTTGGTTTATGCCGTGGGATAGAGAGGGAGAGAGGAGAGGTTTTTGCTAAAATTTGCTAGCTAAATGTGTTATGAAATATGTTATGAAATAAAAACTAGTTAAGTAAAGTTTTTGGTCATTAAAGCTTTTGGCTTATTAGGCCAACAAGGGGGGCGGCAAGCTTCTCCAAGAAGCTTTAGCATGTGCAATTTTTCACTTAAAACATTTTTAGGATAAGTCTTAGTTAGTTTAGTGTGTAATTTCGGCGTTATCGGGTACCGGGTTAACTGAAAATAAAACGTGACGAATAAAAATAAAATTCGACGAAGTCGTGAAAATTATGAAATCAAGTTACTGATAAGAATCGGGTGTAAAAATAGTGATCGTGATGAAATATCGCAAAACGACGGAGTTATAAGCTCTTAACGTAAAATATAGCAAAAGGTTTCAAAACACCGGGTAAATTAATAATATAAATTTTATATCATTAAAATTAGCATGAAAATATATTAGGATCATAGTCGGGAGCATTTGAGTATAATATTAGTAGTAATGACTGAGTGGTAACGTTTAATGAACATACGTAAATTGAAATGATGCAATCCCGTGCATAGTAAAGACTCGAAAATGCGAATTGTGACAGTCTCCACCCGTTAAGGAATTCAGTCCCTGAATTCAGCTCATTCGTTCTACCTACGTACTTTCTTGTGGTCGGATTTGATGGGGGTAAACTTTCCCATCCTCGAGCGTAGCCCTCAAAAGACCTCTAGGTAACCGATTTTTACTTAATCCCACAACTCATCAAACAAGAACTGTCATGGGATTAGGCTAAATCGGTTTGAGGTTGTCGATTCAAATTCAATCTCACAACTCATCAAACAAGAACTGTCATGAGATTAAACTGAATCGGCTCGGGTAACAACTTGACTCTTAGCTTGATTTCGCAACTCATCAAACAAGAACTGTCACTAAATCAAGCTTGGAAACAAGTTGTCTGAAAGAATGGATTCAACATCCTGAAATGAGGTCTTTTGAAAGATTGGCTCGATTTTGGAATTGCTTACACCAATCAAATCAATATAACTAAGGTCAATAACATTAGGTATGAATTTAGCAGGGCAAAGCTATATCTTACTGGAATCGGACAATATGATAGAATGCTTAATCGTCTAGGGAAAACATACCCGTTACGCGTTGCGGGCTGCCTCAGTACCCAAATAGAATGCTCGACCCCTTGGTGGACTAATATTGATTTCCGGCTGTGGGTTGTTTCCCTCAATTGCTAAAGCTAGAGTCGGGTTACCCTGTATTTGTCTTGGTGTCCTATTCAACCTAGGACAGGCATGCCGGAGGTGATCCGGGCTGTTACACTCGTAACATGTCCTTTGGTTATTCTTTATGTTGCCCAGATTCACTGGCGCTTTACACTTATTTGTAAAATGACTCCACTGATTGCAATTTGTACACACGCGGCAGGGCGCAGACTTCTGATGATGATAAGCACATTTCGTACACTTAGGATGTGGTCCTTCATACCCTTTCTGACCAGAACTAGTTGCCGCAAAGGTTCTTGCCTTTTTGTTGTCAACCACCGTGCCCAATTTCTTTTCCGACTCACTCGGTCCCTTCCTTTTATCATTGCCTTTCAAAGTTCCATTCCTAACCATCTCGTCTGTGAGAGCTCCAGCCTTCAATATTGCACTCTGGATTGTGGGAGGCTCAGTTGCCTTTACAGTTCCTCGAATTTCAGGAACAAGGCCATAGATGTACCTTTCGATCCTCTTAGATTCAGGGGTAACCAGATGAGGTACTAGTTTCGCTAACTCATGGAATCGGTCCGTATAGACTGCGTGGCCAGCTCCTATCATAGAATGATGCCAAAGTTCATTCTCCAGTTTTTGCATCTCATTGCCCGGACAATACTCCTCTTTCAGTAGTGCCGTAAAGTCGTCCCATGTCATACCTACGGCTGCTTCCCTACCCCTAGCTTGAATCTGTGTGTTCCACCAAGTCAATGCCTTTCCCAACAGTAAGCATGCAGAATACTTCACCCTCTGATGTGCGGCACAATTACTGATGTCGATCACCGACTCCATCTTCTCTACCCATCGTGTATATGCCAAGGCGCCTCCAGTACCATCAAACTCTATTGGTTTACATGCCGTAAACTCCTTATACGTGCATCCAGTTGCACGCGTGGCAGTCTCATTCACACCTACCCCATTGGTGTCGTCATTTCCGCTTCCGTGGTTTCCCGAGTTGTTGATATGATTGCTAACTTGAGTGACAATAGTGGGAAGCAAGTTTTGAAGTTGCTGAGCGATGATGGCGGCAAAATCAGGATTTCCAGCATCGTTGTTGTCATTGTTGTCAATGCCGCGACCACCTCCTCTACCTCCACGTCCACCAGTCCTTCCACCCCTTGGTGTTGCACCTCCTCGGCCAGAACTACGAGTCACTCTCCTTGGTGCCATGATTTTCTGCGAGGAAGGACATTTAGTGAACGTCAGAGATGAGGGAAAACCGTTGATTATCCAAAGTCTATACTTAACATCCTCATGCATAATACCACGCCACCAGTTGTTTCCTAAGTTGTGCCAACACCGATCTACGTAAGCATAGTCACATGTACACGTGGGTCGTGAAGCACTTATAATTATGTTGGCCACCACAATTATAAATGTTTCCTTTCACAGGTGTACATATCACCAGGCACACATATCTCAGTGGTAGACATTGCTTAAGTGGGTATCTAGGGAATGTCGCACTCGGTATATATAGCTTCTCTTAGGTGCTAAAGTCACGGTAAGGTTTAGTCTCTAAAAAGTATCTTCAAGAGAACTCCCATCCTCCGCGAATCATCAAATCTCTGTAGCTAAATAATAACCTTTATTTAACTCAATCTCATGTCTCATCAAACAAGAACTGTCACAAGATTGAGTTAAATAACCAGTTATTATTGAGCTCCACATTTCTGATGACTCGACTAGAGTTTGGGACTTCCCCATCAGTACCATAAAATATCTAATAGCGTAGGTCTAGACGAAAAATTATCAGCAAGCGTACGTGTATGAAAAATGCAAGGCGATAGGGAGGAGAGTCTAATTGTATGTAGTTATAGTCTAGGCTCTAAAAGCAACCTAGTTCTCTATAACCAATTCTCTGATACCAATCTGTAACACCCCCAAATTATCGCAGCGGAACGATAGTGTCTTTGGGATGCTACTTCAGGGCACAAAGTACAAGTTATAGAAAACGACCTCTAATTGAGACGTTTTGAAAAGTTACCATTCGAATAGATAAAGTCATAGTTTACAAGCAAAAGATCCCAAAGTAGAATAGTACATAAGTTTTTTTTTAAAGTATATCGAATGGTAAATGATAAAAGCAAAAGTCGTCATAAAAACGTGCCCTAAGACTCTCTGCTCCAAGCATCTGCTATCACCTTACTAACCTGAGATAAACATGCTAAAAGTGTCAACACAAAGGTTGGTGAGTTCATAGAGTTTGTTATAAATAGGTTGAAAAGCGTTTAGAGAAAGTTTCCACAGCATAGGCATTGTAAATCCACTCAGTTCCAAGCCCTGCCCATTCAAGACTTGCAACCTGTGTGTTTACAACCCAATGCTAACATAGAATGAATAGGATAGATGACTTGCATACCAATGCACAATGTAATAGATGTCTTGCATACCAATGCACAATAGAATAGATGACTTGCATACCAATGCACAATGTAATAGATGTCTTGCATACCAATGCACAATAGAATAGATGACTTGCATACCAATGCACCATGTAATAAATGTCTTGCATACCAATGCAAAACGTATTTGATAAACGAGAAAAGTAATTTAAGCATGTATCTCCCCCAAAAGTAATTCAAAACGTATAAAAGTAGGGGCTATGAAACTCACCTGATATGATAGCACAATAACCACTAAGGATATGATGAAAATGAGGCTCGGTCTCAAACTGCGACCTATGATGAATGATATGATCTAATATAAGTAGATGAAATGCTTCTACTCATGCATTTACGTATGTTAACGATACCACTCGTTGGTTTTGAAAATAATGTTTATCGTCGAAAACTACATCTTTGACATCTCGGCAAGTCATATACTATATTTCGTGTAAAAATGTTGAAACGTTACTCCACGATCCTCTTTTGGTGTTTTATCGTCCAATAAAATAGTTTCGTCGCGAAATAATACTTTTACAACTGGTGAAAATATGACCGAACGGCCTCGCAAAGCTAGTCGCAAAATATTGTACGTTAAGAGTTAGGAATAGAACTTGACGTTTTTGAAATCCTTGCAACAACATCTCAATGTCGCCTCTTTTGAGTTTTGATCATACACGTCTCGATCATGAAGAAAATCGGATTGGAATATGGTGTCTTGCAAAACAATTTCCCATACTTAGAAACATTTTCTTGTAATAGTTGTTTTTGGCGATACTAGGAAATTCATAACTTACTCGTTATAAGTTCAATCAACAAGCGGTCGATTGATTTGGAAAATAGGCCGGGAATACTTCGTTTCACCTCAAGGAGTTTATGGCCCAAACCGCCTCGCTCAACGGGAAAATAGCTCGTAAGATGGTGCCTCGCAAAACTGTTTACACTTAGAAAATATTGGAATTATAGTGAGGCTGTCAAAAATAAGTTTTGTTAGTCGGATTTTCAGAAATTCATATCTTGGTCGTTATAAGTCTGTTTTCAACGTTCTTTATATCCACGCGATCGTCATAACATGAACTAACATATTCTCAGTGGCTCGGCTCAGCTAGACTACGGCTAACGCCTCGTTCTGTCCCCTGAAGTTCGGCCAACAGTCCGCATTTTCTGAAAATAATAGTTTTGCGTTGCTAACTTTAAAACTTCGTATCTCCTTCGTTATAACTCGGTTTTTAGTGATTCAAGTGACCACGTTTTCGTGTTTGAGAGTACTTTCTATATATGAAAGCTAAAATAACGCCATGTTTACTGATTTTTCCAAAGTTTACATTTCTGGACAGCGGGTATATATATACGTTAAAACTCGTTTTCTTGGTTCGCGGCTTGATCAAACAACTACAACACAACTCCAAAAGTACACACATCCTACCATACACCTTCTTAAGGTGTCATGGGTCCTAAACATCACTAAAAATAGTGGGCTTCGCGGGGATGTTAATAAAACGTACAGATCTAGGATTTGAGATAGTTTTAATGAAAAATAAAACAAGTGGTATACATAACATCGGTTTTGCATGGATAGCTCTCAAAATAAATAGGAAATACATCAATATAAGAACAAAGGGAGTATGAAAAGATCAAAAATAGTGTTCTTGAGCTTACTTGATGATTGGTGAGCTAGGATGAAAAACGACCACAACCTTGGAGTTTTTATTACAAAACTCTAACAAGGAAGGTATTCGGGACTAGAATGAAACTTGATCTTCAAAAATTTATGGAATCTCCTTTGTGTTTGGTTTATGCCGTGGGATAGAGAGGGAGAGAGGAGAGGTTTTTGCTAAAATTTGCTAGCTAAATGTGTTATGAAATATGTTATGAAATAAAAACTAGTTAAGTAAAGTTTTTGGTCATTAAAGCTTTTGGCTTATTAGGCCAACAAGGGGGGCGGCAAGCTTCTCCAAGAAGCTTTAGCATGTGCAATTTTTCACTTAAAACATTTTTAGGATAAGTCTTAGTTAGTTTAGTGTATAATTTCGGCGTTATCGGGTACCGGGTTAACTGAAAATAAAACGTGACGAATAAAAATAAAATTCGACAAAGTCGTGAAAATTATGAAATCAAGTTACTGATAAGAATCGGGTGTAAAAATAGTGATCGTGATGAAATATCGCAAAACGACGGAGTTATAAGCTCTTAACGTAAAATATAGCAAAAGGTTTCAAAACACCGGGTAAATTAATAATATAAATTTTATATCATTAAAATTAGCATGAAAATATATTAGGATCATAATCGGGAGTATTTGAGTATAATATTAGTAGTAATGACTGAGTGGTAACGTTTAATGAACATACGTAAATTGAAATGATGCAATCCCATGCATAGTAAAGACTCGAAAATGCGAATTGTGACAGTAGCAGTTTAAGCCTCCTTATTTGGTGACTTTAGACCCCATTTGGTCATTTGAGTTTGTCTTAAGTCCTTTGTTAAGTAGCCTTAAGTCCTGAGCAAATTTGGTAGAAAACTGCATAAGTAGTCTGCAATTTCTGCATATTCCCCCTTTATTGCCTTTTTCAGTCTTAATTTTTAGATAGTAACAGTAGTTGTTAATTTCTGATTTTTGTTTTATAAATAGCTTGCATGGTTAACTTAATCTGTTTTAGCTTATTTTTGCATTTCTAGCTTATTAGGTAGCTTAATGTCTGTCTGCAATTAGCCCCTTAATCCTGTTCTGAGTCCTGCACAGATTTCCAGTTTTTATAGCACCTGATCTAGGGCAAAATTAGGGTTCAATTGGGGTGTTATAATTAGGGCTTTTGTTATTTTTATGTAGCCTGTAGTACTAGGTAGCTTTTGCCCCCATGAGGTTCCACTGATCAGCTTATTTAGGTGCTTAATTCTGGTCTGCAAGTAGGGGATTTTTCTGCCATTTCTGTCTTTTTATGCTGCTGCACTATTTGCTTATTTGGCTTAATCTGAGAGTTTAGCTGTTTAATTTAAGTAGTTTTATGCTTATTTAAGTTGTTTGAACTAGTTCTGATCCTTTGGTAATTTTTAGTTAACATTAGCTTATTTTTAGCTTATTTGAAAACTGCTTATTTGCCCAAAACAGCTTATTAGGTTTAGATAAGCTCTGATTTTATTTTTCCTAGCTTTTAAATTTAATTTTAGATTTACTCAGAATTTTCCAGATTTTTCTGTTTTCATTTTCTATTTTTAAATCATTTAAATAGTTTTATTTAGTTTTTAATTCATAATAAATAATTAAAAAGTCAAAAAAAATATTTTTCTTTTTCCCAAAATTTTCTTTTGTCATTTAGTACGTAGGAAAATTATTTTGGTATCCGTAGAGTTAATATTCCATAGTTTTGATGTTTTTAGGTTCGCGTATTTCCCGGTTTAGTTCCGTTTTCAGTTTTCTTTCACGTTTTTAATTACAAGCATTTTAGATTATCATTCTCCTTGCTTTTTAAATCGTTTTTAATTTATGTTCACTTATCTTAGATTAGAAACCCAAAATCCCACTTTTATTCACCATTCACTGCACGCAATCACGATTCGAGATCACGAATTCCATTCACGCCTTCGTTAGAGATAACGACCTGGGAATACAACTTCCACTGTATTCCTTGGAAAAAAATACGACTTGATTCCAGCGAATCACCCAGCTTCCAAACTAAAACCTACCGCAGGAAAAGAAATGCGGCTGAGCTTAAAAAGCCCAGTGAACAGATATAAAGGTAACAAGCAGTAATAATGGGATAGTGATGTAAGTGAAACGATGCAAAGTGTAACAAGAGTGAGGATAGAAAGAAAGATAAAAGGTTATGCAGATATACCAAGATTTAAGGAATAGTTACAAAAGATAAGAGGAAAGGGAAAAGTAATCCCAACCCGAGCCCAAATCAAATCAAGTCAAGTCAAGTATTAAGTCAAGTGTCAGGTCAAGTATGTATCCGGAGGGGTGACCTCGGAATACTAAGTACAAGGTTATAAGGTAAAGTAAACAGAAATCCACTATGAGCCCAAATCAAATCAAATATCAAATCAAATAGGTGTACGGAGGGGAGACCTCGGTACCAAACGCAATATGAGGGGATACCTCCAAAGGGTGGAGTCATGAGCTCCCAAATATGTGAAAGACGTGTATCGCACACACCATCAGTCACCAAATGTAACAAATCAAGTATCAAATCAAATATAATGGCAAAGCCCAAATAACAAATCTAGGATGCATCCATACGCCCCAGGTGGCTAAAGTCTGCCTCTACGTAACAAATCAAATCAAATCAAATATGGGACGGGATAGGTCATCACTCTCCTACCCTAGAGTCATGCCATTGGTGCATCAATGACATGGACATGAAACCCTCATGCCTAGTGAATGGCTCGTAGTCTCAAACCGTGGGTCAAGGGTCAAATATCAAATGTCCAAATATCCAAATTCAAATTTCATATCAATTAGTTCAAGTCAAAATTCCTTTTCAATTATATCATAAGTTTCATATCAAATGGTCCGTATTCAAATGGTTCAGATCAAATGGTTCATGGCAAAGGGTCAAAACGAAGGGATCGTAGCAAAGGGTTCATAGCAAGGTTCAAATCAAATGGATCATATCAAATGTCTCATATCAAATGGTTCATATCAAATGGTCAAAACAAAAGGAATCATAGCAAAGGGTTTATATCAAAGGTTTATAAAGCAAAGTTTCGTAGCAACAGTTCATTTAAAAAGGTTTCTATTAAAAGTCCATTTAAAGCAGTCTTTCAATAATGGTTTTCATAAAAATGATCTTACAAAATAGTTTTCATAAAAACTCTAAGTAACTTTCATTTAAAAGTAGTATCGCATCTTTTTAAAATAGCTTTTCTCAAACATTTTCATATATAATTAAGAAAGGTTTTCACATCCAGTTACCAAAATCAAATGAACCTTCAAAGTATCAAGTGATTCAAATATTCATGTTACAGGGTGACGAACGAGTCATATCAAGTATCAAGGGAACATGCAAGGTTCCATTATCAAGGTTCACAAATCAATGGAAACATAGCAAAGGCATAGATTAAATAAGAAAGCCCCAAATAAAAAGGCTCAGATCATAATCAAACCAATATAGACAGATGTAAGTGAAACATGAAGAACGAATCAAAGTATAAGGGAACATAGCAATGGCTTAGGGAACCCTATAGTGAATCAAGATCAAAAGTCATGAGAAGGACACCCTTACTGAGAAAGGGTAGAATATCTGTACCTTATTAAGGAAGCAAGCAAAACACAATAATAGCAAGACTGAAAAGAGTAAAGGTCTCTCCTTCTTCCCACCTAAAGGAGTAGAAGACATAATTACAAATGGTTCTTATTTACTAATTTTAGTCACCCTTCCATTTTTAGTAACTTTCCAAATTTAGCAGTTTTCTGTTTTTATCAGGTTTCCCGACTTAGTAAGTTTCCAGAATTAGTAGGTTTCCATATTTAGAATATCATAAGTTTAAGTATTCAAATGTGACAATGATATTAGTTCAAGGTTCATAATGTTGATTATATAAGTTTAGGGTTTATAATGTAGTTCTCATAATTTTAGGGTTCATTATGCAATTATCACAAGTTAAAGGACCAAAGTGTCATTATGGTAAGATTAGGGGAAAAGGTAAATATTATCAAGTTACATGTTTTCATCAGTTAAGACCCTTAGTTTTAGAAAAATGACAATTTAGACCCTTTAGTTTAGAATTAAACACATTATACCTTTTTAATATCCTTAAAACCTTTCACAGATTATACACACCAATTAGACCTGTTTTATACGATTTTTCATCCTTATAAGAACTCAGAATAAAAATTCCCAAAAATTCATACACGTACCCAGATGTCTTAAGAACTTACCCTAATTTTTCTAGAATTTATTATTAAGCATAACTATAGTCCAAAAATCCTTTTAGTCAAGTCATCCAGATTACTGATCAGTTTTAACATACGAAAAGTTTACAGTTCAAAGCCTCATCAAAATAACTTATAAAAATCCAAAAAAATCACAACAACTAACTTATATTCCAAATATTATTCTTCAGAAATTTTAGGTCATAACTCGTTATAGATTATAATTTAAAAATCATAAGCTACAGGTGAATTTTCGTAACCCGAAATACAGTTTTGACATCCGATCTCATAAATTCGAAAAATGTGACTTCCAGACCTATAAAAATTATGAGGTTAATTTCTACAGAAAGCTATTTCATTGAACTTAATTCTAGACTCAAAAACCACCTAAAAAAACGCTCACATCATTTAGATACAGCCGATTAAAGTCGAACAATTTCCAGATCAGTAGCAGTTTTATGATTTCATGCAAGTATTTAGGGTTTTGTCATTCCAATCTTTAATTCTTGACACAAAACGATTATTGATGAGTTTATAACATGTCTAGGTCGATTTATATCAGGTCTTAACATAATCAAAACAATTAAATTCAGCATACACACACATGGTCGATTCATACATATTAGGTTTTAAGGTTTTTTTTTTTTTTTATTCCAAGTATTCAAGTTATGATTTTTTGCAACATGTTTCTATTATCATATGTGTTTTTATACTTGATAAGAACATCAAATGGATCGAATCATGACAAATAATTAACAAGAAAAGATGATACAAATTTACCCTTGAAGACCAAACGAAGATTAAGGACAACACACGATCGAATCACCAAGTTCCTCCTTCCTTCTTCTTCCTTCCTTGGATCGACTAGAAACTAGGTTTAGGTTTTTTTTTTTTTTTTTTTTTTTTTTTTTTTTTTTTTTTTTTTTTTTTTTGAAGCCGTGTATATGGAGAGGAGGGATAAGTGATTTTCGGTATTATGGAAAATCAAGAGAACCGAATATTTGATTAGAGCTAATAAGGGAATGAATAATTTTTTTATAATGGGCTTGTGATCTTTTAAATAAATGCATGTTAATCTCTTATCATATGGGCCGAAAATCTTGTGTTGTAACACATTAAAAAAATTGACTAGCTTAGGACTTATAGTGTAGGATTTTATTATTTTTTTTATTTGTGACATTTAATTTATAGTGTAATGTTTACTTAGTTTAAATTATTAGGTAACTTAGGATTTAAATCATCTTAGGTTAAGTTCAATTAATGTTCACTTATTTAATCTTCATAAGTTTTCAAAATTTAAATTTGAGGGCATTTTTGTCATTTCGGATTGTGGTAATTTTGGGGTTTTACAACTTCAGTACCCAAGGATCATTAAAACAGGATTTGAATACAAATTACGCTAAGTGTTAATCAACCAAAAACACAATTAAGTCACTGAGTGAACAGTCACTCAGTGAGTTACCTTCAAGATGCTCAGGACAAGTCTAAGAAAAAAGACTCACCACACAGGGAGGCGGATCTCCCTGAAGTGTTACTTGAGACGAAGAAGAAGGTAATGGGTTCAGTGAGTGTTGGACAAGAACTCACTGAACCCAGTCTCCTCAACAACAATAAGATTGAAGACTGAAGACTGAAGGTGAAGACTGAAGAACCTGAAGCCTGAAAGAAAGGCATGAATGAGCGGGAAGGTTTGAAGAGATAAGAACAAGTCTTATCGGGGTCAGACACAAACCATCCCTAAAGCGGCTAAAAGTCAAGAAGTGTCAGAACTGACACTCGAAGACTTTTTGGCGCAATCCTATTGGTTCTTGGAAATGACAATTACTGTTGTAGTTGTCAGACACGCCTTCCTATTGTTTATGTATTTTTAATCTTCAGTACTCTTGGATATTTGCCTATAAATAGCAAACAGATGGAGAAAAGTGGGTTAGGTATTTTGTGCAATAAAAGCTTAGACTTTCACAATACCCCTTTTCTCCTACAAAGAGTAACCAATCCCTGAGATAGCTCAGTGGGTCGATATTGTTACCACTTAAGCATTGATTGAGTTTAGATAGGAGACACCATACATTGTCTATTCAATCCCAAGTGTTTGTTCCGCAAAACACTTGGGTAATAGATTCTTTGATTGATTTATAATAAGAATTTAAACGTTGAAAAACATTGTGTTTTTATATTTACGTTTTACTTATAAGTTGTAATTAATCAAATACATTGTATCAGTCGTAAACATAAATAGATTAACTTTTTAGTTAACTCTAAGTGTGTAAAGGGAACAACAACCGCCCCTGGTGTTGTGTATCATACCAATTAGATTTAATAAACTAATACTCATCCTAATGTATGATCATACCAATTAGATTTAATAAACTAATACTCATCCTAATGTATGCGACTGCCAACTAATTTATGTACACTAATTCACTGATATATGCGAATCACATGTATAAACTAATAATTATTGATGCACCTACGTATATTGATAAGTAGAAATAATAAACTAATGATCACTACACACTAATAGTATTGATGATTGAGATATAATAACTACGTTGATAATAACTACGTAGCATCGCTGTATATGTAAAAAACAAAATTAAACATATGTTACTATTGGGTCGACTGATTGATCTCCAAGGTAATACAAAGGAAATATGTATTCCCGAGTCGTTTTCCCAACGAAGGAATGAATGGAACTTGTGATTTCGAGTCGTGATTTGTGTCGTGAATAGTGAAATAAGTGAAATTTTGGATTTTTAGACTAAAATTGATAAACATAAACTAAAAACAACTTAATAAGCAAGTAAAACAATAATATAAAGCACAAATAAGCTAAAACATAAAGAAAAACTAAAAAACGAGCACGCTTGGGCTAATCCCGAGCTTAAAAAGTGAAATCTTAGAAATACTAACCCTAGATATGAAAAACTATTTTTCCTAAGTCCTATTTGATAAAAGAAAATTTTAAAAAAAAGAAAATTATTTTTTTTTTTATTTTATTTATTATGAATTAAAAATGATTTAGAAAAGAAAAATGTATAAAAAATACTAAATGAAAGTGTAAAAATCTGAAAGTTTGCAGAAAAGTGCTAAAAGTTAAGCTAAACCTAGGAAAAATTAAAACTAGGTAACTGCTTATTCAGATAAGCAGCTAATAAGCTAAAATGTGAGATAACCAAAAAAGGAGAAAAAGGGCTTAAATAAATTAAGAAGGAAGGGTATAACAGAAAAGACCCAAGGGCGCTAGTGGTAGTGTTTGGTGTGGTTTGGTTAAAGGTTGAGAGTGTTGAGGTTTAGGGTTCGAGCCCTGGTGGCTCCCCTAGATTTCCTCCTTCCCTTTTTATTTTTATTTTTTAAACTTTTCTTTTGAGACTTGTAAATAAGCATGAAATAAGAACTTTTTGTGAATGAATAATTTTTAGAACTGAGAAAATAAGCCATGAATGAGCTTTTTAAAACAGACTGCTTATAAGAAAAGGATAGAAGCTAAGGCAAATGGTGAAATAAGCAAATAAGCTAACAAAAGCTATAAAGCAAACTGAAATAAGCTATCAAATCTAAAATCAATCCTAAATAAGCCAAAGAAATCAGAAAAAGCAGAACAAATAAGGAAATAAGCAATTAGAAACCAATTAAGCAATTAAAGCAAATTTGCAGGCCTAAACAGTCCAGAAGAGCAACTTTAAGCTAAAGAAAAAGCTAATAAACAATAAGCACATCTACCAATAACTGAAAACAATTAAAGCTCATACACCAATAAGCACTTAGAACAAGAATCAGACCTCAATAAACTTATTATGTGCTTAAAAATAAGCTGAAAAGAAGGTGGTTCATTACAACTATATACTGATGAATCAGTATAGAATTTCTAAACTTAGCCACTTTTGAGCTTCTCAGTAAGCTATAATAAGCTTAGCAAAGTACTGAAAACTATGAAAAAGCAAAGACTATTAAGCTACCAATTAGGAAGAAAGAAATTTAAGCACTAAAGGAAGGATTAAAGCACTTAAACTAGCACAGAAAATGGGTACTCAGAACTGTTTAAAATCAAGTCTACTGAAGCTAGTTAACAACTGAAATGACCAAAAAAATACCTCAAATCCTATTGAAATGAAACAAACTAACTACAATCTATTTCAAACACTGATATGAACTTAAAATAAGCAAAAACAAGGACTAATCACAGATTCATCCAATAAAAATCAAAGGCAGTTTCAATCCTCAATACTAGAACATCCAATCTAAAAACTAACAAACCACTTAAATCAGCTCAAAACTACTGGAAATCAGCTTATATCAATCAAATTAAGCTAAACAAAGTTAGACCAAATGGTCTGACTCAGAATTGCAGCTTAAAAGTCAAAGAAATGGCTTATACCAAACACCCCTTAATGCACTATTTTTTAACTTTAAAACTAATTAAGACCTTATAAAGCTGAAATTAGGAGAGACAAATGTTTAACTAGATTAAGCAAAGTCTAAAAAGCATTTCTCAACTATGAATAAGCACTGAATTAAGCTAAGACAAATTATGCTATTATTTTTTATTTTTATGAGTTTTAAGTGAAAACTAGAACAAGAGATAACTAATCTAATACTAAACTATGAAAAGCAATCAAAAGTAACAACAAGCATATAAAAGAAATTAAAAATCATAAATTAAAGCAAATAAGCAGCATGAATAAGTAAAAAGCAGAAATTAAGCTAAAATTGCAATTAAAAGAAAACTTACAAAAGCCCTTGCATAAACAGGAAAAAATATGCTCGCGGAGCTACTCAACAAGCTCTAGCTTGTCAAATGACATGCTAGTAACAGCAATAAGCCCTTCCCTGATTGGCTTATCATCCAAAAGCTGATTTTGACTATCATGTTGACTTTTATTTACTTTTTTGAATTTTTGCAATTTAAACAAGAATTAAACAATAATAAGCTCACAATAAGCTATAAGAGCTTAAATGAGCTTAAAGGAACATTAATGAAAGCTTGTAAACTACTTTTGGACAATAAAAGTTCTTAAAAAGTAAATAAGACAAGGTATTTAAATGAAAATGTAAATTGCATTAATAAAAGGAGTAAATTACAATACTGAAATTTAAAAGATTACACTACAAAAGCAGTAAATAGACAATAAAATAAAGATGGACACAATTTTTGACTAAAAATTGGACAGCCTTGTGTTGAAGGAGGAGGTCTTCTATTTATAGGAGCTGAGGAGAGGTCATTAGGGTTTCAAGGAATCCTTTGGAACTTCAATTCGCAGCCATTGATCAATCATCTCATGTGGAGAAATCATCACAGCCCTTAGATCACTTTGGTGATGTGTAGCCACCAATCAAATCACTCCCTTCTGCCATGGTGGCAATCCCTATGCAACATTCTCTCTGCCATGTCAGGTTCTAGAAGGATTTTTAGAGTGTACGGGTTAAAAATGGAGGCTGGGTGAATTGGGGTTGGGGATAGATGAACAGTAAAAAAAAGCGCGGGTAAGGTCGTTTTATTGTTTAATGAATTGACCGGGTATCAGGGTGTTGACCGGGTTTGGGTTATAATAAGGGTGTTGGGCTTTTGTAACTGGGCTGGGTTGGAATTGATTTAGGTTTTAATAAGATCAGGTTTAGGATAGATTTATGATTAAGTTTAAGTTTAAGGGTGAACTTTGCCAATTTAGCAAAGTTATTCCAAGGACTGTTTTTGTAAAATAAAATGATCCAAGGGTTGATTTTGTCATGTTGAGCTCAAATATGATCCACATGTAGGATATCTTCCCCGACTTCGGCTTTAAATACTCTTTCCATTTTCCGTGCTCGGTTTTGTCTTTTTTTTTCCTTTCTTTTTGTCTTTTTGTGATATCTGTAACCTGCACATGCATAAATACAAAACCAAACATATATATGACATTTTCAAACAGTTTTTGGTCTATTAAGTCCGTTTTATTAGGTAAAAGGTATGTGTAATTTAACACATACCATCGAACTTTGGTTTTCTGCCGTATGTTACTATTGTTTTGCATGGAACAAATGGGTGTTTGGATAAGCCAATTCATTAAAAAACATAGACTACTCAAATTTCAGGAATTTTTTGGTACTATCTCGATTTGGTACCGGTACCGTTTTAGTACTCCCGATTTTAATTTTTGTTCGTTTCATGGTACCGGTCCCGTACCGAGTATCCAGAATCGGTACTGTTTCAGTACGGTTCCGGTTCGGTATCGGGATTCGGGTCCAAATGCTCATCCCTAAGGCTATGTGTAATGGGGCGCTAGGCACCCCATTTTTGCCTCTTTCGCGCCCTTCTCGCTCCCCAGACGATTACACACGGGCGCTAAAGGCCCTAAAAAACCAAAAGGCGTGACTTGGCTAGCGCCTTACCCGTTTGTAGTTCCAAAAAAATTTTACCGTTTGTATTAAATGTCAAACGGATACTTTTGCAACCCAAAAAAAAAAAAAACGCTCCCTCTTTTTTTTTATCACTATATAAACCAAAATTTTTTTTACCATTTTTCACACAAAACACTCTACATCTTTTAACAAAAAAAAAAATCAATTATGTTTCCTAACCATCCAAACCTTCCACACAACTACAATCCCGGTTTCGTACCACCTTGTCGCAATAACGATTTAGGCGAAGACCAACTCTCAAATGTGCAACTTTGGAACTTGCTTTCACAAACAATGCCGCCGATGCCACCAACGCAAACGATGCATCCGATGCAAACCATGTCCACCTTTCAAAACTACGGTTATGGTCAAAATTACGGGTTTGCCAATTTCAACCAACCCATCGCGTCTCAAGGCTCGAGGACAACTATCAATGTCGAAGAATACGAGACGGTACCGGAGACGCCTCCGGATAACCAACCGGTGGCCGAACCCTCTAAACCAAAAAAAAGGTCACACAAAAAAAAAGCCACTACCGAGCCGAGAAAAACAAGAGAAATCCGACTATGGACCGATGATGAGACGATGACTTTAGGTCGTGCATGGCTAGAAATTGCGGAGGATCCCGTCATCGGTATTTTTTTTTTCTATATACTCGTTTTTTTTTTATATAATCGTAATTTTTTTTTTTATAATAATCATAATTTTTTTTAGAACCGTATTTTTTTTTTAGAATCGTATTTTTTTTTTTAGAATCGTATTTTTTTATATATAATATTTAATTGTTTTATTTTTTTTTTGTTTAGCGGATTTTCAAAGGGGACCAACGTTTGCACGGCGAGTTAGAGAAGCGTTCTATAGGAGGTTGGGGGTTGATGAGACTTACCGTACACCGGATATGATTTCGGGCAAATGGACCGACATCAACACCAAGTGTCAAGCTTTCAACACCATTTACAACCGAAAAAAGAATAACATTCCAAGTGGTGAAAATGCCAATTGGCCATTATCCGCCGCGAAAGAGGAGTATAAGTCAACGAAGCTCGCGGTTTTCGGGTATGAAAAAGTTTGGAGCATCCTACACGGCCATCCAAAGTGGGAACATCAAGTACCGCTCGAGGTTCGAACGACTAGGCCCTCGAAAAAATCAAAGACATCCTCTTCCACCGACCCCCAAAGCCAAACATCCGATGGCCGCAACTTTGACCTAAATGATGTGGAAGAAGAGTTCGAAGAGGTTGTGGTGCTCGAAAAGGCACGGCCCCTGGGTAGGCGTAGTGTTCGAGGAAAGCAAAAAGCCGACACCGAAGACGAGACGGAGAAGGAAATAGCGGCTACTCTTAAAGAAATTGCGGCGGAGGCGGCGCGACGTCGTTTGCAAAAAGAAAAACACTATGAAAATCTTGCAACGATCACAAAGAAAAAAGACTTGGAGGAATTTGGGCGAGACATTTCGCACCTCTCGGGGGTGGAACGTCAACTTGCCGAATCGCTCAAACAAGACATTGCAAAGGAAATATGGATTTATGTGATGGTTTCGGGTTCTAAAAATAAAGTTATGTAATCTTTCGTTTTTTTTTGTCATGTTTCGTTTTTTTTTTTTTTTTTTTTAAATTATGTAATGTTTCTATTTTATTTTAATGAAATTGTGTTTTAGTTTTAAATAAAAATGTATTGTTTGGTTGAATAAAAAAAAAGGAAAAAGAAAAAAAAAAGAAAAAGAGTGACACGTGTCGCGAAATGCCCCGCCCACCATTACACACCTAAAACACTCAAGCCCCTTTGCTGACTGGGCTGCCACATGTCAGAAAATGCCCATGGTGGGGCTTTATGATTACACATAGCCTAATAGAAGCCAACACAGTTCATAAATAACAATCAAACCTTTGTTGGGCCGAAGACTCGAAGCATATCAGTTTCCGACTACAAAAATCGTAAGAGTATGAAAAATAACGAGCAAAACAATCAATGTAGATATGATGCATGGACGAAGACTCGAAGCATATTAGTTTCCGACTACAAAAATCGTAAGAGTATGAAAAATAAGGAGCAAAACAATCAATGTAGATATGATGCATAATTTCAGGCCGATGGTTATAAAACCAGGTAAATAATTAAGTTGGATAAGTGCCACAAGAGCGATTCCAAATCCAATACTGATTATTAACTCGCATAGGTGACTCATCACTCATCATGGGACTAGAACTGGCGGAGGCATATTTGAGATGGTAGATAAAAGGTGTAGCTAAACAACTGAGACTCTTTGCGTGGATCTGAAATGTGCTGTAAATAGCTGTAGTCGGTCTCTTGGGAAATCTGGGAAATTCTTGGTTAAATCTTTCTGACGCATATTGGAAAAGAAACTTTTGTCTCTCCCGGTGGATGAAACAAGGTAGAAGTACTATTTGATTCCAGAAAAGTTGAACACCTTAATTGGAGGGCAGATTGTGACACGCTTGCAACTAGGCTTAACTTGTACATACAGGTCACTTGCATTCTCTTCTATGCTGCTTCTATGCGAAGACGACTAGAATCCCTAGACCATCCTTTGAGCCGATGCACTTGGTCATGTTGCATGATTCATATGACATGACAATTCTTATCACCTTGTAATGGGGTTTTTCTTTATCTGATAGGTATAAGTCATTTGGTTAACTGCGCAATGTTATTGAACAGGTTGTTTTCACCTTGATCTGATTATTTGCGCAATGTAGGTCTTCAGTTTTATAGACATAAAATAGTAGTCGTGTGTTAGGATCGAACTCGAGATAACGGGATTGCACACATTACGTATGAGAACTAATTATTAATAATTAAATGTAAAATGTTATATTTGATTATTAATTGTCACAAAAGAAATAACGGACGTTAGTATTTAACGGAAGTGACTAACGGTCGTTAAATAAAATAAGGAAGGACTAGATTGTAATTAGTAGCCAAGAAGGATCCGGAATCACCTCCTCAAGGTGATGGCCGATCGGTTTGATAAGGGTTAGGGGTTTCCTAATCTTAATCAAACTTGGGCTCTAAGATTACTAGCCTATAAAAGCAAACTCAAGGTTTAGTTTTTGGTACCTCTTGTGCACTAGCTAAACCTAAGTTTTCTTTTTCTTTCTTCCTTGTGATCGATCGGATCTTCACCTCCAAAGGGTGAACCGAATTTTTGTTTAAACAAAATTAGTTTGGTTTTACTTTGTGACTAAAATAACTTGCATATTGTTAGTTCGGTTTAGTGCGTGTGTACAAGAACGTGGTATAATCACATCATTGATTATATCTTGGATTGAATTGCAAAACTTGGTAAGGGGCAATTCTTATAATCCTAATAACCCTAATTAGGGTTCTTCATTCATATTGCTCAATTGATTCTTGTTCGGGCTAGAATCACTAAGGTACGTTTACTTTATGTTTTGGTTAATTATTATGTGTTATATGTATTCTATACGCTTCCGCATTATGTGTTCTTTGATTATGGTTTATATATATGATAGTCATGATGTTATAATTCCAATAGTGGCATCAAGAGCCGTTATAACATGTAATTAATTACCGAAACCACATAAAAATCAAATCTTGTTTGGATTATACATGTTTATTATATTCGATTAGGGTTTAATTTTTTCCATCTCAAACCCTAATTTTTTCATAAAAATCGATTTGGGTTTTTTTATTTAGGGTTTGTGTTTTGGTTAATTAATTTGATTAGAAACCCTAGGTTTATAACATGTTTATGTGTAGTTAAGTGATCCTGTGCAATATGCTAATTGTTAGGTAGAATCCATGCAAACGTGCATGTTTGGCATGGATTCATGATTGTTTTATTTGTTTTCACATGTAAGTTAATTAATAGATGTCGAATTGGGGAAGACTCCAATTATATTAAGTAATCAATTATGTGCAACGTGGTTTAATTTTGATTAAGACTTACGCAACCAAACTAGTTTGGTGTATGTGGTCCATTGGGTACAATGAGCTCGAAAACCAATGGGAGTCTTAATTAAAATTAGACATAATTTAAACCTAGATTGATTATTAATAGGATATTGAATTAATTTTCATGTGGCTACATGTTTTTCATAATTAATTGTTAAGTTATGTGTTATTATTTAGTTGTTTGTTTTTTTATGTTAAAATTACTTGTTTGTTTAATTGTAAAGACATGTTTAAGCAAAGGGTATTTTTTAAATAAAAGTAAAACGGACTAAATAATGGTGAAACATAAGTAATAAATTATGAATCTTGCAAAGTCTTATGTGCCGATAGTGGTTCGCTTCGCACGGTAATTTGCTCCCAGGCGAGACTAGCAAGATTATACTTTATTACATAATTTTATAAGACTTAGAATCATAAAATTTTAATTGATTGATGTAACTGTACAAATGGTCGAAGCGGCGGACCTAATTTGACAAACTATAAAGTGGGTATAAGGAGGCTTGACATTAAATTGTCATCCGAAAGGGGCGCGTTTTTAATTAGCTTCGGCGGACGTTTGCCCCTCCGCTCGCCTGTGCGTCAATTAGAATTACCAAGTACACCATTATATGTACGAAGCATCTTAAGGCAAAGTTGTAAGTTACTCAACGCCTCATATTAAAACTTTGATGATTTAACTCTTAGCTTAAAATTGATAAAAAGGTTTTGAAAAACTTTATGATACGAAGATGTATGCATGCCTCTTCGTACATATTTTGATTGTCACATCAAAATTTATTACCCTTTAAAATTAAGTCAATGCCATCTAGTTAAAGAACACTTGAAGTTGTTATTTGGTCATGTGAGAGCTTGGACTAAATTTCAATGGAAAGGTAAATTGCATAATCTCATTGCTAGCAGATCAACTGATGTGATGGGATTATGGCAATTTGCAGTTTTTTATTTAGACGACTTAAATTGAGTTAAGTGAGAGCTTGAACTCAAGGCATAAGATGGGGATAAAACATGCTTATGTTGGAAATTGTTTGCCAATATATAAATCCCATTGATCTAGGAATTGGAAAATTGTTTGCCAATTATTGTACGACAGATTACCTTATTATATACTTTCATTACTAGCAGATCAACTGATGTAATGAAACTATGATAATTTGGATCCTAGTTTTCAAGAAAGTACTATGGTTATATGAATATTTCCTTGGGTATTTTATTTTCTTGAAATTTTGTATTATCGAAAATACTAATTTGAACTTTCTTTATCTGTAGAATGGCTCAAAACAATAACACCAATATGAGTTTTGCGTTCAAAGCTTTCTTTGAACGGGAAAAATTGACTGGCACACAAAACTTCAATGATTGGTTTCGTTCTCTGAGGATTGTCCTGCGAGTACTTGACCAACTTGACTATCTGTACAAGCCTTGTTCTGATGAACCAGCTGCAACTGCTTCTGATGAAGTAAAAGTAGCATGGAAAACTGAGTATAAAGCACACAATGATGTGGCTTGTTTGATGTTGGGGGCAATGTCACCTGCTCTCACAAAGCAGTTTGAGAATTACTTTCCCATGGACATGCTAAACGAACTCAGGAAATTTTTTGAAAAACCAACTAATGTTGAGATCTATGATTTAATGGAATCTCTGCATGGTTGCAAACAGTCAGAAGGTGAACTCGTGGGTGCTTATGTACTGAAAATGAAAGGTTACATGGATCAGTTACAAGCACTAGGCAAAATCTATGAACAAGATATAGCCATCAACTTAATCAATAGATCCCTGACAAAGGAATTTAGTGGTTTTGTTCGTAACTTCAATATGCATTGCGTGGGGAAGACAGTTTCTGAATTGCACGCATTGCTTATTGATTATGAAAAGGGTTTACCACCAAGGACTACTCCTACACCCCAGGTACTAGCTATTCAAAAGGGTAGGATTAACAAGTCAAGTACGGGCAAGAAGGGCAAGGGTAAGGCTAAGGCTGATAAGGGTAAGCAAGTTATGGCTTATCAACCTTCACCTCCACCCAAGAAAAACCCTTCTAAGCAGAAGGATAACTCCAAGAAGGACCAGGCTTGCCACTACTGTCATGTAGTGGGTCACTGGAAGAGGAACTGTCCTCTTTACATCCAAGAGTTGCGGGAGAGTAAGAATAAGAAGACTGGGCACTCGGGCGCCAGCACTTCAGGTACTTTACTCATGATTGAATTATTTACTCTAAATCATAAAATTAATTCCTGGGTATATGATACTGGATGCGGTATTAACATTTGTAATACGCTACAGGGGTTTAGAGTGGAAAGGAAGCTTGCCTATGGGGAGCAATATCTGCATGTGGGAAATGGAGCACCTGCAGCTGTTGAAGCCATAGGAACGTTTAATTTAGTTTTGCCTTCGGGCTTAGTACTGTTATTAAACAATTGTCATTATGCACCTTCAATTGTTAGGGGTGTAGTTTCCTTTTCATGTTTATTGGATCTTGGTTTTAATCACGTTATTAGTAGCAATGGAATTTCAGTTTCTTTAAATGATGTTTTTTATTTTAATGCAATTGCTGTTAATGGTGTGTTTGAAATTGATATGAATGATCATATGTCCAATAATAATTCAATGTATAGCATTAGTAAGAGAATTAAGTCTGACTTGAATTCGTCTTACCTTTGGCACTGTAGACTTGCCCATATAGGCAAGACTCGCATGAAAAAGCTGCAACACGATGGGCTTTTGAAACATGTCAATGATGAATCATATGACAAGTGTGAGTCTTGTATTTCTGGGAAGATGACGAAGAAACCTTTTCATAGCAATATGGAAAGGGCTTCGGATCTACTTGGTTTAATACATACTGATGTGTGCGGACCACTTAGACATGTGTCAAGGAAAGGTGCTAGCTACTTCTTAACCTTCACAGATGATTTCAGCCGTTATGGTTATGTTTATTTACTTAAACATAAACATGAGGTGTTTGAAACATTTAATGTTTTTAAAGCAGAAGTAGAATTGAAACTAGGAAAGAAGATTAAAGCTCTTCGATCCGATAGGGGTGGTGAATATTTAAGCCAAGAGTTTAAAGATTACCTAGCTGAGAATGGAATTGTCCAGAATCTCACATCTCCATATACACCACAACAAAATGGTGTATCTGAGAGAAGGAATCGTACATTGCTAGATATGGTACGATCGATGTTTAATCTTACTACTCTTCCATTATCCTTTTGGGATTATGCCTTAGAATCTGCGGTTCGTATTTTGAATATGGTTCCCACTAAGAAGGTAGATAAGACACCATATTAAATATGGAGTGGAAAGGTTTCGAATTTGTCTTATTTAAAGGTCTGGGGTTGCGAGGCATATATTAGACGTGACTCAGCAGATAAACTCCAACAGAGATATGTGAAATGTATCTTTGTAGGATACCCAAAGGAAACGATGGGTTACTACTTTTACTATCCTCCTGAAAACAAGGTAATTGTTGCAAGATATGGAGATTTTTTAGAAAAGGAACTTATATCTCAAGAATTCAGTGGGAGAGTATATGATCTGGAAGATGATCAAATAGATACATTACCTTCTGAAAATACTAGCTTACTTCCTGTGGAACCTGAAAGCCTGGGTCCTCCACCTGAAGTTGAAAGTGTTCCCATTCGCAAGTCTTCAAGACATGTGAAAGCACCTGAACGTCTATGTCTTAACATGGAAGTTGAGGAAACTATATTAGGGGATTTTAATGAACCTCCTAATTATAGGGCTGCCATTGAGAGTTCTGAAAAGGACAAATGGGTAGTTGCTATGAATGGGGAAATGCAATCCATGAAAGATAATAATGTCTGGATTGAAGTAGACCTTCCTCCTAATGCCAAGGTAGTTGGGAGTAAGTGGCTCTTCAAGAAGAAAACTGACATGGATGGCAATGTACACACCTATAAAGCCCGTTTGGTAGCTAAAGGCTTTACTCAAACGTTTGGTGTTGACTATGAGGAGACCTTTTCTCATGTAGCTGACATTAGGGCTATTAGGATTCTCATAGCCATAGCAGCATACTATGACTATGAGATTTGGCAAATGGATGTCAAAACTGCCTTCCTAAACGGTCGCCTAGATGAAGACATCTATATGGCGCAGCCAGAAGGGTTTGTGAATCCAAAATTTCCAAATCGTGTATGTAAACTTCAAAGATCCATTTATGGATTGAAGCAAGCATCACGACAATGGAATAAAAGATTTGATGAGGAAATCAAAAGGTATGGATTTACTCAGAATCATGATGAGCCATGTATATATCACAAAGCTAGTGGGAGTAATGCAATTTTCCTTATTCTATATGTTGATGACATATTGATCATGGGAAAAGACATTCCAAGTTTGCAAAAGGTTAAGGCATATCTTGGAAAGTGCTTTTCTATGAAGGATTTGGGAGAAGCTGCATATATTCTGGGAATCAAGATCTATAGAGATAGATCAAGGCGGTTAATCGGACTAAGTCAAAGTGCTTACATTGATAAGATATTGAAGAGATTCAATATGCAAAATTCCAAGAAGGGATATTTGCCAATGGAAGTGAAACATGGCTTGAGTAGTGAGGATTGTGCTTCAACACCTGCAGAGGTGGCACGCATGAGTAAGGTTCCTTATGCTTCGGCTGTAGGATCTATTATGTATGCGGTGAGATGCACAAGACCAGATGTGGCGTTTCCTCAAAATATTGTCAGTCAATTTCAACAAAATCCAGGTGATAAACATTGGATTGCTGTTAAACATATTCTGAAGTATCTTAGGAATACGAAAGATATGTTTCTTGTGTATGGTGGAAATCCAGCTACAGAACTTGATGTTACAGGTTTCTGTGATGCGACCTGGCAATGTGACAAAGATGAAGCGAAGTCTCAGACGGGCTATGTCTTTGTTATCAATGGAGGAGCAGTAGACTGGAAGAGCAAGAAGCAGAGTACAGTTGCGATGTCTGCGACAGAGGCCGAATACATAGCTGCTTCGGAAGCTGCAATGGAGGCAGTCTGGATTAGGAAATTCATTTCAGGGCTTGGTGTTATGCCTTCAATTGAATTGCCTATTAATATGTATTGCGACAATTCTGCTGCAATCATATTTGCCAATGAGCCTGGAGTCATGAAGGGCACCAGACATTTTCTACGGAAGTATCACTATGTTCGGGAACGAGTCCGCGAAGGTGAAATAAATCTCTTGAAGGTTCACACAGATGATAACTTAGCTGATCCATTCACTAAGGCTTTAGCGAAAGAAAAGCTTACTGAATTGTCAAATGGAATTGGACTTAAATTAGCTAATAGTTTCATGCATGACTGTGTTTAGTATTTGGATAAAGGAATGTAAAACATTTATTAGTTATTAATGAAATAAAATATTGGTTATGTTTATATTCATTATTTAATATTGTTGTCCTATTTTTTGCATGTTTTAATCCATGAATGATTTAGTTATTCTAAATGTCCGTTGTCGGTTAATGATATGGGAATATCATTATGTTAAGACAAATCTGAGTTTTGGTATAATATACTTGAAAGTATATTGATGCGTTGTCATACCAAATTCACATGATATTCGATGAATTGAATATAGGACTTATCCCAACTACATGATATTACTTATGGATATTTCTAAGTAAATCATGAATAGTTATCATCAGACTTGAGATACCAGATAACTGTTGTGAATGTAGTGCATTCTGTGGAACAATTTAACGCTATACGTAACTGGTAGTCATAAGGATCGTTTTCGGAATTGTTGCAAAGTTCATAGGTTATGCTTGTAGTCAAGATAGAATTTGTTCCTCCAAATTTAATTTTGGAGTTTAATACTGCTGGGCCCCTCGTAGGGTTGACAAGATATTTGCATGGCCGTGCCCAAGATCTCCCCTGAATATGTTCAGAAGATTTGGTGATCTTGCTCAATCATAAACAACGAGAAACAGAATTTTGAATTAAAGATAATATCCATATCTTTATTCAAATGTGGTATTAGAAACAAAAGGATAATAATAATGATGAATCATTAAAGGTTTTTCCAGGAGACCTACTCGAGTTGTACTAGAGGCATCGGCGTGTTGCAAGACGCTAACCGATGTGATCACAACTATTATGATTTATGTCTAAGTGGGAGCTGTTAGTTTTATAGACATAAAATAGTAGTCGTGTGTTAGGATCGAACTCGAGATCACGGGATTGCACACATTACGTATGAGAACTAATTATTAATAATTAAATGTAAAATGTTATATTTGATTATTAATTGTCACAAAAGAAATAACGGACGTTAGTATTTAACGGAAGTGACTAACGGTCGTTAAATAAAATAAGGAAGGACTAGATTGTAATTAGTAGCCAAGAAGGATCCGGAATCACCTCCTCAAGGTGGTGGCCGATCGGTTTGATAAGGGTTAGGGGTTTCCTAATCTTAATCAAACTTGGGCTCTAAGATTACTAGCCTATAAAAGCAAACTCAAGGTTTATTTTTTGGTACCTCTTGTGCACTAGCTAAACCTAAGTTTTCTTTTTCTTTCTTCCTTGTGATCGATCGGATCTTCACCTCCAAAGGGTGAACCGAATTTTTGTTTAAACAAAATTAGTTTGGTTTTACTTTGTGACTAAAATAACTTGCATATTGTTAGTTCGGTTTAGTGCGCGTGTACAAGAACGTGGTATAATCACATCATTGATTATATCTTGGATTGAATTGCAAAACTTGGTAAGGGGCAATTCTTATAATCCTAATAACCCTAATTAGGGTTCTTCATTCATATTGCTCAATTGATTCTTGTTCGGGCTAGAATCACTAAGGTACGTTTGCTTTATGTTTTGGTTAATTATTATGTGTTATATGTATTCTATACGCTTCCGCATTATGTGTTCTTTGATTATGGTTTATATATATGATAGTCATGATGTTATAATTCCAACACTGGTTAACTGCGCAATGTAGGTCTTCAGCTCTACATTTATTAACAACATTGTTTTTAAGATTCAAAGGCTTTCTTATTGTTGTGTGAGTAGCAAATGTAAAATGTTTAAACTTCATTGGGATCTTTAGTTTCTTATTCCTGTATTAGCTTGTCCCCCGCCCATGTGATGCTTCTCGTGTTCATTTTCTAGCTACTCGCTAGTTCGAGGTGTTTCAATACAACTATGTATGATTAACCTTTATCATTCAGTTCTAGCATGTTATCCAAATCGTTGTAACTTTGTCTTTTTAGGAGTAACTATGTCATTGTATATGAACATTCAGTATGTACTAACTTAACCTACTCAGCTACATACGTACAACTTGGATCTTGTTATTTGTAACATTAGTATATGACCCCTTCAACATTCAAGATTCAATTAGAAACATTTTAAAGTAACAATACATGTAGTTACTTTGGAACAACCTGCAAACTAATTATAAGCGCTAATCAGGGACCACAGATGCCCTTTAATTTGGCAAAAGAACTTTACAAGATAACCCATAAAACTCTCACCTTTAGACCACCTCAAAGTATGCATGGCCACATTCACATTCACCTCATCATAACCATCCATACATTTGACCCAATCACAAATTCCTCATTCCAATCCTAAAACTAAGCAGTGAGAAAATTACATTTATGTCATTGGATCATAACATTCTAAACATCACTTAACCTCCATAGTTGATTCAGTGTGTCTCATGGTCATAACTCACTAATCATACGATCTCACTTGTTATATATATAAATAAACCATTTGCCAAGTTCACAACTTTTAGGCCTAGTTCCAAGAATGGAAATCAACAAGTTTCTTTTACTTTCATTTTATTTGGTTTGGATCTTAGGCGTTGTGGACAGCTTCGATTACCATGAGAAGGAACTTCAGTCAGAAGAGGGTTTGCAAGGGATGTACGATAGGTGGAGGAGCCACCATGAGGTGGAGCAAAAAAGCTCCGAGCGGTTCAATGTCTTCAAATCCAATGTGCAACATGTTCATGAAACAAACAAATTGAACAGGCCATATAAGTTGAAGTTGAACGTGTTTGCTGACATGACGAACCAAGAGTTTGTGAGCACGTATGCTGACTCAAAAACTGACCATATAGATGCACTCATGGGATCTCCCGAGACCAACTTGAAATTCATTTATGCAGATGCAACAATCCCACCAAAGATTGATTGGAGAACTCGTAATGCCGTCACCCCTGCCAAGAATCAAGGAAGATGTGGTAACGCTTTTTTTTTTTTTTCTCTTAAAAACAAACAAATGAACTCCATGTAGATTCTTATGATAGTGCTCACCTAGGTCGAAGTTTATGGATCCCCTGGTGATAACTTATACAGTATATCATAATTGTGTTCATTAAAGAAAGAAAAGATTGATCATCTTTATTGATGATTAATAATTCAGTCCTCGTGAAAGATTACAATCTAAAGTTAGTCTAGCTAATTGATATCGGCCCTGGATTTAAATAAGCTAGCAACAAAAGTACATTTAAAAGCTTAAAATGTATGTCTGGCAACAAACTAACCAATGAGTTTTACAAACTAACAGGCTAGAATTGAAGCTGTTACTTATGTGTTGTGGTGTACATAGTTGATCGACTGATCTTAACCAACTTCTGTTTTAGTGAGTTAATCTTAATTCCCTTCTTGGGTCCTAAGACTCGTAACAACCCCTGCAAGCTGATGGAAAAGCAAATATACCCGGTTTGAGTAGCATATCATAATGATATTCTATAGGTGAAATCTCAGTAAGAATATCAGCAAGTTGATTTTTAGTTGAAGATATTGGCTAGTCATTTCACTTGGCGCATGAACAAAATCGCCAAGAAACCTTGATATTGGGGACGGCTAGTGCAATTTTCAAATCATTACGAATGGATGCATAACTTTTAAATAACCACAAAAAGAAAGGTGTCATGAACTAAAAAATAATTTTCCTAGTAGCTGATATCCTAGACACACATTCTCTAAAGAACACTAATTGTTAAAAAAATAATAAAAGATCAGGATGTTCTACATACGAGAAGGATCAAGAGTTTCATATTGATCTCGACTTTGTACCATCGATGAATATCTTCCTTGAGGAAAGGTGTTAAGCACATTGATGAATCCATTTTTCTTGATGAAATAGAGGTTACATAAACAATTTTGATTCATTTATGCTGGCCATCTAAGAGACTAGACTACAAAAGAAATGACTCACATGTGTTTTATGAGTTAAACAAGGTGAACATCATTAAAACTGTATTTAAGTGCATAAAACCTTTTGATTCACATTAGAAATTGCTTGCAGATTATTGTTGTAATAGTATAGTCTTGTATTTATATCTTATGAATAAGATAGTCATAAAATCCTACTCTTATTAGGGGCCCAACAATTCAAACTTGGAACTAAAATTTTAGCTTATATTACAGGAAGTTGTTGGGCATTTGCAGCAGTGGCTGCAGTGGAAGGAATAAACGCGATTAGAACAGGGCAACTACTAACACTGTCAGAACAACAACTAATTGATTGTGATTCTAAAGGGATGAACATGGGATGTTACGGAGGGTCGCATGCTGAAGCCTTCAAATTCATTCATGAGCATGGAGGTCTAGCGACACAGGAGAGCTATCCTTACGTCGGTAAAAAAGAACAATGTTGTACAGCAAAGGTACGTACAACTAAAACGTGTATTATTAGAACTAGTCTACGTATTGAAGCTAACAACCTATATATGCTTGTTATATATTATGTAACAAATATTTATTTTTAAAATTTTTTCTTTTGAATGCCAGTTCGGACATCACTCTGTAACGCTTGATGGACGAGAGTCTATTCCTCGTCGGAATGAAGACGCAATGTTGAAAGCAGTTGCACACCAACCTGTTACTATTTCCATGGATCCCAATAGTCGTGATTACATGTTCTATTCATTGGTAAGACCAAAAGCTCCTAAATTAATACCTCATTTTCTTTTTCTTTTTTTTCCCAAAAACACATTTGCTTCAAGCATTCATTAATACCTTGTACATGCTTCTTAAAGGGAGTTTTTACCGGACAATGTGGAACACGAACGATGCACGCTATGACAGTTGTGGGATATGATGAAACTCCTGAGGGACTGAAGTACTGGATCGTGAAAAACTCATGGGGACCAAAATGGGGAGAGCAGGGATACATTCGTATGCTACGTGGAGTTCAACTACCAGAGGGACAATGTGGCATGTACACCCAACCTAGCATGCCTCGTAAAGACCGCAATTTACCCAATAATGAACTATGAAATAACTCGCAGTTTAAGTAACAAGAAACAGGAAGATGGTATATGCAAACATCTAATAGAGATGTTCATTAAGCTGAAGACAGTAATCCAATATTAAGTTTTCACGTTATCGGAGTTATAGATAATGTATCGTTCATGTCTTATTACACTTCCATATAAATTTTTTTCTTAAAATATATGGTTTTGTCAAATGGAACAAATAGTAATCTAAACTATGAAAATATGGCAAGATGTGATACAATCTAACGTCAAATTTTATGAGTGTTGCAAACCTTGTTTAGTTTTACTTAAAATATTTAGTCATTTATAACTTTGGATCCGCCACTAGAAGGCACATTGAGAAACACATTGTGTGTTGGTCTAATTTACTGACTCGAGTCAGTGGGCAGTTGAACCGAATCCAAGCAAATGGTCGGTCATAATTGTAGTCTGATTAGGATTCCATAATTGTAGTCTGATTAGGATTATCTTATGGAATTAGAATTGTAGTTTGATAAGGATTGATGAGCATGTATCAATCCCTATAAATACATAACCTACTGAGCTTGTGGTAGAGGTGTAGCAATCAAAGTTTTGAGCTTATTTTCTTTGTTAATTGGAGAGCATATTCCAGACTTTTGTGTGTGTTCTTGATTTTGTGATTATTAACATGTGATCTTGAATTGGTATCAGAGACAGGTTCAAGAACTGAAGGGCTGGAAGGAGAACAACCAGTCTCACCCGTAACGTACAGCAGAAGGCGACATCGGAAAAAGATGGTGGAAGGTGAATCCAGTCGACAACCTACTGTCCAGGATACCAGGGCTGCTCTTCAATGTCCAGTGTTAACAGCAACAAATTATAACATCTGGGCAATTAAAGTTAAAGCTGTATTCCGAGTCCATGGAATACTCGAGGCGTTGGAACCAACGGATGAAACACCAGTCGAAGAGAAGAAGGATCATATGGCAGTAGCATTACTCTTCCAGGCGATTCCAGAGGAACTTGTTTTTCAAGTATCACAATTCAACACAGCCAAAGAAATCTGGGGTGCTTTAAAGACCAGGTACGTGGGTGTTGATCGTGTTCGAGAAGCAAGATTGCAGACCTTGGAGACGGAATTTGAAGCCCTAAAGATGAAGCCAAACGAATCAGTCGACGACTTCTCGGCCAGGATGGGCAAAATTGTAACTGAAGTTAACAGCTTGGGAACAGCATATGCAGACAATAAACTAGTTAAGAAGCTGCTTGCATCCGTACCAGATAAGTTTGTTGCAATTGTTGCCTCAATAAAACAATTTGCTGACTTGAACACCATGACTTTTCAAGAAGCTATTGGCAGACTGAAGGCATTCAAAGGTAGAATGAAGGGTGTTGACACCACAACCGAAGATCAAGGCAAGTTGATGTTCGGAAGGGCTGAAAGATCTGATAAGAACAAGTCGGCTGAGAAAGGTCGAGCAAGAAACTCCACTGGTGGCAACGACAAAGGTCAAAACAAATCTCGTGGTAGTGGTCGAGCCAATAACCACAACCGAGGAAACCAAAGTAGCACCGGGAACAATACGGACCAAAAGAAGAACAAGGGCCGAGACCTTTCAAAGATTCAATGCTTCAGATGTGATGAATATGGTCACTTTGCTTCTGACTGCCTCGAACGACGTGAACAGAAGCAAAAGCATGAAGCAAACCTTCTGAAAAAGGAGGATGATGATGACCCGACACTTTTTATGATGAAGAGCGTTCAAGAAGTCGTATTCTTGAATGAAGAGAAGATTATCCCAAACCAATTAAATACTAAACCAAACAAGAAGGACACTTGATATCTAGATAATGGGGCAAGCAATCACATGACGGGGATCCGAAAATACTTTTCGGAGTTGAATGAGAATATCTCCGGCAGAGTGAAGTTTGGAGATAACTCCTACATCGAGATAAAAGGGAAGGGTTCGATAATCATTGAAGGGAAAACGGGCGAGCAACGATTGCTCACTGGAGTATATTACCTACCCGAGCTAAAAAGCAACATTATTAGTCTTGGGCAAGCTACCGAAGGCGGATGTGACATTCGTATGAGAGGTAATTATCTCACCATGCGTGACTCGGATGACAAGCTTTTGATGAAGGTTCCTAGAACGAGTAATAGGCTCTACAAAATAAAGCTCCAAGTCGGAAGTCCGGTGTGTCTTAAAGCGAAGATGGAAGATGATGCTTGGTTATGGCATGCTAGGATGGGTCACATTAATTTCGAGACAATGGAATTAATGGCAAGGAAGGGCATGGTTGAAAATTTGCCAATAATTCATCAAGAGAACAAGTTGTGTGAATCATGCTTGGTAGGAAAACAAACCAAGAAGGCGTTTCCAAAAGCAGCAAAATTTAGAGCAACACATGCTTTTCAACTGATACATGCTGACCTATGTGGACTGATTTCTCCATCATCCATAGTGGGAAACAGGTACGTGTTCGTTTTAATTGATGATTTCTCACGGTTTATGTGGACTTTTGCCTTAAAAGAAAAAGGAGAGGCATTTGAATATTTCAAGAAGTTTAAAGCTCTAGTCGAGAGGAAGGTGGGAAAGAAGATTATAACCCTAAGGACCGATAGAGGAGGTGAATTCACTTCAAGAGAATTTACCAAGTTCTGTGAAGACGAGGGTATAACAAGACATCTAACCACTCCCTACACACCGCAGCAGAATGGAGTCGTGGAGAGGCGAAACCGTACTCTTATGGGAATGACTAGAAGCATCTTGAAAGCACGAGACGTACCAAATTATATGTGGGCTGAAGGAGTTAGACACACCACGTTTTTGATTAATAGAGTCTCAACTCGAGCTCTAGTTAATCAAACACCATACGAGGCTTTCAAAGGAAAGAAGCCTGACTTGGAGGGTTTGCGGGTATTCGGATGTGTGGCGTATGCAATGGGAACAAGGCCATATTTACCCAAGTTAGACGACAGGTCAACACGACTCATTTATATCGGAAACGAGCCTGGATCAAAAGGTTTTCGATTGTTCAATCCAAGACTAAAAAAGGTAGTGGTATGTCGTGATGCGGAGTTTAATGAGGAACTTGGCTGGAAATATGTTGCTGGAAGCGAGTCACACGAGCTAAACCCAGGTATGTTTGTCATAGAATGGCATGGTTCTATTGATACTGGTTGTGGATTTGTGAACCCAGGTCTGACCGAAGAAGTAGAGGCTGTTGAGGATCATCAAGTGGCCGAAAATCAGCATGATACTGATGAAAATAATGATGAAGAACAGCTGGTCAATACTGAACAGGAGAACCCAGCCGAAGCTGGGAATGATCCTGACCCAGTTTATGCGGCAGAAAATCAATCAGCATTGAGGCGTTCTTCGAGGGTTCCAACTATGCCAACCAGATTTAATGACTTTATAATGGGGTCCAGCTCGAGAACCTCAACTGTTAATGAAGATCAAAATCTGCTCTTAATAGAAGATGATGAACCAAGAACGTTTCAAGAAGCAAAAGTTTCGAGTGAGTGGATGTTTGCTATGAAGCAAGAGATTGATTCAATAAAGAAGAACGATACATGGGAGTTAGTTGAGCCCCTGGTCAATGTTAAACCTATTGGATTAAAGTGGGTGTTTAAAATTAAGAAAAATCCGGACGGCTCAATTAATAAATATAAAGCTCGTGTAGTAGCAAAGGGTTATGTTCAAAAGGAAGGAGTTGACTATGACGAGGTATTTGCGCCCGTAGCACGGATTGAAACAGTGCGTTTATTGATCTCATTGGCCGCAAAAGAAGCATGGGAATTACATCATCTGGATGTAAAGTCAGCTTTTCTACATGGAGAACTAGAAGAGCAAGTGTTTGTTACACAACCGGAGGGGTTCGTGAAGAAAGGAGAAGAAAGAAAAATCTACAAGTTAAAAAAGGCGCTCTACGGACTTAAACAAGCCTCGAGGGCGTGGAATACAAAACTTGATAGAGTACTAAAGCAAATGTCGTTTAAACGATGCCAACACGAACAAGCAGTGTATGTGAAGAAGACAAACAAGTCAATCTTGATTATTGCGGTCTATGTAGATGATCTCTTAGTAACCGGTTTGAAGCTTGGCGAAATTGGTGAATTCAAGAAACAAATGCAAGAGAGGTTCGAGATGAGTGATTTGGGAAAATTGAGCTATTATCTTGGCATTGAAGTAAAGCAAGAGGATTCGAGTATCTCAATAAGTCAAGTGGGCTATGCAATGAAGATATTAAAAGATGCTGGAATGCATGAAGCGAATCCTACTCAATGTCCATTAGAACCTGGAGTCAAGTTAAGCTTGGATAAGGAAGGAAAGCCGGTTGATGCAACATTATATAGGCGACGAGTTGGTTGTCTAAGGTATTTGCTACACATACGACCCGATTTGTCTTATTCGGTTGGTTTGGTTAGTCGTTACATGCAAGCACCAAAAGAATCACATATGGTGGCTGTGAAACAAATACTTCGGTATATCCGAGGTAGTTTGAATTTTGGAGTGCAATACAACCAAGAGAAAACCAAGCAGTTGGTAGGGTTCTGTGATAGTAGTTATAGTATGGACCAAGATGATGGTCGAAGCACAACTGGGCACGTATTTTATCTAGGGAAATCACCTATTACTTGGTGCTCAAAAAAGCAAAACACGGTGGCTCTATCGTCTTGTGAAGCCGAGTTCATGGCTGCAACCTCAGCCGCGTGTCAAGGGATATGGTTACGTGGATTGTTGGGTGAAATAACCGGAATAGAGGAGAGAGTGGTGGTCTTATTTGTTGATAACAAATCGGCTATCGCGCTTATGAAAAACCCAGTTTTTCACGGGAGAAGCAAACATATAAATACACGTTATCATTTTATCTGAGAGTGTGTTGAAAGAGGCCAAGTACGAGTTGAACATATAAGAGGTGATTTACAGCGTGCAGATATCCTAACTAAAGCTCTTGCAAGAATTAAGTTCAAGGAGATGAGAGAGCTACTCGGAATCGAAGACCTCCCTATCTCGAGTCAGAAATTAGGGGGTGAATGTTGGTCTAATTTGCTAACCCGAGCCAGTGGGCAGTTGAACCGAATCTAATCAAATGGTCGGTCATAATTGTAGTCTGATTAGGATTCCATAATTGTAGTCTGATTAGGATTATCTTATGGAATTAGAATTGTAGTTTGATAAGGATTGGTGAGCATGTATCAATCCCTATAAATACATAACCTACCGAGCTTATGGTAGAGGTGTAGCAATCAAAGTTTTGAGCTTATTTTCTTTGTTAATTGGAGAGCATATTCCAGAATTTTGTGTGTGTTCTTGATTATGTGATTATTAACCTGTGATTGTGTTGAGTTAAAAGCAAAGTTTCAACAGAAGCAAGTAGAATTTGTCTTGGAGACATTCACAGGAAATGTTATGAAAGATATTGCGATACGTGCCTCATATCTTAGATCGGTAAATTAAAGGCACAAATTTTCCAAGATATTTATCTACATATGATCTGCAAGATAACAAGCGTGATTATTGTTCGTATGATTCTACTTACTAAGCTATAATTTGGCAGCACAAATTTGTTGCCAACAATAAACTTCTGAAGGTTATACATTGAAGTAAAGAGCACTGCACTATGTGTTTATTCGTTGTGTTTTTATGTCTCACCATAAATTTTGATGAGGTCATAAGACATAAGGTTCGGATACAAAGGTGCACCAGACACTCATGAGTTCGAATATAATTAAACCCCCATGAATTAGTATATCTAGAAAATGTTGAACAAAGAGGTGAAGCCCGCACGTTGGTATGGTAAAACAGAGTATTTTTTCGTAAATTTTTGGTTGCAGTTAGATGGTGAAGGATGACTTGTTGAATCTTCGAATGACCCTAGACCGGTCCAAGACTTAATGAACCACCAAATGACTCGTGATCAGGTCCCATAATTAGGGTCCTTATAATCCCTAATTATCGTAGTTCCGATCACCCACAGGCTGAACCGAACCAGTTTCTGGTTTGATTGCGTTTGCGATTAGGGTTAGATGATCGAGCTACAAAATATATATGAACCAGTTTCTATTTATTGAAAGAGAGAAGCGTCGGTTCACTCTTAAGTAATCCGTATTGTTTTGTTCTTTTTTTCTTTTTTGCAACTATATAGTTAAGGCACTAACTTTTCTTTTTATTAAAAAGGGGATAAAAAAGTAAAGAGATGACCTCACCAAACCCATCTTGACCTGTTTGATCGACTTGTTTTGACATGAGCAATTGAAGCAAACAGCAAAAGAAATACGTATATGAGAAAGAGTTCGAAAGAGCTAAAAGAGACTCGACTTTCCCTAAACGTAGATCCTTCTCCGTTTTATATTACAATTGTTGTTACTATGAATGAATATCTAATTAATGAAATTTCACTACACCTCTCATTATGAGACTACAACGTGCAGACGGACATATTGATAATCGAGTTGAGATGGCATATATGTGAAAAAGACCAACCATTAGGAGGAGCTGCTGATGCACTTCTTTGCGTTGCAACTACTGAAGATGATTAAAAGACGGATTTTTTTTTTTTTTTTTTTTTTTTTTTTCCTAATATTCAATCGGGATAAGACATCTGGGAAACCTCACTCAATAATAGTGAAGCCTTGCACGTACTCTAGACAACGAGATGTTGACCATGGGCCGTTACAAGTATTCGGAGGGAAAAACCCCAAGGCTTGCCATCCCTAAGGATCGAACTCAAAACCTTGGGTAAAACCGAGAGTGCCTCTGACCAGCTGGGCTGATCATCATTGGCAGACGGAAACCCTTTTACTTGCTCAAATTAGATACAATTCATGGATAAATAACTTTTTTTTTATTTTTTCTTCTAACCCATAAAAATGTGTATCGTGTTATGCATAAATTACTCTTTTAAATTTCAATTTTTTTACATACCCTTAATTAAAAATGTTAACAACATCTACAACTAATTTAATAATTTAAATATTATTTAATTCTCTAACATCTATATTTTTCATTTTAAACATATAAACTTTCTTTCTCGCAATGATTACAATTGAACCTGCAAGGTCACACAAAAATCACAAGTTTGCAAGTATAATTATTTTCCCCTATACGCCGTCACTTTGTGCGAGTATTCGCCTAGTATTATTAGAATAGTTGATTATTTGTTCTTTTGGATTTTTCAGATTATCAAAGGAAATGTCTTTGAAATCAATTTGCCCGATAAATTTCTACATGATACGTTTATAAATGATATAAGAGTGGTGTGTTATGCCAAAGTAAAGCACTATGAACTTGTTATTTGAAAATTTTACATAACATCGTATCTTACAAACCAAAAGAAAACACTCCGTACAAAATAACAAAACATTGAGGGTGCGTTTAGTTGGGGGAAAACACCCTTGTTTTCCACAAAATGTTATGTAAAAAAACAAGAAAGACAGAGATCGTATTCAAATTAGCATTTTCCAACAAAATGTTTTGCAAAACACAAATTACTAACTTAACAAGGAAAATTACAAAACAAATTTTAGTTGTTTTTTTTTTTGTTTTCCTTTATAATCCACAACTCTACCTCCCTTTCTTCAAAATAGAAAATACAAACATCAACTAAACGCATTTTCTATATTTTTAAGTGTTTTGTGGAGATAAATTTCCTTTCAATTTTTTTACAAAACTATTTATTGAAAAAAAAAAAAAAAAAAAAAAAAAAAAAAAAAATCTCCAACCAAAAGCATCCTGAATATCTCAAATTACTTTTCGCAGTTTATATCAAAAAATAAAATAAAATCTTTTCACTGTTAGTTTGGTTGAAACCCTTAGTATGACTTATGTTAAAACCCCGTACGCGCACGGGTTCTAAAACAATTCCATCTATCATAGTTCATAAGTTACTACTAGTCTTACATTCAGTTTTCATCTCTAGTTACTATATATATTAAACGCCATTTGAAACGACGCCGTTCGATGAACAGTGGTCTTCGTGGGTTACTTTTTTTTGGCCCGGTAGATGTTGTCTAGCCCAATCCAAATCTTCGCCGCTTTATACTTTGATAAATCTCAGGTTTTCCAGAATTTTCTCACATATACGCCGTCATGAGGAAGATTCAAGGTCTATGGCAGTGATGACGCGAACGACCGCTGGTGTAAAGCCTCCCTTTTTGTTCTTTTCACAAGACTATCAGTCATCTTATTCTTCACAAGAAATTACAAGGTAAGCAGTGGCCCTGATTTTCTTTAAATGATTGACAAAAGATGAGATGTGGGTTAAAATTGGTTTTCGGTTGTTGTATCAGTACAAAGTCGGTAGAGGAAACTTATACAGTAACAGAGATTTCAGAGGCAGTAGGACCTCAACAAGATTAAAGAGAAAAGACTTAGAAAGAAGAGACTGTAACGCCATCAGTTTCAGCTTGAACAAGAAGGAATTGCGAATTTAAGGTATGTCTCAGGTGTTAATCTATTAAACATTGCATTTATGATTGTCCCCGTGATTATTTCATTTATATATAATTAGGTGTTTGATGTGGTTTTGCTTTTTGGTGGTGATTAAGATTTTGGACTATGTATATAATGTGTTTGATGAAATGTTTGGCTTAAAAAAAGTGGGGTTAATATATGTACCTATAGCACTTTTAAGTTATATAGTCAGATTTCAGTCGATCATATGTTCATACGTTTATGCGGTTAATTTGATTTCGAGGATCCTGTTAGCATTTCACTAAATATTATGTACAATTTTTTTGAGTTTGTCAGATTAGGGATTTGATTTGGTATTTACCTGATTGTGATAAAAAAAAGTTGAGTGGGGAATCGATGAGGAAGAGAAGGTCTTTGGTTCCGGTTGGATTTTGCAACCCAGGTATGAAATTAAATATCTAATTTATATAAGAAAAACTAGGGGTCTTAGGTTTTATGTTTTGATTATTTGGAATTTATTTTGTTTTCTTTATGTTTTAAGGTCGTTGCATAAATGATGCAAAATCAGAAGAAGAAGGACCAGTGGTGTCAAAAATTCAGCTCGCCATTTGGGTATGTTTGTTTACAGATTTTCAAATACTACTCATATTAAGTTTACACGACATGATAATTTTAAGGTTATTTTGGAACGGGCAATGATATACGCACCCTTTTTGGGTGCATACACCATTACATGTGCTGCAGTGTTGTACCTTTGTAGCATGTCGAAATGTACCAAAAAAAACTTTTGTATTTATCACCTTCCAAAAAAAAGATATGGATGAGGGGTGAAAATTTTCGTCAACAAAGCTTTGCTGGTCCTAACCTTTTGAGTGTTTCGTTGGTGAAGCTATGCATTTTTTAAATTGGAATAATTCCATACATGTTTACAGCTACGATTTTGTATGATATGTATTCTTGAGTAATAGTTGTTTCAGATTGTTTAAAAAGGATGGTTGTTTCTTTTTTGACACTACATATAAATAGTATCTTTGGTTTGGCGTTCGGTGATATCAAGTAGAGATGATAAAATTAGTAGGCTAGGTTATGGGTCAAAATGGGCATATCTTTTATATAATAAAACAAAACCCCTAGTGGGGACTTTTACATTTCAAAAAAATCAAATCATACCTTATTAAGTAATAATCAAATTATTATTATTATTATTTTCTTAAATATTAAATAAGAAAAGCTTAAATACTTATAAATTTATCCATATTCTACAAAAAAAAGAATGTGATTTGTAATCATTCAATAAAAACTTACAAAAATATATGTGTCAAAATATAAAAAATTAAAACTTGAAAACGGTGGAGCAAATTTTTCAAAGATTTGGGCTGAAACTTAAAATTCAGTATCATTCCCACTAAATATTTGAAGTCCCAACATTCCCAAATTCCTCCTCCATCAATCAAACTCGATCTCTTATCATTCATTCACGCACAATCATTGATACAAGAACATCTCCTCCAAATCTAATTAATATTAAAACCCACTACATTCGTAAATAACCCTAATTTAATACCTCAATCAAAGTACAATGGTTTTGAATGTCCTGTTATAATAATTAAAACCCGAAATTAAAAATAATAATTCATTTAAATGATTAGAAAAAACCTCGCGCGTGCGCGGGCATTATATCTAGTTAGCACCTACAATTAAACATTTTCTTTTGCTTTTCTACATTTTTTTTCTCCTAGCTAACTGATTCTGCATGTTTCTGCAGTTTGGCGCAGACCAAGAGTGTCATTGTGGTGCTTTACGCCGTAGACAGAAACTGCGAGTGAATGCCAACAGGTAAAAACTTTCTTCTTTAAGGAAGATGGAACTCGTTTTTTACAGCTCTATCGCGAACCTCAAAAATTCTCTTTCAAGTCACAACGTTATGTTTTTGCACACACAATCTTGCCATGTTATTTGTAATGGATAATGTGAGGAATCGGTTTTAATAATGTGTATTTGACTGCTAATGCGCTTTTTAGTTTATGTGATTCAAGTAGCAGGACCTAATTGTATGTATTTAAAATCCTTTGTTGCAAATTCATTAGTTTGTTAGACGCTAATCAACAGAATTTACCTCTCTATTCATAGAAATTTACGTCACAAACTCACAATAGACCCGCAATGAAAAACGAAAACTCTTAGTACTTCGTCATGGTACATAACAATATTTAGAATACAAAGCATTAATCCACTTATAAGCTCATTTATTTTTCTCCCTTTTTTTGCTATATGTCGTGTCCTATTGTTATTTCATGTCATGTCTATTTGCATTAGGAGATCTTACTACAGTCTGCATTATTTCTTTACTTGACATCTTATATTATTGTTGTGTTAGGCGATCCTGATTCTCATCCTAGCCGGCCAATAAGCCGTCCCACAAAGAGAAGCAGAACAATGCCAACAACAGCTTCAGAAGGGGTCGACACACCTCCGCATACAACAGCAGTTGCACGCAAAGGTGAGGTGCGTATAGATACGTTATCCAGTCGCCATATGTTATTTTGCTATATGTATTCGGCCGTATTAAACCACCATCGCTGTTGTTGTTTTAGGTACACATCATTCAACCCCAACGCCTGAAACAGTGGCTGATCAATCGACAAAGACATCATCGATTGCCCAACAAGGTCTCGGCTGTTACTTTATGTACGACTTGCATTATTCCTTTGTGGTGTTTTCCATTTGAGTTTCCTGCATGTATATTTCAACTGTTGCATCTTCGTATTTCTGATTTTAGGTCACTAGCTATTTCATATGGGGCCCACTTCAGGTATTTTTGGTGATCTTCATTTATATCCGATTTTTTCATGTATTGTATATGTGTGATACCTTTTTATTATGTACTTGCTATTACAGACACGGTTGCAAACTCCAACAGCGTACATGTTTTTGAGATTACCGACTTACTTAGGGCCCAAAGTCATTGAACATGTGCTTTTTGATAACATGTGGTACTTACTATTGTGTTTCTTACTTCTGTTCTGTGTGTCTTACAGAGGCTCAGCCACCACACACGTTAGCCGTGGTTTCTTACTATTGTGGTTACAGCTCGAGAAAGCCATACGGTGGAGCTTAACTGGATATGAAGGTACGAGATTAGCATCGGTACGTTAGTCGTTCTTTCTTTGTAATCAAACTGAGTTCCTTTATTTGAATTTTCGGATTTTATGAACACAGTAAGAGCAACATTGGATTTTTATTAGATATTAGTGAAAAAGCTTTGGTTTGATAGTGATATGTTGAGTATTTGCTTTAATTAAAAAAACGCGGGTACCTGTTCATTTCTTTCACAGAAGCTCAAACCAACCAATTAAAGCGATGTTTGGATTAGTTTTTTTTACTGGCGTTCGGGCTCATTTGTATTGGGAAAAGCTGATGAGGTCATTTTGTTTTGTTTATAAGGGTGTTAGGTTAAGATTTTATACTTGAATAAGTATGTAATGCTTAGAAAAATTAGCGAAAGTTTTTAAACAAGTTAATTTTTATGTCACTCTAAATGTGAACATAGGCTGCTCACATTCATTTACAACATATTCATCACTTTATTTTTTTGTAAAGCGCAATTCGAATATCATGTACCAAAAACTTTAATCTATGAAATATTGTGGTTTCTCGAAGTGAAGATAACTGTGAAATATGTAGGAACCGCTATTCTGCCATTAACTCAAAACGGCAAAATACTAAAATCCTAAAAACTAAAAAAATGCCTGTTGGTAGTTTTATCAATAGCTTTTTCCTTAGAGATATGATGCAAGCAATTCATGAAGTTCCTTTTTTCTTCAAGGATATACCATATCAAAAGAAGACTATCCTAAGAACATATTCCTAATGATATACCTACAAGGCTGGTAACTAATCTGTCATAGATGAGAAGAGTTCAAGTGTTTATAATAACTAATGTTAATCTCCCTATATATAGTGATGAGAAGAGTTCAAGTGTTTATACTAACTAATGTTAATCTCCCTATATATAAATTTGCATCTTGAAGCCGCAAAAACAAATGGAATGACATATCACTATCTGATTTAAAACGTATTTTGGCGAGACAGCCATAATCAGGTTATGGTTGCAGCCACAATAGGTGTTTCAGTTACTATGATAATGGTGTGTTTTAGAACGTATGATAATGGTCAGACGCTGTCTAAATGGCCCCGTGGCGACAAAATTAACGGAGACTGTGACAGGATTCTTAGTTGCATTTATATTTGATGATCTGCAAACTGGAGGAAGAATTTAGGTATTATAAAAGTTACTATGATTATGATTCTCTGAATGTTTATGTTCAACGGTTTGCATAGCTATATATTCAGAAACATATATACATTCAAAAAATAGCAAAAAACCCGCGAGGCCGCAACGCGGCCGACCGTCGCCCGACTCTAGTTTACAAAATTGGCGATATTTGTTATGAGGCGAATTCTTATTGGGCCTGATAATGACCCGCAGGTCGGCCCAACACACCCACAGTGTAAACTAAAGTCGGTAACTCAAAAAACTTTCATGTCTCCACTCTAACTTCGCCGTCTTTCATCTCCTTCCGTCCCCCTAAACACTCACAAACACTTATTAAGTTATTAGGGTTTAACCAAACACACACAAAACTAATAAAAAAATGTATGAGATTCACAAATGTAGCAGCAGCTCAATCGAATGGAACCCGTCGCCAATAGTCGCACTAGCTACCAGTCTCGACGACTCTCAGGTCGCTGCCGCTAGAGAAGACGGTTCTCTTGAGATATGGCTCGTTTCGCCCGGTGCCGTTGGTTGGCACTGTCAATTGGTATATATTTATACTTTATATAAATATTGTTATCATTTTTTTTATAAAAGTTGATTAAAGTGTGGTTTATGTTACTTGTAGACGATACAAGGTGATCCTAATTCGAGAGTTTCGTCGCTCGTGTGGTGCGGTCCGGGTTCCGGGAGGTTGTTTTCGTCGAGTATTGATGGATCGGTTTTGGAGTGGGACTTGTTTAATTTGACTCAGAAGGTTTGTTGCTTTTATTACGTGTGGATTTTGATGTTATTATATTAATGTAGATAGCTGAAAGTCACAGAATATTTGGTTAGCAAGAGCTTATGAAAATTAAAAATGGAGCTGGTTGAAACGTGAGATTGGAGATGAATTGAATAGGGAGACTAAATGATTAGAAAAAGAGTTGAGTGTAGAGAGAATAGCGAGTTAGTTACTTTATGAAGTCTCCGTTTTTCACGTAGTCTGGTTACCATATTTTGTTGGATAAGGCAATAAACGGATGCTACAGCTACTACATTTCTTGTTCATTGTACCCGCTTCCTCTTTACAGTGATCAACTATCATTTGGCATCTTCTTGACTAACTTTAAAACAGCGTTTCACTTAATGGAACTTTCGATGTAGACACGTATAGCTATAAAGTACTTCAAACGGACTCATTTTAGGCTCCTATGAATAGTTGTGTTGTACATTGCAAATGAATACTTCGATTAATAGTTTCATCTGGCATCTTTAAAGCATGTCATAGTAACCTAAGGCCTTTGGTCTAGTGGTATGTGAGTTGCCCACCAATCTAGAGGTTTTGGGTTCAAGACTTCAAGCCTCGTTGGAGGCATTTGTGAGATATATTGTTAGATAGGTGGTATAGGGTGTGAAAAAAAATTGCCGTTCAAAAAAAAAAGCATGTCATAGTAAACAACTTAATTAACTCTTCCATTTGTCGATCTTCTGTTGGTAATCTATCTGTTCATAAGATATATCTCTCTCATAGTTGCATTTAGATATGTACGTGCTAGAAGTTTAATATGTTTTTCGAGTCTTTACTATTTACCTAAATAACTATCATCTACCTGGAGTTAGGAGTATTCTCTTAATCAAAATCCAAAGTTAGGTGTTATATGACTTTTCAAGGTTGCCACTGCTACATGCTGAACAAACAGACCATTCATAGCTGCACGAATCGAGATACTAATGGGTTGAAAAAATCTAAGCACGATAGTTCCACCTCTGGCTTAAAAGTAGGACATGTCTCTATTTTATTTGTTTATGTTGGTCATTTACATTTCATTTTCAAGTAACATGTTTAGTGGTATTGGTACGTAGTTCATCCACACCCTAAAAGAGCACTCTATCCATTTCTTTCAAGCTTTGATTGGGACCTAATATTGGTATCAGAGCTATGGCAACAAACAAATAACGAATTGTGAGTTTAGAGGTTGTTGAGACAACTGCAAGAGGGTCGAAAAGATGGAGAATATATTCGCCATTCGCCAACCAGTTGCAACACATCAAGGATGTTATGATGAGACTTTTCGAGGCGGTGCTTTCCAGAAAGAGTGGCAACAACAACTACGGTGTCATTACAAGCCAAAACCGCAGCAACAAAGGCGATTAACAAGGAGAGATGCAAATGTTATATTCCAAGTTGGCCAAACAGGAATTTTATAGTAAAGTGATCAATTTTTTTGTATTAACTATTAAGATACACCCTTCAACAAGGTCTGTTTAACTTCTTACTATCTGCTTTATGAAGCGAATCAATGGTGGTGGTGGCTACGTAGGGCGCACAAAGAAGAAGATAATAAGGTTACATGGGAGATGTTTGTTGACGAATTAGGGTCTCGGTTTGGTCCTACAGATTGCAAGGATTTTCATGAAGCATTTTTAAAGATCAAGCAAGTGGGATCTATTTGTGACTATAAAAAAGAATTTGAAGGACTGGGTAATCAAGTACAAGGTGGTTCATAAGGGGCGTTAGTCGTCACATTTATGGGTGGTTTGAATGCCGTAATTGCAGATGGTATAAGGATTTTCCAGACCACAAGAAGCTTGGTTTTGCTTAGATGAGAGATGAGCAGTTACTACACGTGAGAACTACTGAACCCTGTCACACAAACAGCCTTGGAAGCGCCAACAAAAGCACACTGCCCCTTAACAAAGCAAAAAAAAGAAGGCTCTTGGTCTTTGCTTCAACTGCAACGAAAATATCTGAACAGCTCACAAGTTCAAAGTACCATTACTACTACTTATTATGGGAGGGGACTTCAAAGTTGAATGAGGGTCAAATGATGGTTGCTGGGAAACACATGCTTTTGAATATAAACCCTGAGGCCAAGGTTAATGTCTAAGAGGTGGTTTATGATAGGTTGAAAAAGTCTTAAGCAAGATAGTTGCACTACGTGCTTAAAGTAGGACATGTTCCTATTTTATTTGTTTAAGTTGGATCATTTTCATTCCATATTTCAGTAACGTGCTGCCATTCTTATTGGTTAGGATAGGTAGTTATCATTATGTATTTTTTGAACTCTTTCAAGTGACATGTGAAGGCACTCCGTTGCAAATTAAAACAAACTTGTGGTTCATTCTCACCTTAAGAGGACACGCTAGCTAGTTTTATTATTTTTTTATTTTTAAATCTAGCTTTAATCGGGACCTAACAATACTCTTAGTGCTCTGCTATACTGACACATCCTCAAAGTTCCACCATGCTTATAAACGAGGCATTTGGTGCGTTTATTGTATTTTGCACTATATTATCAGTCTCTTTCAAACATGACCTATAAGACTTTACGGACACGGGCTGAGTTTTTTTTTATCGATGCAATGGTTATAACCCCCAGGGCTGAGGAGGAAGCACTGAACTTTCTTTAGCAAGTGATTCAGTCTTGGTTAGAATTCTGAGTGATATATTTCTTATAATGTTTGGCATTGATTCTTAGTAGTCTATATATGAAATGTAACAAAATGGTATCAGAACATTGAGTTATGCAACTCACTGGAAATATCTTAAGGCATTAATCCGTCATCTAGAACAATTAGAATAGGTCAAGCTCTCTCTTACGTGCCAACCAACTCTTCTGCTGTTAGATTGTACCCAAAATATAGGGAATGCATTGACCTTCTTAAGGGCTAAGTTATCTTTACGTCATCTGCAGGTTGGGGTAGATCCTATTGGTGTATCCATCTGGCAGATGGCGGCACATCCGTTTAGCAGGTGTCAGTATAATCCATAACTAGATTTAAGTTCTTTAGAGAATGGGCATGCTACTAATAAAACTATCGAGGATGGTGATGTCAGCAGTGACAGTGAGGTTGAAGCTGATTCACTCGAGTTGTATGAGGAGCCAATTACTGAAAGTACACGTATTGCAATTGCTTGTGATGATGGCTGTGTGAGAATTTATAGTATCTCAGACTCAGATGGATTCACATACCATAAATCGTTGCCGAGGGTCAGTGGTGAGATATTTGCCTCTTCAATAATTTCACTTACCATAAATCACTACTTTTGTAATTCTTTTTTAATAATTTCATAATATATTCATTTTTATAATGTCTATTCAGGGCGTGTATTAAGTGTCACTTGGAGTCCAGATGGAAAAATGATATATTCTGGCAGTAGTGATGGGTATGCATCTTTCTTTTTTTAATTTTAGTGCTTTAGTTTGATATGTACCTTATTAACACGGATACTTAGTTTATTGGAAATACTTTAATTGTTTGTGTGGTTGATCAGAAGGTTTAACTTTCTTAGGTTGGTATTATAATTTCAGGTTCATAAGATGCTGGGATGTTAAATCGTGTCATGAAGTATACAGAATTACTGTTGGTCTTGGAGGTTTAAGTGGTGGCTCTGAACTTTGCATATGGTCTTTACTTGCACTTAGGTATGTGGGGCTAGTTTCATGTGTATGTGCACCCCATATTAGTTATACCCGGTATTGTTTTGTGAATTAAAGTTTTTGTATCTGTTCTTTTAGGTGTGGCACCCTTGTGAGTGCAGACAGTAGTGGCAGTGTTCAGTTTTGGGACAGTGTACACGGAACACTTCTGCAAGCACATTCTTGCCATAAGGGCGATGTCAATGCTTTGGCAGCCAGTCCTAGCCACACCAGGGTGTTTTCTGCTGGATCAGATGGTCAGGTATTGATGTACATTTGAAAGCGTAAATGTGTGAAGGGATTTAATAATTTTATGTTTTTTATTTTATATCTTTCTGAATAATGATATCATTCTTTTAACTGACATGGTCCTGATAATAATCTGCTTTCAGGTTATATTATATAAGCTCTGTGGGAATGTTGGCTCTGCTGGCAATGAAAGTTCTTCTAAGGCGATTAAAAAGTGGGTCTACATTGGCTATGTGAGAGCTCATACACATGATGTGAGAGCCTTGACTATTGCTGTACCCATCGATAGTGAAGGTATGCCTCTGTGTTCTTGTATAGATCATGTTTGAATATTACTGTCACCTTTGTTACTATTCTTATTTCCATTGCACTTTATGCCAACAGATGTGTTACCTGAAGAAAAAGCAAAACGAGCCCGTGGTAGGAAAAAACCAAATGACTTGAGTTACAATAAGTGGGCCCATATGGGCGTCCCCATGCTTATATCCGCTGGAGATGACACTAAACTTTTTGCGTATTCCGTTAATGAATTCACAAAATTCGCTCCACATGACATATGTCCTGCCCCACAAAGACCGCCCATCCAATTGGCATGCAGGACCACTGACAAGTTGACTTATCTTCTTCTGGTTCAGGCTCCACATTGGTTAGATGTCTTTACTGTTCATGTCAAACAAGGCGGTGGGGTTTCAACTACTGATATGGTAGCTCGAGTTAAGAGCAGGGGTTTGCGGAAGATCATTTGCAGCTCTATTTCACCATCAGGGAGGTTTTTTGCCTATTCGGATAATGAGAAGCCTTGCCTTTTTGAGCTAAAAAATAACGGAATGGGTAAAAGTGTGTGGTCTATAAGTAAAAGAAAACTTCCTTCATCTATACCCTTTGCCCATTCAATGATTTTTACTTCTGACTCTTCTCGGTTAATGATATCGGGCCATGATAGGATGATATATGTAAGAAATTATTCTGCAAACACTCCCCCTTGTGTGTTTGTGTACATGTATATCAATATAACATGGACTGTATATTGTTTCAGGTTGTAGATGTAGGGAGCATGGAATTAACACATAGGTATACCCCTTGCTGTAAAGTGTGTGATGAAGAGTTACCACCTACTCAGCCTCCAATAACAAAAATGTTTACTAGTGCTGATGGACAGTGGCTAGCTGCTGTCAACTGCTTTGGAGATGTTTACATATTTAATCTGGAGACACAAAGGCAGCACTGGTTTATATCAAGATTGGACGGTGCATCCGTTACAGCTGGAGGGTTTACTCCCCGAAGTAGCAATGTGCTTATAATATCCACATCATCAAATCAAGTATTTGCATTTGATGTTGAAGCAAAGGAATTAGGAGAATGGTCTACACGCAACACATTTACTTTGCCACAAAGATATCAGGACTTCCCTGGAGAGGTTATCGGGCTTACATTTTCTCCTTCTGCAAATTCTTCAATCGTCATCATTTACAGTGCTAGGTAAGCTTGTCTTCGGATGTATCTTTGATAAAAGTTGCATGTTATCGAGACTGGTTGTTGATTATCGTGTGTTTGTATTTTTTTTTGGCTTTCAGGGCAATGTGCTTGATTGACTTTGGAATGCCAATTGATGCAGACGAGGGTCATGAATCAGTGAACAACCATGCTTCTTCAACACTAAAAAAACTAAAACGTAAGCAGATAGAAAGTAAAAAAAATGGTTTTAGGAAGAATTTTGAATTTTGTGCCTTTAGAGAACCTGTTCTATTTGCTGGCTATGTTTCAAAAGAGAGTGTATTGGTTATCGAAAAACCATGGATGAAAGTGGTCAAGGCTTTCGATGCACAGCCTGTCCACAGACATATATACGGGACTTAAAACTGATTCTTGGTACTAGAAGTGGTTAGGTAGGGAAACCCAATTTTGGTCTGTGTGTAATGTGTCTTTTGATCTTTGTTATATTTGATAGAAATATCAGTTCACTTTGTCTAATGTACATTGCTTGACTTAATTGGGGCTCTTTTGTCATTAGCATTGTTTATGAGTCATTTAGAGCGGGTAATATGTTTCATTTGTGGGATAATCATTTTAGTAATCTTAAAATCACCGTTTAGTCTTAAATTATGTGAATATGGTGTTCACATATTGATAGTTTGGCCTCATTACGTTCTATAATTAGCCATATGTCCGTACGTGAAATTCAGTCATTTTTTTTAAAATTTCAGCCGGTTTTTTGCAGAAAACTTCAAGCCGTTTTGAAACTCTAGGCTTAACAACTGAAGTAAATTAAAGCACGGTATGATCATTGTTTCTCTTGGTATACGCGTTAAATCACCAGTTTATTTATTTTTTATCACTCGTCTCGTGTTTTCCAGTTTAATAGTAAACATGTGATCTTGTCATTGATGCCTTGTATAACTCACCATCAATCCATAGCCATGTAACAAACGTTATATTACCAATTCGCTCCCCTATAGACCTTGGGGTGAAAATGTACATCCAATAGTCAAACATTATTCTTGGATATAAGGAGACTTATAACCCATAAACCCATGTAAACGGCTGCTAAAGTTGCATCCATCATCGTTTGTTTTATCCATAACTATTTTTTCATCCGGTCAAGCCATCTCTTTGCGACCTTTTAATGCGGGTTATGCAATTTGTTTATACGATGAAGAGAAACCAGAAATGTAATGATGGATCCATTCACACAAAAACGCACGGGAAATAATATGATACGAGCTAACGGAAAATAGAAGCAAAGAACATAGGAAACTGGATCTTTTTTTTCTTTCTTTTCCACTGGTCTTTTATACAATTTTCTTTTTCAATATCGAGTTCTGTGATTTTTAATAGAGAACACCTGCACCATACAATACACGATGCTGGGTGCAAATCAAATAATAAAAATCAAATATCTCTTAAAGTTCGAGTCTAAGGGTGTGTTTGTTTCATTAAGATGTTTTAGGTCTGAATCTGACCACCACATCTTACCAGTAAGAGGTGGCTAGAAAGTCTAAATCTGAACAAAATAATGTTGTTTGTTTTTTTATAATTGTCCGAATGATTTTAAGTGCTCGTTTCTGCAATTTATTTAAGTAATTTATGTAAATATGAAACAAGACTTTTTATTATAAATATAACATAGTTAATAAACAATCAAATATATTATATTAGCATGAGTCTTCAATCTCTTATCGAGTAAGAAGCAGTAAGACAAGTCTCCCACCTCTTACTGAGTAAGATGTTATATGTCTAAATGGGTCTAACTCAAAAGAAAAAAACAAACAAGCAAAACGTCTGACCACCTCTTACTAGTAAGAGCAAGAGGTCTAGTAAGATTTTTTTTTTTTTTTTTAATTTTTAAAAAAAAAAAACAAACACACCCTAACTCTAAATTCAAGGTAATTTCCACTCCTACGTGACCCCCTTCGCTTCAGGTGTCCACCTTGTCCTCTCTCCCATGAGAAACTTACCTGTATCCAGATAGCACATATTGTAAAATTTACTTTTCCAGGTCGAACTGACAAAAAAATTAGTAACTTTTATTTTGCTTGATACATTGGGTAAGGATCTAGTGAGAATAAAACTTAAAATGAGAAGAATGAGAAATAACTATAATCGCATATTTGAGATGCATCGACTTGAATTAGATGCATCTCTATTCATTTAGATGCCTCACAATTAGTTTCGAAAGTGATTTTGAAGTAAAAACGATGCAAAGTAGTACTAGCAACAAATTTGACCCACAGAGTACGAAAAATTCGTAGAATTCGTCTAACTTGATGAAATGCATCTAATATATGTATATGCATCTAGTTTTTAGCTAGAAAATATATTATGATGAATTTAAAAGATTAGAGTTGCATCTAATTCAAATTGATGCATCTCTAATGCGTAGTTATAGTTATTTCTCATCCTTCTTATTTTAAGGATTCTTCTCATTTGATCCTTAGTCTGATACATTTAGTAAAAATTAAGTTACTGAATATACAAAAGGGGGAATTTTGTATACGTTTGTGCTTTCATCAAGGCTAATTAGATTTGATGCTATCATGTTGAGGAGAGTTTAAAGGTGATGATTACAAAAGATAAGAATACAAGTGCTACTACATAGCGGCCCAGAACAAGGACACATGTTGCTACAGCACACTTTGATGGCAGATTCATGATCAGATATCTTTAGACACTTTCACAGCAGCTGAGCTAAAGTTTTGTGTATTATTTGATTACTAATTGGTGCACTCTGATATTTAATTCCTATTATTCGTAATTCTTTGCATCTCTCGTGGGCAGCTCTTCTGTTTACTTCACTGAATTTGTATGATTTGCTTTTTCACTTGATCAGCTATTTCTTTAAACTTGATATATACTCGTATGGGTTCTCCTTTGGTGCAGAACAGAAAGTCGAGTTGTATACGTCATGTATATAATTCCGAACAATCTTTAACACAGATATGCTCATATTAGATTTTGCATAAAGCACAACAGATTACTCGTTTATCAGAATAAGACAATAAATACATTTCCTAAAGTTCCAGGACATGTAATATGAATCTTTACCAGCACGTACTCAGGTATTAACCAAATGAGGTGCCATGCCAATCAGTCAACCAGCGTTCCCTTTTCAATCACTATGAGAGCTACACATAATGTCATTTATAATCTTTGGTAGTTTAAAATCTTCACATTCTGTTCTACTTGTTCTGAATTTGCCAGTCCTGATCTTTGGTTAGTTTTTCCATTCAGATGTGGTTTGGCTCTAAACTAATCATTGCCTTTCCTAATAAGTAATAAGTCACCAACTATTTTTGTTTTAAATTCCTTCATTCATGTGCTGTTTCAGCGTGCTTGCCTTCGAAATTAAGTTGTGAATGTCCTACATAGTATGGTTTAAGTTGTTATATGTGATTTATAATCTTTGGTTAGTAATATCTTCGGACATAGTTTAGCTCTAATCCAACAAGATAGTTATAAGTACCTAATCAAACTTTTTTTCATTTGCTATTTCGCCGTGTTAACCTTCGAAATTAAGCGTTGCATGTGTTTTTCATTCAATATGGCTTTAGTTCAGACTCTCAGGTGTAAATTAATATACCAAAGATCATTTCATATCACCACATTCATATGCATAAACTCAAATTAACCCAATAATCAATCAACGGTAAACTCAATAAATTTTAAAAAAAATAAAAAAATGCAGAGCAATGGAATTTACCAGATATTCGAAGCTCAGTTTGGGACAACAGATTCTCCTTTCTTAACCCAAATTAGCCTTTGCTGCTCGCCAAAACTACCGTTCGGCACCCTCTTCTTGTCCCTCCTGTAATCCCCATTTCTATCCCTCCCCTGCCCCACATTTCTTTCTTTCACAACCTCCTCAACCACACCATCACCACCACCACCATTATTCCCATCAACCGGTGCCGTCTCTTTTTGCTCCAAAATAGTCCTTGAATTCCCATTCCTGCGCCCATATCCGAGCCCCCGTTTCCATTTCTCCATCACCACTTCCTCCACCATTTCCGACTTTAGTTCAGCTCCATTTGGGTTTCTGTCAGCAGGTTTTCCACGTCCATAATTCTTTTTCTTCATTTTCTCCTCCACCACTTCCGCCTCCTGTTCCGGTTCCGTTTTTCGTTCAGATTCAGCTCCAAACCTCAAATTCCCATTCCTGTGTCCATATCTACGCCTCTCTTTCCCTTTCTCCTCCACCACTTCCACCTCCATTTCCGGTTTCAGTTCAGCTCCAACTGGATTTTGGTTAGCTGGGTAACTTTTTTTCTCCATTTTCCCCTCCACCACTTTCGCCCCCGGTTCTGGTTCAGCCCCAGTTGGATTTTGGTCAGTGACAACCTTAGGCTTTCGAAGTTTTTTATTTCTCTTCTTCTTCTTTTTGATGTTAAACTTAGAATCACCACTCTCATTTTCTCCATTTAACTTATTATCAGTAACACCAACAACAAGGGTTTTAGTACTTAAGGCTGAACCATCATCATCTGCCATAGGTTTAGGTTGGTTAGCAACTGGACGATAATTTGGTCTCTGATTGTGTTTTGCAGCATCATTTTTATATGGGTTTTTCATATCATCAACTACAAGGGATTTAGAGGTTGACCCATTATCATCCACCTTGACTTCTCTGAGTTTATGTTCATTAGTGACGCGACCAAAGTTTGGTCTCTGATTCTGGGTATTTGTGGGTTTGATTGTATTTTCATTTGGTTTTGGTTTTGGGTTTTTCATATCATCAACTACAAGGGTTTGAGAGGTTGACCCATTATCATCCACCTTGACTTCTTTGAGTTTATGTTCATTAGTGACTCGACCAAAGTTTGGTCGATGATTGTGTTTTGCAGCATCATTTTTATATGGGTTTTTCATATCATCAACTACAAGGGTTTTAGAGGTTGACCCATTATCATCCATCTTGACTTCTTTGAGTTTATGTTTATGTTCATTAGTGACTCGACCAAAGTTTGGTCTCTGATTCTGGGTATTTGTGGGTTTGATTGCATTTTCATTTGGTTTTGGTTTTGGGTTTTCAGGTTCAGGTTTTGAGGGTGATTTTTGTTGTTGTTGTTGGAGCCATCTTTCTTTGAGCTGATGGATGGTGACATAGTTGGAAGGTAGTGAAGAGGGTTTTTCACCTTCAACCTCCATTGCCAAACAACTTTTTCTCAATTGCACAGTGGACAGCTTTTTTATTTATTGGGTTTCAGGGGAGGCTTTGTGGTGTTTATTTGGGGATGATTGCTGGATTTTTTTTTAACGGTACAAATGGTATTATACAAAAGAGTAAATATCAAAAATCTTCACTGTAGTTTACCGGGTCATTTGGAAATGGTCCTTGTGCTTTAAAAAACCCGGATTTGGTCCCTGTGGTTTACGACCCATACGGATTTGGTCCCTTGATCGAGTCATCCGTCAGTTGACCATTAGTGGAGGACTCAAAAGACGAATATACCTTCAAGATTCTATAAACAAACAAAAACAGATTAACAATACAAGATTCTATAAACAGATTAACAATACAAAATCCACTATAAACAAAATACAAAAACAGATTAACAATACAAAATCCACTATAAAAAGCACAAAAGTAACAATACAAGATTCTATAAACAAACAAAAACAGATTAACATATAGTTGCCGGTATCTTGTAATCCAGCCAAAACCATGCCCAGTTTTAGCACACATGGGTTTGAAGTGAAGAACGTATTAAAAACACATACTCACACCATGTCGTGAGTGTGACTATAGCTGTAGCTGCATCTATACAATGTCTCAAGACCACGATCAGCAAAAATACAGATACTCCCTCTCCATCACCACCACCACCTCTCACCACCACCACCACCACCATCTCCGCCACCTCCTCCTCCCTATATCAACAAGTCTCCACCACCACCATCACCATCCCCTCCCCCCACCATATATATACAAATCTCCCCCACCACCATCACCATCACCACCTCCACCTTACATTAATAAATCACCATCACCATCACCTTCACTATCACCACCATATATTTATAAATCTCCACCACCAAGTTCACATTCTTACCCATTTTCACATGAGCACATAACTTGCACCAGCAGTTTCATTTCCTGCACTTTAACAAAAAAATGGTTGCTTAGAAAGGGATGACGAGCACAATGGCTAAAAATACTGTTACTACTTTTCCACCGCTGCACAAACCACTTGTATTCAAGCATAGGCCACCCACCAGCCATTATTTCAACAAACAAAATCAGGGCACATGTTCCCCATATTTAGATGACTCATTTCCTTCATTTACATTTGAACCCATTTCAGAAACGGGCTGAGCATTCACATCCCCAACGGCAATCGTTTCTGACTCAAACATATTGCTAACGCTCCCAGACAACACGACATCAGCAGCCACTATCTCAGACAACATTACATCAGCAATGACTTTCTCTTCAAATTAACAACAAAAGGTTATATCAGTGTATCTAAATAGCTGATTTCTTTAAGAAATTAAAATTGACATTATTACTTTGCATAATTGGTGACAAATAATCAAATAGAGCAAAGTGCCAATCAAACTAAATATTACTGTAACACATGGTGCATTGTCAACTGGGGCAAAACCATTTGGACCCGAAGCATAAAGTTCATGAAAACTTGGTGTAGATGCATTAGCCATAAGCTAAGACAGTTGACTTCACATTGTTTGGAATCCAAACAAAACTAATCAATCAATCAATCAAAAGAGTACCCATTCCCGATCCAGTCCCCCCTCCTAACGAGTGACAAACCTGAAACCCTGCATATAAAACAACCAAATCAGAACCAAAACCCCCAATTTACAACTGTTAAAAATACCAAAATCGCTAAAACAAGCAACGCAGACCTACATCCCTAAACATATACTAAAGCTATTCAATTTAAGTAATAATGCCGAAAGCTTTTATAAAAATCCCTATTTTTAATCCCCCAATCCCCAATAGAAAGCTTCTTATATATTAATCGCTACATTTAATCCGTAATACATTAATCATAATCAAAATCTTCAATACAAAGCTTCTTAGATAAAAATCGCTACTTTTAAGCATTATATGTTACACCCGTATTCCGATGAGGTATCATTTATGTAAATATATGCTTTGTAAATATAAGTTATATGATATAGATTAAGTAATAACTTAATGTGTGGCCAAAATAGGAAGAATAGGACATAGAGGGACTAGCCTTGCCAATTGACCAAACTAATAACAACACATGATAAATACCTTAGCTCCTAGAATTGTCTGGAAATCTTGAGTGAGTTCTTGGTGTCGACATTTAGCAAGGAAAAAGGAAGGAAGGCCAAAAACATCATCTTATCTCATTTTAGCTATCAAGAAGTGATCAAAGGCACTAGAGATACCTTAATTGTTATCTCTTCATCAAGTAAGTAACTTTCCCCAATTTGTAGAAATTAGGGTTCATGTGGTGGATTGGAGTATTATGGATAAAGGTTGTAAATGATGATCTCCTTAGTTAATTAATTGCTAATTATAGTTAATTTTGTAATAGGAAGCATTGTAGAAGCCCATTCAAACCAAGTAGGAAGCTAGTAGGAATCAAGGTAAGTATATGAGTATAATCCTTGTTAATGCTATGATGATAATGTTATGTTTATGATTAATGTGATTTGTATGGAGCTTGTGAATGTATGTTAGCTTGGATCCAATGCTAGTTGTGTTAATGCTAAATAATTACTTGCCCGGTCAAGGTGAGTAATAATCTCATTTGATGCTCCTTGTTAATGTTATGATTGGTGGTAATCACCAATCTCATGTAAATGTGATGTGGATTATATCTTGTATACTTACTAAGCGTTTTCGCTTACGGTTTAGATGTTAATGATTTTGTAGGTACAAGTGGAGAAGGCAAGGGTAAGGGCTTAGCTTAGCTCTAGTGTAGAAGGTAGACTAGAAGACCATAACCTTTAGGACCGAGCGTATTAAAGTTGGAAGCCCCGAAGAGTCCCTTTGTGTCTTGGTATACTTTAATCTATATGGTCGTTTTGTTATCAAATGGTCTTGTCGACATTTAAAGTCTTTTGTTCATGTATGGGTCATGGGTCAAATATGTATAAGTGTCATGAAGTCTTTATGGTTTGTGGTTAAGGTGGTAATTAGAAGGATGTTTGGCTTTTAGCCAAACTCACCCATTTTGGAAAGCTACGGGTCAAAACTTCGTACTAACAACTTTTCAATATATTAGAAATGACAAAGAATGTATGTTTTCAAATGGATATGTTGTGGATAGGTGTATTGGGTAAAAGTGTGTAGTTGAAATGGGTTCTTAAGGGAGTGTTTGGTATAAGTTAGTTTTTACCCATTTTGGAGCCAATCGGGTCAATTGTCGTGTATTATAATTTGGTATGGTTTTGAATGTAAAGTGAGCGTTTTGATACAAGTTATAGTGTTGTATTGAGGTCAAAATGAGTTGTGGGTGAGTATTGAGTTTATGCAGATTTTCTGTAGATGTTCTATCTCAGATGGATAGATACGGCGCATCTCTTTGTGGGATACGGCGCATCTATCCAAACCCAAATTTCGGTTTCAAGTTTCGGTTTCATTTGGGTAGATACGGCGCATCTCTTTTTGGGATATGGCGCATCTATCCAACAGTCCAGATTTGGTAATTTTCTAAACGTCGTACAAAACAAACCGTAAGTCGTCACGGGTCGTACCACCTATCGTTTTGAAGGTATTTGAGTCTACTTTCATTTAAAAATAGCCTCAAGGGCTGAATGTTTATGGATTTTTGTCAGTTCATAAAAGAGTGACAGCAGGTCAGTTTTCAAGTGTTCTTTTGCGAAAAATTTTCACGTTTTTTGGTCTAATCGGGCACGGGGCGTTACATTATATACGCAGATCTATACATACAAAACATAAAGCACCAAAACCCCCAATTTAAGCACCACAAAGACCTAATATGATTTAGAAAGATTCACCATTATGTGAGCTGGTGGCTGCGTATGGTAAGAAATAGATGGTAATCGTTTTTTTGTTGAGGATGAAGGTAAAGTTGCTAATTGTGTTGTGTATGTGGTGTTCGAGTATGGTGGTTTGAAAAGAAATTTGGTATGTGAGCTGGTGGCTACGTATGGTAAGAAAGAGAAGGGAGGGAGGCGGATAGAATGGAGATTCGGGAAGTGACATATATTATCATAATTCAAAAAAGACAAATATGCCCTTGAACTTAACGGTCAGCTGACGGATGACCCGGTCAAGGGACCAAATCCGTATGGGTCGTAAACGACAGGGACCAAATCCGGGTTTTTTAAAGCACAGGGACCATTTCCAAATGACCCGGTAAACCACAGGGATGATTTTTGATTTTTACTCTATACAAAAAGTGTCTTGCAAGCTTTAGGTGTGTTCATTTATAGAAAAGTGTGTATATGTTTGTATCTTTTAATTACTCTGTCCCAAATTAATAGTCACTCTTTCCATTTTTGTTTGCTCCAAAATTATTGTCACCTTCCAAATATAGTTATGAAGAATATAGCAAGTTTACCATATTGCACCTAATGATACTAAAAGTTACAAACATCATTCAAAGATTTAATTAATTGCATAAGGGTAAAACTGACATTTTGCAAAAAAGTAAGAGAGATAATGCAATAATTATTATGTTTTCTTAAACTGTATATTTTTTATCAGAGGATAATAATTTTGAAACGGAGGGAGTAGTTGTTTGGAAAACATTATTTCTATTTTTTAACAATAATTTGTTTAAAATAAATTTTTGGGTAAAAGCTATAAATCAAGGATTTTTAAATTTTTGTCAGGATCGGGATCCTACCTAGGATCGTTTTCGGCTTTGCAAGATCGGGATCGTAGGATCGTAGGATCGGATCCTACCTAGGATCGTTTTCGACTTTTCCTTTACATATGTATACAAACCATTTTTAAAATCCTTCCTCTAAAAAAAAGTCAAAAAAAGTATAAAAAAAACAGGATCGGATCGTTCACGATCCTACGATCCTACGAGCGATCCCACGATCCTGTAACGATCCTACCTGAAAAAATGTTACCAACAGGATCGGATCGTTCACGATCCTACGATCCTACGAGCGATCTCACGATCCTGTAACGATCCTACCTGAATTACGATCCCGTAACGATCCTGCTCGTTTTGTGTGTGTAGGATCGTAGGATCGTACGATCCTACGAGCAGGATCGCGATCCTGACAACCTTAAAAGCTATAAATAGTCACGTATTTTTAAATTTTAGCCGACTTAAAACACTTAGGGTGCATTTGGTGCGCTATGCGGAATCACTGAAGGTTGATTAGAGGGGTGTATGGGATCGGGGATATCAATTTCATTATTGTTGTTTGGTATAAAATTTTTGGTATCGGTATCACATTTAGCAAGGTCCATTTAAATGCTCAAAGTCAGTTAATATGATGGTGGAAATAATAAAATATGAGGCTCCACGGTGGCACCCCTCCCCATTGGTTTCCATCTATGATTGTTGGAATCATACTTTGGCACTAAATCTCCAACCAAACACTTGAAATGACTATGAATGTCATTGTTTGATTCATATACCCTCCAAACAAACGCCCCTTACTTTTTTATTACCTTACTACACTAGCAAATTTTTAATTTTTTTCCGACTTCACCAATATGACCGGTTTATATTAAACTAATAACTAAAATGACTATATTACCCTAATCTTTTTTAATATAATCACACCCACTCATCTCATAACAAGTAACCTACAGTTCTTTTCTCTTTTCGGTAGTCACAGGTAGCAACCATTTGTATCCGTACAAACTCACATAATAGCATAATCATGGTTGCTTTATCAGGGGTTGATCTTTGCAAGAAACTCCCGTCATAACCGACAATCTTTTCCTTCAACCTTTCTTTTATGCTTCGTATGTTATATTTAGATCTAAATATTAATTTTTTTTCATGTTTTGTTCATCATGTGATTTCGATTTTTCTCTTTATTTGTAATACGATGACACAAAATTGGCAATGATCTTGTTTGAAATTAGAAAAGCTTGTGAGTTTATATTGTTCGGTTTATAAGTTTATCAACTTGAAAAGCTCGAGAGATGGAAAAAATAAGTTTACGATCTTTCCAATTTCAAAAACTTCATAAACGGGCAAAATAAGCTAATCTAAACACCTATTAACGTTGATGTTTAATTTTCCCGACGAGGGTGCGAATATAGAAAAATGACTGACAGGCTTTAAGATGTAATTGATTTTATGTCTAAACCTACATGATAATACCCTGTTTGTTGCGTCTAAAGGACTCGCTTATTTGCAAACTAACAAAACACTTACAAACAAGTTAAGGCATAAAATTAAGCACATTTTAAGCCTCACAAATTATTGATGACCAATTTTAGCGGACTCTGGGGCATCTCTCTCTAGGGTTTCCATAACGAGGGTCTCTACATCACGCAATGGGGGCTCGAAAGAGTCTTTTCATCTTGTCTTTGTTATGATCCTTCTTCTCTCCGTTTATGCTAGAGATCATTTACCACGTTCGTCGGTTTTCTGCTCCTTTGTGAGTATATTTATCCCAACTAAAAATTTTGTGATTATTCTTTTTGTTGAATCAACGAAAAAGATTGATTATTGGTTTAAAATCCAGGGATTCATGAATCATTTATGCTACATGCCTTTGTGATTCAGATTTTGTTTTTGAAAAATATAAAGATTTAGTTTGTTGGTAATGGACAATAGACGATGCAAACTCCCTCTTGATTTATTCAGGTGATATATGATGCATGGTTGTTCTTAAAATGATACGTAACGTAATTGAATTATGTATATTTTCCGCAAGAGCCTTTTCACCTCGGTTTTTTAGTGGAGTTTCATCTCACAAGAGTATTTTGTGATAAAATTATATATTTTGTATGTTAATTTTGCTCATTCGGTTTTTTGCTGACTATTCTATTTTGATTTTAACTCAATTATTTTTATTTTGAGAGGGTTTTATTTTATTTTAATCAATGTCTAAAATAGAAAAACAAATTTCCAGTTTCATTTTTCATTTTTTTTTTTATAACAAATTTCCAATTTGATTTCAATATTCGAATATACCAACAAAACATACCCAAAAAAAAAAAAAAAAAAAAAAAAAAAAAAAAAAAAAAGCATCCGTACATCTGTTTCATTTCAATTTTCAATCACCTCTTACATTTCTTCAATCAAAAGTTCAAAACACAATTTCAATCCAATTTATCCTGAAAAAAAATGACAACTCTCACCACCACCAACATGGAATTCACAGATTTCCCAGAAGACGTGCAGCTTTCAATCCTATCATTCCTAACCCCATCAGAAATCTCATCATTTGCATCAACTTCCAAACGCTTTTTAGCCCTTTGCAGATCAGACTCAAAGCTTTGGTTTTCATTATGTCACCGTAGATTTGGGTCCAAAACCCATATCACAAAATGGGGTAATGGTAATATTACATTTAAATCTCTTTATAAAACTTTGATTGAATATGAGAATTTGATTGGGTTTTGGAGGTTAAGTAGTAGTAGTAATCAGACACAGACAAGAACATCCCATGATTCTGGTTTTAGTAAGGTTCCTGGTTTGGTGTTTTTTGAATGGGGGGAGAGTTTTATTACTGGTTTTAAGGTTTCGCCGTCGAAAAACGGGAGCTATGATGTTGTAAAGGAGCCTTTTTTGTACATGGGTATTTCGCCGAAAGGTGAGATTGTTAATTTTCTTGAAATGGGTAGGAAGAATCGGTCAGATATGAGTGCGAATGCGATTAGTGAGTTAATTAGGTCTAATAATAATGATGAGTTGGTTTCGGTTGATGTGAATCATATGGGGCAGTTTCATATTGTGATTGAGGAAAGAGTTGGATTTGGAGGGAATGTGGGGAATGATGAGTTGGTGTTGTTGGAAAGTGGGTCGCCGCCAGATAGGATAACGTCGGAGATTTATCAGTATTTTGCGAATAGGACGAGTCCGTCGGGGAGGAGGCAGAGGAGGAGGGAGAAGGAAAGGAATGGGAATAAGAAATGGGAGGCTGAGCATTTTGTTAAGATTGTTAATTATTGTCCTACGAGTTTGAGGCCATTGCAGGGTCTTTGGAAGGTAATTGGTTATGATCGTTTGATATATAATTTGTGAATTGTTGTGATTTGATGGTCATTATCTGATTATTGCGTTTTCAAGTATTAGATAATCAGTTTTGTGGTATAAATTCTGCTTATCTGATGATTTGAGGGTTGTAGTTGTGACAAAACCAATTCTGATTATCTGATTAGTTAGTGTTATTTTACAAGTAAATCCTTCGATAATCAGAATATGCATAAAATTGGTTATCCCATTCTTCTGATTATTGCATATCACATAATCATTTTCCAAAATGCGAAACACCATCTTGAACTTCTAGGGCGTTGGCAAGTGATTATTTGATTATTGCATTTTATAGTTGTAGATAATAGTTTTGGGTATAGTTCTGAGTAACTGACCCCCAAATAATCAGTTTATGTATACCTGCAACCGAAATAATTATGTTTATCTGACATTTTAGTGGTCATTTCGTATGTAATACCCTAAATGTTTAGAATTTGCGGAACAAGACTGAGTATCACAACTTTATTCTGATTATTTCATGTTGCATAATCATTTGAAGATGCCGTGGAAAACACCTCCTTGAACTTCAGAATAGTTATTTGGTTTGGTCTGTTAAGATGGTTCATATCTGCAGGGGATTTGTGAAGATGCAAATTTGGACTTCTATCTTGTGGCATATGATGACATTGGTGGCATCGCGTGTCGAAGAATTGGGGATTCTTGCAAACCTTTCTCCAGCTACGCGCCAGTATTTTGGACCTCAAACACTACGTTTTTTGAATCACCATTTTCTTCTGAAGAAGAATCTATATATGGTACTCGTGAACATCTTCTCCCACCTGGACATCTTGAGACGGAAGCCGTGTCACGGATTCTTTACATCAACTCAAGTTATGATCTTGTGTTACCAGGATTGGTGGGGCCCACTACTGTAAATCCTCATCAGGTGGAGGGAAGGATTTGGCAGTATGGTGATGGAACGTTTGGATTTGGGTTTCTTCGTGATAATCACATTATAGACTTGAAGCATATCACAGTTGATGGCTGCTTGTCAGATACAATGCAACCTTTGTAGATTTTGATGATCGTTGCTTAGAGTGGTTACATACAGATCTTTGTTCAGAAAAAGGTTACATACGGATCTGAATTAGATCCGTGCCACCTTTGCAAGGCTCAGCCCAGTAGATATACATCCTGTTGTCTAGATGAATAAGTTAATTCCTTCACTGTATGTTCAGTTTCAATATATCTGCAACATTTGCTTTTTTTGTTTATTCATATTTGTTGTACCCTTAAAAGAAGACAGATTAGACATTGTATCTTATCTAGGTCTATGCATGATTGGAAACCGATCTATAGATCTTCCATATTATGGTAATAAAGATATTTCATGGAAGATGAAACCGCGGAAGCACATCAAATGGCCTGGCTAGAAGTGAACCTCACAAACCCATATTTCCCAAATTGTGAAGAGTTACAGAACCCATGGAAACCTGTGGCTGTTGAGCCCAAATTTCCTCAGTAGTGGTAAATCATAGTGAAATCAACACCTTTATAATTCTCAGGCATTTATTTAGGCAATGCTTTACAGTTGTTTAGAACTCATACTGAATTCTGGCCGATGTGCCAATTGTAGAACCACCCTTACAAGGGCATTGTTTGTAACTTTACAAATAATTCTGTATTAGTATGAACTTTTTCTTAATGTAGTGTTCATACACTGTTTCTGTTTGTGTGTGTATTATGTGTTAGCTTGGGATATCCCAGTCCTTATGGAACTCTCTGTTTATCTGATAGTTTCTTGCTTTTGAGTTAGAACTCCATATGGGCTATTCTAAGCACAATGTCTTGAAAATTGAAATTTATACGTCAATGTTGCAGGAAGAAGAATTATGTTAAGAGGGTACCCGTGCGTTGCGGCGGCTGGTACCCTGTGATTAAAGTCTAGACACCAATAAAATAACAATGACTAGTTGATTAACCTGAGAAAAACAAGACACCAAGAAAATAACAATGACTAGTTGATTAACCTGAGAAAAACAAGAAGAAAATGATCCTTATCTAGCCCGATTAATCCGTTTTTACCGGTTCCGATGGTCATCTCAGGTTCGTTTTCGGGTGGCTTTTATTGGCTAGCTGAACCGGTGGTGACTTCGATTCCCGGTTAAATCGGTTGAACCCGTTGGTCCGGTCCGGTTATTAAAACCGTATGTACTATCAACTATTCAACTTGTTTTCATATGAATTGTATGTATGAAGTTTTGTGTGCTTTATTAGTTTGTACAATATGTATAATAACATGTATTTGTTAGGGTGTTTTAAAAATAACATTTATTAGGTATTTATTGAAGGGCTGTTACAAGTCTACAAAATTAAATCACTTAATTTTTCATGTAACTTCATTTTCCATTATTAGTAAGTGTGCTTAAAATTTTAAGCCTTTCATTTTGGGAATGTCTCAAATACAGTATAGCGGGTAGAAGTCTAGAGCAAAAGGAAACAACCACAATTACTACTAAACCATGTAGAAAATGCAGAAGACTGCAGGCTGTAAGCTGATGTAGCTCAAGAATTCTGATGTATTAATTAGAACATGCATATAATAAGAAGCAGAATAATCTTGTAAATTCCAAAAGTTCATTCACAGTGTCACAACGAAAGAACACAGAAGATGTATAGATAATTAGATAGTCGATTAGGGGAATAAGATAACAGACTTCCATCTCTTTTATCAAGCTTAAAAAGACAAGCACAAGATATATTGGCAAGGTTACAAGATAGTCATCGGCGCCTTTCACAAGTTATAACGAAGGTGCCACTTCTCAAGCTCTGGCAGAATGGTCACCCTCGAGCTGGCTCAAGTTACCCTTCTCTTTGATAAGTTGCGTGTGATGGTGTCTGCAGTAAAGACGACCTTCGTGTGCAATGTAGTTTGATGGGCTGATGGTACATCCACCATGAATGCATTTAAAGCAGCTTCTGTGGTACGCAGTCCCATTTACTGTCACCTATATTACATTCACAACACTTGTGTTATTAGCCGAGTTTATGAATCACAATAATTATACATAGAATTAGTGAATCATATAATCAAAGAGATTATACAGTAAGTTAGAGTTTTGTAGTTTACCCTTTCCGTTGGATACGCTGTCTTGTTACATCCCAAACATTTATCTTTTGTTCCCACAAACATACTCGACACTTTATTAGCCATTGGCTTCTGTAAATGATTCATGGGCTAATTAGTATGTCAATTTCCAATTAAAATAGATCTGGCAGTAGATATTGATCCAGATTTAGTCTAAATTCATACCTCGCCATCAACGGTTTTCGGTGGCTTAATGATCTTTGGTGTACCTGAAACACACAATTAAAAAGTAATGAACTTGATGGGTCATATTAAATCTTAGTAATGATCGGAACTGTGCTTAATTTTTTTACCATCAAAGCTTTTGTCTAAGCTGCCAGTCTGCTTAAAAAGCTGATCAAAGTGTGGCCTGCAATATAGAACTCCCTCAAAAGAGTTGTAGTTACTAAGCTGCAATCAGCCCAAATTCAAGATTCAATGGTTAGTAAGTTAGTAAGATCAGCAAACCACATGTGCAGATCTAGTGACATAAGAATATTTATAAAAAAAGAACCTTGAGGGTGCCTTTGCAATGGTGGCATCTAAAACAAGCTTTGTGAAAAACACGATTGTCTGCGGTTAGCTTGTCGACAAGGTACACGGTCTTGTCACATGCCATACATTTTTGGGTTGTGCCTGCAAATGCCATGACTATTGCTAAAAAAGAACACAAGTGAGATGGTGTGCAAATAATGGGATATGTGGATGAAGAAGGGATAATGGAATAAATGAGTAACTAATACATGATAGGGGGATCCATGACAATCATTTTGTCTGAATTCACATGTAAGCAATTACCTGTCATCTACCTGTCTTCAATATGGACACCAATAAAAAAAAATGTTTCATTTACATTCAATAATAGGATATTTTACTATGATGACTAGGGCTGTCAATTACGAATTACTCGTAGTAAATATCATAATGTTAAACATCCTCTCTGATTTTTGCTTTGTGTTCTAAACTGGATTTAAAGAAATATTAATACACATTAATTGAGTCCCATTTTAGTTTATAGATAACCTTGAAGTGGTCACTCAACCTTATGAAAATGGAGTGCTTTACCTGGTTTTAGCATGTGTGGCGGTGGGTTCGAACCCTGTAGATTAGTCGGCAAAAAGTCAAAAACTATGATTAAAAAAAAAGAGAGAACTTATGAGGTATTGGCTTAAAGTAAGTTGTTATTATGTCTTATGACGCTAATATCGAGTCTTTTTTCGATAACTCAAGTTATTCGTAAGCCTTTGGGTTTTTGGTGATATTTTTTTTACAAAAAATATAAATTTTTTATACTTATTTATTTGTTTTACAAAAAGTATAAATAATTTTATAAAGATCTTAATAAGATCGAATAATAGAAACAGTGAAAGAGACAGCTATTGCAAAAACACTAGAGTCTAGACATGCGCAACCTCTTGAATAGTTTGATGTGGACAACGATATTTTAACTGACTATGAAGTTAACATTTAATAGATTTGGCTTTGATTAAGATTAAAAATCAAAAAGTAACGAAGGAACGTAAATGTTACTTATAAGTTCAATTAACAGTTAATCTATACTACTTTATAAAAGGTTTAGGACTTTCTAAATAAAGAAGTCTTAAAATTTTTAAGACTAAAAACATTTCTTTAATAGGAAATCTCTACTATATTATGGAAAATTAAATGTTTTAAAAGCCAAATATTAATCAAACCCATTTTAAAAAAATTGTAACAGCCCATAAGTGTCTTAAATTCACATACTTGTAACAACCCATACTTGTAATAGCCCATTAAAAGCTTGTAACATCCCATTAAAACCGAAGCTTAACTTTTAAGCAACCTACTGCATATATAAGCCTATTATACACCAATGACCAAACACATAAAAACACACGCAATATATTTGATATTTCACTTATATTTCTTTACCCTCAAAACACACCAATCTCCACCTTACTCCATCCCCGCCGCCCTCTGCCGCCATCATCAACAGTATCGCCACCATTTAGTCACCGGGTACCCTCCGACACATTGCGCGAGTACCCTTCTATATATAAAAAGTGACCGGGTGGGTGTATGATGTATCTCATCTAACAACATGCCTTCAATTTATTAAATATTGACCATGATATTTAATCTAATTGTGCCACATAATTTTTTTTTACACTATTTGCATCTTAGGGATGTGAAAAATAAATAAACGTTGCCGACGCGCACTTGATATTGATGCAACTACCTACCTCTTCTTTTTCTATGAGAAAATTTTTACTCATTCCGTTCCATAATAGTTTAACTTTTCAGATTCAAAATGGTTCAAATTTAACCTTAAGTATTTTTATTTTTTGTTATATAAAACTTGATGAAAATTATGCCAATAAAAAATAAAATTAAAACTCAATTCATTCACATATTTTGCATCAATTATTATATAACACACGCAAAAATAGTTAAGGTCAAAGCTGAACCAGTTTGACTCTGAAAAGTCAAACTGGACAATTATTTTGGGACGGATGTAGTATATATTAAATTTTAACTTTAATGACAAATATTGGTATATTAAATGTAGAAAAAGAATGATAAAGAAAAAAAGAAAAAAAGGAAAAGAAAAAAGCAAAGTATGAGTAAAACTAGAGAAAGAAGGGCTGGAAAAGAAAAATAGAAAGGACACTTATCACCATCTTAACCCTTAAATATAGTTGGTGTGTGCTTTAATGTTATATTTTTGTATCTAGAAATGTTGCGGTGCAGGAGTTTGTTTCTTTTTGCTTGGTGCTTTTTATAGCACTTGGCTTTGGCCTTTTTCTTTTTCTTGGTCTCTTCTTTGGAGTCCTCTTTGTATGTTTTGGTTTGTCTCCTTCCTTATTTGGGGAGGCTTTTCTATACAAGTTTTGCATTCTAGTTAAGTGTATTCGTAAGGATTTATGCCAGCTTAACTGCTATTCACTTTGATTTTATAGCCAGTGGAATTTGTTTGAACTTGAGCATTTCTAATACATATAATACCTGGAACATCTGTTGAATTCATCTATGATGAGAAAATCAACATCTCGTGTAGTCTTCAAGTCCTCTAAGGACCCAATACATGGTGACCAATTCAGAATCGAGGGCTTTAGCAAGAGGAAGAGGAGAATGGGAAAAAAAACAAGGATGTAAATACAAGGAGAACATGTAGGCTTTAATCCAGATTATATATGAAAAGTTACAAAAAAAATTAAATAAATAAAGCTTCCAAGATAAACATCTGTAGAATATCCCAAATGCTATCAATTTATGCCGAACCAGGATGATTTCTTGCTAGTTAAAGTATATCACAATATTTTCGCAGGATTAGAAACCACCACGGTAGCCAGATAGGGCAGTTACAAAATATTCATATTAAAACATGTGTCTATAAACTTTTACATTTTGAATAAAGAATTTTAACTCTCGGTGACTAAACTAGTCAATGGCGTTGAACCAGAGTATCATGTAATAATACAAACAACACGCAAAGCAAATATATGCTATTATAGAAAGGGAAAATAGTAAAAAACTATCGATGAAAATAACTCAAAAACGTGGAGATCATCCGATCACAAAATATATGGACAGACAGGCATTTTCAGGCATTTTAAACTACAGCAAATCCAGTAGGGGAGGCTGATCAGATGATGGTTTTGGACGGGATTGACGACTTTGTCCTTGATTTCTACCTCCTCTTCCTCTACCAACCGCATTTTGGGGAGGTGGAGCCAATCTTAGTGTCTGCGTGCTCTTTGGTGGGCCAGTTGGACCAGTTGATGCAAATATAGAATTAAGATCGGTGGCCTTAGGACCAGTTGATGCACCCTGATTGTTTCTCATGAACCCAATGGAGTTCTGGGAAGCAACTCCACCATTAAGACTACTACTATTACTAATGGGGAAATCAAGATTGTTGTTGGCCCAATTGAAATTGTTATTTGGTTGATTATCTATACGTGTACTTGAAGCAGTTGATATACCATTGGTAGTGGCTGCAGGGCCAGCCATAGGCCAGTTTGCAAATGGATCTAAATCATCAAAGCTCGCATTTGAAGAACCTCCTTTTAAATTATTGTCATCACCCACTTGAGAAATGCCCGAAGAAGATGACTGAACAGGCCACTCGAAATCAGCTGAAGGACATGAAGTTGCTGTTTGCTGTATAGATGGAGTAGACATAATCGGTATTTGAAAATTGTTTAAATTATCTTGGACAATTGGTGTTGGATTTGCAACTGATTTAGGTTGTGCAGAGGATCCTTTTGTTGTGACCCAATCTTCATCCCATGAGGAACTACTTTTCAAGGCGGGTGAAACAGTTGGAACATTTTTCTTCAAAGGTGGTGCTAAACTCCCATCGGGTATAGGAAATGCTTTGGTGTCAACTCCTGTATCATTCATTGTTACTCCCTTCTTTTCTTCAACTTTCCTGAAATTTAGCAAAAGTGACCACAATTGTTAATGATATCTACTTCAGCTAAAAAGCGATTAACAGACTACAAATTAAGGGATGGGCTCAAATCTGTCTATGGTCTCACTCTCTTGGTGAAAGGTTTCTAATTGTTTTAAATACGCAGAAGTGAAAAAGTGGGCGGAGGCGGGTTTAATTCAAAGTGAGTCACATATGTGCAGGTTAGATCGGGTTGGGTTGATCAGCAAGTATAGTTTTTTATTTAGATGTGCCACACATAATTACAGAAAGCATAATCTTTCAATATTGATATTGATCTACAGTAACTTCATGAATATAATGGGAGGTCTTATGCATAGTAGATTCAATCTGAGCGACTTTCGACAGATTTGAGGTGTATTGTTTTTAGCTAACGTTTATCTTTTTACCAGTTTGAACAATTAGAGATAAAACATAATCCGAAACAGCCTAGTCATAAGTAATAGGGTCGAAGTAGCGGGTCGAAGTAGCCAACTCTACTATATGATGAGGCTTCCCGTTGTTAACCTCTAAAGCTTCCTAAAACACTCGGTTTTGTTTAGTTATGAAATTAGGGTTGTTGGTGACAAGAGCGTTGCTTGTGAGACCTTTAAGAAGTTGTTGCTTCTTTGGTGGAGATGGAAAAAGAGAAGGGATGACAAAGGGATGAGGATGGAGTAAAAGAGAAGAAGAAAGGACCGGGGTGTTTAAAGCCTGGTTTGTCAGGCCAAGAAGGATAAATATAACTAACAGAATTAGCCAAGTGGCAAGCCTCTCCTAGTGGAATTAACATGAGAAATGCATTGTATATCGAGGGCAAGAGGGAACATATTATGGAATCACAAAAAAGATTGCACCAAAAAAAAAAACAAAAATGAAAAAGACAGACTAGAAAATATAGCATAGATCTAGAAGGTAGTTCCATATTACGCTTGGCTTTTGCTAGAATAGGGAGATAAAAAAATAGTGAACTGCGTATATACCTGAGAACACTCTTAACAAATGACATGTACTTGGCGAACTGCTGAACATTTAACTGTTGTGCAAGGAGAAGAGGCACCACTAAAGGAAGAACATGCTCAACGACAAAGTCAACTCCATGCTAAATAACACAAAAATAAGAGAAATGTGAGCTGTCTAAAAAAAGATAAAAAGAGTATGGCTATATGACTAAATAAAAATGAATGATGCACCTGTTTTAAAATGGAATTGGCTACACCAAGAGTACACATAAGAGTTGGGGCAGATCGGTCAACAGCGGTGCAACGTGCAATTGTTTGCAGGATCTCCAAGATAGCTGGCTTATCAAGCACCGAAATCATATCACCTAAACACAACAAGGCATTCACTCTCACCTGCCACATCAATAACACGACATACATGAAGTTTTAACCTTCTTGCATCTTTATTTATTAATATGCACATGTAATCAAGACTAGACGAATACCCGCGCAAGGCGACAGTGCATAGCGGCAAATAATTATACGAATACCCGCGCAAGGCGACAGTGCATAGCGGCAAATAATTATACTTGTGAAATCGTGATTCTGGTTGGACCCTTGAAATACAAAGCGTGTGTTTTTTAAAATTAATATAGTGTGTTTTTGAAATGTTGCCAAGTTTAAAACTGATCAAGAAAAAACATAATTTAAGTTGCCAAGTTTTTGAAAAGTTGCCAAGTTTAAGGGGTACTTAGGGGTAATTTAGGCAAACTACATTAATTTAAGTTTCAAGATTCAAGTTTCAAGAAAAGAGATACACTCTTTATAAGTAGTAGAGATAGAGATAGAGATGATATTATCTATCTCCAAATTCGCCGAAAAGGAATGTCTAGTATACATACATATATAATCTGCAGAGTACATTACGCTAAGAAAGATAACATACCGCAGCAACTGTCGTCTTCAGTGCCAAGCCATGAACACGAGGCAAAATTGCTTGTCTCACCAGCTAAATTTTAGTCAATATACCTGATGTTAGCATAAGCTTCACTAACATACAACAAATTCAAATGAAAGTAAAGCAACTATAATAATGATCATGGGAGAGCGGCTGTTAAAAACTATCCAGATATGAAAAAGACTAGCAAATAGTTACTTTCTTAGCATGAAGCATGTACTTACTTTTTTTAGCATGAAGCAAATAGTTACTTTTTTTAGCATGAAGCAAATAGTTAGGTGGGGACGAGGGGTTTGTTTTAGAGTTGGGATTTGTAACGGGTATGAATATCAAAGTAAAGGAGGGAGAAAGAGAAGAGAGAGAAAACTAAAGTCATTAACTACATTGATGGGTTTTGAAAAGCATGTAATTGAAGGGTAAAATACCCTATTGTAACACCCATATCATTATAGCAAACACTAACTATGACATTTATTCTAATTCCTAAAGAAACACACCCTTATCATTTAAGCATAATGCAAATAGTTATTACAGCATGAAAGTTGGATAATGACATACTGGAGGCAAAAACTTTATCAAATAGCCATCAATTGCTTATATAATATGCTTTACTTAGTAGTTTGTGGTAATACACTTTAGGGCCTCTTTTATATCATTATCCAACTTTCATACTATATTAGCAATTGATGGCTATTAGATAATAGTTTTGGTTACATTTCTCTTCTATAATATGTTCCTAAAATAGTGGATGATCTATTCTCTATGATGAGAGGGAGATGATATACACCACCTAAGTACAACACGATTAACATGTGGTGGTGTATGCAACAAATGAGGTGTTGGACAAATCATCCCCTTAATGAGAAGATTTTGGTCCAAAAAAAATGAAGCTAAAGGACTAATAAACTACACATTAAAGCTACAAAGTGCATATCACATGAATAAAGGCACAGAAAGATCATGTAATACAACTGATGATAAAATACATTACTAATGCTAGAAATTTCAGAAAAAACAGAAGTAATACCAAAAACTCATTTAAGACAAGGTAAACTCAAAAATCAATTTTCAAACAAATCACTGAATTTGAAGCTATCACTCACCTCTTGTCTACAACTGTTACAAATATCCATCTAAAACACCAAATGACTTTGTGCAGTTCCCATGTATTTATAGAAGTTCTTTGGTTTTCAAAAGTAAAAAAGTGGGACATTTTCAGGCAAGAGACTAAATTTCAGAACATCTAGTTTGCAGCTATTATGCTCTATTATCTGTTATTATCAATGACCTATTTATTTTGGTGAACAACATGAAGGCATATAAATGACATGGAAAATTTTATATCATGTTGATTTACCTGAGAATCAAGTTTTGTAGCAAGGGATACAGTTTTTTTCAGCACTTCCTCTTGCATACGAGCATCAGTATCATCATAGGCACGCACAAGCATGGGCAAGACATGAGAAATCAAGTGCTCCTGACTAGCCTGCCATATACGAGAAATATATTTTATTTTATTTTTAAATGTATTTTATTTTTTTTTTAAATAAATTTTAGGTAGCATCAAGACCCACACGTACTTAACATGGATAACTGTGTCAGTTGAGATGTGTCGGTTAGGAGTAATGATTTGTATCATTAAATTTGTTCTTATGGTTCACATATTTCCTATTTTCCTCAATATTATAATATGTACGTATTTGGTTATGTTACTTTTAATCTTCATTTTATTCACGTGATGAATTTGAGTCTGCACAGCTTACAGGTTGACAAGGTTTTGACAGTTAACACAAGGATTATATGTCCCAGGTACTAGTTTTTTATGAAAAATATTTGCAGACGTGTCCTTTTTGGGATTTGAAATCACAAAAATCTTGGTATGCCACCTTGATATCGCTAGTAAAAATGCCTGTTGAAAGCACTGCTACTTTTGATGAATATGTTTTCTAATACTAATTTTGTTCACACTCCCAACAACCAATAAGAAATGACTAATTTGGGTATAGACAAAAAAGATTACCAGTTTCACAAATAGCACAGATCGAAAAACATTATAAACAAAAAATAATAATAACGCCAATTTGTTACCTTGTTGACAATTAACTCCGCATGCTTCACGAGAAGCAGTAGCGTCTCACCTGCGGCAGTGCTTAAAACGGGAACAAGAGCAGGAAGTGTTGATGTCTCAAAATCATATTTATCCTGCAATACATCAAAATATAGGCAAATTAATCAGTACAAAGACGTATCCCGAAGTCAAATAACTCTGACTTTCAGATGGAAATATCATATGGAACTTGTTTACACTAGTTACAATGAATATTTGCTTGTACTACTTACTACATATATAGTTGTAAATCTCAAAAACTGTCAAACAAGCATTGAGCCTACATATACTTCATAAGTTGAATAACCTGTTTCATCCTTAATTCAAGGAACAGCTCTTTTTTTTGTAAGTTACTGTTCATGACTATCAGTTGGCATATGAGTTAGAAATTTAGAATATCCTGAATTACACGATAAATCATATTATCTTATATTCTTATGTAACTCAAGGTTTTCAGTTATTGAAACCGAGTGACTGTCTGAATGCATTAACTACAGATCTGGTAAAACTGATTCATGCTTTTAAAAAGGTTTAATATAAAGTCACAAAACAATAAAATATCTTATCACTAGCCATATAGTACCTGAGAGTCAGCTATCTTCAAAACCATGGGCAAAATCATAGGTTGCAACACCATATTCCGAAGCTCTGCACAGAGAGGTGGAAGAACCTACACAAACAGAATTAAAGTTCACTAGTTACTTCTATGCGGTCAAAATAAATTAGAAAAATAGTTAATCACAAACACTAGATACTTCTATGCTAGTATATAACAATTTGAAATATAATTGCTTCTTTAATCCTTTTATATTTATATAAGTTATGAATGAATATTCATAAAGTCCAAAAATTCAACCTTGTATCGTAAAACACGAGCATCAAAATCTTTCCACATGTCCAACAGGGCTTTTAGAAACTCTGACTTCTGCATGTTGTCTCTTTCCTGAAACCAAGAAGAAGTCAGCATAAAACAAACTACTGTACGCTCCTTTAATGCATCATCTTATATAAGAAAAGCATGTTTGATTCTAAAGCTTCTCATATTAATTTAAATTCCACGCACGTACAAGCATGTGGTCCAGGAAGCGAAGTGCTCGCAACCTAGTGTCATCACGAAAAAAGGGAGAACCTGAAATTAAGAACAGCATATAAGATTTTGAGAAATCAAATGATACGAAAAGCCAAAATCATGCCATTTACACAGTTCACACAGAAGTTTTTCTTATATAGATGATATGAGAATTGAAATAGCGTAGACATATGCATTTTAAAAAGCCAACAATAAATTTAAACTGATTTAAAAGCTAAAATTGTCTTAAAGCAACATTAAAAAAGTCATATAAACTTATCCATGTTATTGGTTTGTTAATACAGTTTACCAGGGTAAAACCCTTTACCCAAAAAAACAAATTGCTTGCCAGATTTCTTAGAATTTCAAAAGTAACTTCAGAACTTTACAATAATAATTTCTTTTGCAATAAATTATGTGTATCTTGTGTAATGGAAATATCAAAGATTGAAATTTTATTTACAAAATGTGTTTGCAGTACTGTACATGCTTTTAAGTTTTAACAAACACATAATAGATCACGTATATCAATACGAAACAATTTAACCATCAAAAACATAAGATAAAAGGATTCACAGAAAATTTGATCAACTGAACTATATTACGTAAGCAGAACTCCATTAATGATTTCTAGTAAAAGTCGGAGAGATATGATAAGGTTGTTTGAAAACGATAACTACATGTTAAACGACTTCCAAAGTGAGATCTCATGCACAAAAATTAGAAGAGAGCCAGCATATACATGAACAACAAAACAGATTGTAAAGCACGAATGGTGATAGAATGAGACAATTGTGAATTGTCCATCAGATTTGTGGCAACATGTAACTTTTTTTCCTAAAAAATCAGAAATTTGCATTTGAAGACTATTTAAGTAATTCATCACTTGGGCCAGAATTGTCCCTATTCTATGGAGACTTGGTTTCTGTGGGACTCTTGCCTTTTATGACATTAAAAAAACAAAAAAAATAATAATAATAAATAAAAAATAAAAAAAATAATAAAAAAAAAAAAAAAATAAAAAAAATAATAAAAAAAGAAGAAGAAGCTTAAAAGTAATTACACTACAAATAACGGGGGCTTTACCTGTAAAATCCAAAGCTGTGGGTCTTAGAGCCTCGTTTGCTGAAAGCATTCTTTTCAAATCAGCAACTAGTTCATGGGGAATGGATGAAAATGCCTCATTGGATAAGTATGTCAACTTATTCATGTACTGCATGAAAGCGCACAAAGTCCTGTTAAACAAAATTAGATAACCTGTATCATGAAAGGTATAAACCCTTTCTTTTATTATTTTTGGGGGAGGGGTGTTTTAATACCATTTTCACATTGTTGTGACAGTCAAACAAGGGCTTTCTAGCAATTAAATGGAAAGCGAGGCATGCAAAACTGAAAATGTCAGAAGAACATCCATATGAAGGTGCCTTGGATCGGACTAGCTCTGGAGCTGTGTAGTTCAGTGACGGCTGAATTGGTAGCAACGAGTCTTCAACATCATATTCCTGATAACCGAATCATGTGAAACATAGTTTGAAACAATGATAGTTTGCAATTCTGATAGTACAACTTGATGGACAATATCCATTTATAATTACACATATAAACCAAGGACATACACGTTATAGTACGTTTATGGAAACACGCCTTGCACGGCACAAATAAGGGAAAAAGTTCTTCTAGCTATAAAGTTGTCATAAGTAAAATACAGAAAGCCATTAGTAATAATAATAATAATAATAATTATAATAATAAAAATCGATATCAAAGGACAACTTTTATTTAAAAAATAGATAATTATGGGTGGTCATATACTGCGTCTGTTTGGTAAGGTAAATTCATAAAACACGCCAGTAATAGTAGTTCAAAGTGAGGATTTTTAGATCACCTATAATTTGCTTAGTAAACACACATGGCTCTGAAAAGAAAAGCATATAAAACTGTCTAATAATTGGTAACGAATGTTGGAATTAGAAAGGAGTAGTTCTGAATCCTTCTAAGACTTTGAGGTTGAAGCTAGAAAATATGACATGGTTAGAAATAAGCCCTGATATGAAGTGATTTCCTGTCACTTTCTTAATCTTTAAAAAGGCACATAAATTAGTAAATTATGTAGATCTATAAGTATATGTTTTATGTTATTGCAATGTCACGACTCATGAGTCATCTAGGGTTACAGTGGAACAGAGTGTAAGACAAACAGTGAATATGATTGAGCAGATGTCATTATTGTCATCTTTTAATAAGTTCATACTCACCGAATAATGGAAGGGCTGCACGGTATCCGTAGATGACTGGTCTGCTGATATTGCAAAACCGAATCCACCAAGCTTCCAAGCTCCACTTGAGTTGATGAGGACAGCCTGAAATATGCAATAAAGTAACATGGTCAAATGATACGCTTATCCGCTGGCTGCAGATTCTGGGCAGCATATATGTCCAATGATCAGCGAATAAGAACAGATTTAGCATAAATAATTGAGGTGAAATAACTTTCATCAATGAGCAAAGAAACAAAACATGATAATTTGTTCACTGAGGAAGCTAAGGAAACACGATAGATTATAGTGAAACTAGAAAGTCTATCTCTTTGGACACAAGGAGCACTTGACAAGCCTCACAACCGCAAAACAAACCATGAGAGAATTTACATCAACCAAGAAATAAGTGTCCAGTAGTACTATAAGTAACAGATCCTCATGCACACAAAATGTTAATGAGAACCAAAACAGCAGGCCCATAACAAATGTTAATGTCCTATATTTTTTATAAACGGGTTGACGCCCCATAATAACAACCAAGCTATTCTGTACTGTCATTATGACGATGCTATACTCATTTGATATTACAAAACTGCAATGAAAAATTGCATATGGAATTAGAAACTTCAAGACAGAGGGTACACTGTCAAGAGCATAAAACACCAACAAGTGACATACGCATGTTAAGGTTGTCAAAAAAAGAACAGTTACTATGTAATCATTAGAGAATATCTTATATTGCATGTTTCATATATGTGGTGGATGCATAGCATCAAGTGCTAATGAAACCACTTTGGAGGCCTGGCTGGCTAATTTGGGTAATTGGATATTAAGCAACCATATGGTTGTTCCCTTTGAAGTACTACGTAAATTTAGGCCTTGCAAGAAATCACCATGAAAATGGATGGTCTTTATTTTCCCGTCAATCTGTCATGCTACTAGGATATCCCTTGAAGAATACTGTTGAAGTTAATGTACTCTCTAGACTTAATCAATAGTGTGCATACTTGAAGTGTGTCTCTTGGGCTTCTTCTGAGGGGGTGTTTGTTTCGGCTTATATATGGGCTGATTAGCTTATATGAGTTCGGCTTATATATCATAAGCCACAATTTTGCGGCTTATTTTGACAGTTGTGGGCTTATATAACATTGTCAATGTTATATAAGCCCATAACTGTCAAAATAAGCCACAAAATTGTGGATTATGTTATAAAAGCCGAACACGGCTTATGTTATATAAGCTTAAACAAACACCCCCTGACTCCAGAGTAGACCCTACTTACTAAAGTTCCTGTACAGTGTTAATTATGTAGATGGATTATCGTTCAAGAGGAGTAGGATCTTCAAATTAAGGAAATCCGTGATGGGGCCTAGCTGGTCATTTCAGAACTAATAAGACTCTGGAGGTTTAGGAGATAAATTCCATTAACAAAAGATGCAGCAAGATGTTCAAACTTTCATTAGTACTCGGTACATCATCAAACCATGTCTCGACTTCACCAAGGTACCATCCCCCGTTTCCGTTAGCAAGCACCCTTCATTGTTACTTTTCCTAGAACACAAAGGGGCTGGGATACAAGCATTGGTGGTCTTGGATCAATCCTCCAAGATTGGCCATGAAATACCTTGCGCTAAGAGTCCAAGACTATTGATGCTTCACATGTGGTTGGCATACTATTAAGGATATAACTGCCTACGATGTGCCTAAAGGTATTGTTGCCGTTAAGGACTAAGATGTTCCAAGTTACTTTTGGAGGATTATACATAGATCAAGCGATGGCAATTTTCATTTATATAAACAAACTCAAAACTGTAAACACCGGATTCATTTTTTGGCAAACATTTGTAAATACCAGATTTGATAAAACTGAATCTCAGCTTGTTCATTCCCAGGTTTCCTTCAAATTATCTGGATCGTGTTTGTCCCAGAAGATAAGTAGTTTTCAGAGTTATAAATATTCTCGAAAAAAAAGACCTTTTGTTTTAATGTTGCCAGTTCATTACCAGCTTCAAATAGTCATTTTTCTGGTTTGACAAATATATAAGATGCTTACTACAGTAAATACGCATTGTGCTTGCACACGTAGATTTCATGTATTCTATGCGCACACATTACACAATAAAAAAATATGAAAAAGCTGAAACGTGAAAAATGGTAAAAACAAAGCCCCTATGTCAGCACTACAATATCAACCGTTCAAATGGAGTTTACCATTTTAAAATTACATCGCAAAACCTAAGTCTAATGTGTCACTATTTTGGCAAGATGTTGGGCATGCTGAGATTATAATTTAGGCTTTAGAAATTCCGAATTCTTGTGACATCACAAGCACATACATATAAAACATTGTTCCATCATACAAAGTAAAAAAATAAACAAAACTCATTTGCACAGCAGATGTATGTGACTACCAAACAAAAATTTTATTAAAAAAAGTTTATCTATACCTCAGGGGATATGGCACGATGAATCAACCGGGCATTGTTGTGAAGAAAATCCAAAGATTCTGCTACCTGAAGTAAACCATGTTTTACCTCCAACAAACCCATTTCCTACAAAGAAAAGCGAACTTTTCAGGAATATAACCATAAAACAGTTAGCAATGTGCAGAAAGTATGCACAGTTTCCTTCATTATAAAATACTTTTAACATATCTAACGAAGTCAAAACCAGCAATTCAGATTATCCCTGGTTCAGATTGGCAGTTTACTACTTTAACCAAGATCATATGTTTTTTCATGAATAGTCAAATCCATAAAATGGAGAGCAATCATCAAATTCAATACCGATACTGCATTAGACATATGAAATTGTTGCACTACATTCTCATAGCAATACGCCAGCATATACAATGCTAACAACTAATTAGCCACCTTTATATCCACATAAAGTCAAATCTATAAAAACAAGAGTGATCAGTGTCCAATCTCATAAAATTCTATACTACATGTTTTCCTGCTGATTGATGCATCAAAATTAGCAGTGTGTTTGTTCAAAATCCTGCATCCCAACTACTAACCTTGTCATGGATACACCACATGATGGTTCATGATCAGATATGCGCAAGTAAATGCCTAGTCAACAATTACACGTTATTATCGTAGACCACACCTATAAACTAGTCCAGGATCTAGATAATACAGAGAAAGCACAAAAGATTGAGCTTCCGTACGCTATAGGTCAAGAAACTAGCGGTACTCTCCGATTCTCAATATAATAATGTTGAAATTTTGGGTCCCACTAAGTGGTCAATGTAGTCTGCATTCTATTCACAACATAAGTCAGCAAGGTCTACACTTGGGCAAATTTCAATAGTCATCGATGTCTACACTTGCAAGTTCTGATAGTCATAATTCATAATGGCATAAAGAAAAACGCATACCCACTCCAAAGGTACTTCTAAACTAATTTTAATCATAAATAGGTTGACTCCTAACCTAGAATTAGTAAATTGCTCACAGAATAAGGTCATCAACCAGATTTGAACTTCTTTAAAACTTTGCAATCATACTTCACACCAACATACTAACAAATCGACAATGAAAATGATAGCACAAAGATTTCCTCATAGACTATCGTCTTGTAATATGTCTGGTCTATCTTCTATCAACATACTAGTAAACATGTTGTTGCCTATGTTTTGCAAGTTTCGATAGCGACAAAGATCTTTGAAAAATGCATCCACTCACTAACATGATTGTGAAAAAGTTTATTCCTAACCTAAGAACAGTCTATGCTCACATATTAAGGTCATCGACCACATCAACATAGTAACAAATCAACTTACCATTGTTAATAACGTAATACATCGAAGCTAAATCGTGGATCATACATAATTAGAACCATAAATTTCAATACTAGCAAACATCCAAATCCAAAATCTATATAAAACAAATAAATATATATATATATATCTAAGCAGTGATCAAATCAAATCTTACATAAACAAAATTCAATGCATTTTGCAATTACTAACTCATACAATTCCTTGAAGCTCTTTAGAAACTTTAACAACATTATCCGAAACAGCAATCGCATACGCCACTAATTATTATCATATACAGATTGATTCCTAACCTACGATAAGTATATACGCCTAGTTAACAAATCAACTTTCTACCGGCAATAAAGCATGTCTGTGATCTATATCTATCTTCTTCGCTAGTTAATATAAGCATGAACTTAAAACACTACTACTTACCATCAAATCAAACTACATACTCAAAACACTTTAACTCATACCATCCCTTGAAGCTCTTTGGGCACTTTCGCCACATTATCCAACACACCAATAGCATTCGCCACACTAGCAAACAACGGCTCCGTAACCATCGCCATAGCATTCTTATTCTCATCCAACCCTTGAATCACATGGACCACACCAGGATGCCTCAACCTAACCAACCGGCCACAATCCGCCCTCACAATCTCATAAAAAGCCTCCTCCACATTCTTCGACAACCCCGCCCTAACTCGCGCCTCGTAAACAACCTTCTTATCAAGCACCCAAACACACACAACAGGATACTGAGCACCAATTAAACCACCACCGCCACGTGGCTTACCGGAGTAGAGCTTCCAAACAAGACCGGGTCCAGCTGAACCGATCTGGTCTAGAAGCTCGTAGTCTTGGAGGGGTTTGGGGCCGGTTACGTCTTGGACGGTTTTTTCGATTACGGCGGCGGTTTTGGCGAATGCTTGGGTTAATGTTTTCATATTCAAAGACATGATTGATTTAATTATATGGAGAAGGAGGGGGGGATCAGATCTGTGGGTTGTGATTGATTGATTGCCCGGTGAAAGTCGTTTTGTTGGGTTTTATGATGGTGTTTGTTTCTTGTGTTTTGTTTCCGGGTCATCATTGTTCATGCCACCTAATCTGAAAAGTTTATGATTTGCTAGCTCTAATTTTTTATTTTTTATTTGCATATTTTAATATACGAGCAGTTATAGCATAATGTTAATATCATACTAGATGAATTTAATGTACGAGCAGTAATAGCACAATGTTAGTATTATACTAGACGAATACTCCTGCAAAGCGTTGAAAAGTTGTCAAATTTAAAATTTACCAAGCTTAACGTATATTAAGGGAAATTTAGCCATACTACGTTAATTTAAGTTTCAAGATTTCAAGAAAACACATACACTCTTTATAAGTAGAAGAGATAAGTGTTTAATGCATGGATGCATGGATTAGAGTGTCTCGATCAATACTAAACGTATGCAAATCAATTTCCTTTTGCAAAATATGAGATTATGCATTGAACTGAACACAATGGTGGATGAGAGTCATCTCACTTTCTCACGCGCGACCCTAAGGCAAAAAATGAGAGAATTGGTGAGGGTGCTCACCTCTTGAGAACCGGATAATTTGTGGGCCCCATGGTGTTTTTATTAATATTTATTTGATTTGTAAGTGTGTGTGAAATATTTTGTGAGGTATGTTTGTATAAAGTGAGTATTTTTTATGGTAGTCATGAAACGCCGGTAATTTTATTTTATTTGTAAGACATGATTGATTGATTGGGATCAGATTTGTGGGTGATTGAATTCTGACTCCTCCGTTGGTTGCCCGGTGAAAGTCGTTTTGTTGGGTTTTATGATGATGTTTATTTGTTTGTTGTGTTTTGTTTTGTTTCGGGGTATAATTTCCATCATGGTTCATGCCACCTAATCTTTTTGTTTTTACACTTTTTAAATTTTTTGTATTTATTTAGGGTGCGATTGTAATATGGTTTTAGCATTGCGGAATGAAGTCAACCCTCGAAATCCTTCTTTGGTACTATAACTAAGTGCCCGTTTGGTATGAGGGGCAAAGACGGAGCTAGGAATTTGTATTAAAGGGGGTTCAATTATTTTTTTTCTTTTTTCGGGTAATAACTTACAATTCTTTGTTTTAGAAGTAACATAAAATAACGCCATGAATCGATATCTACTTATTCACCGACAAAAAAAAAAAAAAAAAAGATAAATTTTAAAAAAATAAATCTAAAATTAAATATAGTTAATAAGTAAAGTAGAAACTTTTTGTTAACGAGGAAAGGTCGTCGTCTAGATTTTGATATCTTTGTTTAATAATAGCAAATAATATCGTTCACTTTCACGTGGTAAAAGTTTATCGAACAATATATGAGTACACTAAATTATGTAGTATCAAAGATTCAAATGTGCCGTATTGAATCATTTGTAGCAAACAAGGGTTAAAATTGTTAATTTTGTAAGTTCTATGCACTAATTGGTAAGTACAAATAAATATTAGGAAGAAAATGACAACAATTTGGACTTTGAGGTGCAGTGTGTCATTGGCCTAAAATAACCATCTTCTTCCTCTACGTTCTAAACAAAACACTTACCCTGTAACCTGCATTCATCCATTTTTTTCAAATAATTAAAAACAAAACAATATCAACTTATATTACGAGTGGAACTAGTTTTTTTTCTGTTTATATCACTTGATCATCATTTTTAAGCTTAAACCTGACTAAATCAATCTCGATGCTTCCGTCAATCTCTCTGCACTTGCTGATATCCGGCCTTGAAAGGTGGGCTAGTTGGGCCAGTTGGGGGTGGTTGAGCACCCTCCAGCCCTCCTTTCATTAATGCTAACAAAGTTCCTATGACTAGAATGACCGCCACTTTTCATTAATGCTAAGGGGTGGTCATTCAAATGATGCTCCACGTGATTAGGTATTCGGTCTTCTGTGTCTTGTACTTTGTGTGTCGTCATAGAATAGTCTTGGTTCTTTGTTCCTTCATGCTTTGTGATCTTTGAAGTAACGTCTTTTGATCTTTCTTGCCTTTGATCAACATCTTCACAGGTTTGCAGTGTTGTCATTTCCAACATACTCATACTTCTTGGAACGACTTTGAACTTCATACTTATGTCTTCCTCAACTAATTCATGAACTTGTTCTTTACTTCTTGATTAGCTCTTTGACTTTGACGTAACTCATTGTCTTTAACTTGATATTTTGTCTTTGAACATTCTTTGATTTGAGCTTGTTGAGGGTGAACTTCATAAGTATGAGTATGTGGAGGTGAAGATGTTGATGTATATGATGGTGTACGGTCTTTCTCCAAGGGGACTTACATCAGTACCTGCATAGATATTGTTAGTTGAAATCACCAATCGATCATGGTAAACTTTTCTTAGAGAATAGATCACTACGATTATTTTACTAATGAGTGTCTTGATTTCATTTACCTTGGTCGGGCACATCAGCCGTCCTAATCCCGTTAGGGACAGTTATCAGTACTATGGATAAAATCCAGGTAAAGACCCGCGTCTTAAGGAATCGATTCATGAAAGGAATCTCCTTGGTGGGATTTCTAGTACTTACAGGCTCAGACTTCGAGAGTATTAACAGCATAGTGTGAAAACACATCTCTAATCCTTACAAAGGCTGTTCCTGAATTAGATACCCTCAAGAAGGCTTACAACAGATATACTGAAGTATACCCACAATTCAGGTGAGTCGTTGATGTATACCGATGTATCACTCCACGACTGTAGACCGTTTGAAACATAGTAACCATCACGATAGATAAGGCAAGATCCGTAGATCTTATAAAGACTCTTATACACCTTGTGTCCTTTTTGGCGAACACAAGTGTATTATATTGGAAAGTGTATCCTAAGAGATCTTTTAATGAATCTCATGGATCTGGACTCGATTACGTGCGTTTTGGTTTTAGTCTTCGGAGGCATGGAGCAGAGGGCCTTCTTTTCAATATCAACACATCTCGGAGTGAGAGGCCGATAGATTATGCAAGGTTCTCCGTGAGAAATGAAACAAATACCTTTTAAGAGATATTTGAGTGGCTAAGAGGGGTTGTGCAGCGCGTCACTGGGTCCATGATGTCTTGTCTTCAATACCGGTATCATCTTTGTGATAACTGATAGCAGATGTATTGACCCGGTTTCTGCCCTAAGTTTATTGGAGGGCTATTTCTTTTCACCCTTTTCACAAACTTTTCTTTTTAATTCTTCAACCCCTTCTTTCTCCTTTCATCACTTTACTCCTTTTTTTCAATCATACCTAAGGACCTCTAATTCTTATCTATTGGAATTGTCCTTGGGTAGATCCATCCGGCTCTGGCGGATCATATGACATAAACCTAACCATATTCACCTTATAACTCCATGATTATCCTAGGTTCATTGATCACATGCCATAAAACCTTTTGTGAAAATCTCTCAAAGTATATATGATTATAAAACTCATTTTGTTAACACTTCGAGAGTTTTGCATTTTCTGAAATACTCCCCCTTTACATGTGCTTATAAGTTTTAAGATAGATTTACACATGTTGGGTAGAGTCTGCACTTTTTGAATTGATCAATTTTCAGTGAACATGACCGATTCGAGACACGCTTACATCACTAGTTAGACTAGCTTAAAATTATTACACGTCCTAGACAAGTTCAAAGAAAGTCTCTCGAGACGGTACATTCTACTTAGACAAGTCCTATTCGACACATGCTTACATCACTGGTTAGACCAGCTTGAAGTTATTACCCGTCCAGGACAAGTCTTTTCGATTACTGACATTTAAGCTTCGTCAATTCGTTGGTTATATCTGAGTCGAGCTCTTTTGAGATTCAACCACGATCTTTAAACATTTTGATCACATTTTAATCACTTCTTCTCCCCCTCAAAAGTAGCATATTCGTGATATTTTTTATATCAACCGATTAATAGAAAAGCTTTTGGAAAGATAGACGGATTTGTTTTGCATGAAATCAGAACATTTTGGTTTTTATACTCCCCCTTAATGAAAGCATATTTTCAAACATAAGTTTAAAATTCTTGAATAAGGGTTTTTAGGGAGTTCTCTTTTTGAAGTACGAGTTATGTACTAAAAATGTACATAAGTCTTTTTGTAGAAACGAGTTTTTGTTTGAAATCTTTTTGTTTATTTATACTCGAACTTTCTGAAAATGATTTCGTCTTTGAAAATACGAGTCCTGATCTGAAATAATCAGAAGTCATCATTAAAGTCCGGGTTTCGTATTGAAGTATACGAAAGTCATAATCTAAGAACATTTGAAAAACGACATGTTTTAGAAAACATTTTAGAGAACTCTCGCTCAAGCATCTATACATGTCCGTATCATTGTTGAATGACATTTCTAGATACGTACAGAATATCGATTATACGAGAGACATATCGTGAGAAGAATATTTTTGGATTTTTCTATTCTATACTGTTTTTTGATTTTTGAAATTTTTTATTTTTGTATTTTGTTTTTGTTGGTTTTTCGAATTTTGTATTTTATTTTTCTAAAAATATTTACAGCGAAGCTTTTTGAAAGATATTTTTCAAGAAGATTCGAGAAGACATTCTAGCTCCTCAGGAGTTTGGCTTCGCATTCCAATTCGTCGAACTAAATCGTCAAACCTATCTTTTGGAAGGGCTTTAGTAAATAGATCAGCGAGTTGGTAATCCGTCTTCATGAAAAATAATTCAACAATACCCTCTTCTACGTGCTCTTTGATGAAGTGATAGCGGACTCTAATATGCTTGGTCTTCGAGTGTTGTACTGGATTGCACGAGATGGCTATGGCACTTTTCGAATCACAATACAAAGGTATTCTGTCGAAAGTAAAGCCATAATATGTGAGTTGTGTCCTCATCCAAAGAACTTGGGCACAACACGCAGATAGAGACACATACTCGGCTTCTGCGGTTGATAATGCAGTACAATCTTGTTTCCTTGATGACCAGCCTACTAGCTTTTCACCCAAAAATTGTGCTCCTCCTGATGTACTTTTTGCTGTAACTTGACACCCTGCGTGATCGACATCTGAAAATGCTATTAGTTTAAACTCGGAATCCTTCGGATACCAAAGTCCCATGTTTATAGTTCTTCGTAGGTACCGAAAGATCCGTTTGACCTCTTGGAGGTGAAGTTCGGTAGGCCTTGCCTGAAACCGTGCTAATAAGCAAACAGCAAAATGAATGTCGGGTCGACTAGCAGTAAGGTACATGAGAGAACCAATCATGCTCTGATATTTCTTCGGATCGATGGGTTTCCCAAATAAATCAGCACCGATTTTTGGTGAAGTGACCATTGGTGTACCAACAGAGTCACAATTTTCCATACCATGTTTTTTCAAAATCTCAATTGTATATTTAGCTTGATTAATAAAAATACCACGAGGGGATTGATGTATTTGTAAACCAAGAAAGAATTTAAGTTCCCCCATCATGGACATTTCAGATTTGCTTTTCATGAGATTTTCAAAATGTTTTGAATGATTCGGATTAGTGGACCCAAAGATAATGTCGTCCACGTAAATCTGAACAATCAAAATGTCATATTTGTATTTTCTTCCTGTCTGCTTTAAGTCTTGCTACTGGCGAGAATGATTCTTCGAAATCTATCCTTTCTTCCTGTCTGAATCCTTTTGCCACGAGACGAGCTTTGTTGCGAATTACAGTCATTTCTTCATCCTTTTTGTTCTTCCATAACCATTTGAGATCAATGACAAGTTTGTCAATTGGTCTTGGAACTAATTCCCAACTATCATGTAACTGGTATTGAAGAAGTTCCTCCTGCATTGCTTCTATCCATGTGTTTTTTGCCATTGCTTCTCGAATGTTCTTTGGTTCTTTGAGGCATATTGAGCAAATGTAGATGCACATTTTGGGGTCTGTGGCAAGTTGTCTTCTCGTCTGAACTGGCCTTGAAGGTTCACCAATAACTTGTTCTATTGGATGGTCTTTTGTCCATTGGAGTATAGAAGGGTACCTTGGGTTTAACGTATGCGTGTTAGATTGTTCTTGTAACCTTGAAGATGATTCAGCCGAATCCGTAGCAAACGGGTTTTCGAATACTTATTCTTCCAATGCAGCATCGTTTTGGTTATGTGTTGTTTCTTCTTGAAGTGGTGTACTTTGGTTTTGCTCATCAACTCTTGGTAGAACAATTTCAAATACTGAAGTTGCTGGAGTAGATGTAGATGATGTTGAGGGATTTGGTGCGTCAACTTCGATTGTAGTAGATGCATCTTGTGGTGGTGGTGGTGGTTGATGGTTTTGAGCGGGTGCAGCGGACTGTTGTTGTGATGCATTTGTCGAAGTTCCACCATAGTATTCATCAAACATTAACTCGAAGAAATTTTATAGTTCTTGTTCTGAAGGTTTGTCAGTGGTTGTTGATTGAGCTCCTTGAGGTATGAGTCCTGAACTAATGTATCCAAAAGTATGCGGGTTTGATGCGGGTCCTAATCTATTTTGATTAGAAGCCATTGGATTAAGCGCGAGTTCTAGAGCGAGTCTCTCAGAAGCCATTTGTGAAATCTCGTCAAACTTCACATTCATCGTCTCCATTATCCTTTTTGTTCTTCTATTGTACACCCTGAATGCCCTCGAGTGTTCTGAGTATCCAATGAAGATTCCAATATCACCCTTAGCTTTCAGCTTTCCTAGATCTTCTTTATCGTTCGTTGGATAGCACAAAGCGCCAAACACGTGAAGGTAAGAGATATCAGGTTTCCGATTGTTCACTAGCTCATATGGTGTTTTATTGAATCTTGGATAGATTAGGGAACGGTTCTGAGTGAAACAAGCAGTGGCAACAACATCAGCCCATAAGAATAACGGTGCACTAGAATAAATTAGCATTGTGTGAGCAGCTTCCACAAGAGTTCGATTTCTTCTTTCAACTACCCCATTCTGCTGTGGAGTTCTAACAACAGATGTCTGATGTGTGATTCCAGCATCTTCAAAATAAGCACTTAACTCCTGATTTGTGAATTCTGTGTCATTGTCTGTTCTTACAATCCTTACTGGAGCTTGAAGTAGGACTTGAATACGCTTCAGAAAGGTGATGATAGTGCCTGGTGCTTCGTCTTTTGACCTCAGAAACTTAACCCATGTATATCTTGAATAGTCATCGACGATAACAAGAATATACTTCTTCCCATTTATACTTTCAACTCTCATTGTATGTAACACCCCCATCCGAGAACGGGTCAAATGTCACATTTATGGCGTAAAACAGAACATACGCAAGCGGAAGACTTTAATAATACAATGGTTACAAAAGTATTCTAAGGGATAATAATAATGTAATCAATCTTAACATAACAACTTCCAAAACTAAGATACAAACTAAGTCAAAATGAAAACTCTAAGTCCAACTCTAATCCATGGGGAGCTATCAACAGTGCAGTCCACTAAGAGCTCCTAAGCACTCTTCACTTAAAACCCAGCTTCCATCTTAAAACTTGCCGCAGGAAAAGAAAATGAGGCTGAGCTTAAAAAGCCCAGTGAACAGGTATATATTATGAAAGGTAATAAGCAAACGAATGAACGAAACGAAACTAAGGAAACCTGCTGAATAATATACCATAAGTCATGAGAAAATAAATGAATGAATAAGGAAATCAGAAATAACAAAGGAATGCCCACGAGCCCTAAACAGATATGTCTAGACATGATACATGAATAGACCCAAAAAAGATAAACATAATCATAATCATAATCATAGCAAAGTCATAGCAAAGTGTACATGGAGTAGCTAGCTCACAATATACCAGAAGTGAAATGGGGTGTATGGCACCCACATAATCCATTCACTAAATAACTGAACTGAACAAAGTACCTAGGATGTATCCATACGCTCCCTGCAAAACAGATATACATATACAAGTTCGAGACTGTGCTGATGAAGCGAAAAGTGTACCGCTTTTAGGGGGTCATTTAAGCCCTAATCCGCGATTATATGATCAAATATTGCCCTAAATCGTTTCTTTTCTCATTTTAGGTACTTGGGACGTGATTTCTGGAATATGAAGCATTTTGGAGCTTTTTGGACGTTTTTATGCTCAAGAATGAAGAAAACAAAAAGACCAAGGAAAGTCAGGATTTTACACCTGACGGCGTCAGGCTTTGGATGCTGACGCCGTCACTTGAAGATGAAAGTGGTGGAATTATACACGTGACGCGCCAGAAAGTTTTACATAGGAAGTCTGACGGCGTCACGTGTTAATGGATGTAGGCCGTCAAGTGTTAAGTTAAAGAGAGACGGGCCAGAGGATTTTTGAAGGTGACGGCGTCAGGATCATAGACCTGACGATGTCAGATGATATAGAGTGACGGCGTCAAAGTATTCTTACACGAGAAGGAACCTTAGTGAAACCACCACAAGTTAATCAAGACAATCACAACTCGTGCGCGGAGTAGCTGTCACTGTTTTGGCCATAAAATCTTCATACGAACTCGGATTTAGGTGATTCAAGAGGCCACGGAATCGGGACGAAAAGATCTACAACTTGGTGAAAAAGGGGAGCTGACGCCGTCACTTGTAAAGGCTGACACCGTCAGATCAATGCGGACAGAAAATCAGCTATAAATACAACATCACAACTTCACTTTTTGTAAGCCCTAAACCCTAAGTCCGATTCTAGGGTTTAGGTAGGTGTTTTTCCAGAAACTTAGAAGGTCTTAATCACTCCATAAACATCTTGTAATGGTGTGTTGATTCTATCTTAATTATGTCTTCCATTATTATTGTTGCTTGTTCTTCATTGATTATGTTTTACTAAATCACCTAGTGTTTACCTATGATTGTGTGAAACTTGTGTATAACTAATTAGATCTTATTGATTTCTTGTTGATGTGTGTGTCCATCTTCATCAATTAGGGCGTGACAACTTCAATAGATCTAATTGGTTTAGCTTATAATTCTTGTTTCCTATTGTCTCTTGTATGATTGGATGATATCGATGTTAGGCTTAAGAAAACTGGCTAACCTCCTATACGGTAACTTGCTTGAACGTCTTAAGAAACATGAACCAAGGTGTACTAAGGTTAATTGGTTGTATTTAATGCATAAGCGAATTCTAGTGATCCCATGTTAGGAGCTTCTTAGCCGGCTCGACATAGGAGTGAAGTAGGAGCTTATAGAGTTGGGGAAGATCGTACACACCCCCACGATTGGTATTAAGGAATACAACCCGTCAATTAAAACTAGGTGTGACAATTCAATAGGTAGAATTGGATAGCTAGCAAGGAGTAACATATCATAGGTAGACATGCTTCACTTCCCTTGTAGAACCCTAGTTTACTTTCCTGCACATTAGTTTAATTAGTAGCTTTTGGGTTAGTTGATTAGCAACTAATTCCGCCCACTCCTTCAAACCAGAGATTTTACTTGCTTTTCATAAAATATAAAAATACAAAAAGAATCATCCCTCACCTCTAGACCTAGTAGATAAATTTCAATCCTAACGAACACTATTCTTTGAGTTGAACGATCAATCCCCCGGTACTTGCCACTTCACTATACTACATCGGTCAGGTACACTGCCTGGTGGGGATTGCAAACTTCTCAAGATCCCTTGAGAGGTAAAACCTGTTGTAAGGTCGCAAAACCACGCATCAAGTTTTTGGCGCCGCAGCCCGGGGAGTAGTTATTGCTTAGGTTGAAATTTTATTTTTATTAGGTCTACTCACAAGATTCCTATCAAGTGAGATTTTTCTTTCTATTTTTGTAGCTTTCTCGTAGTCTATCTTTTCTTTGTGATTTTGTTTGTAATTTGCTTCAAATGGACTTTTCACTTAGATTTCTAAGATTGCAAGATATGGTTGAGTGGCTAGAACACCAAGAAGTTCAAAATACCTCATTTAGAGACACTTATGAATCATATGAGCCTTCACCTAGGATAGATTCTTATGAACAACCTCCATGTTTAGGATCTTGTTTTAGTGAGGCTAATAGGAAAAGCGACCTAGTTTGCCAAGGAATTGTGGATAGAGCCGTATCAATAAACCATAAGTTGGATGAAGCACTAGGTTTGTTATTATCACTACCTAAGAAAACAATTGATGAGGATATAGGTGATCTTGACACGTGGAATGATGAGGTAAACACCATAAGCCCACAAAATACTCAACCATCACTTGAGGCACACACACCGCCCGTGACTTACCCGGAAGAAGTAGAAGAAACTTTAGGAATCCCAATGGAGGTAGAACCCTTGGACCAAGCACCACTAGAGGATATAGGTTTGAACACTTTTAGTGATGACCTTACTCTTAGTTCTAGGGAATTTCCTAGTGTTGATGAACCGGAACCTCAACCTTTACACAACTTTCCATCCTTAGATTTACATCTAGGAGACAAAAGAGGAACCGACCCACCCATCAACCCTTATTATCCGGGTAGTTGTAGGATGAAGGAATCCATTCACTCACCCCCTTCACCTCACGTGGCATATTTCCACCCTAAGGGTGTGTATCGCTACTTTCACCCGCACTTAATCCTAAGTGTAGGGAAAACCTCCCCTATTTCCGTTAAATAAGGGTAGAGTCAGGCTCGTGACTCGAACAAAAACAAGCGCTTCTTGGGAGGCAACCCAAGCTTTATTTGTTTAATTGTTTGATGTTTTTATTTTATTTGTTTGTTTGTGTCATATATGCTTAATCATAATTGTTTAATTTTCATGTTTCGAATAATTTGTGAAAATGCTTTATCTTGTTTTTAACCTCGTCTTAATTGCATATAAAGGTATTTTACAAAAAGATAAGTGTAGGGAAGCTTATATTTTGTTAAAAAGAACAAAATTCGAACATGGAAAATTCACAATTCATGATTAGCATGTATTCTATCTTGTTTATGTGTCAATACTTGTGGACATGTTTTATGAGTCCCTATTTGTAAGTCATCCCGCAAGTATCCTATCCTTTTATTGCTTTGTTTTGTTTTTATTTCTAAGTCTGGAAATACATCTAGTTGTGGTTTTTCTTTGTTCGGTTTGATGCTTTGGTTTTTGTGTTTGTTGGTTACAGGTATTATTGGATAAGAAGATGTACGTGCAACACATCAAGAGGATGATTATATTTCTGGAGTGAAGCTTATCATGTTCATTCTCTGGTGGAGGTGCTGGGAATCAGGGGAGTATTAGTTTCTTTCATTCTCATTTATTTTTTCCTTTTACATCTTTTGTCTAGAACATTGGGGACAATGTTCGGATTAAGTGTAGGGAGGGTAAATTAGGATGCCTTAGAAACTACAACTTCGCTTGATTTTTGTTTTGTTTAATAGTGAATGTGTAATAAAGCCAAGAGAAATATTGGTTAGGGCAATTTTAGCACCAAATTTAAAATTTTTTACAACATATAGGAGTGAAACTTTGATTTTAATAAGCGTCTCATGGATAGGGAATTGTATGACTAGCACAAAAACCATACCACTCAAAAATTTCCACCCCAAATATGTGAGGTTCGCCTTTAGATCTTTAGGAAAAAGCATTCATTGTTGGTGCTTATGAGTGTACCGGTAGTTTATAGATTCTAGAACTTGCGTTTGTGATGCATACCGAGACCGCTAGTGAGACTACATTCGTGTAGTTATGATTGACTACATGATAAGAGGCATTAGGATTAACCCATTGTTTTACACATGTGTTTTTGTTATAATTACTTTGGCTACATTGGTCAAGTAATTCTCCCACACCCTTTGCGTTGTACCCATTTTTGGTACACGATACCCCTAGTACACCCCTCAGAGCCTATCTTTTCGTTTCGACCTTTAAGCATTTTACTTAAAGGAAGAATTTGTTTACACCCCACTTAAATGTACACCCAAATCGCCTTAGCCTACCTTGTGTGCACTCATCTTTAGTGCATTATTGTGACAACATTTGTTTAAACCCTTAGTTAATTATCTAATTGATTACATGGTTGCTAAGTCGAGTCATATCCTTGTACATATTGTTTTGGGACTTATGGGTAAAGTACTAGTGTAATGGAGTAATGGGGAAGAACATCATTTATTACCCCCATATGTACGTTAATATTTTAAAGTACTCTAAATGTTTCGATTATCTTGATTCGAGTCATTAGAATAATTTTATGTAAAGTATGTAAAAGTTCAAGTGTAGGGATGGTACAAAGAATCCCTAGTGATGTATTGTTTTGGATGGTAGGGCAAGAGTGTATGCAAAAAAAAAAAAAAAAAAAAAAAAAAAAAAAAAAAAAAAGTGAAGAAAAAGCATACGGACTACCATCCGCCTCTATCTTTTATTTATGTTTTGTTTTGTTCTATGTTTATTAGTTCGTGATTAGTTTAAGTTGAGTCGAGTCTTGGCTTAGCAATGCCTCATTCTACATGTAATTGACCAAGATGATTGACTTGCCACCAGTAAAAATATCCTTATCCAACAAACCGTGTTTTCCTTATCCCTACACCTAACGTTATAACCCTTTGTAAAGACCTCTTTGATAGTTTATCCTAGGTGCTTACGCCAAAAGTGGTAGAGGCGTGATCCTTTCCCAAGCCTATGGTAATCTATTTTCTATGACAGGTAGTGAGCGATATTCTTCCATTTCCATTTATGATATATAAATTTACAACACCCAAGGGATGAGAGTATCCAAACACTTATTGTGAGGTGCTAGTGTATAATTTCCGTGCTTATTTTGACCAAGGTGGAATGATCATTTATTGTAATTACTTTTATATTAATGTTAAATGACCCCTAACTTGTATTTCAATTGGTGGAAAAGCTCATTTGCTTGAGGACAAGCAAATCCCAAGTGTAGGGATATTTGATGAAGCGAAAAGTGTACCGCTTTTAGGGGGTCATTTAAGCCCTAATCCGCGATTATATGATCAAATATTGCCCTAAATCGTTTCTTTTCTCATTTTAGGTACTTGGGACGTGATTTCTGGAATATGAAGCATTTTGGAGCTTTTTGGACGTTTTTATGCTCAAGAATGAAGAAAACAAAAAGACCAAGGAAAGTCAGGATTTTACACCTGACGGCGTCAGGCTTTGGATGATGATGCCGTCACTTGAAGATGAAAGTGGTGGAATTATACACGTGACGCGCCAGAAAGTTTTACATAGGAAGTCTGACGGCGTCACGTGTTAATGGATGTAGGCCGTCAAGTGTTAAGTTAAAGAGAGACGGGCCAGAGAATTTTTGAAGGTGACGGCGTCAGGATCATAGACCTGACGACGTCAGATGATATAGAGTGACGGCGTCAAAGTATTCTTACACGAGAAGGAACCTTAGTGAAACCGCCACAAGTTAATCAAGACAATCACAACTCGCGCGCGGAGTAGCTGTCACTGTTTTGGCCATAAAATCTTCATACGAACTCGGATTTAGGTGATTCAAGAGGCCACGGAATCGGGACGAAAAGATCTACAATTTGGTGAAAAAGGGGATCTGACGCCGTCACTTGTAAAGGCTGACGCCGTCAGATCAATGCGGACAGAAAATCAGCTATAAATACAACATCACAACTTCACTTTTTGTAAGCCCTAAACCCTAAGTCCGATTCTAGGGTTTAGGTAGGTGTTTTTCCAGCAACTTAGAAGGTCTTAATCACTCCATAAACATCTTGTAATGGTGTGTTGATTCTATCTTAATTATGTCTTCCATTATTATTGTTGCTTGTTCTTCATTGATTATGTTTTACTAAATCACCTAGTGTTTACCTATGATTGTGTGAAACTTGTGTATAACTAATTAGATCTTATTGATTTCTTGTTGATGTGTGTGTCCATCTCCATCAATTAGGGCGTGACAACTTCAATAGATCTAATTGGTTTAGCTTATAATTCTTGTTTCCTATTGTCTCTTGTATGATTGGATGATATCGATGTTAGGCTTAAGAAAACTGGCTAACCTCCTATACGGTAACTTGCTTGAACGTCTTAAGAAACATGAACCAAGGTGTACTAAGGTTAATTGGTTGTATTTAATGCATAAGCGAATTCTAGTGATCCCATGTTAGGAGCTTCTTAGCCGGCTCGACATAGGAGTGAAGTAGGAGCTTATAGAGTTGGGGAAGATCGTACACACCCCCACGATTGGTATTAAGGAATACAACCCGTCAATTAAAACTAGGTGTGACAATTCAATAGGTAGAATTGGATAGCTAGCAAGGAGTAACATATCATAGGTAGACATGCTTCACTTCCCTTGTAGAACCCTAGTTTACTTTCCTGCACATTAGTTTAATTAGTAGCTTTTGGGTTAGTTGATTAGCAACTAATTCCGCCCACTCCTTCAAACCAGAGATTTTACTTGCTTTTCATAAAATATAAAAATACAAAAAAAATCATCCCTCACCTCTAGACCTAGTAGATAAATTTCAATCCTAACGAACACTATTCTTTGAGTTGAACGATCAATCCCCCGGTACTTGCCACTTCACTATACTACATCGGTCAGGTACACTGCCTGGTGGGGATTGCAAACTTCTCAAGATCCCTTGAGAGGTAAAACCTGTTGTAAGGTCGCAAAACCACGCATCATGTGCATACGTACGTTAATATAATAATAATTATGGCGGCCATGGTTGCTATATAGCATAATTGGGAACGCTGTGGACTAAATCCCACCTCCACAGATAGTGTCAATACCATTGGTGCATCAATGGCACGGCCATGGACTCCCCATGACTGGCTACAAATATGGGCAACATAATAGGCATAGTACATGCAATATAATGATAAGGGATAACTACAAATTATCCAACTCAGATAATAGCTATATGAATAGAATATAGCATGAAACGAATAATCAAACGAATAACTAAACAGATACGGATCAAAGCCTAACAAATATCAGGAAACAATGAGTCATGAGAAATCCTTAAGGATATAGTACAACCAGATTATGTAATTATGAAAATCATTTAAATGTTGTTTTCATGAAAGTATTCTTTTAAAAGTCATTTTCATAAGAGTCATCAAACCTTCATATAAAAAGTGGTGTTACCTCGTATTCATAGAAATCATTTTAAAAATAGTATTTCTCAAACCCATCATTAAGATATATATTCAAAAAGGTTTTTCATACAAGTCATAATATCTAATGGATTACAAAATATCAAAGGATTCGAATACTAAAGTCACAGGAGATAACGAACGAATCATATCAACCAAACGAATATCAAATGGATCATAATCAGAATATTAAACATCAAGGAATCAAGTCATGAGATACCCTTACTGAGAAAGGGCGGAATATTTGTACCTTAACGCGAATGAAAGGAAAGCAAACGACTGAATGAACACAAGGAAACAACGTCACGCCTCTTCAAATGATCTACACAAAGTAGGGATCATTTAATACTTATATGTTTATTTCATAAGTTACAAATGATTTTAATGATTTATACTTATAGTTATACTCATAACTTATTTTAGGTTTATTTTACAAATCTGGGTCGGTTTCTCACGAATTATAAGATACATCAAATGAACTCCAGATACTCTCCTAATTTTTCCTGAGGTTCCCACATGAGTTAAGTAATTACTCAAATTTTTGCAGATTTTATTAATTAGTGTAAGTACCCCTTTAAAATTTATCTTTCCAGACCTACCCAGAAAAATAACTGCACAGACGCCCAGAAAGTTTGCCCTTAACCAACCCATTTCAACACTCTAGAAAAATCCACAAAAATTCTAGGAATCCAAATATATCCTAAATATTACCCTTGTCGAATTATAGCTCTTAACCCCTCACGGTTTGGAAATTAAAATTCAAAAACACCAGCTAAATTTTCAGACTCCTAAACTCAAGATTGACAACCAACGTTCTAAAAATCAATAGCTCTTAACCCCTCACGGTTTGAAAATTAAAATTCAAAAACACCAGCTAAATTTTCAGACTCGTAAACTCAAGATTGACAACCAACGTTCTAAAAATCAGAAAGTCACTTTCCCTACCTCCAATGATCAAGAAAATTACATTTCCAGAAAATAGACAACTTGAACTTAATTTTAGACTCAAGAATCAAGTAAAAACATGTTGGTATCATCAAGATTTACCCCGTCCAATCCAACGCAAAAATCTGGACACCATGCAGTGAGACAGAAAAACAACACTAGCCCTAACTCTATTAAACCCTAACCGACTCTTAATTAATTCTAGGGTTTCAAGGTTTGATTAGCCATATTAATGTGTCATTAATGATTCATATTAGGGTTGAAAACATAGGCTAAGGTTTGGAATAAAACTGATCCGAATGAAAGGAACCAAACATGAAATCTTTACATATATAAACAAGGTTTCAATGTGGCGAAATCTTTCTTATCATATGTATATATATACTTAACGAAACAACCAGCATAACGATTGCTTGATTATGATTAGTTTAGCATGGTTTAATTCTGATTGTATGTATCCATGTATGTGTCGAATAGATGAGAGAAATCAAAGGAATATACGAATACCTTTATGTCGAGACCAAGAGAGATCAAAGGGCTAGGATGGTGATCACGAATCAACAACCCAACAAAGCATCGGTTGCTTCCACTTGTGGCCTTCTTCGAGCGCCTTGACACCTTAATATCAACTCACCCAAGGGCTGCAACACTCCTTCTTCTTGATCTTTTGAAGAGAAAATACGGATTTTTGTGATTGTTTAGTGTTCGGTTATGGAGAGAGGGAGGAGAGCTGTGAGTTTTGAGGAGAGAAAAACCAGGAGAGAACCGTGTATTATGTTAAGAATAAGGGACTGACATATCTTTTATTTTTGTCAAATAGTTTGGTCTTAACTTGTAAATAACAAAATATATATATATTAATAATATATAATATATAATAATATATATATATATATATATATAATATATATATATAAAGTTTATAGATAGGTTTATTTTTAGTACTTAGTTTGTAACATATAGTTTAGGATTAAATATTAACTCATATGCATAACATATAGTTCTAATTACTTATTACTCTTATCTAAACTTTAGGTTATATCCAATGATCAAATGTAATGTGAATTTGGATTTTAGGGTTTTACAACTCTTCCCTTCTAAAAAGAAAATTTCGTCATCGAAATTGAAATAAATTGATTAAACGAAAACGCAGATTACGAAAGGAAATGAAAACGATTTTAACAAACGGAAAGGTTGTTTCTCATGACTCGATCCTGACGATCCAAAATAGCCTCAGGCTCTCTCAACAGAACAAATTATAACAAATCTGATCCAACATATTCGAAACCACATGTGACGGATGATAACTGAGACATCTCAAATGAGATACATGAACTGAAACATGATATGAACATGATATAATTACGAAGGCAATGCTAAACGGTAGGAATTTTCACAATCCTATTCTAAAATTCCGACAAATAAAGAAAATGTACAAACGATCAACGAAGTAATTGTCGAATTATCAAATGTATAAAATGCATAAGGATAAGGGTACAATATCCATAACGATAAGAACGAACTTAAGGACTAACGAATCACTGGATAAATCTCTATATTATGTTAGAACGTCTAACCCTTCTGTACGAAGATACCCCAAGAACACACAACCCCTGGTCTAAAATTCCAAAGTTCCTCTACCATGGTAACTATTCTTTCAGTCACTATAATCAACTTCGGATCTTCAATAAGCAGCTATCTAATCCCCTTCCAACAAAAGATGTTCTATACTTCCATCCCTACAAAGTACAGGATCCTAACATATCCTCTAAAGTCCGAATAGCTCATTCCTTCTGTCCATTTATCTGAGGGTGAAGAGAAATCCTAACTTGAGTCTGATTCCTCGAGCCTTCTGTAGTTCCCCTTGAAACTGTAAAGTAAAACCCGAATCTTTGACACGATCACTGCCGCCAACTCCAAGTTATGTGTTGGATATTCCGCCTCCTACGGTTCTAGTTGTCTTGATGCATAAGCGACATCCTTCCCGTGCTGCACAAGTGTATAACCAAGTCTCTTTTTGAAATCATTCCCAGAATTGGTACCCACCTAGAAGCTAATTCCTGTTTCAGCTCTTCAAACTCAGTTATCGTTCCTCATCCCAACTAAACTTCTCCTCTCTTCTTATACGCTTCATCAACGATAACGCCAGTTGTAAACATCTTCCACAATCCTTCTGCAAGACTCAAAGGTTCTAACCCCAGTAACTGTCGTCGGTCTTGACCATTTAGTGATAATCCCAATCTTCGCGGGATCCAAAATGATACCATCTACTAAGAACGTCTCTTGTCCCAACCACAATATCACCCTTCGAGAATTTTGTTTAAAGCTTCTTCTAACGCAACATTTCTAACACAATACAAAAATGATCCGCATGTTTCTCCTTCGTCTCTGAATACACCAAGATGTCATACTATGACAAATTTGTCCCAGTACTCATGAAAGACACGATTTATCAAGTCTATAAACAGTCAGAGCATTAGCCAATACTGTTGGCATCATTAACACTCGTAGTAGCCGTAACGAATACGAAAGGCAGTTCTAGGAATATCTTCAAGCCATAAACCCATCTTAAAGGAAAACTTCGTGTCCTAAAATTGATCAGATACATCGTCAATTCGAGGTAGTGGATAACGGTTTCTAACAGTAATACGGTTCAGCTTCCAGAAGTCAACACATAATCTCCTACTACTATCCTTCCTCTTTACGAATAAAACCGGGGTAGTCTACGGAGGTGTACTCGGACAATTAAAACCACTTACAAGCTGTTCCTTCAGTTCTTCCCATCTAAATGATGTCATCCAATATGGAGTTTCAGATTCAGGCAAAACGTCGTTCCATACGGATAGAGTTCTGTCTCATCAGACCTTACTGTTCCGGCACTTCTCAAGATATCTTATGCTCCCAATAAGTTCAAGTTATATGATGTTTGTATTATCACCTTGATCAGGCGTCATAATACTTGCATCATATAATCATGCCTTTATTGGTATCATATTCCACCTCGAGTCGTAACTAAATGTAACACCCCCAAAATTATCGCAGCGGAAGATAGATCACTGGGGTATTACTTCCTAGCACAAAGTACAAGTCATGGAAAACGACCCTTGAAAAGAGACGTTTTAAAAGTGTTTCACATTTGATACATTAAATTCTCAGAGTTTACAAAGGTCCCAACAGTTTTCATAAAACACAATGTTTTCAAAAGATTGCAAATGTTTTAAACATAACATAAATCTTTAAAATATAGACACTTCAAATGTGAAAATATGCCGAGTCCTCAAAATATATCAGTGCGACTCCATCCAAGACCTTCATGCCTTTAAACCTGAGATAAAACATGCTAAAACGTCAACACAAAGGTTGAGTGAATCCATAGAGTTTTAGTAATAAACAGTTGATCACAATATCATTTATAAAAGCGACTAAGCAACAAATGCAGAGTCTAGAAAAGTTATTATTGCACTAAGCTCGTGACCCCGAACATTAACTTGGTCAGATATTTTAGCGGAATAAAAATTTGCCCTTCAACAAGAGGTAATAGCCTAATTACCTAGCAACCTCAAATACAGTGCATATGGTTGCCCATGCAGGGCAGCGGTCCAAACTGGGGAAAGTCATTCCCAATAGATCTATTCACGGCATTCGCGTTCACTCGCAAGTGATTAACGGTTCACAATAAAGAAGGGACTTTCAGGCTTTGGGAAACTTAGGCAATAACAATGTCAGGATAGCATACAGTTTTCAAAGCATTGTGATCATAATTATTTATAGCATGTATCTCCCCCACGGAGTTTGTAAAACAATTAAGGTAAAATTGGGGCTATGAACTCACCAATAAGAAGTATCAACAGAAACCGGAGAAGTGTGCACGTCGAGAAAAACCGCAAAGTTCGCAAGAGACCTAAATAAAATATAACACGACTTAGGCTCGGGGGTTAAGGTATAATACTTTATATTTATGATTTAACTTAGTACTTGAACTCAAAATATCATATGGTCATTTATTTAAATGTCTTATAGCAAGACATGGGTCGAAAGACGTTTATAAAAGCTTATATGGTTTAAAAATGCAATGCTTATGGAAATTTTATAAAATTGCCGCACCAATCGGGTCGCCATTTCTAAACCGTGAAGGCTAAAATTATGCACTTTATATGCATAGAAAGGTATGAGTCTGTAAAATATGAAAATCAAGGCCTTACATAACTGAGAACCTCAGAACCTGGGTAAAATTACCAATTTACCCCTGAGTCTCTAATTAGTTATACTCAACATCCAAATAGGTTTAGCAAAAAGAGTGTATCTCTTTAACTACAGGTCTAATGGACACATGGCCTATAAGAAAAGTTTTCTACAGGTCTTGGCTACAACTTTCATGTTTACACCAACCTAATGTTCTTTACAACATTTTAGAGTAAATAGCCCATCAAATCTGACATGCATTCCTTGACCAGTTTTAGTGTTGATTTTCTCCAAAAATCATCGGGATGAATTAAGAGGTAAGGTTTTGGGGGAAATGATACTAAGACCTGAGGCTAACTCCCAATATTTTTATTTTTGCTTAAAACATTCTGAGGACAAAATGGTGAAGTCGTTTTGTTGGATGAAATCTGGGACAGATTTGGGCCAATGACAATGATCTACTTTAAGCCTAATAAATGGGTTTTTGAACCAATGCATGTCTATATTCCATCATCACTACCATTTAGTTGGTTAAAGACTCAAAAATTCCAGGAGTATCAAGATTATTTTGAAGATCATATTCAGTTTTTATAAGCAAATCTTAAAGAAAATCAATAAAAATTAATCAAAACCCCTTTAAATCAAAACAACTCTTGCATCTACTAACCAAATCAAACCTAACCACTTATCTAAATCTTATATTCTTATGAAATCTTGAATCAATCTTCCAAAATAACACATGCAAGAGTTTATTAGCTTAGATCTAGAAAAACATCTAACAATCATAGAGATGAGATTAAAAAAAAGATCCAAGGGTCTTACCAAGATTGAGAAACCAACAAGAACACTTAATCTTTTATTGGAGATGAACAAGATCAAGTAAAAATTAAAGATCAAGGGTGTTGGGAGCTGATTTTGGTCGTTCATAGGGAGAGGAGGAGCAAAAGTTGGGTGGTTAGCTAGATTTGCATGTATGGAGAAAAGGAATGGGATTTCTTGATATCTAAAAAGAAGTTAATGAGTGTGTAAGTAGATAAAGGGGAGGGGGCCGGTTTTTAGGGAGTTCCAAGGTGTATTTATTTTATTATTGAGTAACAATACATTATATACATGATTTGCACAAGTATCCTAAGTCACGGAGTGAGTTTGAAGGCCAACGGGGCTAAACCGGTAACGTTTTATGCATAGTTTGTGAAAATAAATGTCATGAAGATACTATTTTCATAAGAATGTCAAATTTAACTTAAAATGACCTAATTTGATGTTTCATAAATTTCCCGAGCCTTTCGGAGTGTTATAACGTCTTTAAAGCTTAAACCGCGAGCCGAAAACGCGTAAAACATAAAATGTGCAAACTTCGCGTAGAAATTGAAAATTAAATTATTCCGTATAAAAAAAGTACGTGGGGGAAAATAAATCATATTAATGGGTAGACTGGGCATAGTCTGAGTCAAATTATGAATTTAAGTGTACGTGTCACTACGTACGCGGGCAACTTTCCCGGCAAAAGCCAATTTACTTAAAATAGGATAATAAGCAAATAAAATTAGTAAAAATAATGACTTGAAATTTCTCGGTTGTTACATTATCCATCCGTCAAAAAGGAATCACGTCCTTGTGATTCAGTTTATCTTATCGGCTGACGGTGTGTCGGAAAAAGAAATGAGGGTACTTGTAGCGAATGGTTTCTAAGATAATTAGCGATGTAGTTTAATTAGTCTCCTCAGAATACGGTGTCGGATGAGGCTGATGTTACATGGTGAAGGCAGGATAAGAGTCTGATTAGTTGAGTAATCTTCAGAAAGTTCACAAACTGTTTTGAGGATATAAGTGAAAAGTCGTTTTTAATAAAACTTACCGGTGACTGCTCCCAGCATAACATGATCCCTCCTGAATTAGACATAGGTAATTAGGCTATGTATAATTGAGGAACGATAATGTAATGTTCGGTTTAGTCAAGTAGTTTTATCATCTTAACTGGTTCCTTATTAAAGTTAACCTTGTCGTCAAGTTGAATCTCCTCTAGTGGAATGATATGGGTTTCATCCGAATGACACTTCTTCGAGTTCGTATCGTGAAATGTGTTGTGCACGCTAGTGGGCTCTTGCGGGTGTTTCGAGTCGATAAGCTACTGGTCCAGGTTTTGCCAAATTCTTAAAGGGTTCAAGGTACATCGGGTTCGGTTTTCTCATTTTTCGAAACATAGCAAGTGCTTTCGTGGCAAACTTTCACGTAACTCTCCTGACGATCTTGTACTGCTTGTAGCCCGTTGTCCTGGAGTGTTGTTCCTACGCCCTGATGCGTACTAATGATTAACGCGAATGGGATTTCTACGGGAGCGTACTATCAGTCGAAAGAAGTAGATGTCAATGCCATGGGAGAATGATAGTTACAAGGGTAATTAATAATACAAATGAAAGATCTTGATGAATCACAAAAATAGTAATAGAATTCTGTCGAGTGTAATGTTGTAGGTGCAAAGACTGCTTAAAAGAGATAGATTAGATATCTGTATGAACAAAGAAGCAAACTATTATCAATCGATGCAAATGTAAGGATCAATGAATCAGAACAATAATGAATGGATTAAGATGTCCATATCATTCATACTAGTATGAGCATAGAGTGCTCGAAAGAAAATTTGATGTTTATACGAACGAAGAAGCAAATGAAAAGGTGTGTAAAAGAGAGATCAATGACTCAAATTAATGCAAACTGAAGAACCATAAATCACAATAATAGTGAAGCGAAGAGATATAGAATATTAACACAAATAATCAATTAATCGAGACAACCAACGAATCAAACCAATAATAAAAGAGGTCAATACTGAAAGATAGAATTCCAAATGAGGTTCAATAATAAACGAGACAGACAATATTCATTACGAATGTCAAATGAGAATGAATGAGGAAAATCCATAACTGAGAAGGATAATAAACACACGATTGTTGAAAGTGCGGTAAGTGAAATAGACAAGAATTAAGAAAGCAATAAGCGTAACGATACCTTAGATGAGAACAAATGAGATAGACAATAAATGTGAAGGCAAATAGTAAAGGAGAAAGACGATAAATGTCATAGAAGAGAACAAATGGTAAATGATGAAATACATAAATATCACGAATGTTATATAAGAATAACTGGGAAAATCAATAATTTAGAAAGAAAATGTGCATCTCGAATGCTAAATGAGGAGAAGAAATGAGAACGATCAATAAATAAGAAATACAAAAAGCAGCACGAATGCTAGCTGAGGGTAACAATTAATGAGAAACGCAATAAGTGACAAAGACAATAAGCATTGTGATTGCAATTGAGAATGAATGGGTATCAACAATAAATGAGAGAAGCATTACGTTGAAAACATGCATTTTAAATAGGAACAACATAAAATGAGAGAGGCATTGAGTATCACGAAAGTTGTTTGGGGTTAAATGAAAACAAATAATAAATGGTAAGGTCAGTAAATATCACGAATGTTGATTAAGTAAGATCCGCACTTGGATCCTCGAGCTTTTCTCTTCTCCAACGAGACTCTAGGTTGGCCAGCTGACGTGTAATATCTCTCATGATGTGGCACGTGTGTCACCAACGATGGGATGCTGTGGTGGATGAGCTCTCTGGTGATAGACTCTGGTCGGGTGGGCGGAATAGGTGCAGTAATGGTTCTCATCCACGTCTTCCGAGGGGTTCTTCTTCGAGTTAGTAATCTTCTGGTTTGAGTTCACACTCTATAGCCTTTTCCCCAAATGGCTTTGTCTCGCTATTAGACATTAGCATATAAGTTGGTGAAGTGGGTGTCAGAATGGTGGTCGACAAGTTTCCAAATTGTGTCCTTGAAATCGAAAGATAGTATTACGTTAAGGTAAACATTGTTGTCAAGATTCGGTGTTACCTTCCTAGAATCGTGATTCTTCAAAACACAAGGAGTGAAAAAGAATGAGACGTTAAAAAGTCATGTTCCGAAAGTAGGGTGTTCCAAGGCGGCATGTTAAAGTCATGCTCTAATCATCCGACGTGTCTTTAGGCGATGGTTTACGAGGCGATGTAGGTTTTCTAAAAGTATGGGACCAATGTTCCAGCTCGTCTTCGAATGCGGATAGTAAGACAACCGAGGGAAATCGATAGACTGCAATGGGTTTTGCATAAGACGATGTTATGAAAGGTTATGAAAAAGTTGTAACGAACCACGGTATTACTCACGATGTTTGAGAAATAAAAGAGACCATTAAAATGTAAGTATAGGTATGTAATCGGGGAAAACAAGGATTGAGCTCAAGCTCCGAAATAAGCGTAAGAGGTCAAAATCAGTCAAACATTTATATAATTAACCTTTATATAAATAATAGTGTATATAAGCATAATTTATATAATACCATTAGTGATGACATATGAGTAACAACATAGGCAGTCTGGTGGTACACGCGCACGGATATCAGATACGGCAATGAGAGACTCTTTAGTGAAAAATAGTTATAGTTTGGGTTTTGAAAACGACCCAGTTCTCTATAACTGTAGCTCTGATGCCAATCTGTAACACCCACAAAATTATCGCAACGGAAGATAGATCACTGGGGTATTACTTCCTAGCACAAAGTACAAGTCATGGAAAACGACCCTTGAAAAGAGACGTTTTAAAAGTGTTTCACATTTGATACATTAAATTCTCAGAGTTTACAAAGGTCCCAACAGTTTTCATAAAACACAATGTTTTCAAAAGATTGCAAATGTTTTAAATATAACATAAATCTTTAAAATATAGACACTTCAAATGTGAAAATATGCCGAGTCCTCAAAATATATCAGTGCGACTCCATCCAAGACCTTCATGCCTTTAAACCTGAGATAAAACATGCTAAAACGTCAACACAAAGGTTGAGTGAATCCATAGAGTTTTAGTAATAAACAGTTGATCACAATATCATTTATAAAAGCGACTAAGCAACAAATGCAGAGTCTAGAAAAGTTATTATTGCACTAAACTCGTGACCCCGAACATTAACTTGGTCAGATATTCTAGCGGAATAAAAATTTGCCCTTCAACAAGAGGTAATAGCCTAATTACCTAGCAACCTCAAATACAGTGCATATGGTTGCCCATGCAGGGCAGCGGTCCAAAATGGGGAAAGTCATTCCCAATAGATCTATTCACGGCATTCGCGTTCACTCGCAAGTGATTAACGGTTCACGATAAAGAAGGGACTTTCAGGCTTTGGGAAACTTAGGCAATAACAATGTCAGGATAGCATACAGTTTTCAAAGCATTGTGATCATAATTATTTATAGCATGTATCTCCCCCACGGAGTTTGTAAAACAATTAAGGTAAAATTGGGGCTATGAACTCACCAATAAGAAGTATCAACAGAAACCGGAGAAGTGTGCACGTCGAGAAAAACCGCAAAGTTCGCAAGAGACCTAAATAAAATATAACACGACTTAGGCTCGGGGGTTAAGGTATAATACTTTATATTTATGATTTAACTCAGTACTTGAACTCAAAATATCATATGGTCATTTATTTAAATGTCTTATAGCAAGACATGGGTCGAAAGACGTTTATAAAAGCTTATATGGTTTAAAAATGCAAAGCTTATGGAAATTTTATAAAATTGCCGCACCAATCGGGTCGCCATTTCTAAACCGTGAAGGCTAAAATTATGCACTTTATATGCATAGAAAGGCATGAGTCTGTAAAATATGAAAATCAAGGTCTTACATAACTGAGAACCTCAGAACCTGGGTAAAATTACCAATTTACCCCTGAGTCTCTAATTAGTTATACTCAGCATCCAAATGGGTTTAGCAAAAAGAGTGTATCTTTTTAACTACAGGTCTAATGGACACATGGTATATAAGAAAAGTTTTCTACAGGTCTTGGCTACAACTTTCATGTTTACACCAACCTAATGTTCTTTACAACATTTTAGAGTAAATAGCCCATCAAATCTGACATGTATTCCTGGACCAGTTTTAGTGTTGATTTTCTCCAAAAATCATCGGGATGAATTAAGAGTTAAGGTTTTTTGGGAAATGATACTAAGACCTGAGGCTAACTCCCAATATTTTTATTTTTACTTAAAACATTCTAAGGACAAAATGGTGAAGTCGTTTTGTTGGATGAAATCTGGGACAGATTTGGGCCAATGACAATGATCTACTTTAAGCCTAATAAATGGGTTTTTGAACCAATGCATGCCTATATTCCATCATCACTACCATTTAGTTGGTTAAAGACTCAAAAATTCCAGGAGTATCAAGATTATTTTGAAGATCATATTCAGTTTTTATAAGCAAATCTTAAAGAAAATCAATAAAAATTAATCAAAACCCCTTTAAATCAAAACAACTCTTGCATCTACTAACCAAATCAAACCTAACCACTTATCTAAATCTTATATTCTTATGAAATCTTGAATCAATCTTCCAAAATAACACATGCAAGAGTTTATTAGCTTAGATCTAGAAAAACATCTAACAATCATAGAGATGAGATTAAAAAAAAGATCCAAGGGTCTTACCAAGATTGAGAAACCAACAAGAACACTTAATCTTTTATTGGAGATGAACAAGATCAAGTAAAAATTAAAGATCAAGGGTGTTGGGAGCTGATTTTGGTCGTTCATAGGGAGAGGAGGAGCAAAAGTTGGGTGGTTAGCTAGATTTGCATGTATGGAGAAAAGGAATGGGATTTCTTGATATCTAAAAAGAAGTTAATGAGTGTGTAAGTAGATAAAGGGGAGGGGGCCGGTTTTTAGGGAGTTCCAAGGTGTATTTATTTTATTATTGAGTAACAATACATTATATACATGATTTGCACAAGTATCCTAAGTCACGGAGTGAGTTTGAAGGCCAACGGGGCTAAACCGGTAACGTTTTATGCATAGTTTGTGAAAATAAATGTCATGAAGATACTATTTTCATAAGAATGTCAAATTTAACTTAAAATGACCTAATTTGATGTTTCATAAATTTCCCGAGCCTTTCGGAGTGTTATAACGTCTTTAAAGCTTAAACCGCGAGCCGAAAACGCGTAAAACATAAAATGTGCAAACTTCGCGTAGAAATTGAAAATTAAATTATTCCGTATAAAAAAAAGTACGTGGGGGAAAATAAATCATATTAATGGGTAGACTGGGCATAGTCTGAGTCAAATTATGAATTTAAGTGTACGTGTCACTACGTACGCGGGCAACTTTCTCGGAAAAAGCCAATTTACTTAAAATAGGATAATAAGCAAATAAAATTAGTAAAAATAATGACTTGAAATTTCTCGGTTGTTACACTAAACAATCTCTTAGTACCATGTCATATCAACTTCACATTCTGGTGGAAATCTTGGTGGTTCGTTCTGGAATTACATCGATAAAATTCAGATTGCAAAATGACTCTCAAGGGAAGATCCATCCAACGGTGTATTAAATAGGTGCTAGAAATCCTTCACAACCGCGAAGAATAATGTACGATTTTTCAGGGTAGTAATGATAACAACGGTTAATCAGTTGGAAATCATGGTAAGGAATTCAGGATTGTTCAAAACGCCAAAGGTGGGACGTAGTATGACCGTAGTTAGCATCTAAATGCTCAGTCCACCGGTCCATACCAGAATGACATTGAAACCGTATACTTCTAAAGGAAACAATTTAGCAGAACGAATCCTATTGTCAGAACAAAATGGACAATTTCCTATACTCGTGGTTACTCACCACCAGATTTCTCATAGGAATGGAAAGGGTTAAAGCGCAACTTAATAGTGTAGAGGGGACCTTAATATGCTTAAGAAAAGCAATAGAAATCACTGAATGTGTTAAACACATCATGGTCATCAGAATCCTTAGAATGGTCGAAGAGGCATCTAAATGATTAACAAACGAATCAGAGGTTAAGGTCGGAATCTGAAAATAAAACTCATATAGTGTAAGGCGTAACCATAAAATTCTTAAGGCATTCTGTTAGGATCTCTGGGAAATACGAGTTTCTCAGTAATGGGAGGATTGTTGGGATATGAGAAATAAAGAGTTTCTCATTGCTGCCGACAGTGAAGAATGGTTCCTGCCGATAGTGTTGCATTGCTGCTGCGGTTGGTTCCTGCCGATAGTGTTATTCTGTTTCTGCCGAAAGTACTTATTGCTGCGGATAGTTATTGTTTGTTATCCGCATGTTTAGAAAGTTTGTTATATTTATTTTTAGAAGAGATTGTTGTTTATCTCTTCACACGTTTTCTTGTAAGACGGGTTAGGGTTAGGGTTTCTTATCATTATAAAAGAAACATCCCGTCCATGAGATTAAGGCACCTTTAACCTTTAACGTTTTCAATATTCAATATCACAATTCTTAGTTCATAGTTTGATCCATAGAGGATCATTGTCGTTTAGAGTTTTCTTCTTTATTATACTTGCTGTTTAGTTTCCGCATAAACACTTGTATTCCATACAGAGGTTCTTGTTTAACCAAGCTCAATCAAGCTCGAAGTACTCGATCCTACAAGTGGTATCAGAGCCTGGTAAGGATCTCTGATAAAGAAGAAAAAGTTCGATCTCTTATCTCTTAACCCTCTTTCAATGGAAGACGAAATCCCTCAAAACAATGTCATTAATCAGGAAGATCACCAAACCAAACCTGAAACCTCACAAGTCCAAACACAAATCCTCACCACCATGTCCACCAACAATGCTAAATTCCCATATCTGAAGAGAGATGAGTATGAAGTCTGGGCTATGAGAATGGAATATTGGATCACAAACACTGATTACAATCTGTGGAATGTGATTCTTAAGGGAAATAGCAAAAAGAATACTGGAAGGGATAAAGATGGCAATATGTATCATGAGCCACCTATTACTGCAGAAGAACACCTTGCTGTTCAAAGGGAAACCAAGTCGAGAACCCTTTTACTTCAAGCTATTCCAGAGGATCATATGAGTGATTTTCATCACATGGATGATGCTAAAAAGATCTGGCATGCTGTAAAAGCCAGATTTGGAGGGAATGATGAATCTAGAAAGATGAGAAAGTCTATGCTCAAACAAGAGTTTCAGGAATTCAAGATATCTGAGGCTGAGGGAATTCACAAAGGGTATGACAGATTCCACAAGATTCTGAGTCAACTCAACCAGTTGAATGCTAGGCCAGACGATGAAGACTGCAACACCAAGTTTCTGAGGGCTTTGCCACCATCCTGGTCTCAGGTTTCCATAACACTCAAAGCCAAAGGAGGACTGGATTATATAAGCTTTGATGATCTGTACAACAAGCTGAAAACCCTTGAAATTGATATCAAAGGGTATTCCACCTATACACCTTATGCACCAACCCATACTGCTTTTGTTAGTAACTTTGGTCCTAACAAAGCATCATATGGAAATAGTCCGACACCATCAACATCATCAAACTCCTACTCACCTGCTACACCAAAAACTCAGACCAGATCTGATAATCTTGTAGTGGAGGTGCTTCATTCATTTGTTGCTGAGAGTACACCACTGCAGAAGATTGCTTATGAAGATTTCAATCAGGTTGATGAATTGGATCTGGAGGAGATGGACTTAAGATGGCAGGTGGCTATGATTTCGTTGAAATTGGAAAGGTTTCAAAAGAAGGCAGGAAGAAAGGTCAACTTTGATGGACAGGAGCCTGCCAGGTTTGACAGAAGAAAGGTGAGGTGCTATAAATGTTCTCAAACAGGACATTTTGCTAGAGAATGTACAGATAAGAAGGTGGATGATAAAGCTCGGTATTCTGCTTTCAAAATTCAAGAGCTGGATTCAGAGGACCCTAAGGCTTTAGTGTCTGTGGATTCGATGGTGGACTGGGAGCATCATGAGAAGGCTGTTGCAAGTGAATCAGATAAGGTCTTTGGGATGGTAGCTGGATATGGTGAGAAGAATCAAGTGGCTGGTCAGTTTGGAATGATGGGTCATCCATCTCAGGTACATAACTGCCCATTTGGTTGTGATTCTAAATATGATAAATTGAAACAGGAATTTGATGATATAGAAAGTGAAAATAAGGATAACTTTATTCAACTTAAGGCTCATAAAAAGGCTGTTAAAACTTTAGAACAACAAAAGGTCTGGTATCAACAACAACAGTCTGCTTATGAAGTTAAAATAAAGGTTTTGGAAAGAGATTTAAAAAATGCCATTAATGAATTCAAACATTCTGAAAGGGAAAAAGCTAAGGTAGTGTTAGATAATCAGGATTTAAAATCTAAGCTAGATAATTCCTTGGCTAGATTTGATAAGTGGAAAGACTCATCCAAAAACCTTCATATCCTTATTGATAGTTCTATGTCTACTAAAACTAAAAAGAGGTTTAGGATACGGTGACCTAATAGGACCAAATCAATATTATGACCCTAATGAGTATAGTGTTTTTAATCCTGAGCCTGTAGATTATAGAAAACCTGTAAGGTATGTAAAGGAGGGAGGAATGAATGATGTTCCTCCACCCATAACTGGAACATTTAAGCCTGCTAATCCTTTTGATGACTTTGATGATTCACAAATGATGTATGGCAAACAGGCAAAGGACTTTCCTAATCTTGATTGTGACTCTAATGAATTTGTCTCTTGTTCTTACAGTGACAAATCTTCAGAAATCAAGACTGATGACTATGCCACATGTGGATCAAGTGACAAGTCAGCATCAATAAAGTCAGAAGATCTCTCCTCAGAAGTAGCTACTGATGAATCTCATTCAAAGACAGCTGCATTTGAAGATAGTTCTTTTGATAGTGTTAAAAACAATAATGTTTCTGGTTGTGGTTATGTTTCAAACAATTCTAGTTGTGATTCTGTTTCAAACAATTATGGTTGTGCTTTTGTTTCTGTTAAGGATAATTTTGTTTCATGTGTTGGATTGAATAATTTTGTTTGCAATAAGAAAGTTATTGTTAAGAAAAAGTCCCCTAGAAAGAAATCTTGCTTTGTATGTCGTAGTTATGATCATCTTATTAAAGACTGTGACTATTATGAAAAACAGATGGGATTATATGCTTGTAAAAATAGGTCTGTATGGAAAAATGTTAATGATATTCCCCCTTATATTCCTCAAGCAGCAAGGAGAACTTCAGTTGCTTATGGCAAAACAGTTTCTGCTGGTAAGCCTGTTGCTGCTGAAAAGTTCATTCCTGCCGATAAGCCTGTTCCTGCCGCTTATCCTGTTCCTGCCGGCAGAATCAATCCTGCTGGTTGGAGAAGCAATAATGCTAGATCTTTCAGCAGACCTACTAGTACTTACTTTCAAAATGATTTGAGACCTGTTTGTTTTGACACCATGCACAAGGGAGGGGCAAGATGGAAAACTGCTGTTAAGTCCTCAGCAGGTTGTTCTTGGAAAATAAATAACCAACATATGAAAATGGGGCCCAAGATCAATGGTGGATCTCATCAATCTCCAGGGTTTAATTCTTATTGATCCACTAGGCAGGCTCAAGTCAGCAATGGCTTGAGTCTCTCTTGTATCTAATGCTGTATATGTATTCGTTTTCTCAGGATTTTCCTTTTAGAAGCAAAGATGTTGGAATTGTTGACAGTGGATGTTCCAGGAGTATGACAGGGAATTTGGAAAGATTACATGACTTTGTACCTTTGAATGGAGGTACTGTGACATTTGGAGGAGGAGATGGAATAATTTCTGGGAAGGGAACTATCAAGACTGCCAAGCTGGACTTTGAAGATGTGCTTTATGTGAAGGAACTCCAAGACTTCAATTTGTTCTCTGTCTCTCAAATCTGTGACAAGAAGAACAGTGTTCTCTTCACTGAGAATGATTGCTTTGTGCTGTCCAAAGACTTCAAGTTGCCTGATGAAAGTCAGGTTGAGCTTAAAGTTCCTAGGACTTACAATCTTTATAGCTTCAATCTTAGTGATGTTCAGCCTGAGGGGTCACTTGCTTGTCTGGTTGCAAAAGCTTCTGTGGATGAATCTAATAAATGGCAC